>CM066990.1:108701872-109901872 GCA_033977485.1 Hydrangea macrophylla | reverse complement strand
GAACTTGGAAACTCATGGTTGTGACTTTGGTTTTATTCCAAATGATTTAAAGCATTAGTGCTGATTTCAACTTGTGATCTGGTAATATTATTTGCAAATTTACTATTTGCTAAAACAGGATTTTTGGCTAATTTCAAAGACGGGATTTTTGTTTTTATTATTGTTTGAGCTTCTTTGGTTTAAGTTTATTTTAAACTTATTTTTGAACTTTAATCACTTGAGTTAAGCCTTGGTGGCATGTCACGTGTCTTAGGATCATCTGGGTGGTTCCGGGGCGTTACAGCATATCACCTAAACCCCCTTCGTCAATTCACCGTTAAAGAAGTGACGGACTGGCATAAATAAATATAAAAAATACCTCTGAAAGTTTGGTCATTGTCTCATTTTAGTCCCTGTAGTTTCAATTTGGGCCATGAAATTTTAAATTGAAGCAATTTGATCCAAATGTTCAATTCTGTGAGAAAAATTATAAAAATTTACTCATATACTATGCATTGTCACGCTTTTAAAGGGGAAAAAAATGAAACACCACCAATCTCTCAACCCGCTTATTAGCGTAATTGTGCACATCAGTGGCAAAATTCCATCAATTTTTCTCGCAGAATGGCCATTTGGATCAAAATGCTTCAATTTAAAACTGTAGTGACCAAATTGACCCAATTGAAACTAGATGGACTAAAATGACACAAGGACCAAACTTTCAGGGGTGTGTTCTGTATTTATTTAGTCACTTTTTTTAGATGAATTGACGGAGGGGATCTAGATTATACGCGTTTCAAATCTCAAGGGGTGTAGGTGATATTACTGAAACGCTATGGGTCTAAGTGTGATTAGAGCTAACATCAGGAGATCTAGTTGATATTTACCCAAATTTTAAAGTAATTCAAATTACCTTGGAAAGCACCCTTGCATAATCAGAGTTAATGATGAGTAAAATTTTCCTCCCCCAAAATATTAACTCATATTGATTTTTATTATTTTTCTAAAGAGAAAAGTTTCAGAGGGAACTTTCCTACTTCGAGTATTATATTATATAACCTTTCACCTCCAGAAGATGAGAGCATTTTTGCTCACTCATTGCTCACGAGCATTTTTGCTCACCCAGGCCTCCATTGGGTGTCCCATTCCATTACCATTATGTCCCTGTATTATCAACATAATTACTAGAATGGGACGCATCTCACACAGTGGAAGGACTGGGGGCATCGATGTTACAATATATGCTCATTGAGTCATTGGGCCCTGCCCAACCTCTTTTACTAGTACTTCACCACATTCCTCTCTAACCATTTTCACGAGATCCAATTGTACTGAGCTCACACAACATTCTCATGGTGATTCGGTGAAGGAGACAAACAAGAGTACACTCCAAACAATAGAAAGTTCCCAAGTTAAGACAAATAATTTTCAAGCTCTGAGCAAAAATCATCATCCAAAAAGTTTTACAAAACAAAAAGAACATGTAACAATTGTCTCCTTTATTAGGATACCTTAATGCAGGCAGTAAGGTAATACATCAGCAAGCATTCATCGATTACACAGCATGTCAAAGCACTCTCCCTCTGCGAGACTTTCCAGGCTAGACAGTTTGATAGCCACAGCAACCTCCTATACTGCTATATTTACACAAGTTATTTTAGTTCGAAATATGAAGTTAATGAAAAGGAAGGCACAAGGCTACAACTTACGTCACGAGCTTGTTCATGGTCAGAATACAAACCTCAAACCTCAGTTCAGATTTCCCACACACACATATTTAATCTGCATCCAAAGCATGAAGTTACACCTTAACTAAAAGACACACCGAGTAATATACAAACACTGCAAATTATGTGATCCGGAATCTCTTTACAATTCTATTTCTCAGGTATACTTACTTCTAGATATTCGTCCATCCCATACTTGGAACCTTCCCGTCCAAGACCAGACTGTTTAACCCCTCCAAATGGGGCAACCTACATTCAAGGCAGAAAACGCAGTAACACTATTTAGCAAACTCTCCTACTTTTTATCCAGCGTGGATGCAGTATAAGACCCACCTCTGTTGAAACTAAACCTTCATTCACTCCAACAATGCCATATTCAAGAGCTTCAGAGACACGCCATGAACGTTGAACATTTGTAGTGAATATGTAAGCAGCTAAACCTGCACAAGTAGATACAAATGTGTTTAGTGATAACTGGATGTCCTGTACTTTTCTATCATTGTTCATTTTTGTAATTTGCTGTTTTGTTCCTCTTGTACTCTTTTCCACATACATTGAATCATAAAAAAAAAGAAGTAAAACTGGTCGTCATATATCTTCGAATAGATCTTAAGATCTGTTTGCCAAGTGAATGTCGAGAGTAGCAAATCTTCTTCGCTGTTCTTATATTAATTTCAATTCGTTACTTATCAAAAAAAGGGAACAGAGTACTAGTGCTATTGGCATGCAATGGTGTTAGATTACTAATTAGGCTCTCCCGAGCTAGAGAAAATGCTTTCCTGTAAAGTGAACATGATTTACGATGGTTCTCAACTGGTAGCAAAAGATGGGCAGTAGTCTAGAATAAACCTGCATTTGTGTCATTAGCAATGTGGATAGCATCTTCCTCGGTTTTAAACCGCAAAAGGGGTGCAACAGGTCCAAATGCTTCCTCCCTGAAACACAACAATTGCAGGTACAGTTTTTAAACTCATACATTAGTATGAAAGAACATGCGCTAACACAATACACATGATGAAGTGAAAAAATATGCAGATCCAAAACTATATATCATGACATACATGACCATAAGTACCTGAAGTATCAAGGAGACATTCTAAGAATCAGTTACATATTGGCTTAATGGCTGCCTTCTCTACGAGTGGCAAGAAATACGACAAAAGTGGCAGTGCTATGTAACATTTAGTAGAAAAGAAAAAAACCATCCACATTCCACCCCTCGTACGTTGGCAGTGTCTCAGTGGAAGAAAGACAAATGTGCTGCTTTTACCAGCGACTTCAGAAAGAACTTTAGTATGATTATGAAATTGGAAGGAAAAAGGAAAAACAGACCAGTCCAAACAATCATGAAAGACCCATTTACCAGAATACAGAGATCTGTATGCCTCAATCAACTATATTCAACTGTGTCATGAAAAACAATAACATCGATGATAAACAATAAGAGCTCTATTAACACAATTTCGTCCAAAAGTTCGTCCAAATGACCCTAAGGGTTCCTTAAATTCTCAAATGCTAAACTCCAACTGCAATCATCACAAATTTAGGCCACCACTCTCCAAAGCCTGGGTGGGATCCTATGTGGAAACTACCATCCATAAAATGACAAAAATATATGCTGTCAACAAATAATCCGTCAAAGGAATAATTGAAAATCAGGCAATTTAGTGGTTGTAAATCTCAAATGATGCCACTTAACCTTTATATTCTTCAATGTGCATAATAGCAACCAATACGCTCTATTCCAGGCAGCAGGTCGGAACATTGCATGTGGACCATTGACTTAAGCAAATGACACTCAGATTTGTTCCAGAAAAATTCTGGTCATTCGCTGAAGTTCTGGTCAATTCCAGCCTCCAAGCAGGTAAGATTAATATGGACGAGTTTATGAAAATATTGCCGATAATGGAGAAGGGTTCCTAATGGGCACTCTCTTCAATACAAGCCTTTTTTTTATTCAGATCTGGAATCAGCCTTATATGCGTTACATGTACATGTCTATACAATACAGGCAACATATACACAAAGTCACACATGCTAACATATGGAGAGACCCTCTTTGCTATCTAATCTCTCCCAATTTTCTACCCGTACTCCCTACCACAATTCATGACACAAGCAAATAATTTGAATTTAGAACAGTTCATCAAATATGAGTTTGGGGAAGAGGTGCATGGCTCCATTGATGCTTCTCCGACAAAAGCTGCAAGACTAGGACATGTGAGCGAGGATAAGAGAAAATCACCTCATTACCCTCCTTTTTCTAGTTTGTTATCTTACTAGAGTTAAAGGGCACTGCCATAAACAAATGCATAACTCTGCTCAGAGTTATTTTTTATTTTATAATTGTATGAGGGCTTATGTGTAATTTTCTTTTTTCCTCATTATTGAGTTTAATATAATAACTGAGAGAGTCAATTGCTCTCTCTAAGCCTGTAAAATATTTCTCTCTGTGATTCAACATGGTATCAGAGCACCCTAGTTAGGGTTTGTCATCTCCATGCCAACCATCATCCATGCAACCATCACCACCACATTCGCCGAGCCTCAAACAACCACCCAGACCTTCACCGCACATCACACCCCTCGCCGAACCCCCAGCACCTCACCAGCCCCTCGCCGCACCACCCAGACCTCACCAGCCCCTCACCGCAACCCTACTACCCTTCCTCCTCTTGGCACACCCCTCTGGCTTCCTAGGGCTGCGCCAATCTCTTCTTCTCACCCTTTCTTGTTGATTAGCCCTCAATAGGGTCAAATATTGATCTTTCTTTCGTTCTCTTATCCCTTTCTTTTTAGTTTTCTTCAACCTTGATCAATCAGCACTTTAAGATCTACTGCTTTGATCGACTATTTTTTTTTTTTTTTGAATGCTTGGGTCCGTAATCGGACCAATGATCTGTCCATAAATTGGACAATTGCACCCGACTAGTGCATGCGACGACTAGGTTTACCTTTCTTTTTGCTGTGTGTGATCGTTCAGACCAAGGGTTACCTCCAACATGACAAAAGACAACTTGACAACCGAAAAATCCCCAGCCACTTCTGGTATTACAAGTTCTCCTCTAGGTAGTGAGAAGCATTTCCTCATTACCGAGAACCCAGGTTCAAAAATCTCCACATTCCTTGGTAAGAAATCTCCCATTGAAGTTGTACTTAAACCTTCTTCTTTGTTTGGTATTTCTCCCAAAGTATTTGGATGTGTCTGGTTTGTACACAACCACTCTCCGTCTCGGAAAAAATTAGACTCTCGTGCTCTTAAGCGTGTCTTTCTTGGTTATTCACCCGCACAAAAGGGGTACAAGTGTTATTACCCTCCTTTTCGTACGCGGTTCGTCACTATGGATGTTACCTTCCATAAGACACACTCCTACTTTCAGTCTCCACAGTCACCTCTTCAGGGGGAGAAAGAGAGTGAGGAAGAGATGCATGTTCCTATTATTTGCAACGAAGAAGGAGTCGAACATGAGAGGGTAGTAGAAGCAAGGAAAAATAAGGGAGAGGAGGATCCCAAGAAGAGTGAGGAAGAGAACAAAGAGAAGCGTGTGGGAGAAATGGAACAAACTGAAGGGAAAAAAAAAAAGAGAAAGAGGTACCGACATACTCAAAGAACAAGGAGAGGAAACGGTTTGGGTATATGAAATGGATGCTATACTTTTCCCTTCACTACAGTTGTTCACTTCTAGTGATGATGGTCCAGGTATTTCTAGTCCCTCAATTCATATTCTTGATTCTAGTGATGATTTAGACATTCCTATTGCTCATCGGAAGGGCACTAGGGCATATACTAAACATCCGCTTTTTAACTTTGTTTCATACTCTCATTTGTCTCCATCCTATAGAGCTTTTGTGTCCAAAATTTCCTCTATTTCTATTCTTAATCATGTCTAGGAAGCTCTTTCTGATCCTAAGTGGAAGTCTGCCATGGTTGAAGAGATGAAAGCACTCTCCAAAAATGGCACTTGGGATTAGCAGAATTACCTCGAGGGAAAAAGACAGTAGGGTGCAAGTGGGTGTTCACTATGAAACAGAAAGCAGATGGGACTGTGGAGAGATACAAAGCAAGGTTAGTGGCCAAGGGATTTACCCAGACTTACGGGGTAGATTATCAGGAAACCTTTGCTCCACTGGCCAAGATGAACTCGATCAGAATCCTGTTGCCTCTTGCAACAAATTTGGAATGGCCTTTACATCAGTTCGATGTCAAGAATGCTTTCCTGCATGGTGACTTAGAGGAGGAGGTGTACATGAATGTTCCTCCAAGCTTCGAGGACACCAAGACAAAAGGAAAAGTATGTCGCCTCAGAAAGTCATTGTATGGGCTCAAGCAATCACCTAGAGCATGATTCGATAGATTTTCACAAGCCATGATCAGGGAAGGATTCAAAAAGAGCCAAGGTGATCATACTCTTTTCATAAAGCACTCTTCAGGAGATAAGTTGACTGTTTTAATAGTCTATGTGGATGGCATAGTACTCACAGGGAATGACTTAGAGGAAATGGGACAGTTGAAAGTTTATCTTGCTAAGGAATTCAAAATCAAGAATTTGGGGAACTTAAAGTACTTCTTGGGAATGGAAGTTGCACGATCTCAAGAGGGAATATTTATTTCACAGTGAAATTATGTCTTGAATTTGCTGAAGGAGACATGAATGCTTGGGAGTACGGCAATTGATACTCCAATAGATCCAAATATGAAGCTTAGGGTGTGTTTGATAACCTAATTAATGGCTGAAAATGAAAATATTCAGCACTTTTTGAATTTTAATGCATTTGATAATGACAATCCCCACAGAACGCGCTCCATAAATATCTAAAAAATCTGCTGAATTGATTAAGTGAAAAAAAAGCTACTGAATCAAAACACTGAACACGCTCCACGACTTTGTCCTTCAAAAATTTTTCATTCTTGACTTGAGTACCCCTATGTTTTATCATGAAATTACAACTTTCGGAGGACAAGAACCAAGACAGTACTATGTTTGTCTCATTTACTTTGATGTTTTAGTATACATATGTTATTTAGTATTGACTGTATTGTGGTATCCAAAGACAAAAAATGTCAGTTTTTGTCCTTTTTTATTAGTTGTCAATCCTTCTTTTATGATTTATATCATTATATAGAGTGCAGTTTTGCTCACCCAATTTTTAGTTCACTATTGCTCAGCCTCCTCTCTTATTAACTAATGTAGTGGGACGCAGTACTTTATACATCCTGGGTCCCACTATATTAGCCAATGAGGGTAGAAGGTGAGCAATGGTGAATCAAAAAATGAGTGAGCAAAAATGCATTCTAATTACATATTACATTTGCACGCAAGTGGACTGTGTATTTACGCAAGTGGAAGGAGTCAAGTAGATCAAGATTTTATGGTCAATTTGCGCGAACAAATTGTAAATGTGTTGTTAAACAGTCAAAGTTGAGCATATTTTTGAAATTTATTGTCAATAGAAACATGTTTACTTGTTTTTTGCATGCTATCTAATTAATATGTTGAGCAGCAAGGATAAAATTGTAATCTTTAAAGATTTCAATCTTTCCATGTTAGTATTATCAAACAGTTAAATTAGATTCAGCACTTACTTTTTAGCACTTAAAACATTATTTGCAATACTACAAATTCAGCAACTTAAAGTTTTTAGCACTTAAAATCCTGCACTTAATTTTCAGTTTTATCAAACACACCCTTAATGATGATCCAAGTGGAGAATTAGTTGATATGGGAAGATATCAAAGACTCGCAGGTAGACTGATTATCTTTCTCATACCAGACCAGACATTGCCTTTGCTGTGAGTGTGGCTAGTCAATTTATGCACTCTCCGAGACAAACTCACCTTGATGCTGTTTTTTTCAAATTGTGAGGTATCTCAAATCAGCTCCAGAAAAGGGGTTGTTCTTTGCTAAGCATGGTCACACATAAGTAGAAGCTTATACTGATGCAGATTGGGCCAGGAGATCAACTACAGGATACTACTCTTTTGTTGGCGGCAACCTTATTACTTGGAGGAGCAAAAAGTAGTCAATAGTAGAAAAGATCGAGTGCAGAGGCAAAGTTTCGTGCCATGGCACAAGGAGTGTGTGAACTATTGTGGATTCAAATTATTTTAGTTGATCTTGGATTTGGACCAAAGGATTCAATGAGGTTGTACTGTGACAACAAATCAGCTATCAATATAGCTCACAATCCTATTCAACGTGCTAGGACTAAGCATGTTGAAATCGATCGACACTTTATTAAGAAGAAGTTAAATAATGGGATTATTTGTACTCCCTTCGTAAGGACAGGACAGGGGAGCAGTTGGCTGATGTTCTTACTAAGAGTCTTACAAGTAGGCATGTTCATTTTATCCTTAGCAAGCTGGGCATGATAGATAATTTTGCACCAGCTTGAGGGGGAGTGTTGAGAGTTATTTTTTATTTTATCATTGTATGAGGGCTTATGTGTAATTCTCTTTTTTCCTCATTATTAAGTTTAATATAATAACTGAGAGAGTCAATTGCTCTCTCTAAGCCTGTAAAATATTTCTCACTGATTCAACAATCAATACACTCCATTCCAATTGAAAATACAACACCTTCTAGAAGCGATTTAATGCCTATAAAGGCAAAAACTCAATTAGCAGACCAATATCAAGCATTAATTACTTGAGAAATAACCATCAAGTCACAATGTAACATATGCCACACTTCATATTTTAGGCTACGGATCCTATTACCACCTCCTTTATAGAAACGAATGAAAAAAAAATAAATCAAAAGATACATGCTACAGTCATATTAAATCTGAACTAGCCCCGTAAAGAGCTATTGTGAGATCAATCGAGCACTAATCCAAAAGTTCCGCTCCGTACAAGTGCTTCATTTTCGTTGGCACAGGTCATATAACTCTTATAAGTCCTCTTCCGATTTTCACAATCGTTATATATCAAAATCTGAACCAATATATAATTTACTATAACTATCAACGGGCATCACTGGTCTTATCCACAGTTCACATAATCAGGGTTACTCAGATGCACCTTGAAATATTATTTCACAGAAAAGTAAAATGTATGTGAAAGAAAGCGTTATAAATAACTTATGCTTCCCCAGCTTGTAAGCCAGTTTCATTTTGATTCTGCAAGAGAACCATGACCAATCTCATCAAGATAATGCTTATATTCCCATTATTAACAAGCACCAAATCCAAACAAGTTTCTTATATTCCAATGACTAGCAAATTTATCCTTAATACAAGTGGAAGCAAACAATTTTCAATCTTTCCAAACAAATCTTAATATTGCATCCGAGAGTTTGTAACAGTAGATATATGGAAACCCAATATGGATAACTGACACGGTATTTGACATTTCCAACTTACCTTGATATAAGCATCTCACTGTTGACATCTGTTAGCACTGTAGGCTCATAATACGTCATTCCAAGGCTATGTCTCTTACCCCCAAGGAGGACTTTTGCTCCCTTCAAATAGCAAGGTCAATAATTAATGATGAGCATTAAACAATCCATTAAAGTTTTAATCAAAGAGTACTTCACAAGCTAAGCCCAGTAGTAAACAGCAGGTCGGCAGCAGCACTCATCACGAGGGAAAACGCAAGAACCATTTTCTTTCAGCACATATTAACTTCCAGCAGGCTTGAGAAACACAAGAACGCGGACAACCTCAGAGCAACATAAACTTATATCCCGACACATTTCCAGATTAATTTGTGAACCTAGGAATATCTCTATTTACTAGAAGAGGTCCTGCTATGGCCTTGGTTACTGAAAATGATGCTTAATTCGCCCATTTTGGAAAGGAATTAGGTTTTATTCTAACCACTGGCAATTGAGTAGTGTTCTTGTTATGTCAACACTAAGGATCAAAATTTCGTTTCGGTCTATTGTTTCGGTCTACCCAGAAACGGAAACGTTTCGGAAATATTTCGGAAACATGTGGAAACAGCGGAACAAATTGGAAACATTGAGAAACATGGGGAAACATAACTTCAAACTTAACTATGTGCGTGTATAAAGATAATGATTGATTAATTGAACATTTGAGAGGTCTATATAAGTAGAGATGCATTAACAATGTGTAGTTCAAATTGAAAATACATGAGGATTAAGTCGCCAATCTACTGTCAAACACTTCATAGAATCTCAAAACATTTCATAGAGTGCAAAAGATACATATAAGTATATAGTAAGCTAATAAGCCATCTCTAAAAGAAAGTGGTTGTTCATATGACAAGTACAGAACCACATGATTATCTCGATGGAAACAAGTATGTTTCGTTGGAAGCAAATGAAACGATGCGGAATCATGAGTTTGTTTCGATGGAAACAATTATGTTTCGATGAAAACAAAAGAAACAAAGTCGTTTCGATGGAATCCATGGAATTTCGAGATTCCATGGCTGTTTCGTTTCCATGACCTAGGAAACGGAAACGTTTCGGCCGTTTCGATGGAAACAGAAGGAAATTTTGATCCTTGGTCAACACATATTTACTCGATAATAGGAGTTAACAAGAATACAACATGACTATTCCTTTGTGTCAGCATTCTCACCAACCTACATACTACACGTGGAACCCAACTCAACCCATGAAGCCCATTTAAGAAAATAGGTAGTATTTAGGTGCCCATTAATAGAACACATTTAACCTTTTTAACTTATCCGTATTGTATATTTTGTATATATATAATTAACTCTACGTATGCATGCTTTGGTAACGACGTCACACATCTCTACAAAAGGATGTCAAATACCTAGGGGTTACAATTGCAATTTGCAAATAGATCGCTCACAATTCAGATGAATAGTCAACAAGGTTAAAGCTTGCTTACAGATTTAGCATATAAAGTACACAATCCACGAGAAACTTTTAATGACGTCATATCTCTACAAAAGGATGTCAAACACCAACGGGTTATAATTGTAATCTGTACATAGATCTCTCACAATTCAGATGGATAGACAACAAGGTTAAAGCTTGCTTACAGATCTTGCATATCAAGTACATAATCCAGAAGAGACCATTTTCACAAGACGGTAAGCATTACCCATAAGATATAGGCATTGACGTAAGTAGACGAAAAATATGCGGCAGCCATAAACTACGAGTATGTAAGCTACCACCTAGATATATGTAGCACGGATACTTCAATTTAGGTACCGTGTCCATGGCAGACACGCATGGACATTCGGGGAAAAGGAAAGGAAAAAAGTGTTTTAATATTTTTCACATCGGACACAGGAGTAGATATGGTACGGTGATTCTTTCAAAAACGTTTTAAAATTTGGAGGTAGAAGTTTTAATATAATAAAATGGGAGATAAGTAATGGGTTTATTAAAAATTTAAGAAACAATGGACACGGCATGAAATCTTGTACAGTTATATTTTTAAAAAAATTATTGTTTTATTTGTTGTGTCCTAGTCGTGTTTTTATCCTACATTTTTCAGATTTTCGGTGTGGCGTGTCCGTACTGTGGCATATTCATTTCTGGATTTGTGATTTGTGCTACATAGACCTAGATGGAGTGAAAAAAAATTGATATTCTTCTAAATTAAATTATTTACCACCTAATCAGTAATAACTGTTATCGTTGCATCAGTATAGATGGTCAACAGACCTTTGAGATAGCATCTTGCACAAATGAATCAACCTGTCGAACAATTCAGGGTCAGATGTTATAGGACTACATGTAAGTGACTGGAACATCACAAGAACACTATTTGATGGAAACTGAAGAAGTTGAAGAAAAATTAACCTTCTGTACTGCAGCTTCATTAATTAGTGGACCCTGCAGCAAATGACCAATCAACTTCAAACTATAATTCTTAATTCACTTGTTTTCGCGTCTTCGGAAGATGGAAAATGCCTAAAGTTGTAGTTATCTATGAATGTGTGTGTGAAGGTGCAAAAGGAATACCATGTCTAATCCATGCCACCTAATGAAGATGATAAAGAAGTTTTGACATAATTTGTCAGAACCATTAACATGGCACCCTTTATGTGCAGATGGAATGGAATGCAGAGAAAAACTGGAAACCCGAAAGTACCAGAGAGACAAACAGGGAGACCAGCAAGGCAACATTTCTAGAAATCTAACACCGAGTCAAAATACATTACCTGGGCTATACCTTCACCAAAACCATCCCCAACTTGCAGATTCTCGACAGCATTTGAAAATGCAGTAGCAAATTTCTCATAAATACCTGCACCAAAGCACGAAACTAATCACCCTAAAGAAAAGCCTACGCCATTACCTAGTGTTGATCCATATCAATCTATGGTGCTGAATCACCAAAAAGATTGGTAGGTCAATGGCAACATTGGCAAGACTAGAAGATATAAAACCCCACTTGACGAATGGAAATGACCTTGAACTGGGGCATAACTAGACTTTGCCTGCCAAATTTAGTTCTCCCCGTCACTGACCCACTTACAAATGGAATTATAACTCTTGTGTCATAATTCCAAAGAACTTTTTTGAAAAAAAAAAAATTTAATCCTAGTATGCAGGGATCATCACATTTTTTGGGGAAGGGTAAAAAGTTACAATTTCAAAACCATGGACACATAGGACTCCTAGCTCTAACAAGGAAACAGAAGGCAAAAATCAGAACAAAAATTTGTTTGGCTGTTTTGATGTTGGACTAATTATTATATTTCCTTCAAGCATTTGCATATGTCATTTGCTGAACGTGATGATTCTTCATATGTGAAGACCTTTCTAAATGATTCAAATCTTAATGGAGAGTGTCAAACGCACCCTAATGGACCATGTCAATCCCCAAAGAAAGGAAATTTTGAGAATTGTGATTTCCGTTTCAGGGTTTTGAACTCCAGTTCTGTTTTACCAATCAGGCCCGAAGAGAAATTTTAAGAAGAATGGAGCAGTTATGTGGTCATTCATCAACAATATCTAATTAAAGGGAACTATGATACGTAAGTGACTTCTCCTATCTCGTGTCCGGCTATGTTACCCGGACCCTTCATAATGCATGGAGTACCCGTGCCCTACCCGACACCTGGATAAGGGTACTCCTCTCTCCGACCCTTCAAACTAGTGTAAAATCTTTGAAAACTGGACGAACCCGACACTTGGATAAGAGTCCGACCCGACACCCGTACCCAAGTCTGGGTAACAAAGGTGTCCGGAACCTCTGGTGCCACGGCTCACCCATGTCCATACCAAATCGATAGCATTGGAGTTGACCTTTGTATGGAAATCCACCTTTCCTTGTACAAATCTAGTGGTGTACAAATGCATGTGTGATATTCCAATATGGTACCTTTGAAGTTCTCACTTCCTTATCTAATGAATAATGATACCTAATTTTTCAATTAATGTCCACTATATTCTTTAACATTTTGAAAAGGAATTCAAATAATACTCAAAGATGAAAAAAAAAACCATTACGCACACGCGATAGTCGATACCCCATCATTGTCAGTATTAGACACCTACATCCATATCCAGACTATCATTGAATGCAATAAGATTGACCTTTGCATACAGTCCATTAAAGAACCTATTCAAGCCCTTTTTGTTCATGGTTGTAATATGAAAATAAATTTTTTTTTTAAATCTTTAGCAGATTAGCAGGTAACTATAATTCTAATTCGCAACCCCTATGAGAACAACGCTCCGCAGATTCAGAAATTTATGCCACAGCATATGACGGTTTTGATATTCCTTATCGTTTAACAAGTGGAGTTTTCAATTGCCTTTTGAGATGTGCAGCATCCACCAGACAATTTAGACTCCACAGCTAAAAGTTGGTTTCAATACCTTGCAGCTGTTTAGTGGTCATCTCTGTGACCCATGAGAGTTTTTTGCACACTTGGGTGATTTGGGTTTAGGCTCGTCTTCTGGGAGTTACACTGTAGCTTCTCCTCACATTTTCGTTTTCCATTTCATTTTCCGCATGACTCAACCTTCATATGCCTTCTTTATTATTATTTTTGCAAAGTTCGTGTCTTCGTGATCCTTATCATATAAAACTTCCTTAAATAATTTAGCATTGTATGAATTGCTTATATACCGACAAACGAAGTATTATGACTATCAAATTTTAGTTCACTGTACTTTCCACTTTACCTTCTTGCACAATCACTCTATTTGCGCACACACATGTTTGTCCACTATTACGGAACTTCGCTGCAAGCTACAACAACATATTGCGAGTTACAAATACACCATGATAGCAAGTATTGCTTAAAATCCAAACGAAATGATTACACTCATCGCAGTTATCCAATCTATTATTAGCAAAGTTAGAAAAAGTATTTCTCGTATCCAAAAACCAATGTACCATCTTAATGTGAACAAAAATCTTTTAAAGTTAAAAGAGTCTAGGTCAAGATGCTGTGTATTCTTGGTGACACCAGTAGTTAAGCATACACAGCAAAGACGGGCCATCATTTTAAAGTGTCCAAAACTCCAAAGTCAACCACTGCTGCACCTCCCAAAAAAGTAAAGTTGCTGAAGGATTCAGCTTATGGTTGGGGATCAATTACCATTTGAGGTGACTCTAGCAACGAACTAGTCTGCATGCTCACACATTTGATAAATACTCATTCTATAGTCTATACTTCATGTTGTCAAAGTTGGTTGTTAGAAAGGCATCTGCAAGCTTGCTTAGGATACCAACGAAAAGACTTTCCACTTGCTGTAAAGTCCAGCAAAAGGTGAAGTTCAAAAACCACCCAAGGACTTCAAGGAGTGGTTTTCTGACCTCTAAGATGACGGGTATCCAAAAAGCTATCCAGAGCAGTAGCCTGCCTTGCATAACATCCATTTGAATACAGTAACATTTACTTGCTTATATATTATATGGAAGTCAGTGTACAGATGAAACCGCAGATAGACTGATACTATAGCCTATAGGATTCTGTCCATATGCTAGGACTTTGCCCCTACATTTGATATACACTGATATCCTCTTATTGCTGTGTACAGTATGTGAGCATGGTATGAAAACTTGAAGACTGAGAGTTATGCTACTGGGCATAGAGTCTAAGCGTGGACTACTGGATCTTCGAACAACATTGAAAAGGTCACTTGATAACTTATTGGTGAGTCCACTAAGATCACCAACCAATCCAGCAACTAAGTTGCTAGAGTCCAGACCTAAGGACTTCTAGTCAATTTGTTCTCAAGATGAATTATTCCAGAATACGTCGAATTTTTGACCCAAAGCATCACTATAGCAAACTTATTTCCCTGACTCATCATGTTTTCAACTTATTTCCCAAACCCATCACTTTTTTAAAGTCGCTAGTTCAACTCGCCAAAAGTCGCTAGTTGAATGACTTCACCAATGCAAAAAGTGGACATTAAAGTTTTGACAGATGTGTCAGAGGGTTGGTGGCTGTTATGTACTTAAAACCTCAATTGTCTTTGTATTCACATGATATATAAGCTGAATTTGCTTCACAACTTTCAATGTCCACTTTTTGCTTTGGTGAAGTCGCTATCTAGTTCAACTAGCGACTTCTGGCTGTGCCATAAAGTCGCAGGTTGGACTAGCGACTTTTATATAATTTTTTTGATGAAGTCGCTACTTGAACTAGCGACTTTAAAAAAGTGATGAATTTGGGAAATAAGTTTAAAACGGAATAATAAGTTTGCTATAGTGATGCCTTGGGTCAAAAATTCAGAATACGTATGACTGCCATAATCTAACAAACAGGAAGCTTTTGAGCGGTTATGAATAACACCGTTGTTCAGTTCCATGCTTGCCCCATCATATCAACAAGTAGATTCACGAAGGAGTATATTCACCTACTACACATTACTCAAAGTCCAAATTACCATGTAGAGAAATTTCCAAGATTGGCGTACAAGGAACTCTAAATGGGGAAAAAAAAACATTTTAAGTTTGAAAGACAGCCTTAACAGTGGAAATTAAATGATGTAAAGGTAAGTCGATAAACTTCAGTAGTCTGGCAGCATAAAGAATTCCATTTAAATTAGTATACAAGTTCTACCCTTCAACGTAACATGAGTCAACAGTAATCAAGCCATGTCAGTATGGTTATATGTGTTGTATAATTGTTGCAAAGAACTCACACTGAAAAACCCATCAAAACGATGGTGCTTGATGATGTCAAATCTTGGTGTTGCGTAAGAAAAGAAAGCTGGGAGATTTGTATGTGGTTTGGCCCTGTTAATTAAGAGACCTACGTCCACGGGTGTGTTTGAGCACTTACACTAAACTATAAAGTAACGGGAAACTGTTGGTGAGCCAACAGATGACCGGAACTACCAGAGGTTGGCCGGCGTGACTGTCAGTTGTAGACTGCCATAGGCGTGCTATATAAACTGGTGAGTCGTCCCTCTTTGAGAAGGAGAGTGGTCTCTTTTATAAATGCAAGAGACACACTAGTACAAGAAAACCTAATACAGATGAGGTAATACAATCAGATTAGGCTTGATTGACACAAATTATGCAAGTTTCCTAATTGGGTTAGGAATGTTTACACCTTCCATTAGTCTTCTAGTCGATGTAGGAAACAGTCTGGAAGCTTCTGAATCACGACCTGGGGCCTGGCTGAACTGCACCCGTGACATGGCGTGCTCGAGTGACATTCCCGACCAATAGGTCGGGACAGCAGGACCTGATAAACCGCTTGGGTAAGTCAGACCTTTCACTGGCAACGAGACGACTCTCATTGGTTGAATATTTTTGTATATATCAGTTGCCCCCCATTTCCAAAGCTAAACTGGTGCTTTATCATATGAGGGTTGGAAATTTGTACAGCTCGGGATTACTGCTCGGGTTCAGATCAATCGCCTCGGTCGTTCGGGTTATTAACCCGGTCTGGCGACTCGGGAGCTTTGGGTCCGACCTGCCACGTGTCAAGGATAGGTTGTTCTGGTCAGGATTCAACCAGGCCGTAACTAGGATAACCGGACCATCACGAACAAACTGAACCGTCACGTAGTCATCAAATGCGCGCGCCTTTTGAGGTGTCACTTCAGCTGCCCGAGGCTCCAACTGTCGGGCGTTTAGGCGGGAAATCTTTCGGGCCGTTGGATCTGAGATCATCTGGACCGTTCGTGTAGTCTATAAAAGAGACTTGGAAATTTTCATTTCCCCCTGCTGCGCTGACAGAAAAATACCGAGCGGTTATAGAGAAAAAGCGTCTGGTCAAGCATCCCGAGCTCTTCCCTGCACTATTTTCTTGTAAGTCTTCGTTCTCCCAGCCTTGTCATTCATTGCACTTCTCCTTCTTTTCTTATTCTGTTTTCATTCTTGAGCGAGACTGGAGAGTAGGAGTCTTGCAAGTTTCATGAGGGAGTGGGACTTCTTTCTTTTTTTTTTCTTTTTTTTTTTTTTTTTGAGATTTTGCTCCTTTCAGCCCAGTCGGTCGGCGTGTCCTGGGTCCGTTCTTTCTGAGTGCTATCTGACAAACAAGACTATTTTCTCCCTACCGTTTAGGCTTGTAGACCTTCCCCCTCTGTAGCTTAGGCTAGGGGTTGCAAACCCACACTTAAGTCGTCAATTGCTCCCCCGACCTATAGCAAGGGCTTTAGATATGTGTCATTCATCCTTTAGCTCTTCTTCCCGGTCGGAAGAAGAATATTCGGGTAGTGCAAGCCTCCCCTCCTTAACCCCTTCAGACCACCACAACGAGGGTAGAATTCTCATCCAGCTATTGGACGAGGAAAGCAGTATACTGAGGTTTCCGAGTCACAGAGGTAGGGAAACGAGGCGTCGGTCTCGAACAAATACGTCGTGTATTTTTCCTGTATAGGGACTTCCAGTAATCTGGTCGTGTCAGATTACTGGAAGTTCGATTGTTTCGACGGCTTCTCCCTTGCAATGTCGGCCAGTGACGCGGTGACGCCCACATTCATCGATCGGGGTATGTCACCCTTTACGAGGACGCGTTGCTCGCGGGCCTTTGTCTCCCCCTCCACCCTCTGGCCCGAGATCTGCTGATATACCTCGGCATTGCCCCTGGGCAGCTCACCCCTAACGGCTGGAGATTCCTGATGGGGGCTATCTACCTATGGCCGCAAATCTTCGAGTATGAGCTCACCCTCCAAGAATTCTTGTGGACCTACCGGCAGTTCTCGCTATTTTGGGAGGTCAGCTTCTTTTCCCTGAGCGCTCGACAGGGAAGGAAGATCATAGACAAATGCCCGAGTAACAAGGGGTGGAAGAGGAAGTTCTTCCAAGTATCCACCCTCAAGTTTTGCGAGGCGGCTCCAGGAGTTCCCCTACCGACCGTCTGGAAGGGCGTGTTGAGGGGTAAGGTTTTTTTTTTTTTTTTTGTCTTTCAGCAGGATTTGTCGACTCACTAAGCATCCCGGACGAGTGCCAGGACCGGATAAAGGCGCTAGCGCAGGATTCCGTCAACATTGTCGACGTGTTGACAAGGACAAGCACCCGGACAGTTACCTTCCAGCCCTTCAGCGTCTTTGAAGCGTCGTTTTTTTCTCCAATCATTCCTGGTAAGCACGAATTTTCTTTGCCGTTTTCTTACTCCCTTTCCACAATTTGTTGATTCTTTTCTCTTTCTGATTCTACAGATATGGCCCCCAGGAGAGACCTCGAGGCCTTGAGGGAGAAGGAGGTCGTCGCTACTACCCGGGCGGGTCAGGAGAGAAGGAGGGCTGACGCGCCCGCCGGCCCACAACTCCGTTGACTGATACGCGGGCCAAGGGAAGAACTGGCCGAGACATCAGCCCCTCGGGTTGAGGCGGTGTCGACCACCGGAAACCTCCCGGGGAATATCCCGATCGGGATCCCTCAGATAGAGTCTGAGGAGGAGACCCAGAGGAGGATACGGGCTGCCCTCCTCCCGAGCCAAGTTGAGAGGTACGAGGGGATGGCCCCTTAGGCGCTGGTCGGGTGGCTTTACAGCATTTCCAACTTAGTAAGTGATTTACCCTTTCCCATTATCATTATTTTTATACCCTCGGTGATTGACTGGCTTCTGTTGCTTTTTCCAGACTTGTTGTCTTGCGGCCAGGGTAAAATCTTCCCTACCCGGGCTGGCTGAAAGGGCGGCTACTGCTGAGGTTGCTCTTCTTAAGGAGAGGGCAGCTCTAGAGGCTAAGGAGTCTACCTTGGCTGCGGAGAAGGAGAAAACTAAGGCATTGGCCTTGAGTCTGGGGGCGGCCCAGGAGGAGCTGGAGAGCGTTTGGGAGGGCCTGGCAGCTGCAGAGGCCGAGAAGAAGGCCATGGTTGAGGCCTCGACCACTCGGGAGGAGGCGACAGAGGACTTTAATACTGGCTTCTTTCAGGGTTACGCTGACCTGAAAAGGAGGGTGGTCGTGGAACATCCCGAGTGGGATGTCACGACTTACTCGCGAGTCGAGTCCGACTTTTGGGATGCGGGGTCCCCCCCTACTGAGGAGGCCACTGCCGGTGGGGTCGTTGTTGGGGAGGGGGCTCCTGCTGGAGAGGTCGGGTGAGCCCGAGGATGAGGTAGTCATTGTGGACGATCATCAGCAATGAGCCTGCCCGAAAAGCAAGGAGGCGTATTGCCAGGCAAAAGAAGGCAGTGAAGATTTTTCCAAGGCCTGCTTCCAGACCACTTCGACCTATTGCTCCCGGGTTGTTTTGTGTTTGCACATATATGTATTTATCTTTTTGTTTTGGATGGCCACTATAATCGCCCCCTAGGCGTTGTACTTTTTCCGAACTAGTAATGACAAAGGACTTCGAGGTCACTTATTGCGTCAATTGTTGTTCGTGTTTGTACTCTTATTGCCTGTATTTGTTTGTGATTGCCCGTGCCCAACCAGTTGTTAGCCTCATAACCCTGCCTAGGTTTGGAACTGTGACCGGTAGGGAGCACTCGATCTTCTGGGGACTTGTAAAGCCTTGGAATATCCCGAACTGTTGTACTTGGGAAAATTCCAAGTCTGTAGGTCCCGATCGGGATACTTGTAGGTGCTTGGGATTAACTCAAAAGTTTATACTTGGTTAATCAAGGGCCTTGTAACAACCCGATGTGAACTCTGAACATTTTGGGGCTCGGGATTGTCTAATTATACTTAGTTAATTCCAAGGCCTGTGAATGCTCGGAGTGGCTTCCTATAGTTCACTATTCCCCTCTTGCCCCCCAAGTTTTAGGTAAGGCAGGCGTTGTGGGAGTTGTTGCTGTAGGTAGCCGACCAAGAACGTGTGAGTTCCAGGTCTTTTGACTCCTCTATCATGGGCCACCTAGGGGGTTTGCCCCCATTATAGGTTATGGGCCTAAGTGGAGTTAGTGCCTCAGGCAGTGCCGAGATTTTTTGCCATCTGTGGTACGGTGGTCTTAAAGTGCCGTGGGGTTTGGCCCTAGATCTTTTTTGCCTCGAGTGTGATCTTGAGGTCTTTTGGGTGCCTCGGGTGTGATCCCGAGGTCCTTTTGTGCCTCGGGGGTGATCCCGAGGTCTTTTATTGGTATAAAACACTAGTAAGGAACACTATTTGCAAGAAAAATTCTTTATTTAATTTGAAAAACTGCTGTGAGTGCTCGGGAAGAGCTACAACTTATTAAAGAAAACATAAAATCCCTACTCAATCCTTATTCCGATTAACTGATAATACTTCCGCAGATGCTCCACGCTCCAAGGGTGATGTAGGTCATGTCCCTCTAGTGTTTCTAACCAATAAGTCTCCGGTCGGTTGGCCCTGATAACTTTGTAGGGTCCTTCCAGTTTGGCCCCAACTTCTAATGGCTAGGATTCTTGGTGGACTGGTTCACTGCTTTGAGGACAAAGTCTCCCACTTAGAAACTGCGGTGTTTTAACCTCTAAGTATTGTGAGATTCTCTATTTATAGGCTTCCATTCTGAGATGTGCTCGGTCCCTCTTTTCCTCAATTAGGTCGAGCTCTCCTCTGAGGGCTTCTTCATTCCCCTGGTTGCTGTAGTTCGCCACTCGGTAAGTCGGTAGTTCCAACTGAGTAGGGACTACTGCCTCGAAGCCATATGTGAGTGTAAACGGAGTCTCACCTAAGCTCCCAGGGGGTGGTGTGTTAGGCCCATAGGAGGCTCGGTAGTTCTTCTGCCCAGAGTCCTTTTGCTGCTTCAAGTCTCTTCTTGATGGATTACAAGATGGTACGACTTGTTACCTCAGCTTGTCCATTAGCTAGGGGATGCTCGGGAGAAGAATATGATTCGATATCCCATAGCTCGAGCAGAATTACCTAAACGTTTGAGTGTCGAACTGTCTGACATTATCACTGACTAGTACCCGGGGCACACCAAACCTACTGAGGATATTCTTTTCTACAAAACTTTCCATCTTCTTCTCGGTTATCGTGGCCAATGTGAAGTAGTCGACCGCTATGATCGTAAACTTAGCCAGACCATTAGCCATAGGGAGGGATCCGACTATGTCGATGCCCCACTGAGCAAACGGTCAAGGGCTAAGGATTGGAGTTTGTTCCTCCACCGGGCGGTTGATCATGTTGCAAATCTCTGGCATTTATCACACCGTCTCACATAGTCTTTTGAATCCTAGGCCATAGTAGGCCAGTAGTAACCTTGCAGTAGGGCCCTTCTGGACAAGGCCCGACCTCCGACGTGGCTTCCACACACTCCCTCGTGAATTTCTTGTAGAATGCTCTCAACCTGGGTCGGGTGAACGCATCGGAGGTAGGGAACAGTGAATCCCCTCCTTTAGAGTACTCCGTTAGCAAAGTGGTACATTGTTGCACGGAATTTGATTCGTCGGGCTTCGGACTTCTCGGACGGGAGGTTCCCGTTCATGAGGAACGTTACTATAGGGTCCATCCAACTGGGACCTGCATCGACCAGGTCCACCTCCATACCCTCTGGAATAGACACACTGGGCTCGGACAGGCATTCTACCCTGATTCCTTGAAGGTCTGATTCTGACAATGATGATAGGCGAGCCAACCGGTTGGCCCGTGTATTCTCTTCCCTCGGGATCTGAGCGATACACAGCCCTTTAAGCCCGTTGGTGATTTTTCTAACTAGTGCTAAGTAAGCCACCACACTGTCCTCCCCGGCCTCGTACTGCTGTAAGACTTGGTTGACAATCAGCTGAGAGTCACTGTGCACTTTAACCTGTTGGGCGCCCATTAAGGTAGCCAATTGTATCACGACCAACAGGGTTTCATACTCCACTTCGTTGTTAGATGCTTGGAATCCAAACCTGAGAGCGTACTCAAGTTGAATCCCTTCGGGCGTGATTAGGATAACTCCCGCCCCACTGCCCTGTTTATTAGAGGACCCATCCACGTAGAGTACCCGGGTCGGGATCTCGGGCTGTAAGTCAGGCGGTAGATCGGACAGGCGTACTCCTCGATTGGGTCTTCTAGATAGGTGAACTCGACAAGAAAATCTACTATGACATGTCATTTAATTGTTGTTCGAGGTCTGTAAAGAACTTCAAACTCTTCCAATTCCAATGCCCACTTCATGAGTCCCCCGGACGTCTCGGGCCGGCACGTGATCTTGCGCAGGGGCTGATCCGTGAGGACGACTATGATATGAGCCTAGAAATACGGGCGAAGTTGCTGGGCTGAAGTGACAAGAGCGAAGGCCAGGTTTTCTATGCACGAATATCTGCTTTCTGCGCCTTGGAGTGCCCGGCTAATATAGCACACTGGGTATTGGATCCCATGTTCTTCTCGAATCAGTGCCAAGCTAACCGCCGAGGGTGAAACTGCCAGGTACAAAAACAATTCTTCCTTTGGAACGGGCGTTGAGAGTAGAGGGGGTGAGGCCAGGTACTTCTTGAGTTCCTAAAATGCCTTCTCACACTCTTCCGACCAATCAAAGGCTTTGCGAAGGATTCTGAAAAATAGCAGGCACCGATCGGTCGGGAGACGAATCTGTTTAATGTTGCCACCCTCCCTGCTAAACTTTGAATTTCCTTAGTTGATCTGGGTGACCGCATGTTGATGATGGCCTGAATTTTCTCCGGGTTGGCTTCTCGATTTGCTTTTCCAGGTCCTTGATGCGGGTTTCCACGTCTTCTCGACCGGAATCCGTGCAATAAGTCAGATTGGAGGAGAGGCTCTCCTCGAAGTGAGCTGTCCTCACAGACAAGGCTCGACTATGACTCCTGTAGATCGCGTGCCTAAGATCACTTCGGCTCCTGGCCTGGTGATCCTGGGCCAATTCCCAGGTCATGCGCTCATGCCTTTCCCCTCTGGCAGCACGCCTATCGTTGATGATGTTTCTGGCATCCGCTACGTGGCTCGGATTGGCCCGGGCACGTTGGGTCCGTATTGGATCTTGACCAAGCTTATCGTTCCCGGGTCGTCCCACAGCCTATGGAGACTTTGGCCTAGCTCAGGCACGTTGTTGAGTCCATACTGGTGCCCGACCGCGCTCAGCGCTCCCGAGTTGTACCTCAGTTTGCGGGGGTTTGTTCTGTTGGGCCAACAAGGCTTCGATTTGTTGCTGGGTTTAACGTTGACCCTCCAGAAGTTGAGCGAGAGGCGCAGTGATTTGTTCTGAAGTAATGGGAACCGCCGGCTTTGGGGCCGGTGGATCCACATGACCAGTTTGTTGAGCAGCTTTCTTAGTCTTACGAGGAGGCATGGCGATTAGTCAAGAATTTTTATTGCTGGACAACTGTCGCTTCCCACAGACGGCGCCAAGCTGATGATGCCATATTTTGGTGTTGCGAATAAAAAGAAAGCCGGGAGATTTGTATGTGGCTCGGCCTTGTTAATTAAGAGACCTACGTCCACAGGTGTGTTTGAGCACTTGCACTAAACTGTAACGTAACCGGAAACCGCTGGTGAGCCAACAGATGACCAGAACTACCAGAGGTTGGTCGGCGTGACTGTCAGTTGTAGACTGCTATATGCATGCTATATAAATTGGTGAGTAGTCCCCCTTTGAGGAGGAGAGTGGTCTCTTTTATAGATGCAAGAGACACACTAGTACAAGGAAACCTAATACAGATAAGGTAATACAATCAGATTAGGTTTGATTGACACAAATCATGCAAGTTTCCTAATTGGGTTAGGAAATTGTATACACTTTCCATTAGTCTTCTAGTCGATGTAGGAAACTATCTGGAAGCTTCTTGATCAAGTCCTGGGCCTGGCTGAACTGCACCCGTGACATTGCGTGTTCGAGTGGCATTCCCGACCTATTGGTCGGGACCAACAGGACCTGATAAACCGCTCGGGTACGTCGGACCTTTCCCTGGCAACGAGATGACTCTCATTGGTTGAATATTTTTGTATATATCAGTGCTGATTGAAAAAAGAAATTTAAAAAAAAAAAAAAACGAACTTTGTAATGTTTCTTCATAAATGGTCATTCTTAAACTTTCTTAAGATGATAAAATTGGAGATTTGAAGCATACCTATTACACAACTATCAATCTTCCAAATAGCCTTAACCAAGATGATGTATTTCTACCTTAAAATGCTGGTCCATTCAAATTCATTAAGGTGCAAACAGCCACTAAAGAATTTGATGTAGTATATCTGGAAAGTGTTACAAATACAATATCTTGCAGTCAACACATTAAAAAGTGGTAGAAGGCCAAAGTCAAATGTTATCTAAATTCAGATCGATTATTACATGCTCAGCAACTACATGATAAACAAGTGCACCATAAAGATAAATCAAGGAATTTCCCAGACTCACAGTTCCCTTTATTGCCACATCCAAGTCCGCATCATCAAAGACTATGCAAGGTGCATTGCCACCAAGCTCTAGAGATACCTAGAAAGTCAAAAATGAAGGCAATCAGCGGACAACAAAATCTAAGGCTTACATATTGACCCATGTAGCAATTATTTGAAATTGGTTGCCTATGCATACCTTCTTAACAGTTCCAGCAGCACCTGCCATCAGTTTCTTTCCAACAGCTGTTGAACCCGTGAATGTGATCTTCCTTACCTAAATAAGATTTGGAAAGCAATGAGCTAAATCTACTGTACCATTTGTATATTCAATAATGCGCACAAGACGATTCATCATGTTAGCACACAAATGAAGGTTTCAAGTAAAAAGAGGAAAAACCTGTGGGCTCGTTAGTAGAGCATCCCCTATGTCAGGAGCATTTCCCATAACCACATTCACAGCACCCTAAATGCGAAGAGATATGAACCCATGAGAGACAAATGAAGCAAAGATGTTGGTTGAGTTGACATGAGAAAAACATAAACGAACTGGGATACCAACATTCTACAAGCAATATATATCCACTATTTTAAAAGCAATATAGGTTGACAATAAGCTTAGCAGAAAGAGATAGAAGGCCTTAATATAGGTGATCAACGGCAATAAATTATGTACAACTTGTACTTCCCATTATATTCCATTTGAAAACTCTAGGTGTGCATATCTAACCCTGCACTCTTATCATCTTCTCATTCACTCTCTCTTCATCTTCCCCTACCATTGAATATAGGTTAATTACATTTTACCCCCTTGTGGTTGGGCCCATTTTCACTTTACCGCCTGAGGTTCAAAAGTGTACACTTAACCCACTTGTAGTTTTGGACTAAAGTGAAACTACTAAGATTTCTCTCAAAATAGCCCCACATGGAGATTAATTGTTAAAATTAGCCCCACATGGAAGAGTTTGTGTCAAAATTAACTCCACATAGGCAGTTGACCCAAAATAGCTTTCCAAGGGGTTAAGTGTTAAAAATTAGCCCCACATATGTGGATTAAATGGCAGTATTTTCCCCACACAGGGGATTGACCCCAAATTAACCTTAGAAAGGGGGTTAAGTGTTAATATTTTTGGCCAATTTTACAATTGTTATCAGTTTTGAAGAAAATCTTACCTGTTTCACTTTAGTCCGAAACCACAGGGGGGTTAAGTGTCCACTTTTGAACCACATAGGGGTAAAGTGAAAATCGACCTAACCATAGGAGGGTATCATGTATTTAACCCTTTAATATATTATGTCCGGAATTGAATAAGGGGCATGCATCTAACCCTGCACTCTCATCCCTTGTTTTGCTTTCACATTAGCTATACATGTAACCATAACTCAATGTTGATCTGGAAATTAATATGCTTTAATCAATGTATCATTCAACAAGAAAACCATCTGAGAAATTTCCAAGAGGATGAAAAATGGTATGAACTCAAGTACTTGGTTATCTTTGTGATATTAAAGATAATCCACCTCGATAACAGTTTTTATAAATAAAGTTAGCACAAAATAACATATAAACTTCTAAGAAATCACATCACATGATTCTCAAGCACTTGAGTGGAAAGATAAAAAGTAAAAACACATTGCCAAGTCCCCAAGATCTTGTTCTCTCATGCAGATGGCTCAAAGATGTAATAAATTCACATGAAAAGTAATCTTACATGATACAGTTATACGCTCCAGATTACATCAATATATACAAGGATTACCGGTGGTATTCCAGCTTGCAGGGAGAGCTCAGCTGCAGCTAAAGCAGTCAGGGGTGTAAATTCAGAGGGTTTTACAACCACTGTACACCCACAAGCAAGAGCAGGACCAACCTGGTATGATAGTCATCACAGAAAAGGTCACTTGAACACAATAGTCAATTCTTAAATGGGTGTTGACTAAAAAAAAGTTTGAATTGCTGCGTATTGATTGAATATTTTAAACCAAAATCACCTACCTTTCGTGTAATCATAGCCAGTGGGAAATTCCATGGTGTAATTGCACCGACAACACCTACGGGCTAAAAAAAATTGGAAGCCCTCATAATTGGATAAACAAGAAATCGCGCTGATTAAGATTGACATTGTGAAATGCTACTAAACCAGTATCAAGAACTTCCATCAAAACTGAAGTCTGTGTTGATCAAGATTTAGGCCTTTTTTAGGAGAAGATGATTCAAAAAGAAGTGCATTACTTCAGGAGTAGCAAATGATATAAGATTAGTGATAGGAATATAGGATAATTCATAAACATGGACCATTGATTATTCCCCATGTGAAAGGTCCCTGATATGTCAAGTCATCCTTCCTTTAGGCTACCCCCAAAAAGTTATTAGGAAGGTTTTTTCACCTTTAAGTCTTTAATCATGAGGTGTTTGGATGGTCACCAGATGCAAATGGGACAGGAGGTCGTTATTGATTGGGAGAATAAATTGGGTGCTCAAAGAGGCTAGAAACCTCATCGTCGTTCAGAAAAAAAAAAAGAGAGAGAAAAGAAACCTCTTTTATCAACCAGAAAAGGGAAAAATTACCACGAGTGGCATATATAGTCTTGTCAACGATTTAATTTATTCAGTGTGTGCTATCAATATATCTAAATATTCTGCATACATTCTTCTTTCATAAGATGTTTCCATGTCAGTGCATGTATATTTGTACTATACTGTTGGATATCCCTTTTCTTAATATCACACATTTTCATCCAAGTTACCACCCACTCATTTCCTCAAATTAGTTATCCTTCCTATATAGCATTTCAATGCTTTGTTGAACATTTCGATTCATGTCAACCATCAAACTTCTGCGTGCTGACATTCCGAAAATGTGTACGAGTACCTTAAAACAGTTCTCTATGTGGTCAAAATTTGAAGTATGGGTTGAAAAAAACAATCTTGCACATAAAGTGTAAAACATGAAAGGAAATCATAACTCACCTGCTTTAAAACAAACAGCCGACGATCAGGTAGCGTTGCTGGAATTATATCACCATATATACGTTTAGCCTCCTCTGCAGAGAACTCAATAAAACTGGCCCCATAGACAACCTGTATATTGCAGCAACAGCATCACCTGGCTCAATGCTCCATAAAGGATGCAGTACCAAAGCCTATTTTTGAAGTGCGGATGCAATACCTCACCAATGGCTTCTTTTAGAGGTTTCCCTTGCTCTAGCGTTATAAGTTGTCCAAGCTCTTCTTTGTGGGCAATTATTAGATCATACCTTGATGCGCATGTGGAAAAGGACACTGTGAAGATCTCTACCAGTATACAAAACGCAGAAGGATATAAATGAAAAAGTGTTGTTTACTATTGAATTGGAGCATCCAACCCAAAACCAATTGGCAATGGGTGGAGTAGCCCCTTGAACTTATATATTGAGTAGCTAGGTTATAAGTCCCCGATGTCAGACAGACAATCTCAACACGCCCCCGCACGTGTGGCATGACTGAGAGCCAAACACGTGGATTACTGAGATAGGGTGATGTGGAGCACACGTGGACAAATTGACCCAACAATAACCTGCTCTAATACCAAGAAGAAAGAAAGATAGAGGAATAATTGTTCTTATTCATTCACAATGTGTATGTATATATACAAGCTAGGAAAAACAGAAAAAGGAAATAAAGAAAAGAAAAGAAAAGGAAATAGACAACTATAATCAATTACAATTAATCTATTCCTAATCAGTCCGTGAATAAGTTTGACCATAATAAATATATATTCCAACACTCCCCCTCAAGCTGGAGATGGAGCAACGATATCAATGAGACCCAGCTTGATCAAAGACGACTTCAGGAGAGAAGGACCAACAGAATTTGTAAACATATCGGCAGCTTGATTGGAAGATGGCACAAACTCTGGGACAATGATTCCAGAACAAACTTTCTCTCTAATGAAATGAACATCCACTTCAATATGCTTAGTATGTTCATGGAGAACCGAGTCAGAAGCAAACAAAAGGGCAGACTTGTTGTCACAGAACAATGTAGATGAGCCATTAACCGGATAACCCAACTCTTTCAGAATAGGACGCACTCATAGAAACTCACATGTTCCCTGTGCCATGGCCCATTACTCTGCCTCAGTGGAAGAACGAGAAACTACAGCTTGTTTCTTGCTTTTCCATGAGAGAAGATGATTCCCATAGAAAGTGCAGAATCCGGATATGGACCGACGATCACTCTTAGACCCAGCATAATCAGCATCAATGAAGCAGGACACCCCAGACTGTGTACCTGCAAAATAAAATAATCCAAGACCCGGACAAGTCTTGAGATACTGGAGTATATGATGAACAGCATCAAGATGAGATGATTGTGGAGCATGCACAAATTGACTCACAACACTGACTGCAAATGTAATGTCAGGTCAAGCGTTGGTCAAGTAAATAAGACGACCAGCAAGGCGCTGATATACTAAAGCATCAGGAAGAAGTTCCACAGACTCATTAGACAGCTTATGATTGGGATCCTTAGGAGTGGAGGCAGGACGACATCCCACAATACCCGTATCCACCAGAAGATCAAGCGTGTATTTTCGTTGAGACAGTGATATACCTTGACGAGAGCAAGCAACTTCTATCCCGAGAAAGTATTGAAGAGGCCCCAAGTCCTTAACATCAAAGGATTGACTAAGAGCCTTCTTAACTTTGGTAATGCCTAGAGCATCATCCCCTGTAATAATGATATCATCAACATATACTAGAATAATATCTGACCGGCCATCAGGTCGACGATGGGTGAAACAAGTGTGATCAGAGTGGCATCGAGTGAAGCCCAAAGATAAAATAACCTCACTAAAGCGATTGAACCAAGCTCGGGGAGATTGCTTAAGTCCGTATAAAGATTTTCGAAGACGACATACCTTCCCTGAATACTCTCCCTTAGCCCGAAAACCCAGAGGAGGATCCATATAAATAGTCTCATCCAAATCCCCATTTAGGAAGGCATTTTTAACATCCATTTGATGCAGGGCCAGTTGTGAGATGCAGCCAAAGAGATTATAAGCCGAACAGATGTCAATTTGGCTACTACAAGAGCAAAGGTAGCACTAAAATCCTGGCCCGAGATTTGAGTAAAGCCCTTGGCCACTAGACGTGCCTTATATCGCTCGATAGTACCATCATCCTGATACTTGATAGTGAAGACCGCTTACACACCCGGAGGGAGAGGCAAAATTTCCCAAGTCTGATTACGTTGAAAGGCATCCATTTCCAAGGTTATGGCAGCCACCCACTGTGGATCCTGGAAGGCTTCAGAGACAGTCCGAGGGATGGATGTGGAGTCAACCTGACTAAGAAAAGAGCAATAGGAATCTGAGAGTCCCTGGTAAGAAACATACTGATTAATGGGGTGATTAGTACTAGCAGAAAAAACATAACGATTAGGAGGACCACGAAGTCTAGAGGGATATCTAGAGGAAACAGAAGGTAAAGGTGGAGAAACATTACCAGATTCCGGTGAAGATATTGGAAGTGGAATTTGAGCAGGAGGCCGGCGAGAGTACACCTGAGTAGGAGCAGTACTGACGACCAGAGGAAGGTTGGAAGAAGTCTCCAGAGGTTGTTCAAACAGAGGAACAGGATGTGGAGGAGAGTTTGAATCCTCGGAGACTTCGGTAGAGGGAGGATCAGAAATAGACTGAGGACAAGCAAAAACGAACTATCTTCCAAAAATGTGACATCCAGAGAATGATACATATGACAAGTGGTAGGATCATAACACCTGTAACCTTTTGACATAGGTGAATAACCTAAGAAGATGCAGCAAACAGCCTTGTTATCTAATTTTGTCCGAGTTGGACAACGATCTTGGACAAAAGCATGTACAACCAAAGACCCGAGGTAGGATAGGAAAGAGGGTTTTGTCGGGCTGAAGAAGTTGCAAAGGTGCCTTTCCTTGTAAAACACGACTTGGAGTCCGGTTAAGAAGAAAAGTGGCACTAAGAACGACCAGATGCCAGAAGTATTTGGGTACATTCATTCCACACAGAAGACACCTAACAACAAATATGATGGAGCGGTTCTTTCGTTCCACCACACCATTCTGTTCTAGAGTGTAGGGACAAGTGAATTGCTGGAGAATACCCTATTTATTAAGCTCAGGCGCTCACCCCGAAACTCATTAGTAATGTATTCACGACCATTATCATAACGTAAATTACGAATAACAGTGCTAAATTGGGTCTTAACCATTCGTAAGAAGTTAGAAAACAAGGAGAAAACTTCTTATTTCTTTTTAAGCAAATAAACCCATGTACACCTAGTGTAATCATCAATGAATGTAACATAATAACGGTAACCAGAAATAGCAGTAATTAGGGAAGGACCCCACACATCAGTATGGATAATATCAAAAGCAGACGGTGCACGATGCATGCAAGGTATATAATGAGAACGAGTATGCTTAGATAATTCACACTCCACAATTGAATTTAAATTTCTGGCATGCTTTATTTAATAATGGAAAAAGTTAACAAAGATAATGAAAGTTTGCATGGCCAAGCGAGCGTGCCACAATTTTATTGACTCTAAAGAAAAACCTATGAAGCACGAGTGCTTTGCAAATGTGGCCGCAAGCGCACTTAGTGCGTATGGAGTGCGAGTGCGGCTGGAGTGCGCATATAGTGCTATGGACTCCATTAGAGTTCTTGGAGATGATTGAGTGCGGCTTGAGTGAACAGAGTGTGGCATGAGTGCGTAGAAGATTCAGGCAAAACAGACGCCTAAAGACTCGAAGATGACAAACTCAAACTCCCGCCAGGTGGATCACCAAAATAGTAAAGGGCATCCCGCTCATATCCCCTGCCAAAAATCTTCTTCGAATCCGGTCCTGCAAATGACAACAATCTGGTAAGAACAAAACTTCACAATTAAGAGATTTCGCAAGACGACTAACTGAAAGAAGATTACAAGGAAAACTAGGGGTATAAAGAAACAAAAGATAAAGAGATACTAGGAGCGAGGCAAACATCGCCTTTATTTTTGACATAGATAGTGGACCGTCGGCAATACGCACAGACTGGGAGATGGGAACCAAAGAGGAAGAAAACAAAGGCAACTTACCAGTCATATGATCACTGGCACCATAATCCAGAATCCACGAGGGGTTGCTAGACCCAACATGGAGTGCAGTAGGAGTACCTGAAGCCAAAGTAGCAGTGGGAGCGGTGCCAGAATGAGAACCTTGCTGAAGTAATGACCCTAGTTAAGATTGAAGGTGGCCCACCTGAGTCTGGAGTTGAAGATCTGGAGTAGGAGCAATCTCAACCATAGCAGCAGTGCGGTATGGACCCTTTCTTTATTTCGGGCACCTTTCTCACGAAGTTGAGGATGGAGTTTGAAGCAACGATCCTTACCGTGACCAAGGTTACCACAGTGAGTGTAGAAAGGGCGGTTACCAAATCCAGGAGGACGAGTGAATGGGCCAGCAAGAGCCATCTGATCAGGCACTGGAGTTGGCTCAGGTAAAGCCGGAGGCTGAAGCAAGTGACGACGTCTCTCATCTTCATCAATAGTAGCAAAAGCCTCAAATAAAGAGGGTATAGGGGATGTGTTTAAAATCTGAGTCCGGAGAGATTCGAACTCAGGTTTTAGACCCATCAAGAACTGGTAGGTGTGATGGCGATTGAGACGTCGGAGAGCAATAGTAGCTGCTTCGGTCGGAAATTCACTGAGAGGCTCGTACTGAGCTAGTTCCTCCCAACGGGACTGAAGGTAGCCAAAATAATCAACAACAGAAAGAACTAATGTAGCCTGAGAAGCCTGTGTAACATCCCGATAAAGTTCGAAGATACGAGAATCATTGCACTCATGAGCATACATTTGAGTCAGAGAGGTCCATAGGCTGGAAACAGTATCATGAAACATGAACATATGATAAATCCGACCTTCCATAGAGTTAAATAACCACCCCAAAATGGTGCAGTTATCAATATACCACTGCGCAAATGTAGGATCAGAGAGCGCTGGTTTGGGTACAGTGCCTAGAATCCATCCAGACTTGCCTTTGCCTCCAAGATAGAGACAGAAAGAACGGGACCATGCAGCAAAGTTCCTTCCACTCAACAACACACTAGTAACCTGTTGAGCAGGTGTGTGTTGAGAGAGAGAGAGATCTGGACGAGCAGGAGTAATAGCTGGAATAGGTTAAGCATTCTTTTCGTTATTAGCCATACCGGAGTGTCTGAACCCAAGAGAAAACCAACAAAATTTTAGAAAATCAAGAAGATTGAGGGCTGCCCAGAACAATTGGAGTACAGATGGGGCAACAGGAGACCAAATGATGGCCTGAAAGAGAGATGAGAAGGAGCACTATGGCTCTAATGCATCACAGGAATGCAGGAGAGGCCCACAAAGGGGCGGAGGACAGCACAGAGGCTGTCAAAAAGGCACAAAGGCCTCGGTGGGATGCTGGGAGGTGCGCCGGAACACTAGGGGGTTTGTGGGACCCTCGGTTGGTGGTGGGGGACTGCACCGAGGTGGGTTAGGGGTGGGGGTTAGTGCGGCGAGCCTAGAGGAGGCTATTGGTGGCGGTGGCTGGTGGTGGGGAGCTAGGGTTTGGTGTTTTTGTGGCTCTGATACCATGTTGAATTGGCAATGGGTGGAGTAGCCCCTTGAACTTATATATTGAGTAGCTAAGTTATAAGTCCCCGATGTGGGACAGACAATCTCAACATTTACTATTAGATCTTGCAATGAAATAACCATCCACAACCATATCTTTCCACGGCTATTCACATTGTCCATGAAGCCATATACATTAAACAGTATTTACACTTGCCTATGCCCATTTAGAGCTCATTTTGGTCAGATTTTAAAATAATCCCCCTTTGGAATAAGACATTGATTTAAGGAGACTACAAACTGGAGTTTTGAAAAAAGCTGTTTTTTAGCTCTAAAAAACCAGATAAAAGAGAGATTAATCACTTATACATACTTGTTGGTCCTGAAAAAGCTGTCTCAAATGGGCTCTTTGACTTAGTATAGTAACTCTTAATGCCACTATGTTTGTCAGCATTTAATAAAAGAGAAATTAATCACTTGGAAATTCTTTTAAGAAACAACGTAAAAATTAAGATAGGGTATCATTTGTCTTATACCATTTCCTTAGGCATTTGCTCCTTTCAGCAGCAGTAATTTTACTCCAAGCTACAGAAATGAAATTTCATTAACATGTTAAATTAACAATTGTTTCAGAATTAACTAATCAAGTCACACTCTAATTTGATGCAGTCATGTTTGAGATGTTAGCACCTATATACAAAAGTATTTACTGACTATGTTACATGGCTTGGGTGTCTGCTGCATATACATGTCTGAACTTAAAGTACCAAACCACGAATCCAGATACTTGGAACAAGACCATAAAAATCTCTGTTTTTCTTATATTTTTAAAGTAAGCAGTGTTGCATGCAATGCTAAGAATTTAATATGCGACTTTCGTCCATTTTGATGGAACTTTGTAGCAAAAGAAACACACTTAGAGACTATAATATACCATTACACAGTAACCATGAAGTAGTTGACATGCTTATTGGTGTGTGTCCAACTAGAAGTGTTGGACACCTATTGCACCCACGTGTGCATGTCGTGGGTTCAACACATGTAGTTCAACTTATTTAGAAGTGTCCATCAAAAGTAGACTACAAATAGATGTCTAAAACTTATAACATGAGCCGTCATAATCTTTATAAACATAAGTGTATTCTTTTTCTACATGTCATAAATCCGAACTTAGGTCCTTGACGAGAAAAGTCAGGGACAAAAAGAAAAGGAATTAATATGGTTCCTTTTGAGATGTCACAGGACACTAGGACAGGTATCCACGCATTCATAGCAATTTCTATATTCAATTCGTAATGGATATGGAAGAAGTCATTCACCAATGCCTTTGGGTCCATAATCTTATGGTGGAAACTTGTGACACAACTCAAAACAAACATAAAACTCGATGCTTTAGATCATGTCTGAATCATTATCATGTCAACTAGTAAACTGAATTAATAAACAGGTTGTATTCTGTTTGGAGGCTTAAACCCGTGTACATCATAGCCCATTTATTCATGATGTCATGTAGACAAGATTCTTATGACACCTGTTGAAAAGTTCACATTGAAGGTAATGCCAAGAGAAATGGAAGACCAAAATGGACATGGGCAGAGATGGTAAAGAAAGGTATAACAGCATGTATTTTGAGTAAGATTATAATATTAGGCATAACAGAATGGAGAAACAACGTTCACGTAGCTGACTCCAAATAGTTTGGAAAACACTTTGGTGAGTTGAATTGAGTATAAGTCATCATGTCTTGATTTGTAAGGCTTCCTGAGCCCGATACCCCCTGTCCGCATTGAGAATCAATACAAGTGGTCCTGTACACAAATTATAGAAGGAAACCTGCTGCTTACCAAAGAATGATAGCTCCCATGTGTGGTGAAAATGGCTATATGGCCTGATTTAACAGATTTTTGTCAATCTTGAAGCTTTAGGATTCATACAGCCGACCCCAATTGATTGGGACACAAAGCTTGGTTTGGTTTGGTTTGGTTTGGCTTGAAGCTTTAGGCATATGTGTCAGTTTTGTAGTACTACAATGCCCTTTGGCCTGTCAAGGGTCGTGGATTTAGGGCGTGGTTGCATCATGTAATCTAAGTTTTCTATCTAATCAATTGCCTACTTTACTTTTAAAAAATTTCTAAGGCTATCTAAGATTCTAAAGTACTATAAACCACCAGAGAAACTTACACAAGCAATACAAGCATCATTCTTAACAAATTAATTAACCACACTGTCAAAAACATAATTTAAGTTCTCTACTAAAGAACATACAACTAAAGGTATTGTATGCTGAAGCAATTGCATCATTTGTCTCATTCCCACCCATGCATGATACATTCGTAATAACATCACCAGTTGCAGGGTTATACACCTGCGATGACATGGGATACAAGTAAGCATTGTCAATAGCAGTGCCATAGTAAAACACAACTGCAAGTTACATATCCAGAAAAAGGGGGGAAAAAGTCTAAAAAAAAAAAAAAAAACTGAAATGAATAATAAGCTGGCAAAATATAACATGTATAAGGCAGTAAGGCACCAATGATTAGTTATAAAAGAAACAAACCAAGTTAATAACTGCAGCATGAACCAAGAATGCAACAATCAGGTGCTCCTCTATCAGAGTATAGAGTCAGAATGGTAATTATGAACCTAAACCCAGAGCAATTCCTAACTATCAAGTCTTAAGGTTATATAAAAGCCTAGTAGCCCATTTACCCAAGTAATTAACAGCATTTACTGATTTTCCACTTGACGTGTTTCGTTTCACATAAAATAGTGGGAATAGCAAACACACACACACACCACCCCCACTACCCACCTCTTGTCTCACAGTTCACAAACATCCAGAGTGATAAACCCTCTCATCTATATCAGTTATCCAAAAGAATAGAGTACCAGTTTGTATCAAAGATTAAAAATAACCCATTTGATGAATGGTTCACTATGTAGATTGACACACTGTTGAATTCACCCCCTGCTGCTTAACATTCAGAACAGTTTGTTCATTAAAATTACATCATGCATGTCTAGATCCTGTCAACGGTCGACAGCATATTCCATTAGAAAGAGAAAAAAACAAAATAAAAAAATCATCCCAAGACCATAACTGTCTAAAGTAAAGTGGAGTCTGGAGAAATGTATTGTTTGTTAGACCTCTATAGTCTTCCCATCATATGCATCAGTCCATTTTCCTCCAATAAGGCCCTGATTACGCAAGAAACCAGAACTCTTCAGCTGAGCCGCAATCCTCTGCGCCTCCATGCTTATCTAACAAAATCAAAACACACCTTCTTAAGATACACTTGCACATTTAGAATTCCACTATTCTTAATTCAAAACCGCAATAAACATAAAGATCAGAATTGCACCAGATAAGATATGGCAGAAATTGTATTCCATACTCCTTAAACTTGCAGAATCGAAATTTATATAATTCAAACAAAAGAACCTGACACCACTAAACCCAACACTCAGGTACCCTTCAAGAACTTTAAGCTCTTGTTTATGAAGTACCCTGGAGATTGCATTTGGATGATATAAGGAAGTACCCTTCACATATTACAATTTAGATTTGATGGCAATACTCTTAACTAGCTTACCTTGTACCTTAAGATTACAATTTCAGCATAATCCTATTTTCTTGTTTTTCAAAACTACTTGCAATTTCCAATAATTACATACAACTGTGTTGGTTTTTGACTTCATTCCGATCAATTTATTTAGCTCCTTTTTTCCCCTTTTTTTTTTTTTTTTTTTTTTTTTTTTTTTGGGTGGGGGTGGGGGGGCGGCGGGACATATCAAGTGCTGAAATCTAACACACAAAACAGAAAGCGGGTGACATTATATCCATGCCAAATAGGCCATTAAGGAACCAGAAGTTGTTGAATGATAGTGAATGAAGAAAGCAGAGCTTCACCATAACCAAATTCCATTTGCAACAAACAGGCAATAATGATGAGATATTCTACACAAGATCAAAAAGTATGGATCACACTCAGTAAAGTAATTATGATATGCGATAATAGACAATGAATAGAAGATGGTGAAATTGGAATGAGAGAGAGAGAGAGGGGGGGGGATACCTGACGAGAGAAGAGAGTAGTAGTAGTAGGAGGAGATGGGTGATGCATAGAAACAAAGTGCGGGAGAACCTTGCAGCTGCGAAAGCTCATGCGTCCCAACATCATCTATCGCTCTCTCTCTCTCTCTACACTTCTAGTTGTAGTTGTAACTCCTTCCGATATTCCTTCCCCAATCCACCCCAATCTAATATATCAATATCTAATCTAATATATATCTAGGGTAATACTTGGGACACAACCTTCATACAACTTTCATACAACCTCCTCAAAAGGTGTGTCTATCTCTTTCTTGTGTCACTATGGGGTCCAGTGACTTCACAGGAGAGATAGACACATCTTTTAGAGAGGTTGTATGAAAGTTGTATGTAGAGGTGTCAATCGGGTCGGGTTGGCCCGGCCCGGCCCGAGCCCGGCCCGATTTTTCTGGGCTAAAAGCCCGGTCCGGCCCGGCATAGGCCCGGCCCACTAAGCCCGAGCACTTTTGACCGGTCCGGGGTGGACACCCTTGGTCCCGTCCACGGCCCGGCCCGGCCCGGCCCGCTCCTTTGCCCGAAACCCGGCCCGGCCCGCTAGCCCGGCCCGCTAGCCCGGATAAGCTAGCCGTTGTGGCCCGGCCCGGTAGGCCCGCCCGTGGCCATAACGGCTAGTTTGGCCCCTTTTCAATTTTTTCCCATTTTTTACCCCTCTAACGGCTATAAAACGGCTAGTTTTGGGGGTAAAAAGGTAAATGTGCTTTTTGACTTCCCAAAATACCCCTTCGCCCATTTTCTATAAATACTAAACCTCCCACAACATATTTTCTCATACAAAAATCAATTATCTCTCTCTATTCTCTACTTTCTCTATACTACTCCATAAACTACAAGTCTACAAGCACTTCTACTCTACAAGTTGGTGATTCAATTATCAAAGCTCTAATTTGTAAAGGCACTTCTAGTCTTCTACAACTTGAACTTACAAGCTATCAAGTCTCAAGTCTTATTATAATTTATAGTTGTTCACTTCTTCTTTTACTACTATAAGTTGAGGTAAATTTATTTATTGTTTCACTTCTTGCTTTATTAGTTGCTTATTTAATTGTTAGTATTTTTAATCTTTTATATTTCTTTCCCCTCTTTTTTTTTATTTAAAAAAAAATGGCATCTCACTCAAGATCTTCAAAAACTAGGGAAGGCCCAACTTATGACTTTGAAAATTTAGATTATGGGGAAAGAAATGAGATTAATGATTTGGAATTGGAGGATGATGACGACGTTGAAATTATGGGGTCTATTCCATCTGAACCATCTCCTTCAAATCCTAATGATCCAAGTCCCACCACTGAAAGAAAATTAAAATCACCTGTTTGGTTATTTTTTAAATTAAATGACGAAAAAAATGGAGCTATTTGCAAAATATGCGGACTCAAATTTTCTTACAAAGGTGGAGGAAATAATACACTTAAAAGGCACATCATGAGCAAACATAAAGGTGCATGGGAAGCAGGTACCGCTCAAGCGGACGGCCTAGTACAATCCCAAATTTCTGCTTCTACTGGCACAAGTGTTGGAACTTTTCTTTATAATAAAAAAAAAATGAGGGAAGGCTTGGCAAAATTTGTTTGTGCATCCGATATGCCTTTTACTTTAGTTGAAGAAGAGTGTTTTACACGTTTTATTCAAACTTTTTTACAACCAGCCTACCAACCTATTACTAGAAATACTCTTAGAAGTGATATACAATCTGTTTTTCAACAAACCAAAAAAAAATTAATTGAGAATTTTTCTACTTTTAATTGTACAATTGCATGCACTTCCGATTTGTGGACTGGTTGTAATAAAACGGGATATATATGTATAACGGCGCATTTTGTAGATGAAAATTGGAATATGAATAAAAATATCATTGCTTTTCGTGCATTAGACTATCCTCATACTAGTGAAAATATATATAACTATATAATCAATGTTTTTAATGAGTATGATATTATGAAAAAAATTATAAGCATTACTTTTGACAATGCTAGTGCTAATACAAATGCTATTAATATGTTTAAAGATCTTATGCGCCCAATGTTGAATGGAAAATTATTTCATGGTCGTTGTGTATGTCATATCATTAATTTGATTATCCAAGATGGATTAACAAAAATTGATGATCACATACTTAAAATTAGAGAGGCAGTGGTCTTTTGTTGTTCAACGCCTAAGCGTCTACAAGCATTTTATGGTGTTTGTAAACAAAATCGTCTTAATCCAAAAAAATTGCAAACTGATATTAAAACTCGTTGGAATTCTACTTATCTTATGATAGATTCTTGTAAAAAGTATAGTAATATTATTACTCAATTTGTTAATTTTAATTATCCATCACTAAACTTGACTTCAAACGATTGGGATATGGCATTTGACTTTCATGGATTTTTAGAAGTATTTTACAATGCTACAAATAAACTTTCAGGTGTTTACTATTCTACTTCTTGTTTAGTTCTTATGGAATTATATAATATGGCTCATACATTTCATAGTTATAAACAAAAAAATGACATTTTTATTGATATTTGCGAGAAAATGGAAAAAAAGTTTAAAAAATATTGGTCTTACATTCCACCTGTATTTTACTTATCTGCAATCTTGGATCCTAGAATCAATTTTGATGGTGTTTGTGAAATGGTTAAACAAATATCTGAATTGATGCAAGGACCAGATGGTGAGCCTGGTCTAGAAATAACTACTTCTGAAATGGAAAATACTTTGGAATCTTTATTTCGTATTTACTATGAAAAATATACAAATAAAGAAAGTGCTACTTCTTCTTCTACTTCTAATATTGAGTTAAGTTCGGGAGCGTCAGGTGGTTCTTGGGCGAGCCAGTTTCTCAGTCGAAAGAAACAAAAGGGTGTTAGTCAATCATTTGTAAGTAGCTCTAACATTCTTGGTGAATTAAATAAGTATCGAGAAACAGAGTGGGAAAGTCGATTAACCAACGAGGAAATGGTCGATTTAAATCTTTTGACATGGTGGAAAGAACATGTAAGAACTTTCCCTGTTCTTTCCATCATGGCTCGTGATCTACTAACTCCTCCGGCTTCCACAGTTGCATCGGAGTCTGCTTTTAGTGTAGGTGGAAGGGTGCTAGAGGAAAGGAGGAGCAGATTATCTCCTGATATGCTTGACTGCTTGATGTGCTTGAAGGATTGGGACCGTGCACAATATCGAACTCAAAACCGCCAAGATCCTATTCTTGTAGACTTCGCAAATTTGGAAGTTACGGAAGAAAATTGAAGAATCAAGAATTGAAGAATGAATATAGTTGAAGATCATTTAGTTCCAAACAAATCAATTGTAATACTCCTGGCCCGCATGAGTATAAACTGTGAACGGCTTTTTTAAAAAAAAAATCCAATTCTGTAAAATGTAATCTTTACTTTTTATTATACAAATTAATGATAAGTAATCTTTATTTTTTATTAGACTATAATTTTAAATATCAAATAGTAGTAATCTCTTTAATTTTTATTGAATAGTGAAAATTCTTTACTATTTTTTTTTAATGAACTTTTTTTAAACTTTTAGTAATCACTAATCATTAATGAATAAATATTTACTTTTTATTATACAAATTATTGAAATTAATGATAATAATATTTATTTTTTATTAGACTACAATTTTTAAATATCAAATACTAGTAATCTCTTTAATTTTTATTGAATAATAAATATTCTTTACTTTTTTTTTTTGAATGAACTTTTTTTAGTAATCACTAATCAATGTAATCATTAATGAATAAATCTTTACTTTTTATTGTACAATTTATGATAAGTAATCTTTATATTTTATTAGACTATAATTTTTAAATATCAAATAATAGTAATCTCATTAATTTTTATTGAATAATAAATATTATTTACTTTTTTTTTTTTTTGTTAAACAAATTTTTTTTAGTAATCACTAATCATTAGTGCATAAACTAAACATATAAAATAAAAAAGAGTAAAAGTCAAAACTCCCCCCAATTCCCAAACATTAAAGTTTAAAAGAAAAACTTTTCCCCCCCAAAACTCCGGCCCGGCCCGTTTATGGGCCCGTCCACGAACCCGTCCACGAGCCCGTCCACGAGCCCGTCCATGAGCCCGTCCACGAGCCCGGCCCGGCCCGGCCCTAAGCCCGGCTCTAGTGAGCCCGGGCCACCGGTCCGGGGCGGACATCCCCCCTTCCTTCCCAAGCCCGGCCCGGCCCGGTCCGATTTTAAGTTAAGCCCGGCCCGGCCCGGCCCGAAGCCCGGTCAAGCCCGCTTTGACCGAGCCCGGCCCGGCCCGGCCCGTTTGACACCACTAGTTGTATGAAGGTTGTGTCCCAAATATTACTCATATATCTACTACTATATTAAGAGAGTAACACTCCGTTTGTTTTAATTGTAGAATAGAATAGAAAAGAAAAGAAAATAATAGAATTGGAATTCTAGTTTGTGTTTGGTTAAAAATAGAATTGAATTCAATTCTGTTGTTTGGTTTGAAGGTGAAAATGAATTGAATCAATGTTATTTCCCAAAAAGCGGGGACATAAAGGAAACTAATTGAAAAATAAATAAATATTGGATCATCAAACTACCTATCAAGAAACGTTGAAATCATCAACCAGATAAAATTACAGTTCGTAATCACATAAAAAGCCCTAGAATCTATGTATATATATATGACATAAAAAGCCATATACATGTTTTTGAACAATTCATGGTTACTAACAAGAAATCTATGTATATATATATATATATGTATAACTGTGCATATACATATATATATAGCCAGGCTCTCCAACGGACTGGTCCGTTGACGGACCAGTGACAAAATTTCGTCGCTAAAAGTTAACATTTTCGTCGGTAAAGTTGAATACATTTTTAGCGAAAAAAAATGACTTTTCGTTTCGTCCCTAAAACTGGTCCGTTAACGGACCAGTCCGTTGGATAGCCTGCCTGTATGTATATATATATATATATGTTTTTGAACATCACCGGTTCATTGATAACTAGAAATCAAGATGATAACCACTCAACCACAAACATTGTACCTCTACAATCTATGTATATATACATATAGATATAGACGAGAGAGAGAGAGAGAGAGAGAGAGAGACAGACAGACAGACGAGAGGAGAGAGAGAGAGACGAGAGGAGAGAGAGCAGATTGGTACCTGTTCTTGCCGCAGAAGAGAGACGATAGAAGCTGAAAATGAATTGTATCAGATTCTCAGAAAATGGTTTACCAAGGGTATTGTGGGTAGTTAGTATAAAAGCCAAGGATATTATGGGAAAGTAAAACTTATGTAAAGAATCCCAAATAATTTCTCAAAGAATCCGATCATTTTTTGTATGATTTGTAAAGGGCCCGAAACAAGAATTGGATGGATTCAAAATGAATTCATTTTTTGTTTTGTGTCAAACTAAACATAAAAATTTCACAAACAAGAATTGCAAATGAATTTTATTCTTGTTTATGGCATACCAAATAGTGTACGTAGACATATACATTTTTTTTAATACAACTATAGTGGAATGTCTAATGGCAGTGGGGTTCACCGCCCAAATAACCCAACCAACTAGAAACTTTAACCCAAAAAAGAGCTAACCCTCACTTCTCTCTCTCTATCTCTCTCTCTCTTTCTCCTCTTTCCCTCCCTCTATCGATATGTACATCTCCCTTATTTATCTCTCTCCCTCCCTCACAAACCAAGCCACAGTCGCCGCCTCTGATAACCGTCATCGTCACCGGCTCCAGAAGTGTTTGTGATAAAAATATCCAACCAATGTGGAAGTGACACATGAGATTCGATGTGGCAGGGCAGTTGGTTGAAATTGATATAGCGCAAGAACAGATATGAACAGTTTTGCCGATTCATTCTGTTCAAAATAGTTAACTGCTAAGGAACACGTGTTGATCATGATGGAATAACTGAAAATCAGGTGTCACTTCAAGGAAACGCCACGTATAGGAGCAGTTATCAGTTTGAAAAGAAGAGGGAACATTCAAATAAGACTGCTGGGAGGCTTCGACGTTTATAAATAGAAGGATTTTGTGTTCAAGAAGAGATCCTTCGATCAACATCAACATATATCTCTCAATACATTTACTGTATCGTTATTTAGATAGTTAAATTTAGGAGTAGAACACCTTCGAAGTCATCTTCAAGGTTAGATTGTATTTTCTTTAACTTAATTAAAGGTAGTTTCTTATTGTAATATTTCCTTCATTTACTTAAGAGTAGTTTTTTTTAGTTCGAAGTGCTTCAATTAAGAACATCTTTACACAATTAAAGTCCTGTTCAAGGCATCGAACGTCACCACAATCTCCCTGGTGAGGCGCAGTTTGGATAATCACACACACATTGGCAATTTGCTTGCCTGGCACGCTCGCACACACTTATAAATTTTCCAACCAAACATTTTTGGCACGCCTGGTGGGACCTAAGTGTCATAAGATGGTAAACAGAAACCTTCGAAGCAATAGGTTTGTTGATAATGCCAACGTTGGTATTAATATTGCTGAAACTGGTGGTTCTCCACACCAAGATCCTCAGAGCAGCAATACTGGCAATCATGTAACCAATGATCACCCAGAAATAGGAATTGAAAATTTAAATTCAATTCCAAACTATGGGAATGTTGGTTCAGAAAGTCAACACGATTTGGTGAGTCAATTGACACCAATATTTGATCATTTGGGGAATATGATTCAGAACGTTAATGTTTTGATTACTCCCCTTAACAATAGTTTACCACAATTTTCACCAATAATGGTGCCAAGTGAAAATCCATCTATAATTCGACAGAGTGAAAGAGGTCATGTTCATGGCTCATTTCAGCCAAATGTTATGAATCATGTAAATGGGCCTCCTTTTAGGCCAAATTCACAAGAGAGTTTCTATATGTCTGTCCCTAATAATACTCTTCCAGTATTCGAAGGGATGCAAGGGAACCATGTGAATGGTCAAGATCATGGTCATAGATCAGTAAATTTCGAAGAACCAAGGCCTAGAGAAAACACAACATGCCAAAATAGGAGAATAAACAATAATCCTATATTCGAGCCAGACCCTACTGGAATAGGAGTAGGTCGAAGGAATGAAAATCCTAGGAGGATGGATAATAATCCTCAGCCACCTCCAATACCACCATTGAACCCTCACTTGGGTCATCCAGGTTATCAACAACCATTCAATATGGTTGATAGGAATGATATGATTAATTTAATCCATGAAGTTTGTGGACCCATGGCTCGGGGGGTACAAACTCCAGTTTACAGGAAACCTCTACCTTTGCTATGTTTGTTGGGGATGGAAGTCAATCCACGGTCGAACATATAGCAAAATTTATCAGTCAGTGTGCTGATGCAGGAAATAATGAATATCTTAGGCTTCGTTTGTTTCCTAGTTCATTAACAAATACTGCATTCACTTGGTTTACTAATTTAGCCCCTAATTCAATCTACAATTGGGCACAGATGAAAGAATCTTTCCATACTCAATTTTTCCAAACAGAAACAGAGGTATCAATGGCTGACTTGGCCAGATTATGTCAAAAGCCTGATGAGAAGGCCACTCAATTTATAAATAGGTTCAAAAGGGCAAGGACAAAATGTAAAATCATTTTGCCTGAACCTGAATTTGTTAAGTTGGCTCAAAATGGTCTCGAATTTAGACTTAGAAAGAAATTCGATGCTTTAGAGTTTAGAGATCTTGTTGAGTTAACTGCTCGAGTCTCTAGATATGAAGCTTTATTGGAAGAAGAAAATGAAAGGAATGCTTCTTCAATAAAAACATATTATAAAGATCCTAATTATGAGATAGATGCTGCAGAAATAATAGGAAAAGAACCTTTTACATGTAAGAGTCTTGTAAAGAAAAATGTTTCTGCTGAGATTTACAAATCTAAAGGATCATTTAAAAAATATTCATTCGATGTATATAAATCAGATGAAATATTTGATCATTTATTAGAAGGAAAAATTATCAGGTTGTCTGAAGGAACAAAATTACCTTCTAATGATGAGTTAAAGGGTAAGAAATATTGCAAGTGGCATAATTCTTGGACCCATTCAACTAATAATTGTACTGTTTTTCGAGACAGGATTCAAGATTTGATCAAGAAAGGGAAAATTACGGTTCCCTGAGAAACAGATGGGGATTGATGAAGATCCATTCCCAGCAGTACAAGAAGTGTCCATTAATGTCCATGACATTTCCCTTGGAACTGTGATCAAGGATAGGGAAATTGCAAAGTCAGAAGACCAAATGAAAAGGGTCGAAGAGATAACAAAGAAAAATCCCGAGTTTTCAGTTTTTAACCAAGAATATGCAAAAAAAACTTGTGCATTGGTTGTGACAAAAGGTATGCTGAAATCTATGATGAAAGGGTTGGGGTCAAAACAGGCAGGAAAAACAAACAGCCTTTGTTCGAGCAAAAGAAAGCAAGCACTTCCTGTGAACTTCCTTTTCAACCAATCATGAATGTTGGAAGAGGACAGTTTAGAGGACCAATTTATCAAGCCTCAACATACATTGGTCCTATGACAGCAAGGTATGCTCCAAGGCCAATGGTCCCTTTTAAAGCCAATTTTTCAAGAAACTTTCATGCTAATAATTATGCTCGACCATCAAGAAATTTGCAATATGTAAGGCCAGGTTTCTCTCACACACCAAAGAAACATTATGGGGTGCAGAGAGAGAAACAAACTCAATTTGTACCATCAAAATTGGTACCAGCACATATGGTACAGGCTGAGATAAACATCGAAGCATTGAATAAAACACCAAAGATTGGTGAGACGTCTCAAATATGTGAACCTGCATTGGTATCAGGAGTACCAAACTGGTTTGTTTTGCAAGATGATAGAGTCAAAAATATGATGGAACAACAAAGTTTGCAAAACAAGAATAGGATGATCAAACCTCCTCATGTTGAGAAAAACACATGGCATGTACTGCAACATCCCAAGGAAAAGAATCAGAATATGGTCCCTATGATAAACAGGACTCAATAAAGGAGATTGCAGAGGAAGTTCACAATGTGGAAAGAATTTTCTAAAATGCAAGCCCAAAATCAAGACTTGGGAGATGAAATCAAAAGGGAGTCTAGTGATATTTCGAGGCCTAATCCCAGGTTCGATCGAAATACAAGGGTTGAGTCTGATACTATGTCTGAAGAAAGCATTGTTAAAGCTAAAGTGTTAGAGTTGGAAAAGGCAATGAGTATTGATGATGAGAATGAAGCAATGACAATAGTAGAATCCCAGGTTTTGGGAAATGCTGAAATGAAACTCGAAAAGGAAAATACTGAAGATGAGAAAATGCTTATTCAGTTTGGCACATTTCCAGAATATATGGAAATTAACACTGCCACATTCATACTACCAAAGATCTTCGAAGCAACAGAAGATCAACAATTAAATGAAGAAATGGAAATGGAAGTTTCTATTGAGGATGTCTCAGACGTAAATCTTCCTGAGTTTGTTTTTAGTGATTGTAATTTTGTTTATTCATTCGAAGAACCATCAACAGAAATGACTAAGCATCTTAAACCATTATACATAAAAGCTTGTTTAAATGGTGTCCTTTTAAACAAGATACTGGTTGATAATGGTGCTGCTGTCAACATTATTCCTCATAATACTTTAAAAAAGATCAATAAACAAAATGCAAAGTTGATAAAAACTCACATTATGATATCAGGATTTACTGGTGATAAGAAAAACACCAAAGGTGTGATACCTATTGAAACTATAGTAGGATCTAATAAATCCAGAACTGCTTTCTTTGTAGTAGATGCAAGTCCTAGTTATCATGCCTTATTAGGAAGAGATTGGATTCATGCTAATAAATGTGTTCCTTCTTCAATGCATCAGAAACTGTTGCTTGTGAAGGAAAACTGTGAAGTTGAAACAGTAAAGGCTGATGTTCAGCCTTTTCATACAAGTTCCAATTGTGTCGAAGCTCAATTATATCAAGATGATGTCAAACCAATTGACATTAAAGAATCAGAAGATGAATCTCCAGAACAAAATTGGGACATTTTGGCTGAAATGCCATTTGGTTCTTTGGAACCATTGGATGATGATAAGATGGTTTAATGACTCATATACCTATGGAAATAGGAGATGTAGAAGAGACTATTCGATTGGTCTTACAAAAGCTAATAATGGCAGATTTAGAGTCAAGAATTGAGAAAGATTCGACCATAAATTGGTCAGACTATGTCTTTGAGGAAGATTCACAGGAATTAAAAGATATTGGCAAAGAAGAATTATCTTAAGTACCAGAAAATTCGATACAAGAGGCTTCACAAGACCCTTTAGTAGAAATCAATTTAGGATCAGATCAACAAAAAAGAGTTACTTACTTAAGTTCAAAACTTAGAAAGAATGACCAGTATAAATTGGTCGAGTTGTTAAAGGAATTTAAAGATTGTTTTGCTTGGGATTATGATGAGTTGCCAGGACTTGAAAGGAGTTTAGTAGAACATAGGTTGCCTATCAAAGTTGGCTACAAACCAGTAAAGCAACAACCTCGAAGGATGACTTCAGAAGTCACTATGAAGATCAAAGAAGGAATTGAAAGATTGCTCAAGGCAGGATTCATTAGAACTGCCAGGTATGTTGAATGGCTTTCGAATGTTGTTCCAGTTATGAAGAAAAATGGAAAATTAAGAGTTTGTATCGATTACAGAAATCTTAATCTAGCTACTCCTAATGATGAATATCCTATGCCAATAGTTGATGTATTAATTGATAGATCTACTGGAAATGCTATAATGTCCATGATGGATGGCCATTCTGGATATAATCAAATATGCATTGCTGAAGAAGACATTCATAAGACTGCATTTAGGTGTCCAGGTAGCATAGGTACCTTCGAATGGATACAAATGCCTTTTGGTCTAAAGAATGCAGGGGCTACTTACCAAAGAGCCATGAATACTATTTTCCATGACATGATTGGAACCTTTTTAGAATGTTATATAGATGGCATAATTGTTAAATCAAAAACATTTGATGATCATCTTAGTCACATGAAGTCAACATTTGAAAGGATGAGATGTTTCAAACTCAAGTTAAATCCACTAAAATGTGCTTTTGGAGTTAGTATTGGAAATTTTCTAGGATATTTGGTACATGAAAAGGGAATTCAAGTAGATAAGAATAAAGCACAAGCAATTATTCGAAGTAAACCCCCTTCGACAAAAAAAGAATTGCAAAGGTTTTTAGGTCAGGTTAACTTCATTCGAAGGTTTATTTCCAATACTGCTGGAAAAACTTTAATTTTTTCCCCTTTGTTGAAATTGAAGGATCATGAAGAATTAAAGTGGGAAGACAAACATCAAACTGCCTTTCAAGCCTTGAAGGATTATTTGGTGAAGCCACCAGTATTAATGCCTCCAAGAAAAGATAGGCCTATGAAGCTATATATTTCAGCAGCAGAAGCATCAATTTGGGTCTTATTAGCCCAAGACAAAGATGATAAGAAAGAGCAGGCTGTGTACTACCTTTGTAGGTTTTTGAATCATGTCGAATGCAAGTATTCCTTTGTGGAAAAACTATGTTTATCTTTGTATTTTGCTGTAATGAAATTAAGATATTATCTTCTTCCTACTGAAGTCTATGTGATTGCTAAATTCAATTTAATCAAATATATGTTGACTCGACCAATTTTAAGGAATCGAATTGGTAAGTGGATTTTAGCCTTATCAGAATTTTGTTTGTGTTATGTGCCACAAAAGGCAGTAAAAGGTCAGGCATTGGCAGACTTTTTGGCTGATCATCCAAATTGCCTCGAAACAGAGGGGAAGTATGAAATTGGGCAAATAACCATTAGTCCATGGAAATTATAGTTTGATGGTTCAAAAACTGAGTTTGCTGCAGGCATTGGTTTTGTAATTGAATCACCTGAAAAGATTAAAACCAAATATGGCTATAAATTAAATTCGAATCAATGTACCAACAATCAAGTTGAGTATGAAGCTCTTATCATGGGTCTCGAAACCTTATTGAATCTTAAAGCTACATTTGTAGATATATTTGGAGATTCCCAGTTGGTCATAAATCATATGAATGGGACATATAAATGTATGAGTAGTGCATTGAAGGTGTACTATGAAACTACAATGGATTTGTTATCCAAATTCGATAATGTAAACTTGTTGCATGTTCCTAGAAGTTTTAATGAAGAAGCTAATGATGTAGCTCAGAAGGCATCTGGATTTAAAACAAATGATGAAAATATTGAAATGGAACAAGTGACTTATAGGAAATTATTACCAGTATTGGTAGATAGATTACCTTTTATTGATATCTTGAATATAGAAGTTTATGATGATTGGAGAAAGCCAATCATTGATTATCTTTCAAGATGCAGTGAAAAACCTAATCGAGGCATAAGGTTAAAATCTGCAAATTACATCTTATATACTGGAAAACTGTTCAAAAGAGGGAGTGATGGATTATTATTGGAATGTTTAAATAATCTCGAAGGATTAAAAGCTATAGCTCAAATTCATGAGGGATTATGTGGAGCTCATCAATCTGGGATTAAGATGAGATGGTTGCTTAGAAGACATAACATTTATTGGCCAACTATTTTGAAAGATTGTATTGAATTTTCCAAAAGATGTCAAGAATGTCAGAAGCATGGTCCTTTGAAGCATTTACCAACTGTTGATCTTCAATATGTGGTAAGACCTTGGCCTTTTAGAGGCTGGGCCATAGATGTAATAGGAAAAATTAGTCCTCCTTCTTCGAAGGGTCATGGATTCATTATTTTAGCCACAGATTATTTTACTAAATGGGTAGAAGCAGAACCTATGCAGACTGTGACTCAAACAATGGTCATAAAATTTTTAGAAAACATAGTGTACAGATTTGGTATCCCTCAAACCATTGTATCTGATAATGCTTCTATATTCGAAGGAGATGTAATTACATTTGCAAATAAGTTGGGGATTACAATGTCAAAATCAACCCCATATTATGCTCAATCAAATGGACAGGCTGAAGCCACCAACAAAGTCATAAAAGAAAATATGGCTAAAGTCATAAAAAGTAACCCAAGGATGTGGCATGAGATTTTGCCTGAAGTTTTATGGGCATATAGGACTTCGAAGCGAACAAGTACAGGTGTATCTCCTTATGCTTTAACTTTTGGACATGAGGCAGTTCTGCCTATTGAAATAAAGATTAATTCTCTTCGAGTTATGAAGCAAAATCAGTTATCTTTGGATGATTATCAGACATCCATGGCCATTGAATTAGAAGATATAGATGAAGAAAGGAGCAAAGCTCTTAATAATATTTTGATACAAAAGAGAATAGCATCAAAGGGATATAATAAAAAAGTACAACCAAGAACCTTTGATGAGGGAGACTTAGTGTGGAAAACAATATTGCCTATTGGATCTAAAGACCCAAAATTTGGAAAATGGTCCCCTAAATGGGAAGGTCCATTCCAAATTCACAAGGTTTTCAAAGGAGGATTTTACCATTTAAGAAATTTGAATGGATATGTCCATATCAGAAAGATCAATGGTAAATTTTTGAAGCAATATTATCCCACTATTTGGGAAGCAAGAAATTTAGAATAAAGAATGCAGCATTCACAGAATAAGAACATGTATTCTATATTTAAACTTAAGATACAAAATCCAAATGTTGGTACATTGCAAAATCCTATTGATTTTATCTTTCACAACAATTTATTTATAAATTGGGCCTTCAATCTAAAATTGTCCCAAGACCTAGAATATAATTTTAACTGGCTCAGAATGAATTTCTGCCTCGAAATCGATTCTTGGTTCTTCAAAGGCCTTGATTCAATTGCAGTCTTCAGAGCTAGCAGCTTTGTCTCAGTATCCCCTTGTTTCATTTTCAACTTGGTCAGTTCAATTTCTGCAATCTCGATTTTCTTTCTAAGCTTTTCAACCTTGCTTAAAAGTTTTTCAATTGTGGTAGTGTTTTTATCAAATTCTGTCAATAATTGGTCCATCTCAAGAGTCTTCTCTGCTGTGTATTCCATATCAATTTCTAGTTATTTCCTCTCTTCGATGACCTTTTCAAGTAAAAAACAGTTGAAATCAAAGGTAGACATCAATACAGAGATGGTTTCCTTGTCAGATACAGTTATGGCAGAACTGTCCAACATGAACTGACACAAAATTTTCATAGCTCTCTGCACTTCTTTGTCCTCGAATATTTCAAACGAAACCTTACTAAATAATCTCAATGTAGCAAGTGCAGCTACTGGATCTATAGAAGGTATCTTTGGCTTGCTTTGACCTGTCATTTGTTGGAAGAATTCTTGGACATTGGTCACAGTAGTATCTCCCATCTTCAAAATAGATTTCAGACCTTCTTTAAATTCTTTAACTTCTTCAGGATTTAAGTTGGGAGGAAGAGATAGATGAAATTCCCCAGAGCTTGAGACACTTGGGGGAGCTTGAGGTTCGAACGAAGCTGATGTTAGAGTAGTCTTAGGATCAGAACTTGTACTTGGTTTTGAAGAACCAGCCACAGTCTCAGGAATAATCTGGGCAACAAAGGCAGAACATCTTTAATAGAATGTGTTTGTGTATATAAGTAATGTATACCAGAAAAGTTTGAATAACTTACTGTTGGTTGGTATGCAATTATTGGGAGGTGAGCACTGGATGGAGAAGATGTCTGAATCTCTGGAAGGTCAGAATGTTGAGATATTGGTTCTAAAGTAGTTTGCGATAATTCAGGTGCAGGTGCCACCTTCGAAATAGGAACTACTAGAATGGGAGTTTCCTGGGTGATTTTTAAGTCAGCAGATGGTTCAACTGTTGTTTTGGTTTTTTTTCCTTCGAGACAAAGCAGGAATAGGGCTACTTTCTTCTTCTCCTTCAGACTCAACATTTTCTGATGGAGGAGGTGAACTCTCTGCTGGAAGGACTAGTTTTCTTTTGAGTTTTGAGGATGGAGGAGCAGGAGTTAAAAATTTTGAGGTCTTTAAAGGGATCGAAATGTTTGGCTTGACCTTCGAAGCTCTGGTTGTTGGTGAAGAGCTTTTTCCTATTACTACTCCTGTGTTGTAAAATTCAAACAATTATAAATCAGGTTTCTTCTCATCATTTAAGGGAAGAAGGGTTAAATGGAAATTTTATTACCTGGTTGCTTCGAATCGATGTATCTCAAGAGTTGGCATTTGTCCATCTCTACTGACATCAAATTTTCCCACCAACTTGAGAAGGCAGGGGTGCAGGTGGTGTAAACTGGTAGAGAAGTAAACTCCAAATTGCTGACTCTGTTTTGATAAAATGCTAATGCAGCAGTTACCACTGATTCTGGCACTTTCGAGTGAGTTTTATAAGCCATAAGTATATTGGCTTGACTCCTGATTGGGAAAGGAATTGATTGAGTAAGCCCAAATTGCCTCGAAAACTGATTGGGAAGGTATAGTTCACCTTGAGACTTGAGACTAAGGGTGTTCCCAAAGAATAAATCCCTACTAATCAAGAAACTACCCCATGCAGCTTTTAATTCGAGAGCACTTGCTGCTCTGTCCAAAATCTGACAGAGCCAATGAGGAGAAAGGGGAGATTTGTCTTCAGGACTGTAGAGGACAGCAAATGGTTGGAACAGTTTGTTTGGTCTAACGGCAGGGAGATTGAAAAAGAAGGAGATGGATTTTTTGAAGGTCTTCTCAACATTTGGTAACAAGGCAAAGAAGATTCCATGAACCATAGTGTATGATAAGGATTCTAAGTTGTGAATTTCTGGAAAATAAGCATATAGCCATGATTGTAATATCCAGAAAGGACCACCTTGGGTAAGAATAAAGGGGTCAAAGCAAAAATCAGAAAGGACCTGTAGAGAGATCCTAGAACAAAAGGTGCTAGAGCTAACCTTCGACCAGCAGCCAGAGCTCTAGCAATGTTGGAAAATTCGAGGACAACCCTCTGAGAAGAAGTGCAAAATAAATGCTTCGAAAGCCAATATAAAAGGAAGCAGTAATATTCCTTGTCTGTCACTGCTCCTGATGACTTTTTATGGGTAGTCAAGAAATTGGTATACCCTAATGATTTAGAATCAGTATTGATTGGAGGACTATCAGATTCAGCCATATAGGGGTGAGCATCTTCCCCATGAGGTAAAAACCCTAATAAATGACAAATGTCTAGAACAATGGGACCTATTGGACCAAATCAAAATTGAAAATGGTTAAAAATAGGGTTCCAAAAACAGAGGGTTGCAGCTAATAAGTTAGGACTGGATTCGATGGGAAATTTTGAAAGATGAACAGCTTGATAAATTCCTGTTGTGGTTAGAATCTCTTTTTTGTTCTCTAAGATTCTATCTACCCATTCAGGCCAATCCTTTGCAGGTTTAGGCCAATGTCGAAACTTCCAGTCATACTTGGGATTTGGAAGATCCTGTTGGTAGGTCAAGCGTTGTTCTCCTAATCTGGGGTAATAAACGTGGAGTCTCAGGCTTGGTGTGCTCAGGCAAGGACCTACGGCAATTGAGGATTCATGGTTGGGAAAAGTAATGGGAACGAGAACTTCATGAATCAGAGAAGTTTCTTGCCCTTGCAAGTAACGTTCTTGCTCGTCTTTGAGGATATGTTCAAAATTATCGCAGATTTTTTGAAGTTGAGTGTTGTCACCAGTTGTAGTCATCTTTAGATATGAAGTGCTTGGATTGCAAGGAAGAAAGCAAAGTAGGTTTGTAGAAGTTTGAAGGTCTTTTGTTCCCTTTTGGCTTACCTATTTATAGCCTTTGGTGACGTTTGGGAAAAGATGCATTTATTGAAAAATAGCCGTTAGGTTTGGTTACTCCTTTTGGACCGTTGCACCAAAGGAAAAGACATATTGGTTCAAAATGAACTAATAAAAACATGAATTTATCATAATTCATTTCATTGAAAGGGAAATGTAGTTACAATTCATAAACATAATTGGTAAAAATGGGGAAACCCATAAGTAACTAAATTATGAAACATGGCCCAGTAATAAGCAAAGTATTCTGCTTCCAATTCTATTTCGAGGCATAGGGTTCTGGCTTGTAAAGTCAATTCATCTTCGCTTCGAAGGGTGAGATAAGCATCCCTGAGTTGTTCTTCATACTGATTTAGTCGTGAGGTGATCCTGAACAAAGCTTTGCGAAGACCTCGAAGCTCCTTGGCTAATGGAGTCTTGCCTCGAAGAGATATGCCAGCAGCTTTGGCTTCTTCTTTTAGATATGCAATTCGACCTTCGAGATCAGGTTTTGAGTAGTGAGAAACATTGCTTTCTTCATCAGAACTTCCACAACCATAGATGTATTTCTCCTTAAACTCTGAAACTTCATCAAGGAGTGCATTAGGTTCTTCCTTAAGTTTCTCATAAAGATCCGTTAGATAATTCAAATGATGGATACTTTCTTGGTGATGAGAATGCCACCTTATATGAGAAGCCAGGGTTCGAAGGGTAAAATCCATTTGGGTTCGAACAAGGGTTGAAATATTCCATTCATGGCATAAAATATGGCAACTCCATTCGAAATTAATTCGAGCTTTTGGATTTTGTAAAATGGAAAAGGGGAGATGTGAAAAGGTAACTAGAAGCCTTTGGGCTTGAATGATCAAGCATGGAGAAGGTGATAGAATAGGTGGAATATGCTCGAAAATGGGACCATGCCTGCATAATTGGTCTAATTTCAAAAAAGGATCACCAATATCTTCAGTGGGATCCACCACTTGAACTTTGATGTCAGGAAAGCCTAGAACAGAATGGTCGAAGAGAAGTACCCTTTCTTCATAATCTTTTTCGAAAAATTTGCATTTTGAAAGGAAGGCTGAAGAATAATGCTCATTAGAAAAATTTTCATGAGATGCTCTCACATATGTGTGAATAGGGGGTCTGCCTTGAGGAATCAAGACATTACCACTTTGAAGTCTTTCACCATGAGGACTGGTTGAAGATATCAACCATGCATTCAGCAGATTTTGCTCTCGTGAGAGATGATTCAAAAATGGATAGTAGGGTTTTATTGTTCTGCTTCGAATAATCCCTTCAGTTTCAAGATAGTCAAAGTTTGGATGAATAACTGAAGGAATTGTAACTGGGGTTTCGAGCTTCATACCTTTATAATATCCTACTCCTTCACCATGGGAAATAGTTTGTTCCCAAGCAGGAGGGAATGTTTGGTTATTATAAATTGATTTGGAAGAGTTCAAAGGAGAATTTGGCCCTGTAGAGGAAGTACTTGGCTTGTTCAACATTTCATACCACTTTCCCCATTTCGAGTAGGTGAAAGGTTCAGGAGGAATTTCAGGAAGATCCCAATTGGTTCGAGAAGAAATTTCAGGGCGTCTGGTTGATAGCATCACTTCATCAGGAAGGTCTAGAGGAAAGTAATCATTGGTGTCGAATGAAGATTGAGAAGAAGACATGATTAACAAAGGGGATTCGAAGTGACAAAGTTGGGAATTCAAGGATTAAGCAAATGCAGCAGCATGTGTGAAGACAAATGAAAACTTGATCTTCAATTTAACTACAACGAAAGGGGTGCATGAAAGTTCCAACTATCTAACATGATCTAACCACGATCACCATTATCTTTTTGGAATCAAAAGGAAAATGGCGCGGGGGGTAATGTTTGTGATAAAAATATCCAACCAATGTGGAAGTGACACACGAGATTCGATGTGGCAGGGCAGTTGGTTGAAATTGATATAGCGCAAGAACAGATATGAACAGTTTTGCCGATTCATTCTGTTCAAAATAGTTAACTGCTAAGGAACACGTGTTGATCATGATGGAATAACTGAAAAGCAAGTGTCACTTCAAGGAAACGCCACGTATAGGAGCAGTTATCAATTTGAAAAGAAGAGGGAACATTCAAATAAGACTGCTGGGAGGCTTCGACGTTTATAAATAGAAGGATTTTGTGTTCAAGAAGAGATCCTTAGATCAACATCAACATGTATCTCTCAATACATTTACTGTATCGTTATTTAGATAGTTAAATTTAGGAGTAGAACACCTTCGAAGTCATCTTCAAGGTTAGATTGTATTTTCTTTAACTTAATTAAAAGTAGTTTCTTATTGTAATATTTCCTTCATTTACTTAAGAGTAGTTTTTTTTTAGTTTGAAGTGCTTCAATTAAGAACATCTTTACACAATTAAAGTCCTGTTCAAGGCATCGAACGTCACCACAATCTCCCTGGTGAGGCGCAGTTTGGATAATCACACACACATTGGCAATTTGCTTGCCTGGCACGCTCGCACACACTTATAAATTTTCCAACCAAACAAGAAGCTACCGCCCCCTCTCCGATATCCTCTCCGATTTGGGGTTTGGGTGAAGGATAACTTGTAATGCAACCGTGTTTTTTCTTGAAATTTAATTTTTTGCTTTTTCTTTTTCTTTCATTTCTTTTTTTTGTTTTTCCCTTTTTCTGGATTTTGCATTTACTATTTCTTGTTCAGATTTGGGTAAAGCCATTAATCCGTAATGCAATAATGCATATTGTTGAAAGGGTTAACTATTATAAAATCCATTATAGTGTAAGGTTGTTGTAATAGGTCCAGCCCAATAAAGATTTTAACTTGAGGTCCACACTTATTTTTTTGTCCCATTATACCCTTTGTACGCAGGAACATATCTCCCCACTTTCAAAACCATTAATTAAACACACTCCCTTGATCTACGCATAACATCCCATCCCATACCAAAATAAAGCCAAATTCTCAGGGGTTTTTAATTTGAAGACCCAATCTCTCTCTAAAACAAGGACCTTCCAATCATACAAATAGAGAGACACATACATATTTTGCTAAACAGAATCTCATGCTTATTGATCACCATCGCCACATTCACAATCATCCTCCTCTTCCTCCAAACCCCCACAAACCTGCGTCGTTGTCCCAAATCACTCAAACCCTAAACCCAATCACAAATTCCCCAAATCCACATGCAATCTCTGGCATCTCTTGATAAGAAGAACAATCGTCTCATGTCGTCAAAAAACTGGAATAGATTTGTGGTCTAATTGATTCGGATCAATGCTTGTCAGAGATGTGGTGATGTACTTGAGAGGTGGAGAAATTCTTGTTTGGCATGAGTGGATCCCATAGCAACTCGTAGTTTATTGAATGTACATTGCATATCAACATACAACCCCCCACGATCATACTATCTTAGCAGGTGATCACAGCCCATGGTGGGTTAGTTGGGTTTGCTCTTTTGGTGCGGTTTTGGTTTCCAGGTTTACTTGAGATTGGGGATTTGGATCCATTTTTCTTTTTTAGGCTCTTTTGGTTTTTTTGGATGTAAGATTTGAGGTTTGAGGAATAAATGAAGATAAGCTCTACTCTTTTCTCCTCCTTGTGTTTTGGTTTTGCATACACACACACACACACTCTCTCTCTCCCTTTCTTTGGGGGTTGTTTGGGTCTGCTTTTGTGAAGTTGTTTGGGTCTGCTTTTGTTAAATTTTCACCGGGTTGTGCATAATTTAACACTCAATTTTTTTAGCGCATCAAGACTATATGTAATTTCCTTATTTGTATACTAAAAATTGGGGAACTGTGTGCTATCAGTTTGTGGGTGATAAATTTAACAAGCGACTTTTTTTTTTTTTTGTACTCCCTTCACACTTACCTTCTTGTTTATAGTGAAATTTAACACTAATGTTCTTGCCTCCAAAAATAGTGTTAAATTTCACATTGTAAACTCATCAAAATTAACACTATACTATATGAAGTAAACTTATATAGTGTCAAATTCAACATTACACGAAGTAAACTTGTCATAGTGTTAAATTTTACACTAGGTAAAATCGAACTTCAACTTGTAATAGTGTTAAATTTGACACTGAAAGAAGTAATAGAGAATGGAGAAGATGAAGTTACTGCTATGAATGGAGAAATGGATGAATGTGGATAGAATGGATGCACACGAAATGTAAAATAATCCACTGCAATTTGAATTCTCAATCCATCCTATAAACCTACAAACATGTTAATTATTTGTTCCAAAAATAACTCATCAATTAAAGGGATGTGCATAACCGAAAATCACAATAATATCCTAGCTTTATTACCATAAATAACCGAATGTATGTATATATCTGTATATATACATACAGAACACTTGTGGGTAAAAAGGTAAAATTATTTACATCAACTTGGGGATTTTATTATCTTTGGACCTATTGTCAACAACTTTTTTAAATTGGGCCTAATTCAAAAATCTTTGGTAAGGAGGGATTTATGGCTAGTTTCCTATTGTTGAAATTTGATCTTTTCACTTTCTGGATTTGCATTTCCCAATGATTTTTTTATTTAGAACATAAGGCTTTGGGAGGAGATCAGATAGGAGATCCAAATCGGAGAGGAGGCGACTATTATGGCTGGGGTTGGCATGTGAGGGAAAAAGAAAGAAAGAAGTGAGGGTTAACTCTTTTGGTTAAGTTTTTAGTTGGTTGGGTTATTTGGATTGTGAATCCCACTGCACCCAGACATTCCACTGTAGTTATAAATATATATATATATATATATTGTAAATGGGTTGTACCCAAAGACTTACTCATTACAAGAAGACAACAACTTTTAAGATATCATGTCAAAACTTTTGAACTTTCTACTCTACCCTCGTTTTGTAAAGTCAGCTCTCCATACCAACTACTTTACTGATTTTTTACACCTTTGAGATGCTCACTTAACGAATGAATTGTCTGGCCAAAAGTCCACGTATGGACTATCTTCTAGACATGTCAATCACGTGCACATATTCTCTCTTTCTCTTTCTCATATCGTTTGCCTCTTCTCGATTTCTCTCTGCCCTCTCTCTCTTTCACGCCCGATAACAGCGATAATGGATAAAATAATTTCCTTTTTGGGTCCATAGACAGTTACTGGTGTAGTCACATGATTGTCCACACCACACGGTACTAATCAACAGGAAAGATAAAGAGATCTCAATAATATAATCTAGGTGCTAGGATAAAAAAAAACTTCATGTCAGAACAAGGTTACTAGTTGGTACTTATCAAAGTCTCGAATCAAATAAAATAAATGAATTACAAGCGCTGAGGCAACACATGCCCGATTACAAAGAGGTCTGAAAGCATAAATAAAATAAACTACTATCATCTAGCCTAGTCTTCAATTGGCGTAGATGTAGTCATCAGTGTAGTAGTCTTCCTCCGCCGAATCTCCTTCGGGGTAGTCCTCTGTTGGGTCTGTGCCCTCAAACCATTACTGACATTTTAATATATGGATATCAGCTTTACATTTCATTGTGTATGTTTCTTTCATGAGATGATTGTTAATCCTTAAGTATCATATTAGGTAATTCGTGTGTGTATGAGATACATATAAGTGAGATATGAATTGTTATTCTTTGACACTTAGAACTTGTCACAGTGGATGATATGACTGGATATCTCATCAGGAATACACTATAGTATGATTAACTACCATGGGATGGACTAATGAATCTCAATCACTAGAGTGTAACTCTTAATTAATATGCTAGTACTTGTAGTGCATTGACGGACCTAAGCTTTCCTATTAACACTCAAGACTGTCAAACAGTCGATAGGAACTCATAACTTTTATAAGGTACGTATTCTCAATCTTGAGACGATTATGAACACAGACTGTGGATATGGCTGCTTAGAATTACCAATCAGTGAGGTCTATTGAAGTTCAACACCTGAGTATCTTGGGTATGTCATGTTCATAGGGTTATGAACATATATTGTCAAGATAGACTCTACCCTCTAATTTAGAGTAAGCATTCCCATGAGAATGTCACCAAGTTGATTATTGAGAACTGCAGTCTTGTTGATAAGTAGTTATCAACATGTTTGGTAATCATGAGAGGTGAACGGGACTCAAGGAATACAAGAAGTATGCATGATTCAGGTTGACAGTAATAGTTATCCGACTACCTGAATATGGTTACGAATGCTGAAGGTAGAGGGACATTAGTACACCATACAAGTCTAGTTATCGCTTTGAATATGTTCTTTTGTGTTGGAGTTCAGTTATCGTTTTATAGTGGAGTAAACGTTAACTGATCAATTGGCTAGTTTACTGATTAAAGAATTTGGTCATGGGAATTAACAACTGATCTGAGCCAACAACAAAGAGCTTAGGAGGTCCAACTCTTAGCTCCTCTAGGATGCTTGGAAAGGCACATGAGGATCTTGTCAAGGTGGGTTCGATCGATCGAAGTTGTCTCGATCGATTGAAGTCTTGGTGGGTTCGATCGCTCGCAAGTGGTTCGATCGATCGAAGGCTCTATCATTCGAAGCCAATTCGATCGCTCGAACATGAGGTCGGTTCTGGGAATCTATAAATAGGGTAGATGCGTCCAGAAAAGAGTTCATCGTTTTATTATACCAGAAGCTGCAGAAACTGTTTTAGAGCTCCCAAACTTCTCCTTCCTCTCTATTAGGGTTCCCACCAACCCTAGTCCTTTCAGCAGGCATCCGCAGGAGTCATAAGAGTGAAGACAACCTAGTGGAGGTTACTATATCACCAAGGAAGAATAATATCATAATTGGGTTCAAGACCTGAGGTATAATTCTTGTCCCCTCTTGTTAGTACGCATCTATGGAATTGACAAGTTGTAGATCCTGGGCTACCAATAAGTTTTTTTAAACTTACCTTTCTGCTGCGCGTTTAAAAATAGTGTTAAACCTATTTTTTCTTCATCCTCCACGTGTTACGACCCATCTCACTACGCATGGAAACAAGACAAACTAGCATTGTTCCTAGATTGATGCCCCGTCATCCCGCAATCATAACATTTACCCCTCGTATCCGGTGTCAAACTAGCACTGTTCATTACTTTAGTTTTATTCTGGAAGTTTGTCATGAAACATCGACCAGTATGTGGTCTATTACAAAGTGGACACAACGATATGTTACTTGTGGTCCTCCGAAAATCACTGAAACTAGAGCCAGAGCCTCGTACAAACGGTCTCTTGAAAGTCTCACCTTGGTTTTGGTCTCCACCCTCATTACCTCGCTTGCCTTGCTGATTTTACCTCGACCTTTCCATCCCACTTTTGGCTAAAAGCGTTGTTTGTTGTACTGCTACGATGGTTAAATGCTCATATGTCTCTACCCTCAAACAGATATTTTCTCTTAAACCTTCTTCGAATTTCCTCGCCCTATTTTTGTCACGCCCCTGAACAGCATAAATAGAGAAAAATAAACTTCCTTTATGGGTCCATAGGGAATGACTGGTGAATGTTACTACCTTCCATACCACACAGTTCTAGACAACAGAAACACAACCCACAGTAATATAAAGGAAACCTGTTATATTACCAACATCAGAGTTATTACAATAGAAAAACTACAGCGGAAGTATATAAGGTTTGAAAGCAACATATGCCCAAGTACCAAATATAACAAAACAACCAAACAGAAATCAGAAACTAATAACTATCTCTAGATCTTCAGTTAGCATAAACATCAACATTGTAGTCCTCCCTGGCATAGCCATCATCAGTGGGGCCACTCTCGGTGTATTCTCCTCCTGGATAGGAACTATCGTTGTAGACTTTGTCACCTATAAAATGAGGTACAGAATAGTCTGGACGGGGAAAATCCAGGTAATAAAAGGCCATCAGCTTATTAAGAGCTGAGTGAGTATAAACTAACAAGGTACCAGTTATATGAATTAAACACAAGCTTATAAAAACACGCGTTAAAACCTTATTACAATGATAGTCATAACTTGTTCCTATATTAAACATCGTAAACCAACCCTTACCGTCTTGTTACTCGAAGACCGATGATTAACATATTCTCTTAGAAAGAACAGACTCAATCGTTTCACATATGTAGATATACAATCATTCTGTCCATTGCTCGTTAAGGATATAAACCATCCACCGCAGTCATGGACACCACGTTAGTCCATCCCCCGCTCGTTAAGGATATAAACCATCCACTGCATGTCAGGGATATAACGCTTTGAATAACAGCACATCAAATCTATTGCCACGACTTATCGTTGTATACCAGTGATCACCCATCCACCGCTTGTTAAGCATATAAACCATCCACCGCTCGTTAAGGATATATCGTAGATCATCTAGATACCTTAGGACTACATGGTTCCGCTCACTGCTCGTTAAGGATATAAACCATCCACCGCATGTGAACGCATATCATGGCCAGGCGTCATCCCACGTACTGTTCCAGAACTTATCAAACCTACCTGAGTTACGTTCTAATATCGACACATGACAATTCCCAATGTGGCCTGACTACTCAGATTAAAAGAAAATAAATATCAAACTCATACAAGAATCACCAGGTTACCCACGTTATTACTTTTACCCATTCAGTATAATTATACTTAACTTTGTTGTCGTATTATCCCTGTATAATCCAAAATCGCATAACGGAATCTAGAAACGAACAACCGAACCCTTAATATAATAAACAAGCAAAGAAATCCATGTTCTGCTATAGACACCCCGTTTTGTCGGCTATCAGATTTAGGAGACCCGTAGCTTGGTGGTTCACAATGATCGTAAAAGACTCAAAAGGACTCTTGGAAGTCAGCTCTATCTCTCAGAATGCTCAGAATGACCAAAATGCCCCTGAAAGCCCAAAAACTCCTAGATTTGGTCCCAAAGTTCTGAAAACATGCTACGTCGTAAGAAAAGTGATAAAATGAGTTTTGAAGAAAATTGGATGAAATCGTTAGCTCCCAGAGACCCCCGGAAGTTTCCGGAAAGTCCCCGTTGACCGGTTTGACCAAGGTTTGACCAAGGTTGACCAAGTTTGACCAAAATCATCTGAATTCACCAGAATCATTCTAGATCATGTGAAAAGTATTAAAATGAGTTTTAAAAGAAAATCGAGCAAAAACGTCAGCTCCTGGGAACTCCCAGAAGTTTCCAGAACTTCCCGGGAATCCCAGGTTTGACCAGTTTGACCAGAATTTGACTTTAAAACCGGGGCACCGTAACAATTTTCAAATATTTTTCATGGACACTAGAGGTCAATAGCTTTCCAATGGTATATCACACATAATTTTCGGATTTAAAACGAGTCTATTATGAATTTCCGAAGGCGAAAAAGGCGATCAACTCAGTTTTTATCGCAAATACTGAAAAACTTTTCAGAGTGACCTATCCCTGAACTATTTTTTATGTAAAGTAGACTCCATTACCTTTCCAACGGTATATCACAACTTCAATTTGGAGTTCGTACGCATTTTCTGTGAATTTCGGACAAAATAGGGCCTTTTCGCGAATACCGGAACCTCTGGGGACCTAAACAACATTATCTGGGCGAAGGAGGAGCAGTGCCGCCGCGGAACTGGACCAGTGCCGCCGCGGCACTCCCCTCCAGAATAGTGTGTTTTTGTAAATAATTTTGGGGTTCCATTTTGATTAATTAAAAACCAAAACGACGTAGTTTTATGATTTTAGATGTTTGGAGCCAATGTGAATACTTCTAAAACCCCAAAACCACCCCAAGTTGGCCTATTTAGACCACCAATTGCTATTCATTTTGGGGGTGTCAAATGAAAGCTTCGAAAAAGTTTGGGAGAGAAAGTTGTAGAGATAAGGTTAGAATAGAGAGAAAATAAGCTTCCTTCTTTGATTTTCAAAACAAAAGTGAGTTCTAAACTTTGTTTTTACTTCATTACTCCCATTTACTTCAACATTCAATACACCCAACTACCATTTTAGTTAGCATTTAAGAGAGTGGAAGCTTCTTCCATGTCCAATGTCATTACATATGAGTGAAACACCAAACTACAAGTTCTATACATCATAAATATCATCTATTGATTGCTATCTATTTACTTGTTTGCTTATATAATGTTCATCTCTTCTCATCTCACTTCTTTTTTATTTTCTTTATTTACTTACTAGTCCATCATCATCTAAATGATGACATGAAGTTTGGGGTGAGTGAATCCTCATGGATAGTAGCTTTTGACCTCAAAAACATGTTTGATAGATGATGATCATAACTTCAATACCTCCAAGGTATTCTTGAAGTTATGTTCAAAATAAAAATAAATCTCTCCAACAATCTTGGAGGTTCTTGATTATGAGTTTGAGGTTGGCATTTTAAGTGGCTATAACCTTCATTGAGTATTGAAAATATGCTTTCAAAATATCTTCTTCAAAACCCCTCTTTTCAATTTTCAAAAGATATAGTTACTGTTCTGTCCACTATTCACAACAAGCACATTTTAACTTTCATTCTTTGATTTGATGCTTACATGAACTCCAAATTAGCTCATGTCTTAGGAAGTAGTTCATACTACATTTGTACATATCCCATGATGATTTCATTCATTCATTCATACACATTATAGACTTCTAAGTCATTCTAGGAATCCATGAACACAAAGCACACTACAACCTCGGCACATTCTAGATACATACATTGCATCCATGCAAAGATTTGGGGTTTTTTGTGACTCCTAATCTAAGAAGATTATAAGGAATGATCATGATCACACGTTCATGCTTCCCCTCGATCTAATCCTCCTTTCTCATCTGTCCCGGGGATTGAGAGATCTTCTTTTCTCAAAGATTAACATGCATCATACTAGCTTGCTAAGCATGTTTTGATTTCCTTGATTATTTGTTTCAAGAACAATTCATGTTCCCCTTTAGATTAGGAAATTTTGAGGATTTGATACATGATTAGAAAATTTTTTCTAGGTTTATTTGTGTGATCTTTCACTTTGCATTGTGTGATATTTGGCTTAGATCTTATGAATGATATCTTATCTTTAGATCTTCCATTTCAAATTTTCTTATGTGATGTAATATACTATCATAGTATTAATTGTCGAACCATACATAGTATAAGATGATTATTAGGATGCTAATTGAGGCCCGTCGAAAGACAAGGCGAGTTGAGGGTGTTTTAGTCGCGACAAAGGCTCATTCCTCTCTCGTACCAAAACCCCGAACCAAGTTCTTTGGTTATGAAGGGCCGGTGCCCTTTATCCATTTGGGTGAGTCAAATTAGGTTTCTTGATTCCTTAAAAACCAAGTGGCGACTCTGTATCTGTTTTCAACAGACCATTTTCTTTCCTTGATCCAAATCAATTTCAAACAAACAAAGCAAAAAGAGGTGGAATCCCGCGTGTCCACAATCTGGCGACTCTGCTAGGGATATTTTATTTTAAAACAAAATAATACAGAGGTTTGACTCATAAGAAGCATCCTTAAAATCATCTTTTTACTGTGCCTAGTTCACCGCATTGCACTTCTGCATTTCCCCCTCCGACTGTGTCTGAAACGCGGCGCTGACATTGTTTAGGTCTTGCTGTGCTAGGGCACAAGTCACCGTTGATACTGTACCTTCCAAGCTATATCAAAAAGAGTAAAAACCTCCGTACTGTCTCCCTGACGGTATATTGGAACTCTCGTCAACGGACCCTCTTTGACTAAACCCAGCCTTTGCATATAGATTCTTGTAGAACCTTTCATAGGACTGTTGATTTATCTTTTCAGATAGGACAATGTGATATAACTGCTGTATGCCTTGACGGGATTACCTGCTCGGTGTAGACGCTTATGTGACATGAGGCAGCACCTCTTTCTTATGATCCCCAAGGCAATCACTCACATGTGATCACATTGAGTTGACCTGCCTAGGCACCATGACAAAGATGTCTGCTCCATGCTCACAAAGATATACACCGCAAACCTTGTTTGTTGGTCCTAAGACATAAGAGTATGAAAACCTGCTAGACAGTATGATCATTATCACCATATTAACCAGTTTCTTCCAGAAACTCTGTCCAGATACCCTAGATATAACCATATTAACCAGTTTCTTCTAGAAACTCTGTCCAAATATCTCAAATATAACCACATTAACCAGTTTCTTCCAGAAACTCTGTCCAGATATCCCAGATATAACCATATTAACCAGTTTCTTCCAGAAACTCTGTCCAGATATCCCAGATATAACCATATTAACCAGTTTCTCCCAGAAACTCTGTCCAGATATCCCAGATATAACTATATTAACCAGTTTCTCCAAGAAACTCTGTCCAGATATCCCAGATATAACCATATTAACCAGTTTCTCCCAGAAACTCTGTCCAGATATCCCAGATATAACTATATTAACCAGTTTCTCCCAGAAACTCTGTCCAGATGTCCCAGATATAACCATATTAACAGATGTCCCAGATATAACCATATTAACCAAATTTTCCCAGAAACTCTGTCTAAATCTCCCAGATTTCCCAGATATACAAGTTTCTCCCAGAAACTTTATCCAAATTTCCTAAAAATATCCAAAGTCCCTGTTTCTCCCAGAAACTCTGTCCAAAATTCCCGAAGTATCTCGGAAATCCCTGTTATCCCTTGGTGATCATACTGGAAAGTAAAGTTAGCACACTCTGTATGGCTAGGACCTTATTTGTTTAATTGCTATCTGTTAGAAGTAAGAGCATCATATAGATTAGGGCTTACATCCGCGTACTTGTCTCACATGCATACACCATTCCCATCAATCTACACGCACTGCCTCGAGTCAGTCCACATCACTGTCTTTGTCTGTCTAAAGTCGTCACTATCAGGATCTGATACACCCCTTCTTTCGAAATTTGTCAGGTCAGTATAGATTCCCAAAGTCAACAGCCGGGATCCTCATCGTGGGTCAGGAGTTCAGATAATCGCTTGGTCAGAATCAGCCCGACAGCCTACTTCAGCATGAATCTAGAAGAGGTAGAAAACAAGGTTACCGAGTTGGGAGCAACTATAAGCCAACAGTCTGACAACCTAGCCCAAGTTCTGAAGTTCATGGAAGAATTGAAGCAACAGCGGCCGCAACCTCCGCCTGGGTTTCCACCACCAGGGTTTGAACCACCCCTACATGAGAATAACGGGGAAGAAGACTGGCTTCAAGGGGTCCCACCATTTGCGTATGAAAAGAAGCTCCAAGAAAAAATGGATAAGGTTGACAAGCTAGAGAGCGTACTAAGGAAAAGCAAGGGGTCGATGATTACATGCTAGACCTGGAAGGCCTTTTTGATCCTGTTAAGCTGAAACTGCCAGAGAATTTCAAGATACCTGCCATCGACCGTTTTGACGGAACTGGGAATCCAAAAAGTCATGTGAAGCTATGTATGAGTATCTTCCAGTCCATAGGTTGTACCCACGAACACATTGCGATGTTGTTCCCGCAAACTCTTGCGAGGTCTGCACTATCATGGTTCCTAACCTTGGAAGCCTCCAAAACCCGGGCATGGGAAGACATTGTTCGAGTTTTCGTCGATCATTACTCCTACAATCAAGAGCTGGATGTCACTATCAGGGATTTGGAAACAACCCGACAGAACAATAATGAATCCTTCGCTGCATTTCTGAGCAGATGGAGGAACAAGGTAGCCCAAATGACCCACCGGCCGATTGAGAAGGAACAAGTGAGGATGCTAATCCGAAATCTGCAACCGCTCTACCATGAAAAGCTGTTTTACCAGTCCATCTCTACTTTCGAAGAGCTGTTTGAAGTTGGAACTCGAATTGAAGATGCTATCAGGGAAGGAAAGATCAAAAAGGAAGAACCTCCGAGTCAGTCAAGAAGGCCCAACTACTCCCGGTACCCCCGGATGTCAATGCCCTTAGCAGCCAACCCATGGCGTACCCTCCTAGGCCATACCAACCCTCCAACCAGGCAAATTCCTCCAATCGCCCTTTTCAGAAAATGCCCCCTCGCAACTTCGCCAAGTTAGAAATCTCTCTCTCCTCAGCCTTAGACCGCCTCCTCAAAAAGGGCCATCTCCAACTACTCCAGCCTCGGAATACCCCGCCCCCGCCTAACTGCGATATGTCCAAGCGATGTACCTACCACCAAGCCCCTGGCCACAACACCGATGATTGCATGTGCCTCCGCCATGATATCCAGGACCTCATTGACCAGAATATCATTGAGCCGCCTCTGAAGCAGCCCCATATCACTCAAAATCCTCTGCCAAACCACCAAAATGTCAGCCTCATCGAGTCCAACCCTGTATCCTTTAACCCTTCTACCTATATTACCCCGCTAGGACAACCCTTACCCCTCATTGACATCCCGGACTCTGTGAGAATTCATCTGATTGAAGGGGAGAATGACGAGTGGTAGCAACAGCTAGATGATGAGCAAGACTTGTTCTTTCTGGAAGAGCATGATCTAGGGGTGGTAGACCTCAAATGGTATGATCCCAACAATGAAAGTGATGCTTCTATCTGGGACGAGCCCGAAAAACCATTGTGAGTGCGGATTATGACTGGTTCAAAGAAGATGGGACTACAAAAGGGCCTACTCCCGCCGAGATTGATCATTTGACCAGGTCAGGACGTCATTATCAGCCTCCACAGCCTACCACCGAAGCAACCAAGAAAGGTCCGGTCAAAGACAAGGGGAAGGGTAAGATGGATGAGATCATCGAAGAAGATAATGAGTTGATAAAACAGCTAAAGAAAACCCAAGCACATCTCTCGATGTGGGACATCATAGTAACATCCTACAAGCATAGGCAAGCCGTGTTAAATGCCTTGGTTGGAATTGAAGTCCCCATTGACGCCGCACCGGAAGACATGGTGGCTTTCTTGGGCGCACTTACCCCTGACCCAATCATTACATTTTCTGATGAAGACCTGCCACCAGAAGGATCTGCGCATAACAAAGCACTGTACATCACTGTTGGATATAAGGGACAACAGGTGCCATTTTGTCTGGTCGATACAGGTTCTGCCTTAAATGTTTATGCCCTAAGGACTACCACCGCCTTGGGGGTCGATGTCCTTGACATCACGCCATCTTTGCAATCCGTGAGGGCCTACGATAACACCAAGAGGAATGTGATGGGAACTGTGTCTCTACAAATCCGGGTAGGATCTTTGGTAAGCACTTAAATCTTTCAAGTCATGGACATACCTGCCTCGTTCAACTTGCTGATCGGAAGGCCTTGGCTGCATGTCAACAAAGCCGTATCATCCACTGTGCATCAAATGATCAAGTACATTCATAAGAAGGAAGTGAAAATCATTCTCGGTAATAGTTGGGAAAATGAAGCTTTCCCGAACTACGCTCCCATTTTCGAAATCCAAATACCTGAGCTAGAAGAAGGAGAGATCGGGGGATTCTTCATGGAAGAAGTCTACATGATCAATGATGAGGACAGGTTCCCCGAGGTCCACTCCGCAGTTGTCAACATTGTCCGCAAAATGAACTACTTCCCCGGAATGGGATTGGGCCGACGCCAGTAAGGGATTTGTGAGTTCCCTCAAATCAAAGGGCAATAAGGCACTTTTGGGTTGGGGTACCAGCCCACTGAAGAAGATGTCGAGCTATAGAAGCCATGGAAGAAAAGGGTAAAGGGTCTCCCACCATACCGTAAAACCTTGAATGGACAATTCATCAAAGAAGGGGATGATTTCCCCTACTTTGGATTCCCCGAACCCTGGATCCATCAAACCACTGGAAAAATGCACCCCGGGCTTGAAATCTTCGCTGACTGCGAAAGGCCCCCCTATCAACATCCGTTCTATCCCGAAGAAGTTGTGAAAATCCCGGAGGAAGACTGGTTGAAATACCTGGACACTGAAGCCATCGAGAAAATGTGGGAGGAATTCACTGAAAAGAAGGAAGAAAAGAGGGCCAAGAGCCAAGATGATCAGATCAAGCCAACTGAGGAGGGTCTGAGCAACCAGGCTGTAGAGTCATCTGTCTGTGTCTCCCAATCCCCTATTCCCCCAGAGTCTGTACTGCCAATTATCGAGTCTATACTAGAGTTGGCTGCTGTAAGCCCACCACTGTCCAATGTAATCACTTCACCTGTCATGAATGAAATGAAAGACGATTCTGCTTACTCCTCTGTGTCTAATACTTGTGAATGCACAGATCCCTCCGAGGATCTCCCAATTGAACTTAAGCAACTAATTGAAAAACCACCTGCTTACGAAATAATTGAAGATACTTTATCGGTTAACCTAGGTGAAATAGATAATCCACAAATTGTGCAAATCGGCTCAACTCTTTATAAAAAAGAAAAAGAAGAATTAATTCTCTTGCTAAGAGAATTCAAAGATGTTTTTGCTTGGTCTTACGAGGATATGCCTGGGGTCGATCCCGACATTGTCCAACATCATATTCCCCTCCAATTCTAAACCTGTCAAGCAGAAACTGAGGCGCATGAGGCCGGAATGGGCACTCAAGGTTAAAGAAGAAGTGGAGAAGCAATTCAAGGCAGGGTTCATCATTGTCACCGAATATCCGGAATGGGTTGCCAATATTGTGCCAGTCCCGAAGAAGGATGGAAAAGTTCGTGTGTGCGTCGACTTCCGTGATCTAAACAAAACCAGTCCCAAGGATGACTTCCCGCTTCCCCACATTGATGTCCTGGTGGATAACACCGCTGGACATGAGTTACTTTCATTCATGGACGGCTTCTCAGGATACAATCAGATTCTAATGGCGCCAGAAGATCGGGAAAAGACGACATTCACCACCCCTTGGAGGACCTACTGTTACAGAGTAATGCCTTTCGGGCTCAAGAATGCTGGGGCAACCTACCAAAGAGCTGCCACCACTCTGCTGCATGACATGATTCACAAGGAAGTAGAAGTGTACGTAGATGACATGATCGTGAAATCCAGGGACAGAGAAGGACACCTGGTAGCGCTGGAAAAGTTTTTTGAAAGGTTGCGCAAATACAAGATGAGGTTGAATCCAAAGAAATGCACTTTCGGTGTGATCTCCGGTAAACTCCTGGGTTTTCTCATCACACAAAGGGGGATAGAGGTGGACCCCTCTAAGATCAAGGAAATCCTAGAAATGACACCACCACGGAATGAAAAAGAAGTAAGGGGGTTTCTCGAAAGAATCCAATTTATTAGCCGCTTCATTTCCAAGCTCACAACTACATGTGATCATTTGTTCCGATTGCTGAGAAAAGGAGAAAAGTTCCAATGGAATGACCAATGCCAAGCTGCTTTCGACAAAATTAAAGCCTACCTTCAGAATCCGCCTGTCCTCTCGCCACCCACTCCTCATAAGCCCTTATTCCTTTACCTATCTGTCTCCGAAAATGCCATGGGTTGCATGCTAGCCCAAGAAGGAGAAGAAAGTCACTCTGAAAAAGCCATATACTACCTCAGCAAGAGGATGACTGGGTATGAGCTCAACTACTCTACCCTCGAAAAAATATGTTGGGCCTTGGTTTGGTGCACTCGCCGACTGAGGCACTACATGCTGGCCTTCCCGGTTGTGCTCATATCCCGCATGGATCCTCTAAAATACCTTCTCGAAAAATCCGCCCTGACCGGTCGTATATCCCGTTGGTTACTCCTACTATCTGAATTCGATATCAAGTATGTTACAAGCAAATCTGTAAAAGGGAGAACCGTAGCTGAGCATCTCGCAGAACATGCCGTTGACTCCGAAGAAAGTGGGGACTTTTCATTTCCGGACGAGAATATCATGGAAATCAAGGAAGAACAGTGGAAGTTGTACTTTGATGGAGCAGCCAACATGAAAGGATACGGAGCAGGAATGATCCTAGTATCACCAAGTGGGGACCATACTCCGTTGGCAGTCAAGCTCAGCTATAACTCCACCAACAACACTGCGGAATACGAAGCGTTCATTCTGGGAATGGAAGCAGCCATAGAGCTGAAAGTTCAGAAGTTGGATGTCTTTGGGGATTCAAACCTCATTATATCACACGCTAGAGGGGAATGGAAAGTAAAAGAAGAAAGGTTGAAGCCCTATCATGATCATCTCAATCAACTCAAGAGGCAGTTCGAGAACATCACATTCCTCTACTTGCCTAGGGAAGAGAACCAGCTAGCAGATTCATTGGCTACCTTAGCCTCCATGATCAAGATTCCTGTGGGAGTCAAGATGATGCCTTTGGTAATTGAGCAAAAGTACGAGCCTTCGTTCAACATAATCGCCACAATCGAAGAAGAAGAGAATGGAACACCATGGTATCAGGATGTCTGGGATTTCATAGAAAAGGGGACATACCCCCAAGAATCTACCGAGAAAGACAAAAGGGCCATTCGAAGATTCGCAACGCAATTCATCATTTGCGGTGGAAAACTGCTGAAGAAAGGATACAACGGTCACAACTTGACTTGCTTGTTTGGAAAGAGCTCCAGAAGAATGATGGAGGAAATACACGAGGGGGTATGCGGTCCACACATGAACGGTCACATGCTGGCCAAGAAAATCATAAGACAAGGGTACTACTGGACAACTTTGGAGAAAGATTGTTGCGAATACGTAAGGAGGTGTCACAAGTGCCAGATCCATGCAAACATGATGCATACACCACCATCCCTTATGTACAGCATGACCTCACCTTGGCCATTCTCAACCTGGGGAATCGATATCATCGGTGAAATCATTCCGAAAGCCTCGAACGAAAATCGGTACATTTTGGTGGTTATCGACTACTTCACAAAATGGGTAGAAGCCGCGTCTTACAGCAAGTTGGGGGCCAAGGAAGTGGCCAAATTCATCAAGAGAAATCTCATCTGCCATTATGGAGTCCCCCATGAGATTATTTCGGACAATGGGAGTCATTTCAAAGCGGAAGTCAGGGATCTGTTCGAGGAATACAAAATCACTTATCACAAGTCATCGCCGTACAGACCACAGACTAATCGGGCAGTCAAAGCTGCAAATAAGAATGTCAAGGCTATACTACAGAAATCGGCCGATACCTACAAAGACTGGCATGAAAAGCTACCATTCGCACTTTGGGGATACAAAACATCGATAAAGACGTCCACAGGAGCAACTCCTTACTCACTAGTGTATGGGATGGAAGTAGTACTTCCAGTCGAAATAGAACTACCGTCCCTGCGCGTGATGGCAGAATATGAAATTTCAGAATCAGATTGGTTGAGGGAGAGATACGAAGAATTGGCCCTCATAGATGAAAAGCGCCTAGCGGCAGTCGATCATGTTCGAATCTATCAAAAGAGGATAGCCCGTGCTTTCAACAAAAGGGTTTGTCCGAGGAAGATTGTCAAGGGCGACCTTGTCCTTAAGGAATTGCGAGCTCCAATCTTTGATCCTCGTGGGAAGTTTAAACCTAATTGGGTCGGCCCTTACATCGTCAAGACCATTCTTTCCGGAGGAGCAACTTATCTCATGGACCTCGATGGTGTCGAATTCAAAGAACCAATCAACATGGATCGCCTAAAAAAGTACTATGCTTGACCATTCCCTAACCATTTTTTTTTCTTTCAAGCTTTGGCCTGAACTACGCTCGACCTGATTCCCACTCGGGGATACGTAGGCAACCACATCGGTTCGGTCGCTCCACTCACAAAAAATAACCGATTTCTTTTAAGCTTTGGCCTGAACTATGCTCGACCTGATTCCCACTCGGGGATACATAGGCAACCACATCGGTTCAGTCATTCCACTCACAAAAAATAACCGATTTCTTTCAAGCTTTGGCCTGAACTACGTCGGACCTGATCCCTGTTCGGGGGTACGTAGGCAGACTTTAAAAAAAAAAAAGGATGGCTCGCTAGGTTGAAAATTCGAAAGGACGCCTAGGCAAAAGTTAGAGTTAAATCCAAGGTGAGCAATAACAAAAGAGAGAAAAGAGCTCGCTAGGTCACCTAACTGGTGCCTAGGCAAAATTATGAGCGTGTGAGAAAAATAAAGTCACGGTCCTCACCATAACCCAGAAATCACCCTCCACACTAAGGGCAAACTTCGGCTACTCGCCTCGTTTGCCTGAACCACTTCTAGACTAGGGGCAAATGTCGGTCATCTACCTCGTTTGCCTCACAACCATACATATCCCAAACTAGGGGCAAACTTCGGCCACCCACCTCGTTTGCCTCTAATCGTCCTAGCAGGCCCAAGCAAGTACCAGAAGCAAACATCTAATCAAAATCATACTACAAAATGTTTTTAGAAAGCTAAAGTGCATAAAATGAGATTCCCAAATTAAACAAGGTTCACCGATAAACAAACTTTGAATATTACATAAGCGAGAATGATCAAAGAAAGAAAAGTCCTTCAAAAAGCAATCACACATGTTCAGAGACACTTGGAGGAGTGAGCAGAATCAGTCAGGTCTAGTTTTATCTTTGAGTCTTTTGTTTCTTCAAAAGGTGTTTAGAAGTAGGCCTTTACTCGGTCAGTCCAACCATCAATGAAAGCAGTAATAGTGGCAGCCCTGAACCTGGAAGCAAAGACCCTCTCAGTAAACCCCCGGGGAACCTCTTGAACCTGCCCATACTGTTTGGCCAGACGGCGAGGATGATAGAAAGAAGTCTCTCTCAGACCCATCAACCACACTCTCTAGTGACCCCTGAGGCTCGTGGTAACAGCATGAAGGTCCAAATGCCCCACAATCCAGCAAATGTCTACTTCAGATAAAGCACCCATCATGTTAACCCAATCAGCAAAAGTGTAGTGAGGGTGAAGCACAGCTTGACGAAAGTAAACCGGTGGTATGCGGCCCGTCCACAGTTGGAGGCGCTCGTATAACCAGGCCTGTAACACCAAAGGCGCCCCAGAAAGAAGAGGAGTCCCTTGGTCGAAGGCATTATCCAAGCCATTCAAAGTTTCAGCTAGAACCATAGCCATGGGGTTTTTACCTGCCTTCAGTCCGAGACATGCATGCACTAAGTCGCTAGAAGTACTCGAGAACAAGAAATGCGAAGTCATGCACAGAATTAAAGCAGCCCCACGAGTAGCATCATACACGCTGGGATTCCCAGGACTCGCATATCGAGCAATGATGGAAGCAATGTCAAGAACCTCACCTTGAATCAGCCGGCGGGAAATATTGATGGAACAATTCAGATATTCAGCCAAGCCTCGCGTAGGACTGAGGGTATCAGCAAAACAGAGAATCAGGTCAGAATCAGAATCATAGCCAAGAATAGGATAGAACTCCTCAAATAGGGGCATATCTCCAGGCCATTGAAGTTGAAGACATGGTTCACCGGGTCCCAGTAGGCAATAGCAGCACGCAAGAACTCAGTGTTCAGGGTCATCTGGCGAAGAGAGAACAGCTTGGTCAAGCCGTAGCTAAAGAGGTTGATCCGTTCGACACCATCCGTGACGTTCAGCCAAGCTGTGAGTTGAGCGGGATCATACAAAGCCATATTTTCGGTCGCGGCTCTAGAAAAATTCAAAATTTCGACAGCACCTCCCCGTTTCACGAACTATCCCACCTGCAAGGCAAACACACTCACTATCACAAAACTGCTCATCGCAGTAACATCAACAATCACAGAATCACAAGTGCACAGATATGCATATCGTCATCAACTAAAATAAGCACGCAACTGTGCCTTCAAACCGGAAGCTATCCGGCCCAAAAGGCGAAACATCATAAAACTCTGTCAAAAGTCACAAACCGTTCCACACATCATCCTACACTGTCCAAATAGTCACATCACCAGTACAACCCAATCGAAAACATGAAAAAAAAAGAGATAAAACAAAATTCCTGTTCAGGAAGACTCAGTCCTCCTCTTCTTCATCCTCTGCCGGACCTCCCGGAGTGTACGTCGGTGACGGCCTCCTCCTACCACCTCTGCACCGCAGTCCAATCCTCGATGAGCTAGCCCTGCCCCTACGGTACTGTACACACAAATAAAATGAAGGCAATCAGTAGGGAAATAACAAAAAGTACAAAAACAAAGTCGAGTCAGAAACCTACCAAGGACGCCATCTGATTGGTAGCAAATTGCCTCATACCATCCATCTGTCAAGGGAAAAATCAGGATTAGAACATCATAACCTTGAGGAGCGCAAAATTAGAAACATACCCAGTGGTCTCGTGTGAGGACCAAGGACCGTAAGCTAACTGCCAAGGCGTGACCCTCCTCAGCGTAACTCCAAGGAACGTTGAGGACGCTCGCTGGCTGAGTAGGGTACCCGCATGTCACTCGTGGCACCTCCATCACTTGAGGAGTGCCATCATCGCCTAGAACATTAACGGTCCAATCCCAAGGAGGGATAGGATCGGAAGCCGGAGGAGCCTGTCTCCTGTACATCTCGCGAAGCTGTAGGCACAAAACAAGTTAGGAAAAAGATGAGTCAAAAACATAGGCAACGGATAGAGACAAAAACGTAAAGGAAACTCACCTCCAGGAGTGGGGAGTTGGGCATCAGAAAGCGGCCACGGTAAGCCTCATACCCGGTCTCAGAGAGACAATGATCCCAAATGTCGGTGCCAGCTAAGGCCGCCAGCAAAGCATCACCAGAAAGGTCACTAGCATCCATCGTAGGGGGATTATGAGGGACGCGATACCTGGAACCGCCAACCACCTGCCGAATCACTCGCTCGCCAAGGAACCATTGCCTGCATTCGGTACTCTCCATCAGAAGTCGACAAGAGGAAAGAGGTTTGATCGCTTGTATCTCCTCTGGGGCAGCATAGGCGACACGCTCCCAAGGCGTCCAATCAACACTAACAGCCGTCAGCTCGGTTAAGAAGTTCCTGAGCAAAACAATTCGGTGGACCCCGCTCTTTACCCCAACAACATCCCTCCGCCATCTCAAGCCTCGTGGAAACAGAGGTACGGGAGCCATGCCATCCTCGTCTTCACCTGATTCATCTGTAGGGGAGGGAGCTAACATCTTCAGGTACTCGAAGCTCCAAAGCTGCACAGACAAAGGAGAAAATCAGAAAGGGTACAGAAATTGAAAAGCTGGAAGATAAAAGAAGATATGGTACATATCTCCCAAGCTCGCCAAAATCCCCTGTCGATTTAACATTGCCCCGGGAAACCTCACCCATGTGCTTGTAAAGATGGGCCAATGCAGCACCACCCCATTTGTAGGAGGGGATCTCATCAATGGTCGCCATGCAAGAAAGGAGTCTCAGGCTCACCCGGTCATTCCGTGTCGCAAAGATCGAGCAACCAAGGACATACAGAAGATACACCCTCAAAATTTGGGAATTGTTCAGGTTATGATTCCCTCTGCCATAGGCCTGGTAAAGCCATCCACAAGGAAACCAGTGCCTCTCCAAATTAGGGGGAACAACCCCAATCAACATCTCTACAGCCTCCGGGTCGATCTCATAAAAGTAGTCCAGAATCAGTCGCTTCCCGCCAACCCTCAAGTCGGTAATCATGGAGAAGTCAAAGGGCGTCATGGTCATCTCACCAAATGGTAGGTGGAAAGTATTGGTGGTGTCCCACCATCTTTCAGCCAGAGCATAAAAATGTGCCAAATCGTTGCTGCTCTTTGAAACCAGACGGACAAAGCCTCTAAACCCGGCATCGTCTACCATCCTCTTGACGGTGGGCGAGAGTTGAGTATACCATAAGAAAGCGTGAGCGAGGCTATCGTGGCCCTTCAATGTCACTTCCGGCACCTGCACACACCAAAGACAACAAAGATGATGCACAAAATCACTATTCATGACCCGAGGTCCAAATTTACAAAATCAATATTTGAGCACAAATCGGACTTCTAACGATCTCTAGGTGCATACTACGGCTCACAAAACTAGCACAATACATGAAAATAACACAATACATGAAAGATGACATTGAGGGTCCCGTAAAATTAAGTCTGGGGTTTGCATCTCAGCTTTCATCCGTTCCTTGGCCTTCTTAGATGGTCTCCTCGAGCTCAAAGCCATGGATCTACAAACAAAATAGAAGTCAAAGTTAAACTTTCTTCTTGAAAATTTGAGAAAACCAAAACGCCAATCATAATTCCAACTACGAGGAAAGATTACTCACCTGAGCGCGCACAAGCTGCGTTTTGGCGAATTTTGGCTCCAAAAACACCCCAAAATGGCCAAGAATGAGCTTGAAAAGCTCAAAAACCCGAGATATACAAAAATGGAGTCTGGCCACCCAGTGCTGCCGCGACACTGCTCCCTGCGGGCCCCGCTTTGCTCTGTTTTGCTCCATTTTGACCCGTTTTGGCCATTTTCAGCCCATTTTTGGCCCCGATCAGCCCCGGTGGCCCATTTCGGTCAAGATTTATGGGGTTTTACCCCGAACAGTCCAAAAGTTGTCAGGGCTACCTCCAATAGGCAGAAACTGAGAAAAATCGACTCCCGAAGACCCGAATCGGCTATTTCAGGACAACCGTCGCAAATTTTGATCAAACACGAGAGTTCTGATAACGAATCCTGGATTTTGGCTGATGCACCGAAACAAAAGAGATTCTCTGATAACCCTACATCATCCCTCGAGGACAAAAACAGACAGATACCAGCTCCTGGAGGCCCAGACCGGCCCTCTTAGATTTAGCGCTGAAAGATTTGATCAACCGTGAGAGATTCAGAGATGGATCCTGGTTCTTGATCAAGAAAAGAGATTCTCCGAGAACCCTACATCATCCCCCGAGGACAGAAACAGACAGATACCAGCTCCCGGAGGCCCCAACCAGCCCTCTTGGATTAAGCGCCGAAAGATTTGATCAACCGTGAGAGATTCAGAGATGGGTCCTGGTTCCCGATTAACGAAAAGAGATTCTCCGAGAACCCTACATCATCCCCCAAGGACAAAAACCAAGATACCAGCTCCCGGAGGCCCCGACCGGCCCTCTTGGATTGAGCGCCGAAAGATTTGATCAACCGTGAGAGATTCAGAGATGGGTCCTGGTTCCCTATCAAGAAAAAAGATTCTCCGAGAACCCTACATCATCCCCCGAGGACAGAAATAGACAGATACCAGCTCCCGGAGGCCCCGACCGGCCCTCTTAGATTGAGCGCCGAAAGATTTGATCATCCGTGAGAGATTCAGAGATGGGTCCTGGTTCCCGATCAATGAAAATAGATTCTCCGAGAACCCTACATCATCCTCCAAGGACAGAAACCAAGATACCAGCTCCCGGAGGCCCCGACCGGCCCTTTTGGGTTGAGCACCAAAAGATTTTGATGGATTCGAATTTGAATCCCGATCAAGAGAAGTAGCTGAAGAGAGATCCCAGAAAGAGTCGCTTCATCCCCAGCAGATTCAGTTTAATCCCCAGCAGACATATCGATTCGTACACCGTTAGCTCAATCATGATAGTCACAGTAGTTCACTGTTGACTCATCATCTCGATTCGTGCATCGACACTTCTTCCGGTCACGGTTAGCCCAACTATTTGATCCGATCCATGATAGTCACAGTAGTCCATTGTCAACTCATCATCTCGAATCGTACATCGTCGGTTCATTAATCATCATTAGTTTACCATCCCTCTCATTCAAAATATACCGTGTTCATTCAAAATCTTAGGCTTCTATGTCCATCAATGGGGCTTCCATGTTCATCGCTTGACATCTCGGTATTTCATGTCCATCACTTGACTTCTATGTCCGTCTCTTAATTTCCAGGGCTTCCGTGTCCGTCGGTTAACTGTTAAACGGCATCTCTGATTATAGTCCTCTGGGACCCCACATCCAATTACGTTCGCTTACGAAGAACACTTCCAAAAATTCAGAAGTTTGCCCCTAGACCCGGAGCCTTCTAAACCTTGGTGTCCTCATCCGAGTCATCCACATCACAATCACCAGCACAACACCAGCCCACTCGGAGTGGCACACCCTACAGCACCTGCTCATACTAGGATCATAACAATAGACATAATAGGACTCATGACACAATTCATCCATGCATCGCATATCCTCCTCATAACATAGCATATGCCTGTCTCATTGTGTATACGTGATTTGTCCCTTTGTGCCTGAACTACGCCCTGGTCTGATTCCCCCTGGGATACGTAGGCAGCTCATACAGAGCACGACCATCACTAGACCTCAGCATCATTGCATATTTTGCAACGCTTTTATCCTAAATCTATAGCCTCCAAAAAGTCCTGTCTCTTCAAAACTTTGGCACTTGCTTGCGACATGCGTTGCCTCACAAGTTCATGCCAAAGAGGGGCAAACTGTAGACACCCCATTTTGTCGGCTATCATATTTAGGAGACCCATAGCTTGGTGGTTCACAATGATCGTAAAAGACTCAAAAGGACTCTTGGAAGTCAGCTCTATCTCTCAGAATGCTCAGAATGACCAAAATGCCCCTGAAAGCCCGAAAACTCCCAGATTTGGTCCCAAAGTTCTGGAAACATGCTACATCATAAGAAAAGTGATAAAATGAGTTTTTAAGAAAATTAGATGAAATCGTCAGCTCCCAGAGACCCCTGGAAGTCCCGGAAGTTCCCGGAAAGTCCCCGTTGACCGGTTTGACCAAGGTTTGACCGGGTTTGACCAAGTTTGACCAAGTTTGACCGAAATCATCCGAATTCACCAGAATCATTCTAGATCATGAGAAAAGTATTAAAATGAGTTATAAAAGAAAATCGAGCAAAAAAGTTTCCAGAACTTCCCGGGAATCCCAGGTTTAACCAGTTTGACCAGTATTTGACTTTAAAACCGGGGCACCGTAACAATTTTCAAATATTTTTCATGGATACTAGAGGTCAATAGCTTTCCAATGGTATATCGCTCATAATTTTCATATTTAAAACGAGTCTATTATGAATTTTCGAAGGCATAAAAGGCAATCAACTCGGCTTTTATCGCAAATACCGAAAAACTTTTCAGAGTGACCTATCCCTGAACTATTTTTTATGTAAAGTAGACTCCATTACCTTTCTAACGGTATATCACAACTTCAATTTGGAGTTCGTACGCATTTTTTGTGAATTTTGGACGAAATAGGGCTTTTTCGCGAATATCGAAACCTCTGGGAACCTAAACAACATTATCTGAGCGAAGGTGGAGCAGTGCCGCCGCGACACTGGCCCACTGCCGCTGTGGCACTGGCCCAATGCCGTCGCGGCACTCCCCTCCAGAACAATGTGTGTTTGTAAATAATTTTGGGGTTCCATTTTGATTAATTAAAAACCAAAACGATGTAGTTTTATGATTTCAGATGTTTGGAGCCAATGGGAATACTTCTAAAACCCCAAAACCACCCCAAGTTGGCCTATTTAAACCCCCCATTGCTCTTCATTTTGGGGGTGTCAAATGAAAGCTTAGAAAAAGTTTGGGAGAGAAAGTTGTAGAGATAAGGTTAGAATAGAGAGAAAAGAAGCTTCCTTCTTTGATTTTCAAAACAAAAGTGAGTTCTAAACTTTGTTTTTACTTCATTACTCTCATTTGCTTCAACATTCAATACACCCAACCACCATTTTAGTGAGCATTTAAGAGAGTGGAAGCTTCTTCCATGTCCAATGTCATTACATATGAGTGAAACACCAAACTACAAGTTCTATACATCATAAATATCATCTATTGATTGCTATCTATTTACTTGTTTGCTTATATAATGTTCATCTCTTCTCATCTCACTTCTTTTTTAATTTCTTTATTTACTTACTAGTCCACCATCATCTAAATGATGACATGAAGTTTGGGGTGAGTGAATCCTCATGGATAGTAGCTTTTGACTTCAAAAACATGTTTGATAGACGATGATCATAACTTCAATACCTCCAAGGTATTCTTGAAGTTATGTTCAAAATAAAAATAAATCTCTCCAACAATCTTGGAGGTTTTTTATGATGAGTTTGAGGTTGGCATTTTAAGTGGCTATAACCTTCATTGAGTATTGAAAATATGCTTTCAAAATATCTACTTCAAAACCCCTCTTTTCAATTTTCAAAAGATATAGTTACTGTTCTGTCCACTATTCACAGCAAGCACATTTTAACTTTCATTCTTTGATTTGATGCTTACATGAACTCCAAATTAGCTCATGTCTTAGGAAGTAGTTCATATTATATTTGTACATATCCCATGATGATTTCATTCATTCATTCATACACATTATAGACTTCTAAGTCATTCTAGGAATCCATGAACACAAAGCACACTACAACCTCGGCACATTCTAGATACATACATTGCATCCATGCAAAGATTTGGGGGTTTTTTATGACTCCTAATCTAAGAAGATTATAAGGAATGATCATGATCACACGTTCATGCTTCCCCTCGATCTAATCCTCATTTTTCATCCGTCCCGGGGATTGAGAGATCTTCTTTTCTCAAAGATTAACATGCATCATACTAGCTTGCTAAGCATGTTTTGATTTCTTTGATTATTTATTTCAAGAACAATTCATGTCCCCCTTTAGATTAGGAAGTTTTGATTATTTGATACATGATTAGAAGATTTTTCCTAGGTTTATTTGTGTGATCTTTCACTTTACATTGTGTGATATTTGGCTTAGATCTTATGAATGATATCTTATCTTTAGATCTTCCATTTCAAAATTTCTTATGTGATGTAATATACTATCATAGTATTAATTGTCGAACCATACATAGTATAAGATGATTATTTGGATGCTAATTGAGGCCCGTCGAAAGACGGGGCGAGTAGTCGCGACAAAGGCTCCTTCCTCTCTCGTGCCAAAACCCCGAACCAAGTTCTTTGGTTATGAAGGGCCGGTGCCCTTTATCCATTTGGGTGAGTCAAATTAGGTTTCTTGGTTCCTTAAAAACCAAGTGGCGACTCTGTATCTGTTTTCAATAGACCATTTTCTTTCTTTGATCCAAATCAATTTCAAACAAACAAAGCAAAAAGAGGTGGAATCCCGCGTGTCCACATCTGCCCATACCAATCGATTGGAATCGATTGGTATAAGGTCCAATCGATTTGGGATAAAAACTATGGCAATCGATTGACACTACACCATATGGCCTCATTACTAACGGATATATCCGTTAGAATAAATGTTACTAACGGATATATCCGTTAGTATTTTAGCGTTAGTAATATTACTAACGGATTTACTAACGGATATATCCGTTAGTAAAATTAATTTTTCTAACGGATATATCCGTTAGTAAATCCGTTAGTAAATCAAAGGATTTCTAACGAATATATCCGTTAGAAATATACTTACTAACGGTTGTTTTCCAACTATTCTTAAAAGTTTTATGCTGAATACTAACGGTTTGTCAACTATTACTAACGGATATATTCGTTAGTAATTTCCTTTTTTTTTTAAACATACTAACGGATATATCCGTTAGAAATATGCATAAATAAAAAATAATAATTTGTTCATATGCTTCCCAATTTTTTTTTTTTGCACCTAATTTATAAGCATAATTAATTGAATTGCAGCATTAAAATTTGACATGACAAAAATTAAAGAAGAAAAAAGAAAGAAAGAAAAACAATATATTTATCAAAATTCCATTCCAATGGTCATACAATCAATTTATGGTATTCCATTACAATTCACAAACATTTGACTGAAGGTAGAAAAAAAAATTTCATACATACTTCTCTATCTGGATGACTGGATCAAAATCTCCTCCAGCTTCTAGCACACCCACACCAACACACATACCTTTCAAATATATCTGAATCTAATACAAAAAAAACTCTCTCCACTTCAATACACCATTGCTTGGAAGTGGCTCTTCAAAGTCATTTATTTTGTCCAAACGCTTCCCCTAGTTTTCTCTACCTGATATCTGAATAAAACATACATTTTAAGCGAAATAAAACCAATAACTGATTTTAATGAGCTAGAAACAATTCCAAGTCATATCAAGTCATGTAGTCGCTGCCAATATTGGATTAGGATCGTAAGATTCATGGTATAAATAAGCCACTGAGTTCCAATAAGAACCCTTGATTTTAATCCTGAAACCAGTTTCTATTTTCCTCTTAGAAAGATGGCAAATACATTTGTAAAAGAAAATATCATCTAATTTTAAAGATACCAAGTAAAGAAAAAATAGAGAGAAAAGCAAGATGATAACCACAACGGATTATTACCTTTTCAAGCTCATTCATCAAGATGATAAACTTTTATACAAATTCTCTTATAAACATAATATTTCACGATAGTATCACAGCGTAAATTTCAAAACATTGCTAGGTACAGTTGTGCTTGGTGCTTCTGAAACACAAAAAAAGAACAAATTATAATATGGATTCATGACTTCAACAAGGTGTAAGGAGTATTGCATCATGGAAACAAAAGTTACTCTCAAGCGAAGGGAGACTGACGCTTATCAAATCTGTTTTGTCTAGCATGCTGCTGTATTTTTTGTCAATGTTTTTGGTTCTAAAATTGATTGCTTCCTCGATTGAAAGTCTGCAGAGGCAATTTTTATGGGTAGCTCAAAGGAGAGAAGAAAGATTAATTGGGTGGCTTGGAACAATGTATGTAAAAGCAGAACAATGTTCTCATTTTGGGTTGTTTCTTTCTGTGATTGGAGTGCTTATCACTCCGTTTGGTGTGCGCTTTGGTGTGTGTTCATTCGTGTTTGGGATTTTTGAGGCACATGTGTTTCTTATGGTTTTTTCTATTTCAGGATTTTCACCGCAGGAGTGTTTTTTGTCACTGGTCTTTGGAGTGATCTTCAACAGGGGATTCGTATGATCTTAGTACAATCGCATGTCTTATTTGGCTACATCTGTGGTGATTTCTGTGCTTATTTGTCTGTAGAATTTGGAAGCTAATAGGCAGATCAAAGGAAAAAACAGTGGGATAATTATTTCAAAATATGTGTATCGCGAATGAGTCGAGCTGAGGGGGTTGTTTTGATTTTAATGCAATTCCTTGCTGATTTTGTTGCACTAGTACTGAACTGAGGAACAATGAGTTACTGCTGGTTATGGTTTTTGATTGGTTTTTATGGACTGTTATGGATTTTACTTTATTTCTATTGTTGATTTCGGGTCATGCTATCACAAGAAGATCAGATTGATCAAGCAGTCACCTATATAAGGCAATGAATAGATAGAATAGATGATCTATAGGAGTTGAAGCAACTAGCATTGGGTGTAGAGGGCTGATTAAATTTTGCTGCTGGAAACGGTTAAGCTGGGTGTGTGGATGCTGGTTTGCTTTTCTGCATGGGTACCTTGTTTTGCCCCTCTTGTGCTAGTGTAGTTCTTCTTCAAACTTTTTGGTGTTATTAGTACTGATGCTTTATCTTCTTGGGCAGGATTGTGGTTCTGGTGCTTTCTAGTTTAGGCTTTGTTTTGCCTAGACTTTATTGGGGGGTTTTGTTTGGATTCTTTGGATTTATAGGATGGCTCTTTGTTTGTGCTTGGTTGGGATGTCTGTTTCCCTCTTGGCCCATGGGCTTATTTAATAAAAACTTGTCTTGCCATTCAAAAAAAAGGTGTAAGGAGTATTTGACATATATTTCTATAGAAAATGGTCAATTAATACTGCCCACAAAGAAACGATCAACTTATATAACATGAAAGAAAATCTATTTGTTTCTACTAAAAACAAATTATTTACTAAAAACAAAAGCATAGTGCTTTCTAACAGTAAGTCATATTCTTCATTTCTAACCTTATATAAAGAAATGTTGAGAAATAGCCCAAGTTGGAGAAGTAAGATAACTTCTTTTAAGCATAAATAATACACACACACACACACATATATATATATATATATATAGAGACAGAGAGGGATGAGGGGGGACAGAAATCGTTAACAATAGATGAATTAACAATAGGTTAGTTGTATTGGGTGTGGGACACAAAATGAATATGTGAAAACTGAAAACTGAAAACTGAAATTGACACATCTTCTTGAGTTTGAAAGGAGGCTGACTTTTGATACAAGACAAGAAGTCAACTTATTGTTGAATGAAACTATTAAAAGTCAGTGTATATCCTTGGCCTCTTGGAAATCTTCAAACACTTAAAGTTAGACATAGATGACTATAAGTGAACTTATTGTTGAATGAAACTATTAAAAGTCAAATCCCCAAGATTAGGGAGAGACACATGCATTGAAAATTCTCTTATTCACCACAAAGATCCTAAATAGGTTCTTAGTATACCAACCTTTAATGCAGTTTTTGTGGTGACACTAGCTGAGTCCGTTGCAGCCATTCGATGTTCACTCTGCAAAATATTAACAGAATAATGAGTAGTTAGACATGTAGGAAACTTTAGAGGTAAAACTAACTAAATAAGTAATCAATACAAAATATCTAAGCAGTTTGCCTTAGGAAATGTAGAAGAAATAACTAAGAAGCATTGCTCCAATGCATTTTTATTGAAGTACTCTTCCCTCATTTGCATTGTTCCTATGCATTTTTATTGAAGTACGCTTCCCTCATTTATGCTTCCTTAACAAATTTTGTACAGATTCCAGAAATTAAAGTAAAGTAAATAACACTAGTGCTATACTTATACTAATTCAACCATTATTCACCACCAGAAGTTTATAATGGACACTACTAACAATACACATGGCATATATCACTCTATGATGAATACATCCACAAGCATCAAACAATAACTCAAAAGAGTAGAGTTAATGTGCCAAAATTTTGAATCATTGGAATGCAAAATTTCAAAGGTGCTAAAGCCACAGCTTGACAGGGAACATAATTTTCTTACTCTAAGACAATGTTGTTTTCTTATTAAATCCAATGTTGCGTGGAAATCCTAGATGATATATGCCATGTGTATTGTTAAATCAGACAAGCTGTTACAAAATCCAATGTTGCATGAACATCACAGAATCTGTGAAAGTCAAGCTCTCAAGCAGTGACAACTATGTTGTGTGGAAATCCCCAGATGACTAGACTTATTGAAAGTCATGACTTGCTTGGTTTTATCAAAGGCACGGTCCAGAAGCCCCCTTCAAGAAAGATTGTGCCACATGGAACAGCTAGAAAATAGGCCTATAACCCAGATTACTTCGCTTGGAGAAAATCAGACAAGCTGTTACAAAAATGGATCTCAGACACACTTGAACCAAATCACCAGATGTCCAGGCACTTGTCAAGGACATGAAAACTGCTGAAGAAATGTGGAGAATGTTAGAGGAAGCCTTGGCTAAGTCTTCTCGTCCTGTTGTTGGAAGTGGTAAGCTAACTCTTCATAAGATCATTAAGTTAATTTTAGTCATCATAATCATATTATTTGTTTTAGAAAAAAAATAATAATAAATTTCTAGATCTAAAAGTTAAGACATGACTATGGCATCAATATAGATGTTGATCAATTCATAGTGATTTCTTATAAACAAAGAAATAAGTAAGTATTGTGCTTGTGGTTGGTTGATTATTTTAATTGATACATTTGAAATGCTAAACCAAGCTCTTTTTCTACAGCAGAGAATTATCCATACCCGTCAGAAGTGAAATAACAAAACATGTGAAAGACAAGCTCTCAACCAACAACTACTATGCATGGAAAGCCGATATGGGTTGTCTTATTAGTAGTCTAGGCTTGCTTGGTATTATCGAGGACGAGGTCCTGATGCCTACAAATAAAACAAAAAAGGAGGTCAAGATCCCAGATTACCAGGCTTGGCTAAGAACAGACGAGTTGTTACGAAGCTAGATCTTGAAGACGCTAAAACAAGATGCCATTGAACTTGTCAAGCGCTTGAAAATCGCTAAAGAAATGTGGAGTACGTTAGAGGAAGCCTTGATTAATTATTCCCATCCAGATATTAGATTTGGTAAGCTAATTCTTCATTCATATATAAGACATTAGGTGAATCAGACATAGGGTGAATCAGACATTAGTTTATGCTATTTGACAATATTTATCAAAACCCAAGGCCATTAGCATTTGCTTAAATAGCTGTGGACTTTAAGGCAATGCATAGAATGTCCTTGTCTTCAAAATACACATTAGGATGAATCAGACACGTAAACAAGGAAGAAAGAATAGCGAGTAACAGACAAGTTTACAAACTGTTATATACATACATAGACACACAACAGAATTTGAAGTGGATGGTGCAGTACTGATGGTGAAATACCTGAACTCTTGAGGGCACCATGTAACCCCGGGCACCTTCTAGAGCAGACCTAGACTGCAGTAAAATAGAAGGAAAATGAATTTATAACTTTTCAATTCTTTTAGACTATAGTAAATAATAGAATAGAGCTATAATCTAAGTCTAACTCAAGCTCAATTTCAAAAAGAAGCTAGATAACCTAATATAAATTGGTGAGTTCTTAAGAAGATCAGTTCTTGACAACTTAATATCTCAGATGAGTCAATGTCACCTTTGGTTTTAAGTGGTTTAAACAAAAAGAAAGTCTAAAATAGCTTTGCATTTCGATTAGTGCCAATGAAAACAAAGGATCAATGGGGTAAGGGATAAAGGATAAGCATATGTTTTTCCTACGTTCAGAAGAGAGAGAAACGCAATCTAACTGAGCTGTACACTAAAAGATAATATCTACATATACCATTATATAAAACATTAAACAATGGCTCTTCAAGAGTGATATGACATATGAGTAAACAATGTAATTAGTGAACATATGGATAATGCCATGCTCTCACAATGTCGGCAGACCAAAATTGATTTAGAGTGCAAGCAAATTTAAATGCGTACAAATGGGAGGAATGTCCCAAGGTGTGTTTTGATTCTTGAATGACGACTTTATAATACATTCAATTGGAAAAGAAGCATAACAAAGTCACTTAACTAGCTTAATAGACTGTTAAAAAGAACTAGCTTAATAGATAATAAATTCTACTAGCCAAAGGAAAGAAAAAGAAGGAATTTTCTACCAACGTATACAAATAACATATATTTACTTGAGCGTTGGCCTTCAGAGTAAGATTCTCATTCAAATCACACTTCACTCTAGCATTACTCTTCCATGAGTCAATATCCTCCCAAAAAGCATCAACTGTAGACACCACCAATTCTCCAACAATTAGTTTGACATTCATAAAATTTGAGAGCATCGACAGTGATCTACCTACCTTCGGATCTATAAAGTTAGCACCAAACTCATAGTGAGAAGTGGGAATCTTAATTGTTTTCGATGATTGAGAAGGAATTTTGGTAGGTCCCATGAACACACTGAAGAACGATGGACAAGGCACAATCAATAGAATCAATAAGAATGGAGACGAGACCAAAAACAATAAACATACACAAGAACATCTCTAAAAGATAATTGTGACTGAGTGAGAACTTTGGACTGAGCCCTTTCGTAAAATCAAAACGCATTCCCTCAAAAAGTTCAGGCTTCAAGGACATTGCCAAAATATATTCAGCAGATTTAATATCCATGGTATAATAAAAGGCAACACAACAAGCTCCACAACACCCAATTTTTTCCCTAGAAAGTTTTCAATACAGGTTTCCCTTAATATTATATATCACACTAGAAATGCATTAAAAAGATCTAAACTTTTTGTACTAACTTGATCAAGTAATTTAATTAACTTGAAAAACAGCACAATGCCTCGTGTGAACAACACACCATCTAAGCTGCAGCCAATGGGCAACAAGTGAGGTTATAGTAAACCCACACAAAAGTATACCACTATTAAATCCCATAACCGTCTTAGCCGCTCTCATCAATAAATTGACCAAAATGTCATAATCATGCACCAAATCTTTGTTACTTCATGACTGAAATAGCAGAAACTTAAAAGCACTTTTATTTCAGAGTCCCCAGTTAAAATGTAAATCTTTGGCTTTAGATTCACGTAATGCATTAATTACAATGCAGATTTTTACTACAAAATCAAATCATTTAAAATCTAGTTATACACAAGCTTATCGGTTAACCTATAAACCAAGTCTTCAATGGAAGTCCAAGTCTTTTGATTCAGAAACAAAATATAGAATAAATGGATAATAATTATGGTTCTGGAATTAAAGCAAACTGAACTAAACATAAACCACATACAATCATCAAACAGTAAAAACACTAATCAATGAAACTAATCACGAACATATATATATATATATTATATATAAAAAGTGAACTTGATGAAACTAACTGAATGCTTCGCCGTGAATTTCTTCTTATGGAATAGGGCAAGGAAGGTCCAAGTAATCAACTTTCTCTGGTTCGATCACGCTGGGATTCGAAGCTAAACAAATCTGCAAAAAAGAACAAAAAAAAAACAAATAATGAGGAGTGTGAGTGTGTGTGTGTGTGCTGGAATAGGGTGTCTGCATGTGTGTTGAACAGATTTGGTACAAATCGGGGGTATGTGTGTGTGTCTCGTACCAGATCTGGGGCGTGTGTGTGTGTTTATGTGTGTGCAAGAGAGAGAGAGAGAGAAAGAGAGAGAGAGAGAGAGAGAGAGAGAGAGAGAGAGAGAGAGAGAGAACTAACCAGTTCCGGCGGTGGCAAACAGCGGCGGTGGCGGCGGCGACAGTGAGAGGGAGAGGGAGAGGGAGAGGGAGAAGGAGAGAGTAAGAGATGTGTGGTTGAGAAAGGTGGAGATGCCAAGGTAGAGAGCAGAAGGTTAGGTTTCATGGATTGAGGGAGATAGAAGAAGAAGGGGGTGAGAGTACCAGATGAAGGGAGAGATGCGGATCGTCTCTCAGTCTCAGTAAGGGGAGTGAGAGTATTCGCTAGTTTAGGCGCGAAGTTTTGGGGGAAAATTTTGGGTGAAATTTTTGTAGTGTTTATTTACAAAATTGCCACCGTATTTTATTTTTTGAATTTAATTTACAAAAATGCCACTGGTTCTCATTTTTATTGAAAAAAATTCACTAAAAGGAAAATACTAACGGATTTTCAATATTTCTAACGGATATATCCGTTACTAATTAGTAACGGATATATCCGTTAGAAATCTTAAAAGTTGTCTGTTAGAAATAGAGCCATATGGTGTAGTGTGAGAATCGTGGCAATCGATTGGGAATTAAATAATGTCAATCGATTGCTACTCATAGCAATCGATTGGGCCCATACCGATGGCAATCGATTGGTAATTATGCCAATCGATTGGCACCTAATTGTCTTCAGCAACAGATTGTAAAAACAACATATATAAACGTACACCACATGCATATTACACCTCTAAGCTTCATAACAACTTGTATATACATCCAATAAAGGAACCAAGTGAGTTAGAAACTCACCAAGGGTGTGTTTGGGTGTGTGTGAGCTTAAATCCTCCAAGCTCTCTCTTTCCTCCTTCTCTTTCTCTCTTCTCTATCGCTTCTTTCTTCTGCTTTCATTCTTCTTTTCTTCTTCTCCTAGCTGCCAAGGCAGTGTGTGTGTATGTGGGTGTATATAGATATAGATATATGGATATATGTATATATCTCTCACAAGATATGTGTCTCTCTCTCTAAGCTGCCAAAACTGGCCCAAGGCCATAAATGATGATATATATAGAGTTGAGAGAGTGCCACGCGTTCAAAGCTAAAGAAAAGAAGAAAACTTGTCTTAGCTTATGCCAATCGATTGGTATAAATGGAAATCGATTGGTAACAGATTTTTGAAGGCAATCGATTGGAAAGGATGACAATTGATTGGGATGTTGCCATGCCATTACTTTTAGTCGGTATAATAGCAATCGATTGGGAAGAATGGCAATCGATTGGTATCAAAAAGTGGCAATCGATTAGGAATTAAGGCAATCGATTAGTAACCAAAATTCACCAAAAAGAAAGAAAAGTTTATAGAATGAAGTTTTATTTATTTATACTCTCCAGAAATTCAGGGTATTACAATTTTCCTCTTCTGACACTGAACCCTTATCGAAACAACACATTAAACTTGGAAGTGTATTCAGTTACAGTCATGTCTCCTTACTTTAAGTTATCAAACTCTCACTTTTTTGCACTGTGTGCGGCCCGTGGAAAGAACCAGCGATTAAACTCCGCATTGAACCCCTCCCAAGTTATCGATGCCCCTTGGTCCAAAACATTTACTCACCAATTCTGGGCTTCCCCTCTCAGTAAGTCACTTGCATTTTCGATCCTCTCCCTATCAGACATTGGAATAGATTGGAATATTCTTTCCATATCCATAGCCCAATGCTCTGCTAGTGTTCTGTCAGAAGTCCCATGAAATTTAGTAGGATTCTTCCTTGCGAATTGTTCTGATACAAACCTCATACCCCTATTCTCATGTATCAGCATTACGACTATCCGTGCTGCCTCGAATGGAGGTGTTGGAGGTAATCGTTCCGCTATATTCCGTATCATATATTTCCCATATTCCCAATCATTTCAGTCATTTCATTCATTCACCGAGTATGGGGTGATAATTCTCGGTCACCCATGATTGCAATCATGTTAATCTCAATGCATAAATACTATGCATGTATGAAAATCAACAATTTATGCATGTACAACAACATACATGTGCACCAAACATCTCTACAATGTACGGATGCAATCTAGAACATGTGATAAATCACTCAACACTCCACTCGCCGCCGAGCATTCCCAAAGTTTTGTTACCTGTAGCTTTGATATCACTAAATGTCACAACCCATCCCGCTACGTGCAGAAATAGGACACGTGGCACGCCACCAAGGCTCATCCAATTCCATTAAAGTAAAAATAGCAGCGGAAAAACTTAAGTACAATCCTTCAAAAATCAGAGTATAAAAAGTTTTGTCCAATTGAAACACTTTCCAAAAGAATTCATTTTGAAAATAGAGGTTCAGTCGACTGGGTCGGGGCTCCGGTCGACTGAAGATCAAAGCAGAAAGTATAAAAAGTTCAACAGCCTGGTCTAGTCGACTGTGTCGGGGACTCAGTTGACTAGGCCTTCAATTTTTTAGTCGACGGGGCTTTGTCCGTCGACTGGGCACTATGCATACAGAATGTGGTGTTTTCGTGCAAAAATCAGTCGACTGATGGTCTCCCTTCAGTCGACTGAAGTCTGTGAAAGTTGAAGGAAACTTTCCAAATTACAGGGGTCCAATCGACTGAAACACGGGTCAGTCAACCGATCCCTCCTAGAACTGCACAGTTCTGTAGCACAACAAACCAAGGTTTCTCCAATCAATTTCCAACATAACTCAACCATATTACAACGATTTAAAATATAATTACAAGAGTAATCACTAGTGATACAATTACTAATCCAACTCCAGATTCGGTTACAACATATTACGAATTCAAGTTCTTATTACAAGTTTGGAATAAAAAAAATATAAACAAGGTGAGGTTTCCCCGGCATTCCTCGGCCTCACTCCTCATGCTTTTTCTTGCCTTGCTTCTTATCACCTACAATGGAGTAAAGCTCCACTGCTCAGCTATATGCTTAGTAAACAAGTTCTAACATATGCAATATATGACAAAACATGCCCTAATTCCACAATTCATAGCAAATAGTCTATAGACAGGGTGTGCTAGAATGTAGGAATGTCCAATGGTATAAACGTCATCAACAAATGAAAGCTGAGTAAGTTAAACACCAACATGGTATCAAATTATTGAATTTATGACAAGTTATGAAACGATATAAGAATAAGTTCTACTAAATAATATCTTATCTTTATTAGAACTCATTGATGATTACTAACGTCTTATTAAACTAAGACCAACAACATACTCTATTGATAGAAGAACATACTCGATAGTAGTTTAACTCTCCAGATATACCAATGCTCCGTCCATCGCTTTTAAGAACATATTCTCAGTCCACTGCATGTCATGGACACCATGTCAGTTTGTCCCCAGCTTTTAAGAACATATGCACAGTCCACCGCATTACAAGGATATAATGCTTTGAGCAACGACACATCATTCCATTGCCATGACTTATCGTAATCTATCAGCGATCCCGGTCCACCGCTTTTAAGGACATTTAATGAATCAACAGTCTATCCTAGGGCTACTTGGTCCGGTCCACCGCCTTTAAGGACATATTACCAGTCCACCGCTTTTAAGAATATATTAATTACCGGAGTCCACCCACGTAAGATTCCCGGATCTTAGCAAACCTACTTAAGTTCCACTCTATCATTGATACATGATAATCCTATGTGATCTAACTACATTGAATGAAATGGACGAGAACCCAAACGGTTCACGACTAATGCGCTCACAAGCTCAAACGACGTTCAATTTTGGGCTATCTTAAAAATTTACGGCATTTTAAAGATTCAAGGGCAAAATCAAAATTTCAGGCCAAATAGACACCACCATTGCATCCAAAAAGTTGATTAACCTAAGGGCATGTCACTCATGTTATTTGAAGACTTTATATGTATTAACTTATTAAAAGTAAGCCTTGAAGGGTAATTTGGTTATTTTATGATCTATGTACTTTTTGGGTCCCACAATATTCTTCATATTAATATGAGCTAACAGGTTCTTACGATGTTCAATTCTGGTTTAATCTTAAAAAGTTATGGCATTTTAAAGATTCAAGGGCAAAATAGTCATTTTACATAATAAAAAATCTAGGCCAAATGGACATTACTATTAGATTTAGAATATCGAATAACCTTATAGTGGGTCACCCCGTGTTATTTGAAGACTTTATTTACATCGCCATGTTAAAAATAAGGCTCAAAGGGTAATTTAGTCATTTTATGATATATATATATATACTTTTTAGGTTCCAAAGTGGTCTTCCATATAAATATGAGCTCACAGGCTTTAACGATGTTCAAATCTGGTTTAACAAGTTATGGGCTTTTAAAGTTTCAAGGGCAAAATAGTCGTTTTAAAAATACTTTCAGGCCAAATGGACCTCCAAGGCAATTTGGTCATTTTACTATATATGCAATGTTTTTTTAATGTATATCGAGTTCTTTTTTTTCTTCGTACGAGATAAGTTTTAAATAGTAAACCGTGTTATCATTTTGTTTTAAAACCGATTTTGATTTTTGTGGAAGCCACTTTTGTTTGTTTCCAATTTCGGTCTCTTTTTGAAAATTGTTTTTGAAAAATAAAAATAAAACTGAGTTTACCAAAAACTTTTTTGTTGCCATTTAAAAACAAAAATGAAAACAAAAATAAAAAAATCAAATAATTATTATGCAAATAGAAACATTATTCAGCTATTATTGATTTTCATCATTGCCTAATCCAATATTGTTGACACATACATATGTTAAACAAAATTACAAATATACAAGGGATAGGTAGATGTAGATCCCAATCCCATGTGAAGGAGGAGAAATTTCAGTTCATCACCGGCTTATGCCGTGAAGGAAAAAATTACAAAAATCAAAATTACAAAATTCACTTCGTCTTAGTTGAGAAGGAAAAAAAGCTAAACGGGACTTAAAAGCAGCCTATTTAATTTGTTCTATCTAGTGGAGATTCTTAATTCCTCTGTGAATTTATTAATTGAGTAATACTTGGGACACAATCAAAAGACACAATCTTGGGACACAACCTCCATTTTGTGTCTATCTCTCTCTTAGTGGTCTTAGTGGATACTGTGAGGTCAGGAGAGAGATAGACACAAAATGAAGATTGTGTCTCAAGGTTGTGTATTTTGATTGTGTCCCAAGTATTACTCTTATTAATTAGAAAATAAAGAGAGAGAGAGAGAGCTAAATCTATTGATTTTATGGTCCTGTGGAAGATCATCAATCAATAGTAGATAAAATGGCACCCATCATTAAGTGTGTGAATGGCTGTATCTCAAGTATGAGTAATACTTGGGACACAATCAAAAGACACAATCTTGAGACACAACCTCTATTTTGTGTCTATCTCTCTCCCAGTGGTCCTAGTGGGTACTGTGGGATCCATTGGCACTGTGGGACCCATCAGGAGAGAGATAGACAAAAAAAAGAGGTTGTGTCCCAAGTATTACTCCCCAAGTATTACTCTTCAAGAGTGAAGCAAATACACATTTGATACACCCAAAATTGGTTCTATCTTATGACCGAGCGGTTCATATCAGCAGCTAGTCCATGCCCCGGGCAAATCATGCACCACTCCTCAGAAGCATCAGCCCGAGCGGTTTAGTCTACTCATCATCCCAAGCGGTTCATCTACGACCCGGTCAACAGGTCGGGAAAACCGCACAGGTACATCCCACTGTGGGAACAACTCATCCGGGCCCACATGCATGATCCCGAGAATTACAGGCAGTTTCCTACTCAAGCTAGAAGACTAATGGAAAGTGCACACTATTTCCTAATCCAATTAGGAAATCCCCATAATTAATGTCAATCTATATCAATAGGATTATATTTCCTTATCCATGTATGAGTAGGTCTCTTACATCTATAAAAGAGACCTCTCACCCCCCATTGAGGGGGCCGCCAACTCTTTAGTCTACACAGCACCTCTATAAAATTCACCATAATACGCATACACCCGGCCGGTATTAGTGGTAGTGCCACCCCTCTTTGTTGGCTCACCAGGTCCGCTGGTGATCTGCTAGTGAACGTGCTCAAACACACCCGTGGACGTAGGTACCTTCATTAACAAGGCCGAGCCACATACAAAAAAATAGTCTCTCTCTCTCTCTTAAAATTGCTCTATTTTATTCTTACCAATTTTCGGCATCATCACATTTATTGAGATATGTTAAAAAAAAAAGTTGTGTGAATAATTGTGTCCCAAGTATTACTCTTCAAGAGCGAAGCAAATAGGACTTTCAACAATCTAGTTAATACACCAATTAAGTTAGAATCTCACCATGGTTAGCAGAATAGTAGGAAGTTAGAAACCTAAAGCTAGACCTAGACGATTCAGTAAGGTGCTTTGAACGTGATTTGTATGCCTTTGATTGAGATATTGAATTAGAGATTTCTTTCCTCTCAAATTTTGTTTGGAAGGCAGAAGCAAAGATGGATTTTTATTTTTTATTTTTTTCCTTCTTCTTCTTTTTCTAACTAGCGTAGTGTTCACTAGATTGGAATTGGAAGGCAGAGTTATCTTGGGTGAATCTTTAATGTTTTCTTTCAAATACTATAGGGAAATTTATTGGCAAGCATAATGCTATACTTCTCAAATGTTGTATTTCAAACATGAAACCCTAAATCACCTTTAATAAATGTGGGACTATTTCAACATTATCTAATAAAAATCAAGCGGCTGCACCTGAAAACCATATATAATATGCAAATTTGGGAAGCATTAGCAACGAATTGTTGATAGTTGTACAAGACAAGGATACTAGAAAACTATTAGGTGTGTAGGGATAGTCCTCCCTGTCCAAGTTTGTAGCAGACACATGCAGTGCTGTTTTGAATGTCTCTTATAATGGTATATCATGGTTTTTATTTGGAGTATTATTTGCTGAATGTCAGGAGAAGTACGCAGGTGATCAGAGGAAACATAAAATGGAAGGATTTTAACCAAGTCTCTTGTGGTCGAGTGGTAAGCTTTTTGGGTGTATTACCTAAGAGGTTTAGTGTTCGAGTCATGGGGGGCGTGGCCACTGGAGTATTCACCCGGCACCTCCAGGCCTCGGGGGATTAGTCGAGGTGCGCGCAAGCTGGCCCGGACACCCCCAATTACCAAAAATAAAATAAAAAAAATAAAAAAAAAAATGGAAGGACAATTTCTGACATAGTACACATTTGTATTGATGAAGATTCAAGCCCATTTAGCCATAGCAGACATACAACCAGCTCCAAGAAGAAGTGAAATATTAAACCCTAATTGCAGTCTACCATTGGTTTGAATCCTTGGATTCATGATCAAATCCGGTGCTAGTAGGTCAACAAGCGCCATGTAAATCAATATCCCAGCAGAAGCAGAGTAGAATATCCCTTCCACAATTACAGCAGTTGCTGCTGTATTTCCGTTATAACTACTTGACACTCCAATACCGATAACAATCCCTACTGGAGTAGTGATGGAGAAAAGGACGGCCATAATCACCGAGGATACAGACTTGAACTTCGCCTATCATCATCATCACATTGTTACAAACATAACTCTGAATTATTAGTTTGACCTCTATCGTGTTGTGTTTTATCTTCTCAATTTTATATCACGATATATATATATATATATATTAATTACAGTAAAAGATACTCTCGACTGTGAAAATATATATATATATATATATATAGCAAGTCCTGTCTGTGGCTGTGACACAACAATTCAATATATAATTTCAGAATTCTCCATGTAAATTGTAGTACATGCATGAATTCCAACTTAGTTATAATTATATATGTATTCTTGTTTTTCCCTCTGTTTTATGGTTTTTCTAAGATATAACAATTTGGTCTACAAAATACTCTACCGCTGAAAAGGCAATGACCGTACGTAATACCTGAGAGATGCAGCCACCGAGTCCCATGCCCTCAAAGAACTGATGGAACGATAGAGCTGCCAACAGAGGTTTTATTGTTGCAGGGCTTTCAGAAGCACCCAAGGAGACCCCAATAATTACTGAATGAACCACAATTCCCAACTCCAACACCTATCCACCATCACCATCAAGTATAAATAAAAGAGTATTTATATAATGTGATCAAATGCCACTATGCATTAGCACGGAAAAAAGAAGTAAATAATTTTAGCAATTCAGTAAGCTTATGTATGGTATAGATAGATAAAAAGTTAACCGGCCATATAATATATATATATATATATATATTTGAATAATAAATTAAACATAGTTACTTGAGATATGATGCGTTGCCGAATTAGATCAGAGTGAACCACCATTCCGTGAGGAGGTGGGATATGAGCATGAGCATGAACATGATCTGCCCTCTCTACGTCCACCACGTTGATCTCCTGCTGATCACGAGGCTTGTGATCATCATCATCATCATCATCATCAAAGTGTATCTTCTTCTTGTTATAAAAAGTAGTTGCAAAAGAGTCGACCATTAACGTTACAATTGAAGACATCATAGCTACAAAGCCTGCAAAGGGAAAGTTGCCCCATGGGTTGTGGCTGAGGCAGGGTGATGTTAACCTGATAAATGCGTCGGGCAGTATGTGAATGAAGGCAGTTGCTAGAATGACACCAGCAGCAAAGGCCTTTATCATGAAGAACATGTCATTTTCAGGCCTTAAAACTTCAAATTTCCTCCCCAAAATAGGGAGGCTGACCCCAATTCCACCACTAACAAGAACTGAACCAATTGCTATCAGTTTATATCTAAGGGACTCGCTTCTTCTGTTATGATGATCATGTTCGGTCTGATCTATTATTACATCGCACGTGCACTTGCCCAATGCTGAATTGGGCATGATGAGAACAGTAATGAGAATCATGAACAATAAGTACTTTATCACCACTTTAACAGAACAAACTCCAAAGTTTTTCATTGTGTGTGTGTGTGTGAGTGAGTGGGAGAGAAAATCTTATGGGTATTTGAGAGGGAAGGTTAAGTATTATATAGCAAGGGGAATGATCAGATCTGCTACTACTTTTTGTGTGTGTGTGTGTCCCCGTTTTTTCGGAAACAGTGAATCTGTGAATATTAGTCAGCCAGCAGTGAACAAAATAAGCATATAAAGTAGAAATTAATGGAGAATGGAAACACATATGAGTGTTTGGTTGGTAAGTGAGATACTGCGTACATCCCACTCACAATCATATGTTAAATGGATAATGCTAGGGACACAAAAACAAAAGGATGTGGCACTCATGTGGCAGAGTCAAGTGTGATAGGTCCTATTGATGTCACATTCTTTTGTAAACATATCTTTGTGACCATTTTGTGTCCTAAACATTGCCCATGTTAAATAGAGATAGTCAGGTAGCCAATGTGGTATGAACTATGAAGTGATCGAATATAAAAGGGAAAGATGACTGGCAAAGCATATTTCAGTATATAAAAGACAGCTGATCAGAACTGGGCACGCACAAGTATATATCTTAGCTAAAAGGGAAATAAATAAGCTTTTGTCAAGTTTTACACACACAAATGATGCATCATAATTAATTGGGGCCCTGGTGAGTGGAAATGAAGACAAGATGTTGTCATGCAATTAGCTTAAAGAAGGGAACTTGGGAGTAGATTGCATCGGACCCGGGGCTCTTTGGGAAGAGTCTGCGTATATATGTCGTTATAATGTTTATCTCCTCTGTTACGTACTACTAAATTACTAATGCTTTATAATGTTTGCCTTTGGGTTGATATTCATGATGTGTCGGATGCTTATTTCTAATTTCAATTAATGGTAACAATATTCGTAAAATGTCATTCTTTTTTTCTTTTCTTTTTTTTTTTTTTTTTTTGGCCTTATAACCCTAGTTCAATACGTTTAATTCAAACTTTTGGGGCGTAAATTGATTCTTGGCATTCCTGCATTCATCCCAACTAATTTGATTCATTTTAAAACTGATAGCTATCTTGAAAGATTTATGTTTAAACTCATGAATTCATGTGAAAAAACCTGTAAAGAGTAATGCTAGGTACAGTTAGGATACTTAAACGGTTTACCTGATGATGTAGGCTTCTTTAATTAGAAAACAAAAGCATTTTTTTTCCTTTTGATAAACAAACACAAAAGTACTTTAAGTTAGATTTTATTTCTAAATCGTCATTGACACACTAGTAGGTAAACAATTTAGGTGTTCCAAACTGGTGTACGTAATATTTTTCAACCCGTAAATAACCTCCACAAGAAAAACACAAGATTGAAGTTTTCCATTTTCTTAAATTGCGTAATTGAATATGAGAACATTTTAAAGTGGAATGCTTTACACATCTTGAATGTGCCTAATCAAATTCATGGGAGGTTCAAACATGACATTCGTTTCTTTGCTTTTCTTTATTGATTGCCTCTGAGATCATCATCTCCCACCAAAGTAGTAAATTTGATATAGCAAAACTAGCTATCTCAAAATTTTGTCCTCCAATCTAAGGTAGCAAATTGTGTATTTTATTATTTTGTTACTTATTTTTTTAAGTAAATATCACCTATCTCTCCCGAGGTTTGGCCTTATACGCATATCTCTCTCACATTTCAGGAATCTCACTTATCTCCTTTATTTTTTAATTTTAGTGCTAGATTCCCTTAAATTTTCTAATGATTTGTTAAGGGGGGGGGGTTGGGAATTTGATACTAAAATTCAAAAATAAAGGAGGTGAGTGAGATTCCTGAAACGTGAGGGGAGGTATGTGTATTAAGGCCATACCTCAGAAGAGATATGTGATATTTATCATTTTTTTGTCTGTTTTTGTTACTTATCAAAATAATAATAATAATAATAATAATAAATCTTTGACCAATTTTTCCCTTTTTTTTTAATTTTATTTTTAAATACATTTTACCCCTGTAGCTAGACATATTTCCACTTTATCCTCTTATGTTTCAAAACTTGGCACTTCATCCCCATGTGATTGTCTTTTAAGTGTAAATCCTAATTATGTTAACTTTTGATTTAAAATAACAAATATACCATTTGGTTCGGTATCAAGCACATAGCGATTAAATGTCAACTTTTGAACATAGGGCTAAGTGAAATGGTTATAACCACAAGGGGGGGGGGGGGGGGGGGGAGGGGGGGGGGGGGGGGGTTAATTGTATTTAATCTACCTTTTTGACGGAAAACTTAGCTGTTTCACTTCAGTCATAGCCATATGGAGGCTAAGTGTCAACTTTTGAACCGTAAAGAGGTGAAGTGAATATGAGTCAATCTGTCACGACCCAACCCGCTACGGGCGAAAATAGGACACGTGGCATGCCACCGAGGCTCAACCAATTCATTAAATAACTATAGCAGCGGAAAAGAAACTTAAAAGAAACAATGAGTATTCAACTCCGAAAATCATATACTTTAAGTTGTAAAATCCGTATAAATTTGAAAAGTTAATTATATTTAAAAGCAAGAATATTTTAGTTAAGAGGGACCATAAAGGTACCCTAAGAATCAATCAGAACATTTAAATATTTTTCGGAAGGGGTGCAAAAAGTAAACCTGCAGCAGCATTTTCGACCGATCGAACGGGAACTGCCCCGTTCGACCGGTCGAATGACCCCCTGGCAGGATCCTTCCCCTTTTGGCAGATTTTGCTTAAGGATCAAACAACCATCACGATGTAACACTTCAAACTCTCATACTTATCCCAATCCGTTCCAACCATATCACGACTATAATAACATACACAAAACTTTGAAAAGAAATGACAATGAAATAAGTTAAGGTTCGTTTGGCTCAAGTCATAAAATTCTATTAACATTCATTTAAAAGATGAACTTAATAAGTTCAACATCCAAAACACGAACTCTAGAGTTCTAATTCGTTTCAAAACTAACCAAAAGAAGTTTTACAACATATTACAATACTTCAAATCCATTCCGCGATTTCTAAGTTAAATACATGGTTCGAACTTCTCAAAACTCATTATTACATCCTTGGAATAGAAACAAAAACATATACATGGAACGATCCCCGGCATTCCCACGGCCTCACTCTTCACGCTTCTTCTTTCCTTTCTTTTTATCACCTGCAATGGAGTAATGCTCCACTGCTCAGATATATGCTGAGTGTACAATTCTAAACAAATGCATATATGCCAATTCATGCCTTAAAACATCAAACCACCTAAAATAGTCTCTAGGGAGAGAGATACGCATTCATTCGGTAATGAAACTAATGTAGTGGAAGGCCTTCTTCTTATCACGCATCCAGTGCCCTGGCTGGGCCTTCTCCCAAACCATGCACAGTGCCCTGGCTATGCCTTCTCCCAAACCATGCACAGTAGCCGTCACTATAATAATCCTCAAACATCAAGGAGCTTACCCCGGAATGAAATTGCACCAAACTCCCTTTGACCCACATAAACACATAGCATGATCACATAATCACATAGACATGATTTTCATACATATTCACGTGCATAGTTTAACGAGCCTAACTAATACATGAATTTTGCCCGGATCCAAAATATCACCCTAGATATTTAAAACATGGAATTTTCTATAAAACATATGTTTAGAATTCATACCTTAAGTTACGATTCTATAACTTCGAGGGAAGCTTAAGAATACCAATTCTACGCCAAATATCTGATTATATGCAAAACCTACAAGTTTTACATAGTTTTTTCCAAAATTATAATATTAGGTTTTTCGTTAAACTTAGCCAAACGAGGCCTAATAGGTATCAAAATGAAGCTCTTGCCTCGAGGAATCCGAAAATGAAATTTTGGTCGAGAACCAATGGATAAAAGGTCGTCAATTGGCGTCGTGAAGCTCGAAGATCAAAATCCCCCCTTTAGCTCTCAATATAGGTTTTGAGAAAAAAAGTTGTAATGAACAAAATATCTTGCCACTTTCTATTTTTAGGCTCAACTCTCAGAAATTGTGTTTAACTCCCCATGAGTTCTCAAATCTGTCAATTATCTCCCAAAACGTCTTAACCGTCTAACTTATCGATTCACGAGTGAAAATCTATAATTCATAAAAGTTTTTGTCTAATTTCCGTTTGGGCCCGCAATTACGTTCCGAAAACTATTTCCGTGGAATTTCTAGATTACCTACCTTTTATGCAACCTATCACTTACGTTTTCACTACAACATTCAAAACGATCTTAAACAAGATCAAAACTATCAAAAAGTATACAACACAGATATATTCACTATTCATATATACCAGAATATTCAAATAACATTTAATCCACATAATTGTCATTTAATCATGTCAATTTCCTCATGAATTACCAACTTCTCGTGTCCTCGATAGACACTCACCATTGACCCACGGTCAGCCTCATTCATAATTATTAATCAACATTAATAATTCACAAAATCAGTTATGCATGAGATTTTTCCGAGATGGGTGTGACAACTCTCCCCTCGAAAAAGAAAGTTTGTCTCCAAACTTATACCTCAAGAGTCGAAAAGATACGGATATTATTTCGTCATTTCCTCCTCACTTTCCCATGTAGCCTCCTTTACTGTGTGACTACACCACAATACTTTCACCATTGAAATCGTCTTCGTTCTCAACACCTGTTCTTTCCGATCCAAGATCTCTAACCGATGCTCTACACCAGTCAAGTCCTCCTGAATCTGTAATGGTTCCGGTGAGATAAGCTTACTTGTCTCTGTCACACACTGTCTCAACATAGACACGTGAAATGCATTGTGCACGTACGCGAGCTCGAACGATAAGGCTAGTCGGTAGCCCACTAGTCCTACCTTCTCTAGGATCTCGAATGGTCCTACGAATCTCGGGATAAGTTTTCCCCATTTTCCAAATCGATCAATGCCTTTCAAAGGCGATACTCACAAGTACACAAAATCTCATGCCTCGAACATCATCGGTCTAGATTCGGCATAACTCTTATAACACCTCTGAGCTACCTTAAGTCATTCCTGAATTAGCTTCACCTTCTCCGTAGTCAACTACACCATCTCAGGTCCTATTAACCTTCTTTTCCCAACCTCGATCCAATAAATTGGTGAACGACACTTATGCCCATACAAGCTTCATACAGTGCCATACCAATACTCGACTGAAAATAGTTGTTGTAGGCGAATTCGACTAATGGCAAGTGCTTCTCCCAGTCGCTCCCAAAGTCTAGAACACATAACCTAAGCATGTCTTCCAATGTCTAAATCATTTGTTCGGACCGTCCGTCGGTTTGAGGATGGAAAGTGGTACTAAAACTCAACTTGCTACCCATAGCCTTTTGAAAACTTCCTTAAATCCTCGATGTAAAACTACTATCACGATATGATACTATTACTGCTGGAACCCGTGTAGTCTCATAATGTCTTTTATATACAACCCCGCTTGTTTAGATGGTTTAGTCATCTTGATCGGTAGGAAATGAGCTGATTTTGTCAATCTATGGACTTTAACCTAAACTTGTCATTCTTGTTAGGCGATCGTAGAAATCCGAAAATAAAATCCATCGTGATTTCATCCTATTTCCACTCTAACATAGGTAATGGTTGTAGTTGTCCCGCGGGTACTTGTCTCTCTGCCTTCACTTGTTGACATGCCAAACACTCTGAGACAAACTTGGCAACTTCCCGCTTCATACCTCTCCACCAAAAATTTTCTTGCAAGTTCTAGTACATCTTGTTACTTCCCGGATGGACTCAACATTTGGTACTATGTACTTCCTCTAGGATTCTTTCTTTCAAGTCTTTCAAAATTCGACACACACAATTGATTCCCAAGCATCTACACTCCTTGCTCTAAGAAAATTTGGGTTGTCTTCCCAAAGGTATCTCGTCTCTTATTTTGCTCAAATAATAATCGTTGAACTGCTCCGCCTTGATCTCATTAATAATGTCTGAGTGAGTTATAATAGCCATCATCAAACCACTATTTGTCTATGGAATTATATCTAACTCCAAATGTTCCATTTTCCTGGTTAATTCCTTTTGCTGGGTTAGCTCTCGTCAGCTAAATTCCATGTCGTCTTCTGGCTTAAAGCGTCGGCTACTACGTTAGCTTTTCTCGAGTAATATTGTATTGAAAGATCGTAATCCTTCATCAACTTTAACCATATTCTCTGTCTTATGTTCAAATCTCATTGCGTGAATATGTATTTCAAGCTTTTGTGGTCCGTGAAGATCTCACATTTCTCACCGTACAAGTAGTGCTTCCAAATCTTCAAAGCATAAATCACTGCGGCCAATTCAAGGTCGTGAGTCGGATTGTTTATCTCGTTTGGTTTCAACTGTCTTGAAGCATAGGCAATCACCTTGCCACTTTGCATAAGTGCACACCCAAACCTCGATGCGAAGCTTCACTATAGATCACAAAGCCTTTAGTTCCTGACGGTATTGTCAAGATAGGTGCTCTCGTCAAACGCAACTTCAACTCTTGAAAACTATCTTTACATTCTAAACTACACTCAAAAGGAATATCCTTCCTCATTAATCTTGTCATCGACAATAAAATCTTTGAGAAATTCGCGATGAAACGACGGTAGTATCCCGCTAATCCCAAGAAACTTCAGATTCTAATGCTGATGTCAGTCTCTGCTAATTAGATACAACTTCTAATTTGTGAGGATCAACTGAGACGCTGTTCTTGTCAATCACATAACCAAGAAAAGCAATGTTGGGTAGCCAGAATTCACACTTCTTCAATTTCCCAAATAGTTATTTCTATCGCAGTCTCTGAATTATAAGCCTAAAATGTTTCTCGTGTTCTACCTCACTCGGTGAATAGATAAGAATGTCATCTATGAAAACGATCACAAAATCATCGTAGTAATCCTTGAAGACTCAATTCATAAGATCCATGAACGTAGCTAGTGCATTGGTAACCCCAAATGGCATAACTAGAAACTCGTAGTGTCCATAGTGCGTCCTGAAAGCTGTCTTCTCAACATCTTCAACTTTACTTTAAACTGATGATAACCTGATCTCAACTCTATCTTGGAAAATACTTGTGCTCCATGGAGCTGATCGAATAGATCGTCGATTTTGAACAACAGATATTTGTTCTTGATTATCAATTTGTTCAATTCCCTGTAGTTGACATACATATGCATTGAACCATCTGTCTTCTTCACAAATAATATTGAAGTTCCCTATGGTGATATACTAGGTCAAATAAAACCTTCGTCGAGTAGCTCTTGTAGTTGAACTTTTAATTCTTTCAATTCTATGGGTGCCATTCGATACGGTGCTTTCGATACAGGTCGTGAGTCCGGCATTATCTTAATGGTGAACTCAATATCTCTCTCAATGAGAACATCTAGCAAGTTATCTGGGAATACATCTGGATACTCTCGTACTGCTGGAATGTCTTCTACCTTTAATTCGGTCGCTAAAGTGTCAATCACTGAACACAGAAATCCCTAACATCCCTTTTTCAACAACTTACTCGCTCGGATAGCCGAAATCAAATACGATGGCGGTGTAACCCCACTCCCTTGGAAACAAAAGTCCCCGTGAACTGGTGATTGAAAAATAATTTCTTTTCGTTCACAATCTATCGTGGCTTGGCTAAGGGATAGCCAATCCATTCCTAACATTACATCAAAATGGTTCACGATAAGCAGTATAAGGTCTACGGTCATCAACTTCTCACCTAGTTTGATCTCACAGTCCTTGTATATCGTAGACGTTACTATCGGCTTGCTAAGAAGTAAAGCGATGGATAATTCATATCCTAAAGGAGCTGATCTAACATTCAAATGTTCAACAAAATGATGCGATACAAATGAATGCGTAGATCCCGAATCAACAAGTATGCGTGTTGGATGCGAGCATATAGGCACTATACCTAAGACCACTGTATCTGTAGCATCCACATCTCCGGGATTTATATGAAATGATCTCCCTTATCGCTATTCTATCCCTTGTCTCCTATCATTAGACTGCTTAGGCTTCGAACCAATAAAAGCCATAGAACTAGCTCCTTGTTGGGGACGTCTCCTCGGGCAGTCCTTTGCTCAATGCCCAAAAGAACCACAATAAAAAACATTTGATTTGAGAATCTGGTGTAAAACTTGCACTGTTCATCCCTTGAGTTTTGTTCTGGAGATTGGTCATAAAACATCGGCCCGTGTATAGTCGATTACAGAGTGGACACAATGGTATGTTACTTGCTGGCTTCCTGGGTCCACTGAAACTAGAACTAGAGTCCCGTACAAACGACCTCTTGAATGATCCATCCTGGTGTAGACACCCCAATTTTGACCAACCTTCGAATCCAGGGTTGGTTACCTCTGAAGACCGATGACGACATAGACCGGTGAAACTCGAAGATTCTCCAAAGAATTCAAGTCCTTCGAGGGGTTCTTCAAAAAAAAAAAAATTAAATTTCAAAAAAATTTTGAAAATAAAAAGGAGAAAGGAAAATTGGGTGATTCGGAAAAACCCGGGCAAAAGAAAAATAATAATAATTTCAAAAGAAATACAAGGCTTTGAAAAAGAAAACAAAAAGAAAGAAAATTAGAAAAAAGAAAAGAAAACAAAAGAAAGATTAAATAGAGTATATACTAGTATGTACTTGGTATATTAGTATAATATACTAAATACTAGAGTATATAGGTATATATTGACACATGATACCTTGGTATTTAGGTTTAAGTCAAGAAATGATTTGAAAATTCAAAAAAGATTAAAATTTTGTTAGCCGCGGCATGCGAGCGGCACTCACTGAATGCCGCGCGGCACTCACTGAGTGCCGGAGCGGCACTCACTGGATGCCGCAGCATGCCGTCGAGTGCCGCGGGCTGTAACAGATTGTTTTTCTCACAAATTCTAGAAGAATTCCTTGCACATGGGTTTTCATCCGAATTTACCCAATTGACCCTCAGATTTTGGTCTCTATAAAGAGACCTTCATCTTCATTATAGGGAGAGAAAGCCATTTTTATATATATACAAGACATATAGAGAGAGAATTGAGAGAAAAACAAGAGGATTTTGAAGATTTCTTGGAGAATTTGAAGAATTCAAGGAAGGGGTTGAAGAATTTGGAGTTGTTCTTACTAATTATCAAGTAATTCCCGAGGTACTAAGAGGTAACCTCCTAATCTCATAGAGAATTAGGCCAATTCAATCACAAGTTCATAGTTATAGGACTTTTACACATTTTCAAAACCTCTCTTCTTATCCCATTTCATCACACACCACATAGAATTTGTGATTGAATTCCATGATGTTTCATTAGTTTGGATCTAAACTATATCTTGATTTAAGAAGTATAAATTGGTTTTGAAGGATTTGTCATTTTGGATTTTGTCTAAGTAAACTTTGATTTTGAATTTCTATTTCCTTTTCCTTCTTTTGAAGAGTCATAAGATCTTACATATCTTATTGAGTCTCTTTGATTTTGATTCTTTGGTTTCCTATAGTCCTATGATTTCTATGGAAACTAGAGTTGATCATGAATATGTCCATGCATAGTGGGTTGGTACAAGTCTTAGCTCATGACTTGGGTCTCCCCACTAAAATCTTATGGAATCCATGCTATATTCCATAGAGGTTTGATTAGATTTGAGTCTTGTTTGGTCTCCAAGGACCATGAATTTTGGTAGGAGAATCATGAAAATGAATATGTATTCCTCAAGGATCATATGTTTGAGAGAGGAATTTACATGAAAATTCCCATAGTTTATATTAAAATCCATAAGATGAATAAGACCTTAGGATTTTCTTGCTAGGCCTCCAATTATGAGGTCTGTGATAGAAGTCCATCAAGGCTAAGTCTATGGATCTCTTCATATTTCATTATTTATTTCAATAATCATAATCATCCTTGGTCTTAATTCTTTCTAGAATCTTGGATCAAAATTGATTTGAGCTTTGAATACCAACTCAATATTGGTGCAGTGAATCCATAAACCCACTGTGATCAAAGATTTATTATTAAATCATGGTTCATGGGAATGGGATGAGACCAATTGGAGGATGTTCATAACTCACCCAAGTACCTCTGTGATGTTTGTCTTGAAGAAATTCCACACTTATGATGGTTTGGGTCTATGATTTGCAAGTGTGTAGTAATCTGTCCAGAATTTCAGAACAGCAACATCTTTTTGAAATGCATAGATCAAAGCATAAATCAAGTTTTCTTAACCCCAAATAGTTTTTTCTAGGTAATTTAATGTGTTAGGAAGATACCCTAAAAATAATGAAGCAATTCGGATTTTTCTACTATTTTTAGAAAATCATGCAATAATGCTGGACAGAGAGTTGTAGATTTCTGAGTGACGTCTGGTCTTTACCCAATTCCCAGAGATCCAACCGTTGGAACTTTGATTTTCTTTTTGGGTTAGAAACTAGACTCACAGAGGCATAACATACTTGCAAATCATTAAGATCCAACCGTTAAAAATATGTTTTTTCTATTTTTGAAAGTCTGGTCTGCTCTCTGTAATTTCTACAATTCTGTCACTGTTTTGGTAAAACTTGAATAACTCTAATCCATTGAATTTCTTATGTCTTGGGACTCAAACCATGCCTTAAATAATGTTAATAAAACTTAAATCCAGAGGCTAGATGATCCAAACTAATGAACATTTCATGATTCATGTTCATACATTCATTCATACATGTTGATATTCATAAGTAGCATTCATTCTTGTCTAAGGATGAACCTAATTGAACATAACCATGGGTTCCTTATGATCATGTTGGGGTTAAGGCTTCTCTATATGGACATTGCATTGGCTCCTAGTTGAGACTTGCATATCTATAGAGATGATATGACTCCAACTAATTAAAAGGAATTCATAGTTTTGTTTAATTCCCTTCCATTTGATAGATTTAAGCTAGAGATTTAGGATTGATTATTTCTTGATATTGTATATTGTTCAAAATATGTGGACTAACCATTTGTTTTGTAGCGCTCATGAGGTACAACTTCTCAATCCCTTCTCTAGTTTATTCACCTCTTGATTTTATTGATTTTCGACCTCATGTGCGATACCTTAGATTTAGGACTTTGCCTTATGTGTATATATGATTAGAGACTCTTTTAGGATTTTATTTTACTCGCATGCATTACACGTTTAATATTCGCGGCTGGATCCCGGGTAAGTTCTCTAGTTCCCATTTGCATATCATTATGCTTACTACTTGATTTATATGGTTATGAATGATATTTTATCTTTAGAAATTTTACACCCCTTTGACATGCTTTTGTAATGTATATTTATACATATGTATTAGTTGAGAGCATGCTTAGATTAACAATTCTATTAAAAAGGATGTTGAGTAGAGGCCTATCGCGAGATAGGATGAGAGGGGGTGTTTTAGTCCGCCGGGCTCCTTCCCCTCTCATTCCATAATCCCTGGACCCAGTTTATCTTTGGTTTCGCAAAAGATCGGTTTGCTTTTAAAATGGTTTCTTAATTTTTCTATAAAAAATTAAGTGGCGACTCTTTGTTTTTGAAAATGAAAAGTTGTGGGTAAAAAGAATCAAACCTGCGATATCCACACCTGGTTCCGGTCACCACCCTCACTATTCCTCTTTCCTTGTTGATTTTGTCTTGACCTTTCCATTCCCCCTTCTGCCACAAGTGCTGCTTGTTGCACTGTCCCAACGGTCGAATGTTCATATGTATCCACCCTTAAGCAGATGTGTCACGACCTGACGTAGCAAATATAAATAAGAAAAGCGTTTAATTTTCTTTATGGACCCGTAGGTCGCGACAGTTTGAAGGATCGATGCCGTCCCAAACGTCGAACAACAATATAATATAAATCTGAGCAGAGCAACCAAGGCTTACAAAATTTTTCTAACTTAATAAATATTACAGCACAGGATCAACTAAGGCACATTCCGCCTTGGAACAAAATAATATCTATAATCTATTACAGACATCCTCATTACAAATTCAGTTCATGAACTAAAACAGTAAATAAATAATTCTCTCCAGGAGCAGTTGTTCTCAATTAGCATAGTCGTAAGGCCCAGCATGATCATAACCTGAAAAGCCTAGACACGAATGTCCAGGGCGCATCAATGCCGTCAGCTTTATGAAGCTGGTGAGTATTAAAAACATAACTTGAATGTAAAACATATTCACTTACTATTTTCCATTTCATGGTTCCATTATTCAGTAGTTTAACCATAGAAATGAAATCAATTAATAAAACAGTAAGGGTAATATTAAGTTCTTCAATCCAAATAAACATGCGACCATGCGTGAGAACAATGCGACCAATATCATCTCACCAACTCTTTTCTCTCGACAACACAACACCCAACTCTCTCACTCCAGTATCTTTGAAACACTTAGATGACCACACTTTAGTACAGGGGTACCAGGGAGTGTTCAGTTTGCCTCACACTTTAGTATGGGGTACCAGGGAGTGCCCAATGCCTCACACTTTGACCATACCACGCATGTCAGGGAGTGTCCAGTAGGCCACACTTTAGCACTACCATGGGTGCCAGGGAATGTCTAGTTCGGCATCACATACTTTAGCCCTACCATGGGCGCCAGGGAGTGTCCAGTTTTGTTACCTTCGCATTTCAAAGATACTCTCGCCGCAATATCGTAACATCACACTTTGGTACACCATTACCAGGGAGTGTCCACACATAATCTTAACCACATACTCTTTTCCACACTGACTAACACTTACCATGCATGTACAACTGACTTCACATGAATGACATGTAACCACACACAGAAAGGTAAATAACTGGTAACAAGAACGACGAGCGTACGAGGATAAATAAGTTATTGTTTATTGCTTTCATAAACCAAACATAACAAATAGGATCCTGATTTAGTAAAATTCCCAAATAGAACCTTAACAGCCTTTAAAAGTTGATCCAAACAGTCCCTTAATAAAAAATAGACAAAAACCAGATACTGCCAGGTCGCGCGTGCGGGCCGCTCGCGCGAGGAATCGCTCGCGCGACATTTTTCGATTTTCTTTAAAAACTTTTCTAACTGTCAGAAAATACAAAGGTCGCGCACGCGGGCCGCTCGCACAAGGGTTCGCTCGCGCGGGCCGCTTGCCCGAGTTCATGCGAAGTCTTCATCTTCTTCGCAGAATTACCCCTGCTTTCAGTTTTGAAGCCATTTTGGCCCATTTTGCAAATCAGAAGCAAACATGACATGTAATATATGAAATTCTTCATTTTTTCGCAAGGATTACGAATCTACAATCAATTTAACATGAATCAATCCAAAGTTCTCAAATTTTACAAAAAACCGAGAGATATCAAAACTTCGTTTTTAATATACGTCGCAACATGAATGAATTAGGCTCTAATAATTAAAATGTAGCTTCTATGTACTATAATCTTTCAAAATCATCTCTAAAAACGTATTTTGGAGTTCTTGAAGGAGTTAACAATGGTGTTTTTACAATTACAAGCATATACTCAGTAAACAATCATGGATTACATTCATAGTGAGTTAGTTATACTCACTGTGATAAGTGTTTGAAGAATTAGTTGAGAAAGAATAGCAAGTAAAAAATCCCAACTCAAGCTTGGCTATGGTGATGTTTCTCTCTCTAAAACCCCATAACTAATTCTCTGCACTCTCTCTGAAACTCCCTTTATAATACTAGATTGCAAATGCCCAGAATGTGTGTGTTGTGGATGGTTATATAGAAAATCAATTTGCTATACATGGGGACCAAGTTCTCTAAACTTCACTCTACAAATTTGGTTAGTTTTAAAATTACACACATACTTACTCAGTATATATAAATTCATACGAATAAACAGATTTAAAAGGACTGTACAGAGAAGTTAAGGGCCAATTATAGGGTCTTAGGGGCCACCTGAAATTGGTTGGGAAATCTAGTCTTAGGCACAAACCAACACACATCAAATTCTCATTCCCAAACAAGGTCCTATCAATCATTAGTTGCCATAAATGGAAATAAAGTACATGTCACTTCTCGCTTTACGTCAATTCCAAAATCTGTGAAAGTTTAATGCGGCACGGACAGTTTTGAACATAAACTGGTATTTTCACGGCGCGGTGATCACCACTAAAATACAAAAAAAAAATTCATTTTAACGAAAGAAATAGTTTTTCGGCTTTATAAAAATACTGTTTGAGTCAAAAGAAAATATCTTCACTGTTTGAAAGTACAGATTTGAAACCTAACACAGCTATTACTAAATTTATAAAATTTACAGTTTAACCCCAAAAGAATTTCAATATGAAAAAAAATAGCAATAAGATTTAAAATATGAGAATTGTAAAATAACATCGGGAATACAGATCAAATATGGAAATTCAAATTAAATAACTAAATGAAAATGCAAGTTGTTACAGGATGTTCTCCCTCAATCCTTCCTCGAATTTCCTTGCTTTATCCTCTTCTGTCGGTACTGACCCTTTTCCGAACCTCAACAGGGCATTGTACTTCGAAGTGTACTATGTTACAGTCATGTCTCCTTGTTGGAAATTATCAAATTCCCTCTTCTTCGCATTGTTTGCGGCCCTTGGAAAGAATCGGCGTTTGAATTCCACCTTGAACCCTTCCCAAGTTATCAGTGCTCCTTGATCTAGAACATTCACCCACCAATTCTGGGCTTCCCCTTTAAGTATATCACTTGCATTCTCAATTTACCGCATATCGGACATCGAAAGAGATCGGAAGATCCTTTCCATGTCCATTACCCAATGCTCTGCTAGCGTGGTGTCGGATGTCCCATGAAACTCCATTGGTTTCCTTCTTGCGAATTATTCTAACACAGTTCGTCTACCCCTAATCTCATGTACAGGTATAACAGCTATCAATGCTGCATCTTCAATTGGAGGTGTTGGAGGTAGTCGTTCCTGTGGCACCCCGACTCGCCGTGGTCGGAATACCAGCTAGTAACAACTCAACTAATCAATAACGTTAAATTTAACCTGTGATTAACAGATTTACACAAGAACACCTTATTATAGAGTTTAAAACATTCACACATCCAAAGTACTATACATTAAACTAATCCCACACAACCAAACTTAAAAGTTAAGTGTTTACAACATCTTGCAAACGTTACAACTAAACTGTATTTTACATTTTTTTTTTTGACAAAATACCACTCTTGTGGCCAACCCATAGCAACCTACAGCAACCCCAGACCTATGGCAGTGCAATGCCTAATTTAGCTTCATAAAGGGGTACCTGCACAGGAAATCTGTGTGGGCGTGAGCAAAACCACGGCTTACGACAACTAGATAAAATAATATGCAAGTTTAAGCATATAAACAGCTCAGCACAACACAAGTACAGCTTTTATGCAATATTAAAATGCAACTCATACATGCCGCGACTCACACACCCGGGCCCATCAGCTTTAACCTTTTGCGGCTTATTACCAAGTTTTCAGCTACTTGGTTTAACAGCTCAGCAATGCAAGTGCATAACATACATGTCATGCCAGCTATGTATATAAACATAAATTGCAATACAGTAATATCTAGAAGACCCACCTCAAATTCGACAAGTGAATGAAAGTCACCTTTCTACTTGCTCCTCGGTCAACTTCTTGGGTCCGCTACTACTAGCCTCGATCCCTGTAATCTTAAAGATTAGATTCATAGCAAATATAATATCAATTTAAATAAAAATTCACAAATCTTATACTAACAACAAAGAAATTAGCAACCTAGGCTTTCCAATTGACAAAAAAAACCATATTTCTCAAACTTCAACTTCATAACTAGTAAGTAAAAGTAAACAACTTCTATAATAAATAAAAATGTTGAAAGAAACAACTTCCTTAATAAGTAAGAAGTTAAGAAGTTCAAGTTTTAATTTGAAACAACCCAAATTCCCAAAATCACACCCATATAGCCCCTAATTCCTAATTTTCTCTCTCTACCCAAGTCAAGTTTGTAAAAAAAAAAAACAACTCTTTCATGGGGGCTTTTAAGTTCTACCAACTCTTGGAGTCATAAATTTTCAATAGCATATAACCCAAAATAATATTCACAATGCATTAAAAATCCACATCTAACATTGTTCACCACAACCATCAAACAAAAATTAAGAACCCATTTCTAGCTTCTAAAGCTCAAGAACATCTTCAATGGTGTTTTACCCAAATCATAACCCAATACCTCCAAATTCAAAACTAACATTCTCTATATGCTTCTCAAATATGTTATTAGCATCTAAAAAATTTAAATATCAACTCATAATCAACAATTTTTTACAAGTCAAGCAAGACCCATAAGCTAGAGTTTTAAAAACACACACTACACCAAGAACACACACTAATCTCCACTACTCTTCCCAACTTTTCCCAACTCAACTCTTTCAAAGCTTGTTGTAAGAGTACTCCAAAACATTAAAAACATCATTACAACAACAAAAATCAACTCACATATAATTTTGAAACAACAATTTTCAACAACCCAATACACCCAAAAGCTTCAAATTTCATCCATGGTGGTTACTACCTCAAACCCAACTCAATCCTTTCAAGATTTGAACTAGGAGTGTTTCAACACACTAATAATATACTCCCAACACCAAAAACAACAAAATCAAAACCCAAACAAAAACTCAATTTTCGGATTTATTAAAAACCCTTAAATTTCAACACCACAACAATTGTAAAATCAACAATACTCAAGCAAAACTTGCTATACATGGTTTACATATCACCCAAGGTATATAAAACACATATTTACTATCAAAATCAACCCCACAAATCCCCCATTTTCGGATTCGCAAACATACCCACAAGTTCTTCAAGCTCTTGAAAGCTTCAAGAACACAACAATGGTGAAACCCCCAATTCACAACCAATCTTTACTAAGCTTGAAACCAAGAATCCCAATAGTATATAAAGCATATATAAACACTTAAACAACTCCAAAACCCAACAAATTCATACACCCAAACTTTCTATTTTCGGATTTTTTTCCAAACCCTAAAAAAAACCCATTTTTCAAACTTCATCAAAACCAAATTTTAACATGTAGGATTCATACAACATCATATATATAACCCAAGAATCAACTTAGCAACCTCTAAACATGAATTTAAACACCAATTTTCAAACCAATATCTAAAACCCCCAAATAGCAAAGAACCCTAGAGAGAGAGAGAGAGAGACATACCCACTTGTTCTTCTCTTTGTAACTTGAAATTCTTGCTTAATTGAGTGTTTTGATTGTTAAAGCTTCAAGATTTCTTCAACTCTTGTTCTTCTTCTCTCTTTTCTCTTTTTTTTTTCTTCCTTCTAAACCCTCTCCAAATGAAGAAGAAATGAGACTAACGTAAGTCTCCTAAATATGTTTTTTTCAAGTTTTAAAAATTATATTTAGCACCCCAATATTTCTTAAAACATGCACTTGGGTCCCCAACTTCCCCATATCATCTTAAGACCCCAAAGTATCAATAATTAACAATATAAACCCTCATATCCCAAATATAAATGTCCATAAAATAAAATAAATAAATAAAATATATATGATTTTCGCATCGCATTCGCTTTACTAATTAATTTAAATCACCCTATTTGGTTCTAGGTCTCACAGTTCCGCTATCATTCATACCAAGTTTCTGATCATCTCTGTCAAATGATCTATTCGGGCATGTGGTGATTGTTATCGGTCGTCGCCCATGATTTTCAACCTGTCATCCGCAATGCATAAATATCATGCATGTATGACAATAACATGATCATGTATGTTTAACCACATACCATATGCATCAAACATTTCTACTATGTGTGGATGCATTTTAGAATATTCGCCATAACACTCATCACTCCACTCAACATCGAACGTTCCCAAAGTTTTGTCCCATATTGCTCTGATACCAATAAATCTCACGACTGTAGACACCCAATTTTGACTACACTGATAGGATTTAGGGTGGACAACGTCTTGGAGGATTCAATGATTAAAAGTACCCCGTGGAAGGTACTGGATTCCACATAATCGAAAGATCGAACTTTGGAAAGTGACTTCAAGATCAGAAAAGCCCTTTTCTAGTATAAAATCCTGATTTTTTCAAAATTGTCTCTTAGAATTCATATTCACTCAGGGTTATATGAACATAAAGTGTTCTAAATGTAGTATTCTAGGTATCCAGAGATTCAATTTGAAGGAAAAACTCAAAATCGATGCACAATGAAAAGTAATTTTGAAAAAGAAGTCGTTTGATTTCAAAAAAGACGACAAAAGTTCCAGAGGACTTCTGGACTTCAATTGACCTTCAATTCTTATTTCAAATCCTCCTGGAATATTTTTATACTGAAATTCAACTCGAAAACTTTCCAATGGCATGTAAATGAATGATTTTGGACACCAAAAAGTATTTTTACGAAAATATGGAAAAGCAGTGCATGTAATTTTTGAAACAGGGCATGAAGGCAACTAGGGACCAAGAAAAGTAGGTGGCAGGTCCCACAAGTGAGCTGGAAGTTCCCCCCTAAACTGCCACCTACATGTGGTGTTCTCTATGGCATTTTTCTGGTTCCAGACCCTTCCAGGAGGTTCTCACTGCGAGGAAATTGCCAAAAAACTGCGTTTAGGCACTGAAATGGCTATTTTAGCCCTTTTTTAAAACTCCAAAATCTCTATTTTAGCCCTATAATTTAAGAATTAAGTTTTCAAAACTCTATATATAGATGCCTTGCATCTCAACAAGGGAGAGAAAAAAATCATCTTGGAATATCCTTAAGCACACCTTGAATATACTTGAAGATACAATCACATACACTTAGAATTCAAGAGATTTCTAGATAGAGAATAAGTAAATTATAAATGGAATTCCCTTAAAACTAAACTCAAGATAATTAGATTAGAGAATTAGAGAATAAACTTGACATCAATTGCCTCCCTTAACTTCCACCATGGATTAGTGCTTGAAGAACTTGAAGAACACTTGAAGAAGAAGATCCTTCAAATCAACTTTGAATACATAATTGAGAATCCTCAAAGAGGTAAACATCACAATTCATCTCTAATTCTTACTTTTATATATAGATCTACAAGACTTGGATCTAGTTTAGTTTTGTTTTCTTTGTTAGAACACTCATATTCTTCTTCTCTTGTTCTTCATACACTCACATAGCTAGATCCAAGTCCTCCTTGATTTTGTTCATAATTCATGAGTAGAGATTGATTTTCACTTTGATTTTCAATTTTGATTTCATCCTTCTATTTGTTTAGATCCATGCATACATGATTATATATATATATATATATGTATCTACTTTAAATTCTATGATGGTTTGGAAGTATGATCTATGATAAGGATGATTCCTATGTTCATACATTTCTCTTAGTTGTTCCTATTACCTAGAATTCCTATTGAATTTCATCTCCAAGAGGATATTTGTAAGTCCCTTTGATCCATGATCTAAAGTTCTTCATAGAACTTGAGGGCTAAATTGATTGGGAATCATGATAATCAAGTTGATCATGAGTTTGATCTCTCTAATAAACTTAAACCAACACCTAAGATGTTTTTCTCACACTTTTAAATGAATTAGTTAAAATTCAGCAAAACAGATTGGTTTTGTCCATAAGATTTGATCCATCAAAACCCATAGTTTGATGAATTTCAAATTTTTTGGGTAAACTCATTCAATCCATTTTGAGAATCATTAGGATCCATATACTATTTTTAGAAATTGTTAAGAAATCGGTTGACAGATTTGAACATAGTCTCTTTGTGCTCGAATTCTAGAAACTCTACAATAGTTATCGATGATCCGTTTTTTGGGGATGATTCCTAACTCATGTATCTATATGCCGATGTAAAATCTTGAGTAACCGATCGAGTTAAGGTCGTTTTCTAAGCGTTTGAAGTTGATACAACTATTCTGGAATTTTTTAAGTTTAACTACAATCTTGATTATGTATACAAAATGGTCATACCTTGATCACTCAACAACCATTGATGAATAAAACTTGGTTTAGAAATTATCTAGGAAAAATGGATGAGAGATTAAAAGCTTAGATCAACTTGATCAACATGATTCATGAACTTCTATTATGTCTTGCATTCCTTTGTCAATTGATACCAAATTTTCAAAATAACAGAGTCTGGATAAAACAATTTTTCAGAGACCTTATGTTCATGAAATGTCCATGAGATTATTTTTGTCATAAACTGCAATGAAATATGTTATGCTCCGGAGCAGCAAAAATAGAGAAAAGTAAATTTCCTTTTTGGGTCCATAGGGAATGATAAGTGAAAGTCAATAATTATCCACACCACACAGTTCTAGTCCAACAACAGCGGAAACAGAAACAACTGAAATATAACAACCAAAATATCTATTACTGATTTCAGAGTGTGGTCCATAGGATCACGACAGGTCTGGAGACAACATATGCCCAAGTACCCGTCCATTAAACAAAGTTCAACAGTAAATAATAGAAACATAAACTAAATACAACATCTTTAACTCTAGCTGGCATAAGGGTAGTCGTTAGCGTAATACTCCTCTCCGATGTAGCTGGCATCATTGGGGCCACCCACTGCATATCCCTCCTCGGGGTAGTAACTATCATCAAAAGCTCCAACACCTGCACTAGGAGGAACATGGTAGTCTGGACGGGGAATGTCCAGGCAAATAAAGGTCGTCAGCTTACTGAAAGCTGAGTGAGAACTAACTAACGCAGTCTCCAAGAAATAACGTAGAACATTAATAGCATACAACAGTGGCACTAATAATATCTTTATCGTTATCTTCTTTTATTCAAAACTATTGTTATCTAATTCTTATCGTCTCCCGACTCTGCACTGACTGTACCAAAAACCCCACTGACTACACTGATGCAATTATATCATCACAACATATTAGTGTTCTTGTTCACCGCTATACCGCTTTTAAGAACTCTTGCGAGCACCATACATTGTTCCAACATAACCACTAGTTCATGGACGCACCAATACTCTTGTTCACCGCTTTTAACTCTTACTGTTCACCGCTTTTAAGAATGCTTGCGAGTATCGTCCGTTCACAATTCAATATGTATCCGTACTCTTGTTCACCGCTTTTAAGAACTCTTACTGTTCACCGCTTTTACGAACGCTTGCGAGTACGATACATAACGCTCACATCCCAAGCAGATGTGCTCACGACCAAAACACTGATACTAACACACTGACACTGACTCAGCCCAACGGTTATCCAATGTTACCCAATCATATTATCTCAACATTATCTGGTTATTGCGTCTTTCTTAAACTAACGTTCCATACCCGACTACGTTACTCTCCAAAGTATATCAATCTCATTAGCATATCCAATTACCTCTGTAATCCATAATATCGCATAATAGGAACAGGGAACAACAATTAAACAGTTGAACAATATGAATTATAAACTGAAAGGAAACATCTAAGTTCTGCTAAAGTTCGATCGATTGAAGAAAGGTGATGTTCGATCGATTGAAGTTGAGGTGGTCTCGATCGATTGAAGTCATTTCGATCGATTGAGACCCGGGGTTGTTCGATCGCTCGAACGCTGTTCGATCGCTCGCACTCAGTCTTCTACAGATTCTGCAGTAAACATGCAGAATATGATAGGGGTGTTTGGAATATGATCAAAACGTCCAAAACATGTAAAACATCACAACTAAGCTACTGAGTGAGTTTGGAACTCACCGAAAGATCGTAAGGGCGCGTTTGGAAAGCTTTAGCTTGTTCCAATGGTGGCCTCCTCTCTCTCTCTCTCCTCTGTCTCTGCTCTTTTTCTCTATTTCTACTCTTTCTCCTTCTCTTTCCCTCTTATTCTTCTTCTTCTCTACTCCTCTGCTGATATATATATCTATATGTGTGTGTATAAATATATATGTATAGATGTATGTGTATATATATATAATCCACAAGCACACACTCTCTCAAGCTCTCTAAGTTCAGCAAACCCTCACACACACGAACGCAACCATATATACAGAGAATCAGGGGTGCAGGTGGCTGTTTCTGCGTGAAACCTGGAATTTTGATAATTACAGGTTCGATCGATCGAAGTAGGTTCGATCACTCGAACTCAGATCGGCCAGTTTTAATCGATTGAAACGGGCTTTGATCGATTGAAGTAGGGTCCACGTATTAAATTCAGGTCGGTAGGGTTTCGATCGCTCGAGAACGGTTCGATCGCTTGAACTTCTAGACTGTTCGACCGCTCGAACGAGCTTCGATCGATCGAAGACGAGATTTTAAGAATGACCAAGGGAAGTATATATAATCTCTGTGCATAAATAATTATTGAAAATACGGGGTATTACAAAATAGCATTCTTTTGACACTAAATAGAGCTTCATATGATATTTGTAGAATTAATTATGATTTTTTCAAGAACAGTGGACAGTCCTGATCCACTGTTCCCAAAACTCTTATTTCTTGAAATTCAAAAATGCTAATGAGGTCCTACTTTTTGGAAAAGTTTCCTAAGGCATGTATCTAACTTTATGTAAAAGGATTTTAACCTAGCTCATGTTTAAGATTGCTTTTGATAGGATTCATTAGAGGTCACTGAATCTGGAAATTTGATTGATGGCATTTTCTTCTTGTTTATCATGCATATCATTTGTTTGCTTGTATTTTTGCAATGCTTGGATATTCCTTGGTGTCTTAGAGTAGAGAATTGAATGCCATGGTTCTGGACTTCAATTTGTGGGTTTACCTCGTCTACATGTGGCTTAGTGCCCATGTATCATGTACTATCTCTACCCTTTCTCTTAGAATTTTTCTTGGTTTACAACTTTGTTTTCAACGACATGATTTTTTTAGGATATTTTCCGTTTATGTGCTTAAATGTTAGAGACATCTTATCTAGGATTGTTGCATGATTGCATTACATGTTTCCTTTCTTTTGCTTTTTGCGACTCTGCTTGAGTCAACCCAATGTAAGTCTTCTTGCTCCCGTTTGCATATCATGGCACGTTTCCTTTATTTTGCATCGGTCCCGGGCGAGACTAGCCAGCGTGAGTATACCTCTCTCTTGTATTGCATGTGCATCCGATTGTTACTTAATTTAATCTCTTGAAATAATTTTCATTAGATGTTCTTTTTGCCATGTATATATTATCTAGTATGATTGAGGAAACAACACCCATTATGAATTAATAACAAGGATATTTGAATCAAGGCCTACCATTCGGTAGGGCTAGGAGGGGGTGTTTTAGTCCTGCTCGGGCTCCTTCCCCTCTCGTACCAAGACCCCTGAACCTTGTTTCTGGTGATGAAGGGCGAGTAACCTTATTCAATTTTGGGCGAGTCAAATTTGGTTTCCTAATTCTCGATAAAAATTAGGTGGCGACACTTTGTCTCTAGGATTGCGCGATGAGTTCTAGTTCCTGAAGTGTGCTCCTTGGATCCGTCTCGGGACTGTCAAGGAACGACAAAACCCCCACCCGCGCATGCCCACAATGACCCATTTCACAATGGGCAGAAATAGGACACATGGCACGCCATTAAGACTCATCCAATTTATTAAATAACTAAAGCAGCGGAAAAGAAACTTAAAAGTAACAATGAGTATTCAAGTCCTTTGAAAACCATACACTGTAAGTTGTAAAATCCGTATAAATTTGAAAAGCTAATTATATTTCAAAACAAGAATATTTTAGTTAAGAGGGTCCAAAGGTACCCTAAGAATCAATCAGAACATTTAAATATTTTTCGGAATGGTGCGAAAATTATGCAGCAGCATTTTCAACGGGTCAATCGGGGAACTATCCCGTTCGATCGGTCGAATGACCCCTTGGCAGAATCCTTCCCCTTTTGGAAGAATTTTTCTTAAGGATCAAACAACCGTCACGATGTAACACTTTAAACTCTTTTACATATCCAAATCTATTCCAACCATATCACGACTATAATAACATACACGAAACTTCGAAAAGAAACGACAATGAAATAAGTTAAGGTTCGTTTGGTTCAAGTCATAAAACACCATTAACATTCATTCAAAAGACGAACTTAACAAGTTCAACATCCAAAACACAAACTCAAGAGTTCTAATTCATTTTAAAACTAACCAAAAGGATGCATATATGACATTTCATGCCTGAAAACATCAACTACCTCAAATAGTCTTTAGGGAGAGAGATACGCATTCATCCGATAGTGAAACCAAAACCGTGGAAGGCCTTCTCCTTACCACGCATCCAGTGCCCTGGCTAAGCCCTTTCCCAAACCATGCACAGTGCCCTGGCTAGGCCTTCTCCCAAACCATGCACAGTAGCTGTTGCTACAATAATCCTCAAACATCGAGGAGCTTCCCCGGAACGAAATTGTACCAAACTCCCATTTGACCCACATAAACACATAGCATGTTCACGTAATCACATAGACATGATTTTCATACCTATTCACGTGCATAATTTAACGGGGCTAACTAACACATGAATTTTGCCCAGATCCAAAATATCACCCTAGATATTTAAAACATGGAATTTCCTATAAAACATAGGTTTAGAATTCATACCTTAAGCAACGATTCTATAACTTCGAGGGAAGCTTAAGAATATCGATTCTACGCCGAATATCCGATTATACGCAAAACCTACAAGTTTTCCCCAAAATTCTAATATTAGGATTTTCGTAAAACTTAGTCAAACAAGACATAATAGTTATCAAAATGAAGTTCTTACTTCGAGGAATCCAAAAATGTAATTTGGTCGAGAACCAACAGATGGAGGTCGTCGATTGGCGTCGTGAAGCTCGAAGATCAAAATCCCCCCTTTAGCTTTCAATAAAGGTTTTGAGAAAAAAGTTGTAATGAACAAAATATCTTGTCACTTTCTATTTATAGGCTTAACTCTCGAAAATTGTGTTTAACTCCCCAGGAGTTCTCAAATCTTTCAATTATCTCCCAAAATATCTTAGTTATCGATTCACGGGTAAAAATCTCTAATTCATAAAAGTTTTCGTCTAAGTTCCGTTTGGGTCCATAATTACATTCCGAAAACTATTTCTGTGGAATTTCTAGATAACCTACCTTTTATGCAATGTATCACTTACATTCTCACTACAACATTCAAAACGATCTTAAACAAGATCAAAACTATCAAAAAGTACACTACACATATATATTCACTGTTCACATATACCAAAATATTCAAATAATATTTGATCCACATAAATGTCATTTAATCATGCCAATTTCCTCATGAATTACCAACTTCTTGTGTCCTCGATTGACACTCACTGTTGACCCACGGTTAATCTCATTCACAATTATTAATCAACATTAATAATTCACAAAATTAGTTATGCATTTGAAATAATGAGATTTTTCAGGGACGGTGTGACACAATCACACGAAAGTAATAATGTATTTAACCCTTTTTTTCTTTTATATATTTCATGTAGCTATCGTGGCACAATTATCAAAGATTTTCGACCTTGAAAAAGGTTGTCAGTTTGACTATATGATTTGCCAATTTTTTTCTTAAACATTCAGTAAAATTAACCAATCATTATAGAGAAAATAACACAAACAACAACAAAAATAACAAAAAACATAACAACAAAGGGAACAATAGATAAGGATGCATAAGAGACCAAGGAAAACACTCCGCTAGCTGCACGAGAAAACCACCACTGTGCCGCCAGGAACGCTATAAGAATAGATCCGGAACCAGGGCAACTTCAACCTTGTGGAAGGTAGAGACTATCCAAAGAATGAAGATGACAGAAAGCCAAGCCCAAAGAAACTTCACCGCTGCTGAAGCTGCCCTGTCAAAGGAGATGAGTTATTTAGAGTTACTACTGTTCCTTATTTTTCTCGATAGAACTACAATATATATACTGGATCTTATTCAAAAGAGAGTCTTTCCAATAGACATCCCTAAAGTTGTGAAAAGGATGTGACTTCTTTTTTATGGTAACTTTGGACAAAGAATGTCTAGCACTTTGGTGTAAAGGAATGATGAGCCTTTTGAAATCTAGATTGGAAGTATAATACTATTCTAATATTTCCTGAGAAAATAAAAGTTGGTTGGAAACTAATTTTTGTAAAGGAGAGATAATATGAAAAAGTAGAGTTATTTATATCTTAAAGCGATCTATAAATCATCTAGAACTAAAATTTACTACCTCTTCATCTGTTCCTACACCGGTACTTTATTGTAGTGGGAGAATTCTCAGCAATGTTAAAATTCCCTTATGCATTGAAGTTTTGTGATGAGGAAAGCTCTGGTATGCGATTTGCATAAGTCTACGGGCTTAAGCAATCATCCAGAGATAAGGACATCTGTTTTGACATGTTGATCAAAATACTTTACTTTTGTCTAAAGTGTGGGTGTAACTTAAATGGATGAAAGGATCCTTGCGTAAAGGAAGTGTGGTGGTGATTATGGTTCCTCATATTGATGACATCTTTATCATTGCGAGATGTTAAAGAAGTGTTATCAATGGTCAAGGTTCAGTTTTTACAGTATACTTAATATTTGTGATCTCGATGAGGCGAGCTATAATTTTGGGTTATTGCTCATTCAAGATCAGAAAGTTAAGATAATAAAATTATCTCAAACTTCTATATCGGGAGGTTACTGGCTAGATTCAATGCAGAACATTTCGCTAAAGGTTTCTTTCAAGACTTGTATCTTAGGATGCAAGATGAAAGAGGTAGCATGAAAGGTGTATCATAAGCCTTTGCTATTGATAAACCTTTTATGTGATGTTAGGAATTGATATCTGTTATATTGTTAAGGTTGTTCACAGATATCAGTCCAAATAAAAGTTCAATTCACTGAACTGTCATAAAGTATATATTATCTAGGGCTTGAGAAAGAACTAGCGGATATATGCTGGGTGATGGTGTTTTGGACAATGTTCGAATTAGCCGCACTGGATACATATCTGGTGATGTCTTTTATCTTGGGATATAGTATAACATGAAAATATTCTACTATGGATTGTTTCAGTCGACGATCATTAGTCCCTATGCAAGGCCTTACGGTTTAAGGATTTTGACTAGTCACGTAGACAATGATGGTGTTAGTTTTAACACTATATGGTTATGAGTGCAAGTGGGAGTTTGTTGGGAATATGCCCTCAAACCAGTTAGTTAGATAATGGAATATCATAATGCATTTATATATGTTAGTTCATGAGATGAATATTAGACTGATATCCTGAAACAACACTGTATGTAGTTCATTTGTGTATGTGATTACACATGTGAGATATGAATCACAAACCCTTGTTGTTTCAAATAAGTCACAGTGGATGATAAGTCTAGATAACTTATCAGTTATACACTGTAGCATGATTAACGTCTATGGGGTAGAATGATGAATTTCAATCATAAGAGCGTTTGACTCTTAGATAATATGCTAGTGCACTCGGTGCATTGACGGACCTGAGTTAAACCTATTGACACCTAAATGTTGTCACCGTCAATAGGAACTCACAACTTGTATAGGGATACATGTCCTTAATCCTGAGATAATTATGGACACAAGTTGTGTGCTTTGTTGCTTTGACTTACCAATCAGTGAGGTCTTGCAAGATCAACACTTGGGTATCTTGGGTAATCAGGTATGCAACGTTGGGAGCATATATTGTCAAGATGGAATTCTACCATCTTCTATAAAATGAAGAGGAAGCATTCCCTCGAGAATGTCACTAGGAGTGATTACTGAGAGCTAGCCAGCCTTGTCAACAAAGTGTATTGTTGACATGTTTAGTAATCCAAGCGTAGTGAATGATACTTGAGGAATATAAGATGTACTATCTATTAGGTCAACAGTATCCTTAAACATACATCCCAATGACAGATACAAATACTGCCTGGTAGAGGGACATTCATATCATATTATACAAGTCTAGCAATCGCTTATGTATGTGTGATTATGTTTTTATGCACTGGAGTGTAATTATTATTTTATAGTAGTATAATTGATTAATTACTGATTCCTTAGTTAAGAGAACTGACTAGATGGAATAATAATTAATTGGAGCCAATAATTAAGAACCTAGGAGGTCCCACTCTTAGCTCTGCCAGAATGCTTGGAAAGGCAAATGAAGATGCTGTCAAGACTGGTTCGATCGATCGAAGTTGTTTCGATTGATTGAAGTCAAGTCAGGTTCGATCGATCGAAGGTTTGATCGATCGAAGTCACTTCGATCGCTCAAAGGTTAGGTTGGTTTTGGGAATCTATAAATAGGGCAGCTGTGTCCAGAAATTTGAGTTCGTCATTTTCAACATCCCTAAGCTGCAGAAACTGTTTTAGGGTTCCCAAACCTTCTACATCCTTTTCATTAGAGATCCCACCATCTCTAGCCTCTCCGGGAGCATTCAAGGAGACATAAGAGTGAAGATCACCTAGAGGTTGCTGCTGGATATTGCAAAAGGGAAGTCATATTCTGAATTGGGTTCAAGACTTTAAGGTATAATTCTTGTCCCCTCTCTCGTGCATATCTATAGAGTTAACGAGTAGTAGATCTGGGCTACCAATGAAAGTTTTGAACTTTGATTTTTCGCTGCGCGTTTAAAATTATGTTTTAAACCTATTTTCCATCAGATTCCTCGTCGCCGACGAGGATGATTTTATTTTTATTCATTCCTTTTTTATTTTATGATGTCTCTGCGTGGACAAAACATTCAGATCTTTTACTTTTTCCTTTATTTTATTCATGGATTTAAAAAATTGATGTGACATGCATGCATGACGGCTTATGAGCCAATTTTGATACCCTATGCCCATGTATGATTGCTTTAGTAGTTTCCTAAGAATGTAAATATTTCTTAATTATGCTCTGATTGATGAGTGGTGCAGGAATTGCAGCGTGGATGCAGTGTATACCCATTTTTTTCCTTTTTTTCAATGCAGGTTTTGGGCTTATTTAGGTTAGAAACTGCTCCAAGAACTGCCTGGACATTGACCGGCACTCAGTGAGGCAAACCGGCACTCGCTACTCAGCGAGTGCCGCCACTTTTCATCGAGTACCGCCTGGTCCCTTTTTTTTCTCATAAAAGATAATTCTTGCTTATTTAGAATTTCCAAGCTTTTTTATTCCCCTTTCTATCTAATCTCTCATCTTATTTTCATCCTCACTTCCCTTCTTATGGATCCTATCAGCTCTGACATTCTTCTCCTGTGGATGGATTGAATGAAAAACAGGTTTAAAATTTATTTTAAACGTGCAGCAGAAAGATTTAAGTTACAAAAACTTATTGGTAACCCAAGATCTACTACTCGTTAACTCTATAGATGCGTACTAACAAGAGGGGATAAGAATTATGCCTTAGATCTTGAACCCAATTCTGATATTTTTTATTCTTGGTGATGCAGCAACCTCCACTAGGTTATCTTCACCCTTATGTCTCCTATGAATGCTTCCCGGAGAGGCTACGGTTAATAGAGAGAACGGAGTAGGTTTGGGAACCTAAAACAGTTTCTACAGCTTCTGGCGTATTAAAACGATGAACTTCTTTTCTAGGACGAAGCTACACTATTTATAGATTCCCAGAACAGACCTAACGTTCAAACGATCGAAGTGTCTTCGATCGATCAAACCACCTTCGAGCGATCGAACCTGTCTAGACTTCAATCGATCAAGACAACTTCGATCGATCGAACATGTCTTAACATCATCCTCATGTGCCTTTCCAAGCATCCTAGCGGAGCTAAGAGTGGGACCACCTAGGCTCTTTATTGTTGGCTCAGACCAGTTGTCAATTCCTATGACCAAACTCTTTGATCAGCAAACTAACCAACTGGTCAGTTAACATTTACTCCACTATAAAACGATAACTGAACTCCAATGCAAAAGAACAAATCCGAAGCAATAACTAGACTTGTATGGTGTACTAATGTCCCTCTACCGTAAGCATTCATAATCATATTCAGGTAGTCGGATAACTGTTACTGTCAACCTGAATCATGATTACTTCTTATATTCTGTGAGTCCCATTCACCTCTCGTGATTACCAAATATGTTGATAACTACTTATCAACAAGACTGCAGTTCTCAGTAATCAACTTCGTGACATTCTCAAGGGAATGTTTACTCTGAAACAGAGGGTAGATTCTATCTTGACAATATATGTTCATAACCCTATGAACATGACATACCCAAGATACCCAGGTGTTGATCTTTTATAGACCTCACTGATTGGTAAGTCAAATCATCCATATCCACAATCTGTGTCCATAATCATCTTAAGATTGAGAACACGTACCTTATACAAGTTATGAGTTCCTATCGACTGTTGACAGCCTTAAGTGTCAATAAGAAAGCTCAGGTCCGTCAATGCACTATAAGCACTAGCATATTAACCAAGATTTACACTCTAGTGATTGAGATTCATCACTCCATCCAATGGTGGCTAATCATGCTACAGTGTAAACCTGATGAGATATCCAGTCTCATCATCTACTGTGACAAATTCTAAATGTCAAAGAATTGGAATTCGTATCTCACTTGTATGTATCTCATACACACACGAATTACCTACTATGATACTTAGGGATTAACAATCATCTCATGAAAGAAACATACATAATAAAATGTAAAGCTGATATCCATATATTAAAATGTCAATGTCTCATACATAAAGTAATGGTTTAAGGGCACAAACCCAACAAACTCCCACTTGCACTCATAATTATTCAGGACTACATCTGAGACCTAAACTATCTAGATGACGATCAAAGACCTTCTGCGGCAAGGCCTTTGTAAACGGATCCGCAAGGTTGTCAGAGGTGGCAATCTTGCTGACAGTCACATCTCCACATTGAACAATATCTCGGATTAAATGATATTTCCGCTCTACGTGCTTTCCCTTTTCGTGGTTCCTTGGCTCCTTGGACTGAGCCACTGCCCCACTATTATCACAGTATAGCGTAATAGGTGACAGTGACGCTGGTACCACCTCGAGCTCTATAAGGAACTTCTTGAGCCAAACAGCTTCCTTTGTGACTTTACATGCAGCCACATATTCAGCTTCTGTAATTGAGTCTGCAATGCATTTTTGCTTAAGGCTCCTCTAACTAATAGCACCACCTCCTAAGGTAAAGTAATGTCTGAATGTCAACTTTCTCGAATCTTTATCTGACACAAAGTCCGAGTCAGTGTATCCCACTGAAATTAACTCATCGCCGTCGTACATAAGCATGTAATCTTTAGTGCTTCTCAAGTACTTAAGAATGTGCTTAATGGCTGTCCAGTGCTCTGGACCTGGATTCGATTGATACCTGCTAACCATGCCAACGACAAAGCAGATGTCTGGTCTAGTGCATAACATTGCATACATGAGACTTCCTACTGGCAAAGCATAGGGAACTCCTGATATGCGATTCCTCTCCTCTTGTGTCTTTGGACACTAGTCCTTGGAGAACGCTAAACTATGTCTGAAAGGTAATAAACCTTTCTTCGAATTATCCATTGAAAACCTAGTTAGCACCTTGTCGATATAATCAGCTTGAGATAATTTTATTATCTTTCGCTTACGATCCCGAAAGAGCTTTATCCCAAGGATATAGCTCGCCTCTCCTAGATCCTTCATATCGAATGTACTAGCTAGCCAAACCTTAACCGTTGACAATGCTGCTATATCATTCCCAATGGGTAGAATGTTATCAATGTAAAGCACAAGAAAAGCCATCACTTTCTCTTGACACTTCTTGTATACACAAGGTTCATCCAGATTCTGTATGAAACCAAACGATTTGACCGCTTGGTCAAAACGAATGTTCCAACTCCTGAACCCATAAATAGACTTTTGCAACTTGCATACCAAGCTACCTTTCCCACCAGCTATGAACCCTTCTGGTTGCTGCATATAGATGTCCTCCTCAAGATTGCCATTCAAGAATGCAGTCTTGACATCCATCTGTTAGACCTCATAATCTAGGCATGCAGTAATGTATGAGAGTATGCTGATGGACTTGAGCATGGCTACCAGCGAGAAGGTTTTCTCATAGTCAATGCCCTCCCTTTAAGTATAACTTTTTGCTATAAGCCTAGCTTTAAAGGTCTCAACCTTTCCATCAGATCTTCTTTCCTCTTGTAGACCCACTTACAACCAATGGGTTTAATATTGGTTGGAAGCTCTACAAGATCCCAGACCTGATTAGAATCCATAGATTCCAATTTAGCCTTTGTAGCTTTAACCCAATGAGCTGAGTCTACATCAGCAATTGCCACTTCATACGTGGTAGGATCAGATTCAGATTTTATGGAGACAGCTTCAAAACCTTCTCCTAAGAACATGTATCTATCAGGCTGGCTGATAATCCTCCCACTACGATGGGGTACCCGTGCAAAAATGGGTGAAGAAGTGGTATTTTCTTATATTACATCGTTATTAACTACAGGTAGGACTGAGGGCTCTCCTTCTATTTCTCTAAGATCTATCCTTCCTTTAGGTTTATGGTTCATGATATAATCATCCTCCAAGAAAACAACATTTGTACTAACAAACACTTTCTATTCTCTTGGATCATAAAAATACCATTCATAAGTACCCTTTGGATACCCTACAAACTAACATACTTCCAATCTAGAATCCAATTTGCTCATCTTTCCTTTCCGCACATATGCCAAACACCCCCATATCCGGAGATGTTGCAAAGAAGGCTTATGCCCAATCCACATCTCTTGTGGTGTCCTGGGAACAGACTTGCTTGGTACTAGATTTAGTATGTATGCAGCGGTTTCCAAAGCATAAGCCCAAAGGAATAATAGCAACTCCGAATAACTCATCATTGACCTAGTCATGTCTAAAAGAGTCCGATTCCTTCTCTCTGCTACACCGTTCTGCTGAGGCATACCAGGTGCAGTCAACTATAATAGAATCCCATTCTGTACGAGGTGATCAATAAACTCATTAGAGAGGTACTCGCCACCTTGATCAGATCGAATGGCCTTGATATGTGTGTCCAATTTAGGGATGGCAACGGGGCGGGTATGGGACGGGGTCCCCATACCCCGCCCCCGCCCCGCTTCACTAAGCCCTCCCCCCGCCCCCACCCCGTTTCACTGAATCCTCCCCCCGCCCCCGGGGTCCCCGACCCCGCCCCGCCCCGTCCCGATTATGATGTTTTTTTTTTGGTACACAAATTGAAAAAAATGTAATTTTTTTAATGCATTTTTTCCCCATTAGTGTAATTTTTTTAATACAGTTTTTTTTAACTTACCCAATTAGTTCTAATTAGTTTTTTGTCACCCAAAAAAAATTAATAATACATTCAACACAACTATTTAGGGGTAATCGTGTAAATACAAGTATATTCGGGGCGGGTTCGGGTTTTTTGACCCTACCCCCGCCCCCGACCTGAACCCGACTCGGGTTATGGAAACCTCCCCCATACCCGCCCCTAACCCTATTAAGCCCCCCCATACCCTACCTATTAGGGGCGGGGCGGGGCGGGGTGGGAAACCCGGAAAACCCACCCCATTGCCATCCCTAGTCCAATTGCTTCTCCACGTCAGCCCTAAACTCTTTAAACTTTTTAAAGGCTTTAGACTTGTGGTTCATTAGGTACACATATCCATACCTAGAGTGGTCATTAGTAAATGTAATGAAATACTCACAACCGCACCTTGTTCTAATATTTATTGGTCCACACACATCAGTATGACTAATTCCAACAATGCATTGGTCCTATTGCCCTTTGCGGGAAAGGGCCTTTTGGTCATCTTATCCTCTAAACAAGACTCACATACTTCCATTGGTTTGAGAACCAAATTGCCTAAGACCCCTTCTTTGACTAGTCTGCCAATCCTATTTAGATTGATATGGCTAAGCCTCATATGCCAAAGCCTTGTTGAATTAGTGGAAGGTTCCTTTCTTTTAGATGGCACAGTTACCATTGAGTTATTAAGTTCCATGCAAGAGTCTTTAGAAATATTAGGAGTAATCACATGTAAACCATTAGTTTTAACACCAGAACATATAAAAGAACTATTTCTTTTAATGACAACTTATGTTCCAAAATAAAAAGAATAACCATTATTCGATAAATTTGAAACTGAAATTAAATTACGTCTTATTAAAGGGACGTAAAGTACATCTGATAAAACTATTATCTTATTGTCCAAAAATTCTAAAACTACTACTCCTACAGCAACCGCAGAAACGGTTATGATAGAACACAGAGTCAACACGATCTCCCCATCACTGTATTTCCTAGTTGATCTGATCCCCTACAATAAATTACAGATATAGTTAATCGCACCAGAATCAATGCACCAAGTGTTTGAAGTATCCATAATAAAACTTACTTCAATCACTTGTGATTTAATCATACCTTGAACTCTTATAGCTAAGAATTCTAGACAGTTCCTCTTTCAGTGGCCCTTTTTACCGCATTGGAAACACTTTTCTTTGCCTTGGCCACCCACCTTCCCTTTGCCCTTACCCTTTCCCTTAGAATTTTCCATTGAGGTACCCTAAGAACCAATCAAAACATTTAAATAATTTTTGAAAGGGGTAGAAAAATAAAACGTGCAGGGGGATTTTGACCGATCGAGATGCCCCGTTCGACCGTCGAATGACCCTTTAGTAGAATTCCATGTTACAACAGAATTTTGCTAAGGATCAAACAATCTCACACATTTGTAAACCTCTCAAACACTCACACTTTAATCCAAACTTCGTAACCATAACACAGCTATAAGGACCAACATAACTCTTACTCAACATTCAAAAGAAAATGGAATTGAAATAAGTAAGGTCCGTTTGGCTCGATTCATAAAAACATTAACAACGTTCCTTCAAAATCCAAATTCAACAAGTTAAGTATACAAAACGCGAATCCATAAGTTTGAATTCATTATAACATAACTAAAAGAAGTTTTACTACTTATTACAGCATTACACAACCATTCCATGGTTTCTAAGTTACAACCAAACGTAGTTCTAGATCCTTAAAGCATATTTTACAACATTGGAACGTAAAGCAAAAGTATGTACAAGAGGATGATTCCTGTCGTTTCCACAGCCTCAGTCCTCATGCTTCTTTATTCCTTTATTCTTATCACTTGCAATGGAGTAAATCTCTAATGCTCAGTTATATGCTGAGTGCACAATTCTAAACATAAGCTTATATGACAATTCATGCTCTAAACATCAAACCACATCAGAATAGTCTCTGGGGTGAGAGACACACATTCATCCGGTAATGAAACAATGAAATTGATGTCGTGGAGGGCCTTCTCCCAACCGCTCATCCAAGTTTATTTCTGAATGTTCAGCGTGCCAACAAGTCAAGGCAGAGAGACAAGTACCTGCAGGACTACTACAGTCATTACCTGTGTCATAGTAGAAATGGGATGAGATCACGATCTATGATCACCTAGCAAGAACGATAAGATTTGGGTTATAGTTGATGGATTGACAAAGTCAACTCATTTTCTACCGATCAAGAAGACTAAGCCATCAAGGTTAGTGGAATTGTATATGAAAAGACTACACGGAGTTCCAATTATGATTATATCAGATCGCTATAGTAGTTTTATGTCTAGGTTTTGGGAAGTTTGTAAAAGTTTATGGGTACCAAGTTAAGTTTTAGTACTACCTTTCATCCTCAGACTGACGGACAATCTCAGATGTTAGAAGATATATTTTGATTGAGTGTTCTAGACTTTGGGAGTGACTGGGAGAAGTACTTACCACTAATCGAATTCGCCTACAACAACGGATTCCAATTATGTATTGGTATGGCACCGTATGAAGCTTTATATGGACGAAAATGCCGATCACCGGTTTGTTGGATCGAGGTTAGGAAAAGAAGGTTATTAGGACTTGAGATAATACAGTTAACTACTGAAAAGGTAAAGTCGATTCAGAAGTGACTTAAGGTAGCTCAAAGTCATTATAAAAGCTATGCACGACCGATGACATTCGAGGTAAGAGACTTTGTGTATTTGCGAGTATCACCTTCGAAAGCATTATCCATTTTGGGAAGCGAGGGAAACTCAACCCAACATTCGTAGAATTGTTTGAGATCCTAGAGAGAGTAGAACCAGTGGCTTACCGACTAACCTTATCATCTTAACTAGAGCACGTGCACAACATGTTTCCTGTGTCTATGTTGAGACGGTGTATGACGGATACGAGTAAGATAATTATACCAGAGCCATTACAGATTCATGAGGACTTTACCTATGTAGAGCATCCGATAGAGATTTTAGACCGAAAGGAACAAGTATTGAGAATGAAGACGATTCCTATAGTGATAGTGTTATGGCGTAGTCACACGATTAATGATGCTACGTGGGAGAATAAGGAAGAGATTAGGAATGAGTACCTGTATCTTTTCGAATCATGAGGTATAAGTTTGGGGACAAACTTTATTTTTGGAGGGGAGAGTTGTCACACACGTCCCGGAAAATCATTGTTTTAAGGAAAAAATGCATAATTGAATTTTGGAAAGATTAATAATGTTGATTAATAATCTTGAGATAAGGTTGACTATGAGTTAATGTGGAGTGTCATTTGAGGACACGGTAATTCGAGTATCATGAGGCACTGATGTGATTAAATGACATTTATGTGGCTTAAATGTTATTTAAATATTATGGTATATTTGAATAGTACAAATTACCTGTGTAGTGTAATTTCTGATAATTTCGATCTTGTTAGGGATCATTTTGAACCTTATAGAGATAACCCGTGTGATACGTTGCATAAAAGGTAAGTGATCTAGAAATTCCACGAAAATAGATTTCGGACGGCGACAAATAAAACTTAGATGAAAACTTTTATAAATTATAGTTTTCACTCGTGAAGTAATGAATTAGACGTGTAAGACATTTCGGGGAATAATTAGAAGTTTTGAGAACTCGTGGGGAGGTAAACATAATTCTCGAGAGTCGTGCCTATATATAGAAACTCATGAGATATTTTCGTTTCAACTTTTCTTAAAACCTAAATCAAGATAGGTGATTTATTGCTTAGAGATTCAAAGCACAAATCGACGACTTTCCAATCGTCAATTTTTTTCCAAATTCCGCATTCGAACTCCTTGAGGTAAGAGCTTTGTTTTAATACCTCTTAGGCCTTGTTTGGCTTAGTTTTACGAAAATATTAATTCTAGAAATTTGGGGAAAATGCGTATATACTTGTAGGAATCCCTTGAGATCGGAGATTCGACGTTTAATCAGTCCCCTAGTACTTCCCTCAAAGTTATAGGACGTTTGTGCGAGGTATGAATTCTAACCCTATGGTTTAGTAAATTTACATGTTTTAAAATATCCGAATTGATATTTTTGGATTTGGGCGAAATTCATGTATTAATTAGGCCCATTAATTATACACGTGAAAATGTATGAAAAGCATATCTATGTGATTACGTGAGCATGCTAAATGTTTATGTGAGTCAAAGGGGAGTTTGATACCAATCCATGCTGGGGATAGCCTCTCGATGTTTGAGAGTTATAGTAGCGACGACTACTTGCTTGGTTTGGGAACCAGCCCAGCCAGAGCAGTTGGATGCAATGATTGAGAGACCTTGGACTTGCCATTGGCATCGCGGTTTAAGATTTAAGGCTTGCCGATATATCGGATGAATGCATGTCCCTCTCCCTAGAGACTATTTTGGGTGTTTTGATGTTTTAAAGCATGAATTTTCTTAAAGCATATGTTCAGAATTGTGCACTCAGCATATAGTTGAGCAGTGGAGCTTTACTCCATTGCAAGTGACAAAAAGAAGGGCAAAAGAAGCTTGAGGAGTAAGGCTATGGGGACGACGGAGATCATGCTCGTGTTTATAGTTTTGTTTTCTATTCCATGAATGCAATATGAACTTTGAATAGTACAAACTATGAATTTCAACTTGGGAGACTATGGAATGGATTTGTAAGTTGTAATGAGTAATCGAATTTTTTTTGGTTATATTGTAACTTATGGAATCTTTTGAATGGAAGTTAGTAATACCTCTATGTTTTAATCCAAAACATACCTTAACTTGTTTCCTTTCCGCTTTCTTTTCAACGTTTAACAAGGGTTATGTATGTTCTTACAATCTTGATTGACTTGAGAAGTTTTGGATTAAAGATTGGAAGTTTTTTTTGAAAGTTTCATAGTGTGAGGTTGAATGGACCCTTAGCAAGAATTCTGCTGCTAGAAGCAATTTTGCTAAAGGGTCATTCGACCGGTTGAATTGGGTCGTTTGACCGATCGAAATGACCCCTGTATGAAATCTTTTTCTACCCCTTCCAAAAATTATTTAAATATTTTGATTGGTTCTTAAGGCACCTTTAGGAACCCTTTCAACATAAATTCACATGTTTCAAAATATAATTATATTTTTAATTTTATACAGATTTTACAACTCGGAGAGTATTAATTCCAAAAGCTTTGAATACTCAATGTTGTTTTTATGTTTCTTTTCTGCTGCTATAACCTTTTAATGGATTGGATGTGCTTCAGTGGCATGCCACGTGTCCTATTTTCGTATGTAGCAGGATGGGTCATGACACTTATAGTGGGATCGAAACAGACCAAAAGGCAGTCGGTTTCGGTTGGGGCGGGGGTGATCAGTTTTGGTCGGGGTATTCGGTCGGGTCGGGTTATTGATATGGGCCATTGAATGGCAGATTTGGAGAAGGAGAGCTAACTCTGCAAATAAAATAATACCCAAAAAGTTTTAAGAAATAAATAAATATTGAGACAACAAACAAATTTAGATTTTGCCTTAATTATTAGTCTCTGTCTCTTCTTTCAAATGCTGACTATTTCTTTTCCCATAATATACAATTGAAGCCATGTTCATATGCATCTCAAACACACACACGTACACACACACACAGCCACACACAAGTATATATATATGTATAAATCAAGAACTACTAAAAAAATTTAGCCCCAGTGAAACATATTCTAAATCCATGCAACAGAGATAGATCCCCAATTCATGTCTCATGTCACCCAATAATAGTAAATTAGTATGGAATCTCAATACACACACACACATACACACACACATATGTATATATATATAAATTTTGAAATGAATAAACAAACAATTTTACATTTCTCTTCTTCAACCTTGCATCGACACCAGTAGTACCACCATTGCTCTCTACTTTAAACAGATCTAGTGTTCCTTTCGTCGACTGTAGATCTGGAGGATGATTGGACGAGGGAGAGAGGAGGTGGAGTAGATCTGGAGAAGGAGGTGGCGTAGATCTGGAGGACGACTAGGCGATCGAGAGAGGAGGGATAGAGGATGTGACGTAGGGGGGTAAGGAGGGAGGACAAGGGAGAGAGGAGGTGGAGTAGATCTGGAGGAGGGATTACCGAGCTGGTGACTGGTGGTGAGTGCACCGAGTGGTGAAGGGAGGAGAGGAGAGGCGCAGAATTTAGGGGCTGTAAATTTGTGAAGTGTGAAATTGAACTAGAGTTAGCTTATAAGGGTATTTATACATAAGGATTTCAGTCGGGTTCGGGACACCAAAACTCTCACCCATGTACCGACCGAACTTTCTCTTTCTACTTAGCTACACCCCGACAAACCGACCGCTAGCTCGACACACCCAGAATTTCGGTCGGGCTCGGGTCGGTTCAGTCGGTCGGTCGGTTTGGATTACGGGTATTTTTGTACACCCCTACTAATTGATCTTTATCAAGATCAAAACTACCAAAAATTACACTACACAGGCATAATTGCTATTCATATATACCAGATATGTCAAATAACATTTAATCACATAAAATGTCATTTAAATCATACAAATGCCTCAATAATTATCGAATCACCGTGCCCTCACTTGACACCTTCCATTGATCACAGTCAACCACTTTCCCATTTATCAAATAACATTGATAATTCTCCAAAACTGATTTTGCATTTTAAAACATTTAGATTTTCTGATACGGGTATGACACATATATGGCAATTCATGCTTTAACATCGACACTCAAATAGACTAGTCTCTAAGGAGAGAGATACACATTCATTCGGTAATAGAACTATGAAACCAATGCCGTGGAAGGCCTTCTCCTTACCATGCATCCAGGTGCCCTGACTGGGCCTTCTTCTAAACCATGCACAGTGCCCTGGCTACTATAATCCTCAAACATTGAGGAGCTTACCCCTGGAATAAAATTACACCAAACTCTACTTCGACCCATATAAACACATAACATGCTCATATAATCACATAGATGTGCTTTTCATACATATTCACGTGCATAATTAACGGGCCTAACTAATACGTGAATTTTGCCCGGATCCAAAATATCAAATCGGATATTTAAAACATGAAAATTTCCTATAAAACATAGGTTTAGAATTCATACCTTAGGCTACGCTCCTATAACTTTAAGGGAAGTACTAGCAGCCCTGATTCTAAGCCAAATCTCCGATTACAAGTGATTCCTACAAGTTTTACATACTTTTCCCCAAAATTCTCAAAATTAGATTTCGTAAAACATAGCCAAATAAGGCCTAAGAGGTATCAAAATAAAGCTCTTACCTCAAGGAATCCAAATATATAATTTAGGTCGAAAGTTGACGAACAACGAATGTCGTTTGGTGTCAGAAAGCTCTAAGTTTTAGAAATCCCCCTAAGCTCTCAACTTTAGGTTTTGAGATATTATGAAAATATCACACTTCTTGCTATAAATAGACACGAGTCTCAAAAATTACGTTTACATCCCTACGAGTTTTCAAAACTTCCAATTATCCTCCAAAATGTCTTAAACATTTACGTTATTGCTTCACGAGTAAAAATCTGTAATTCATAAAAAATTTCATCTAAATTCCGTTTGGGTCTGTAGTTACGTCCCGGAAACTATTTTCGTGGAATTTCTAGATAACCTACCTTTTTATGCAATGTGTCACTTACATTAATACTACAACATTCAAAATGATCTTAACCAAGATTAAAACTATCATAAAATACACCAAAACAGATATAATCACTATTCACATTTACCAGAAAATATCAAATAACATTTAAGTTACATAAATGCCATTTAATCATATCAATACCTCATGAATTTCCACATTCCTGTGTCCTCGATTGACACCCACCATTGATCCACCATCAACTCCATTTGAAATTATTAATCAACATTAATAATTCCTAAAAATACTTATGCATTTGAAATAATTGGATTTTTTGGGACGGGTGTGACAATATTGAAGCATGAATTATCATATATGCATTTGTTAAAATTGTACACTTAGCATATAGCTAAGCAGTGGAGATTTATTCCATTGCATGTGAGAAGAAGAAATGAAAGAAAAACGCGAGGAGTGAGGCCGTGGGAGCATCTGAGCCTAAGCTCTTCTGTATATAGTTTTGTAGTTCACCTTGTATTGTAAATGAATAGTAGGGGAGAGAGAGAGAGAGAGAGAGAGAGAGAGAGAGAGGAGGGGGACTTTGTTTGTAATCTCAGAATACTTGTACTCTTTGAATCATTGTAATATGAGTTTTAGAAGTTAGAATCATGTTTTTAATTTGGAAACCTCGAAATGGATACGTAAGGTTGTAATATATTTGAATCGTATCCGAACTTGTGAGTTTATGGTTGAATGTTTAACTTATCAAAATTGCTTTTTGGAATGTTTTACAACGTCTGTCATGAGTGGTGGAAGTGGTGATTTGATTTGGTTGAGTGAGACTTAGGAAAAACCCATCAAGTAATGAGGGATTCTGCCCAGGTCCCATTCCACCGGTCGAATGCGGCAGTTCGACCGGTCGAAGACCGGTTGCATGTTTACTCATAGCTACTCTTTTGAAAAAATTTTAAAGGTTCTTATTAGTTCTTAGGGTGCCTTTAGGGTCCCTATTAAATACTATATTCTTGTTTTGAAATATAATTAACTTGTCAATTTTATATGGATTCTACGGACTCGAAGTTCAACATTTTTCAAATAAACTTTACTTTAAAGAGTTTCTTTATGTTTCTTTTTTGCTGCGTTTACTTTTAAAGAATTTGATAAGCCTCGGTGGCGTGCCACGTGTCCTATTTCCGTCCGCATCGGCATGGGTCGTGATAGATCTGGATCTGGTCCAAAGCTGATCCGTTTACAGGCTTACACAAAACTAGGGATGGAAAAAAAACCGTCCGGCCCAACAATTAGGGACTCTTTTGGAGGAGGCGTAATAGGAGTACCCGAGTAAGGGCGAGTTTGATAGTTTAAAATCAAAATTCTATAGGAGTCGGACAGAGGTGGTATTTTCTACAAAGCGCCCACCCCAATTATGTTAGTACTATTATAATCTTGAAAATAATTTGTAAGATTTGTATGATTATATACTTAGGTTTGGAATGTGTTTTTATTTCTTTAGCATGTTTGTTCAATACTATATTTTGGATCTTTAATAGTATTTTATTAATTTTTTTTAGTGTTAAATGTTACAGGTGACAGAACTTACGATGACGGCTACTATCCGGGAGGGGGATACACAAAAGGTGGCCCCACTGATGCCAGTTATACTAAAGAAGGATGTTATGCCAATGACTATCCTTATGCCAGTTGAAGATTCAAAGATAGTTATATCTAGTTTACATTTCTGTCGTTCTTGTTATTAGCTTTAGTTATTCTTTAACTAAAGAACAAAGTGTGTTTGGGGACTTCAAGGCTAGACGACAAGGGAATAGAGTCACGTGGGGGGAGTTTTTCGAATTGAGAACACCACATGATATCTTCCCCATCTTCCTTGGATTCATGGGATTCAACTTGGGGATTTATAGCACTAGTTTAGCTCTTGGTCCATGTTATGTAAAGCTAGTACTTGGGTTTCAAAGCTTTGGTTGTTCCAACTTGGGTAGTAGGATTCTTAACTTTAGATATGTTGAAAATCTGTGCCGAAAAAGCTTTAAGAATGGAAATCCAAATCAGTAACGGGCTGAGGCGCGGACAATGTCGCTCTCTTTAAGGTTGATTTCGTGCCTCCTAGGTCTTCTCACCGGTGCGCAGGATGGTGTGTCAACCCCCAGGATACAACATCCCAAACTATAATCAATTTTTGTTCTGCTTTATGCACCAAGCTGAACAAAACACAATGAACTACACCGAACACTAAAATATAAATCTGTATTACCCAGTATCTTATACGACATAGAATAAGATGATAAAGCAAAGAGAAACTTTCAAAGAAACTGTGAAAGTTTCTTCTAAACGTAGTAGTTGAAAAGTGAGAATAGGAGGAACAGAGTGTATGATCGGGAGAGAACAAGTCCTAATTATACGCTTTAATTTACGTTTGTTAGTCTATTTTATCCTATTTTTGTATATTTTTACTTCGTTTTCTGTTTTATAGCAGGTTTTGGAAGAAAACACTAATCCAGGTTAAATAAGGAGTAAAAAGAAGCTGAAAGAAGCTGAGAAAGACACCTCGCGCGAGCGACCTGCTCGCGCTCCTCCCAAAATCGCGCTCGCGCGGCCCGCTCGCGCGACCTATGTAAAAATCAAAGTTGTGTATTTCAGTATTCTGAAGACTCCTACGTGAACGAAACTGCCTAATTACGTCCAGATTGCAAATTATAGCAGTTTTAGTACGAATTGGCTAAGGAAAGCTTCCAAACTTGCCTACAAATCTATATATATCCCAAATTACTTCAATTTAGGGGTTGGCAATTGTTATACACACAATATTCAACCTAATATTCAGCCATTGAAGAGAGAAAAGCAAGGAGAAGAAGAAGAAGACCAAGGATTTCCATGGCCTCCTCCATCAACCTCTTGCCATCCATCAATTCCATGGACAACTAGATCTTAGATCTAGGGTTTCAATGAAACCCTAGTCGAGTAATAGGGAGTATTTTATGTTTTTATTTTAGTTTTGTTATGTATGGATGACAGTTACATGTTTCGAGGATTTTTATAAATAAATCGTACTTCTATTGATTAAATCATTGCTTTCAGAATTTATTCTTGTCTTAGATCTATTTTGACTGTGATGTGCTCAATGATCTATGCTTGCTGTGCTTGTTTAGATTATTTACATGTAATGGTGCTTAAATTGATCTGTGCTATCAAGTATCTGAATAGTCCATGCCTAGATTAGACGGATTATACCACAACCCTAGTTTAGTGTGGGATATTTCGTGCTAACCAAAGATGGATTATGTTGGTGCTTGGACCATAGTTATTTTCTTGACGGAAGAATTGGGCTTGTAGCTACAATTCCCCATTATCATCCAACTTAATAGGCTAAAGTAATTCATAAATACCCTTATTATGAAGCTAGTGGTGGATTTGCAATCCTAGGTTCACTTAAACATTATTTAAAAACAAATTTTAATTGCCTTCATAGTTTAGATTTATTTTATTGTTCTTAGTTAAATTAAAATCAAATCAAAATCTGTTTTTCTTAATTAATTAAATCTAAGTTTTAAAATTAAGTTGCTGTAGTAGATCAATCTCTGTGGGTTCGACCTTTACTTCCACACTGCAAATCTTTTGAAAGTAAAGCATAAAATAAGCATACTTTTATATCTTGATATTAACAACATCAGTGTACATCTTTTTTCACAGACTTGTCAGATACTATATTATGTATATCAACTAAAATCATATATATTAGTACGAAGTAAAATGAATTGAGACGTTATAGTCAAAACCAAATTGAGTAAAAAGTGGGCCCATCCATTATACAGTGGAGAAATACATGGGTTAGTTTTGGACAAAGTCCAATTTTTTACTCCCATTTAAAATATCACTTTAAATTAGTTTCCAAGACTTAGCAGTATAATACTATAATCACAACCCACATATATATTATTGTTAAAATATATTAACAATCCCCCACTTATTGTAACAAAAATAATTATTTGATAAGTTGGGCTGTTACACCCTTTCCAAATTTGCATAGTTTTAAATGCATGTTATGAGATTCTGTGAAATTATTAATGTTTATTAATAATTGAGGATAAGTGGTTGATTGTGGTCAACGGTGAAGTGTCAGTGAGGACACGGGAACATGGTGCTTTGTGTGCTTTGGCACGTTTAAATGACATTTATATGATTTAAATGCTATTTGAGATATATGGTATTATGTGAATAGTAAATTATACATGTGTAGTATAATTTCTGGTAATTTTGATACTGTTGGATATCATTTGAGAACTGTGGTGAGAACGTGAGTGATACGTTATATAAAAGGTAGGTTGTGTAGAGATTCCACAAAATTTAGTTTTCGGACGTATATTTTAGACCCAAACGGGACTTGGTCGAAAACTTCTGAAAATTTATAATTTTCACTCGTAAAGGTTTAAAATGGACGTATGCGACGTTTCATGGGTTAATTAGTAGTTTGAGAAACTCGCGGGGAGGTGAACACAATTCCCGAGAAGTTTGTCTATAAATAGGAGGGGGGTTGGATTTTCATTAGTTCAAAACCTTATAAAATATCTTGAGAGAGGAGAGAGAAAGGAAATTTTTATCCTCCGAGCTTTGCGACGATATACGACGACCGTTCGCCCGCCAGTTTTTTGCCAAATTTTATATTTGGACTCGTGGAGGTAAGACCTTCGTTTTGATAGTCATTAGGCCTTGTTTTGCAAAGTTTTTATAAAAAGCTAATTTCTAGAAATTGGGAAAAACAAGTATAAACTTGTAGGAATCATCTCAAATTCGAGATTCGACGTTTAATCGATCCTTCAAAGTTTGAAAGGAATCGCACAAGGTATGAAGTTTTAACTTGTGAAATATAGAGAAATACATGTTATAAATTTCGACGACAAAATTGTGATCCGGGCAGAATTCATGTGTTAATCTTAGGCCCGTTAATTATGCACGCGCTTAAATGTGAAAAGCATGTCTAAATTTACGCGAGCACGTTGAGTTGTCTATGTGGGTCAAAGGGGGGGGGGACTTATACAAATTCATGCCGGAGTAAGCTTCTCGATGTTTGAGAATTTGAGTAGCGACGACTACTGTGCATGGTTGTAGGCTTGGACTTGCCATGGCACTTGGGGGATGTAATGGTTGTAGGTTTGGACTAGCCATTGATATCGCGGTTTAAGGCTTGGACTTGCCGCTACCAGATGAATGCGTATTTTTTTCCCTAGAGACTATTGATATGATTTATGAGATTGAAACATGTTTATCATATATTGCATATGTTAGAACTTGTGCACTCAGCATATAGCTGAGCAGTAGAGATTTACTCCATTGCAGGTGATAAGAAGCGTGAGGAGTGAGGCCGAGAAACGCCGAGGAACCACACTTTTGTTTATATCTTTTGTTATCATTTTCCTAATCTTGTAATAAGAATTTGGGTAGTGTAATATCTTGTAATCAAATCTTGTTATGGGTGGGTTTAGTACTTGTAATCGTTTGTAAGCTTTCATAGTTATGTGTGGAATCGTTGGGTTATTCTTTTTAAATCTGCTATACTCCAACCAATGGCACTTTTATGCTTCTGAAGTATGCTAATGAGTTTATTTTCTTAACTGGAGTCTAGAAGAGACGATATTATTACGGGATAAGTATTATTACTACTAAGGAAAGCATATTTAAGCGCTTTAGGGAGCTCTTTTAATTCCAATTGTGGAGTTTGTAAATTGGATGGAAGTGTTAATGTAGTCTTTGGTGGTAAAGGTTCAAAATGTGTGGTTCACATTGCTTCTTGAATTACTTCTTCTGTTGAATCTTCATTAAAACATACTTGACTTATAATATGTTCTTGCAGATTATTATTGTCTAGATTTTGAATAGAGTTATTAATAACAGATTCTACTGGATCATTATAACAAGTCAAGTTAAAATATTCTCGTGATAGAGATTCAATAGCATGAACTTCTTCAATATTCTCATCTTCTTCTTGATGTTGTGGATTAGAAAAAACTTTAATATTTAAATTCATATTTTCAAATACTACAGTCATCATACCACTGTGGATTCGAATAGAGGCATCAATGGTAGCCAAGAAGGGCCTTCCAAAAATAACTGGTATTTGCACATTAGCATCTAATACTGGTTCTGTATTAAGGATGACAAAATCTACTGGAAAAAATAAATTTGTCAACTTTGACAAGAACATTCTTCCAAAATTCCTCGGGGGTATTTTGTATATCTATCAGCAAGTTGTAATACCATGCGAGTAGGCTTTAGCTCACCTAATCCAAGCTGTTGATAAATAGAATAAGGAAGCAAGTTCATACTAGCTCCTAAGTGAAGGAGTGCGTGATTAATTTTATGATTTCCAATAATACACGATATTGTTGGTGTACCTGGGTCTTTAAATTTTGTTGATAAATTATGTTGTACGATGGAATTAATTTCTTCTGCGAAGTCAGCGGAATACGCATCCTTTTTTACATTTTGCTTATGTTTGACAGTACATAAATCTTTTAAAAATTTAGCATAAACAGGTACTTGATTAATCGCATCTAAGAGGGGAATATTAATATGCGATTGTTTAAATAATTCTAAATATTCCTGATTCTTAGCATTTTGGTATTTTCTTAAACGTTGTGGATAAGGAATTTGAGGTGAATATTCAGGAGTTTCCTCTGTTTCTTTTTCCACTGGTAAATCAGCTGCTTCATTTTCTTGGGAAATTTGTGGTTTTTCAAAGGTTTCAACTTCAACTTCATTAGCAATTTTATCTTCATCCATTTCTTCCTCAATTTCTAGCATATTATCATCTTTATTCGTATGCTCAATTTCTTCTAAAAAAGGTGAAATTTCTTGTCCAACAGCCTTACCACTTCTTAGTACAGTTATAGCTTTTACTTGTTCATGTTGATTATTACCAGAAGTTGAGGGATCACCTTGTGATTGTCCCCTTGGATTAGGTTGTGGTTGGGCAGGAAAAATGCCTTTTCCTTTAGAATCGTGTTGATTGTTAATCATATCCACAGATGTTTGTAGTTTCCCCATGATTTATATTAATTGTTGCATCATAGACTGTAAAGGTTTCTCTTGTACTTTCTTGTGTAGAGGCACATAAACATTAGAATTTTACTGTGTATTAGGATATGTATTTTGTGTTTGTTGAAATTGAGGTGGAGGCGGTAAATACGATTGATTATTTTGAGAAGGATACTGTTGAGGTTGAAATTGTAAAATACCTTCTTTGGTATACATATGATTTGAAGGATTCTTCCAGTTAGACTGGTATGAATTACCATAGGAGTTTTGAGGACCCCTATAATTATTCACAACATTTATCTCTGTTGGAGCAATTTCTTGAAAATTTGAACTGTTTGGACATTCATTTGTAGGATGTCCTAACGTATGACATTATCACAAAGGTCTCTTTTCTTCTTAGGTGGATTATTTTTTTCTACTGTTATAGCTTCTACTTTACGTGCTAATTCTTCATATTTCAATGTTAATTCATCTTCTGATTGTAATTGGTATAAACTTTTAGCTTTTTCTGTCCTACCAATTTCTTCTGTTTCCCACTGGGAAGCATTTTCTCCAAGCCAATCGAAGTATGATTCAGCATCGTCGGCAGTTGTACTCAAAAATTCTCCTTGACACATAGTTTCAACTAATTTCTTTGATTTTGGTTCTAATCCTTCATAAAAGAAATTAATTAGACGTCATTTTTCAAATCCATGATGTGGACAAGCTAGCAGGAGATCTTTAAAACGTTCCCAAACTTCAGGGAATGATTCTTTTTCTTTTTGACTAAAAAGTTTAATTTGACGCATCATACTATTAGTTAAATTTTTAGGATAAATTTTTTTTAGAAAGGCTTCATTCATATCATGCCATGGAGTTATAGATTCAGGACGGAGAGATAAAAGCCAGGCTTTAGCTTTATCTTTTAAAGAAAAAGGAAAAAGCTTAAGACGGATTATTTCAATAGGACAGCTTTGATCAGAGAACGTACTACAAACTTCTTCAAATTTACGAATATGTAAATAAGTACGTTCTGACCCCATTCCATGGAAAGTTAGTAAGAGTGGAATCATGCCTTGTCTACAGTGAAAATTTCCTGTATGTCTAGGTAGAGTGATGCAAGAAGGAGTATTGTTTCTTTCTGGGGTAAATAAATCACGTAAAAAACGTTGTTCACGTTCTGGTAAAACAAATTGTGGTATATTTTTCCCATGTTCACTATGAGCATCATTAGCTATTCCCCTCTAAGCCTTCAATTTCAGCCATGATTCTAGGAAACTGTATGCTAGATGAATCACTAGAAATATTAGAATTATGTGGTACTTGATATAAAGCTTCAATAGTATCTAAGTACATTTGAAGTAAAAGAAAAACTAAGTAATAAAAATATTATTATTATTATTATAGCTAAGTAAAAATAAAACTCTTTTTTTTTTAAATATTTTTTTATAATTTTTTTATATTTTTTTTTAGAAAATAGGCACGTACATACTTATAAATTTATATTTATAGATATTTCACAAAGAAAAATTATATATAGTTTTTTATATATGTATTTTTATTATATATATGTATAATTTTTTTTTTCTTAAAAAGAAAACTAAATTATTTGTAAGGTAAAATAAGTATATATATAGATATAGAGTGGGAGAAATAGTCTTAGATCCAACTTTATTTATTTATATTTTTTTATTAACCGGTCCCCGACAACGGCGCTAAAAATTTGATAACATCCTATTGACGCATTTTCTTATCAACACCCAAGTGTAGGTGATCGTACAAGTAATAAAGTTCTGGAAGTCCAGGTCGAACCCACAGGGATAGGCAGTAACTATTTTGTCACTAAAAAGAAAATAAAAGATGATGGATTTTTGTGGGGTTTTACTAAACTACTAGTTTTTATATTTTTGTAATAAAACTAATTAAAAGCGGTTTTTTTAAAGTAGTTTACGATAAAGATTTTAACAGTGCAAAATAAATTAACTAAGATACTAGTAAGAAAAGGAAGAAAAATAAATAAAAGCTAGATTTATATCAAATGACTTTATGGATATTATTATAGCGAAAGATGGAAATAATACAAATATTTAAGCAAAGTTATTAAAAACAGGAAATGTTAATTAATTAGGAAGAAATGATTTAAAGGAATTGGGAATATACAAACCAACACTAGATTCCACAACTTTTGTGTATTTGAAAAGGATTTGGCATTTAAAACTGCAGAGTCATTCTTTATTTGAAAATAAACTTTCTCTAGTCAGGGTCATATCAAGTGTGCCAGGTTTGATATGAAACAACGTCGTTTGGTTTAAAGAAAAATAAAAGGCAATTGGGCAGTAGGCAGGTTCGAACCGTGACCCGCCGCGGACGTGGGTTATTCGGCGCCCAGTCCCCACCACTCTGTCACTACACAATTGCCGGCCATTAATGGGTAGAAATATATATATATATATACACATATTTGAAATATAAACTTTGTCATATGAATTGTTTAAGTATGCTAGGTGTTTTTTTTATGACAAAAGGTATAGTTTGACAATCCACATAATTATATTATTATTTCAAATATGTAATCTATTGATGTCCAATATAGCCATAGTATATAAACATGTTAAATGGTCATAAACTATAGATACATATATATTTTTGGCCATAAATGGAAAAACAACCCATCCAGATAAATTTGCCCATTTAAGATTAGCGCACAAAGGCTGTGGTTTCTAAGTTTTTACTGCATATCCCCAATTAAAGTTTTAGCCTACCATTTTAGAATTGAAACTGTCTTCCAAATAACATTTTAAAGAAAGATTAAATAGATATACACAGTGACTGCCCAATTAAAATTAAAGTTATAAAACTAAGGTAAGGGTGAAACTAATATTATTTTATTTTTTTCGTCACTTAACATGAGCTGGGGTTGAATTTGTGGAATCTGCAAAATAACAAAGCTTAGTACAACTAGGCTAATAAAATATAAATAAATGGAAATACTGAACCAAAAATAAAATACTAAACCTTTGACTTTGGCTTCTTGTGGGGTCACAGTGGTTGAACTCCAAGAACACAAGCAAGGCCAAACCAATCCTAATCTAATTTGGGAGTAAGATATGGGTATGGTGTGCTTGGGACTTTAGTAGGTGATAATAACAACTACGTGGCTAAGAAATATGGCATTTACTTGCAAAATCTGTCTTTTAGTGAATGAAAATATTGCTATAAAAACTGAAAATTTGGGTTTCAAACTATTTTAGGGGACAACTATAAGTACTACTAAACTAAAAATATTAAATCTAAATTTTAATAGGAATATTTTACTACTACAAATTAACAAAGGGCCTACGAGAAAACAAATATTTTATTTAAAAAAATACAGTACATAAAGTTTTGCTAGATATTTTTGGAACATGAAATCATCAATTATATAAAAGTAAAATTTTACAACTACAAGAACTAGAAAAAACAAAGAAAAATTAAAGCTTCCTATTTCTAGGGACAATATGAAGTGCTCACATGATAACTCCCTAAACTATTTTCTCTAAGTGATTGTGTGTGTGGAGCTGTTGCAGCTTGTTGATGTGTTTTTTCTTCTGCTCTTGGCTTGCCTTTTATAGACGATTTGAGATGTAAAATCGTCACTGTATTCATCAGTCTACCCATTTTTTCTCCGTGCCTCGTCCCAATTTCTTCAGTTCTCTGACAGTTTTTGAAATTGATCCTGCAGAGAAGGAGAGAGAGAGAGAGAGAGAGAGAGAGAGAGAAAGAGAGAGAGAGAGAAAAGGAAAAAAAAAAAGGAAAGAGACAAATATATATATATATATATTATATACCTATGTTAACATCCAAGCAGTACTTGGATGTTATTTACGTTTCTCCGGTTTTCACTATTTATATTTTGACATATCAATATACGAGGAATGTTACGGTGTGGTTGCTACTTCTTTCCTTCCCTTTATTTCACTTCATTTTTACCTAAACATATAAAATATGTAAAAACACATAATTACACGCATGTGAGTGACATCACCATTAAATTATATTATTTCAAATATGCATGTAAAACTAGAGATTTGGGGGATTAAATGAGCACTATATCTATTATATTGGCACATGAATGTGCAATATTCAGTGTTTGTCAGTAACACTCGGACAGAATAACCCCCAGGCAACCCACTCGGTTAAGCTGTTCTAACGTACCGCCTGACCTAAAGAAAAAACAGAACCTAAGGAAGAAATAGTCCCACTCCCTCGAAGACCCTAACGGATTCCTATCCTCCAGCTTTACTCGAGAATGAAAAAGAGAAGAAAAGAAGCGAAGAACTGTAATCTGAAGGCCGGGAATACGAAGACTTACAAGAATTAAGCACGGAGAGAGCTCGGGAAGCTTGACCGGGAGCTTTTTCTCTCAAAATCGCTCGGTAATCTCTATCTCTTGGCAGCAGAAATGAAAGAAATGAGCAAGTGTCTTTTATATATGAGGCGTGAATGGTTCACATCAGATCAGATCTAACGGCCATGAAACTTTCCCGCCTGACAGCTGTCACCTCGGGCACGTGGAGCGTTGCCTCAAAAGATGCGCGCATTAAATGTGTGACATGATTGTCCGGTTACCACGCGGCTATTCGGTTACACCCACACCGACCTCGTTGGATCCTAATCAGAGCAGTCACTCCTTGACACATGGCAGCCACCGACCCCGGGTTCCCAAGGATACCGTTCGGTCTAACCCTCGCGAGGCCAAGGGGACGGGTCCTTCCCCGAGCAATGTCCCGAGCGGTCTACTGAGTGGCACAGATTTTCAAATCTCATCTGATAGAGCATCACATCAGTTTTGAAAATGGGGGGGCAGCTGATATGTTCAAAAATATCCAGTCAAAGTCAAACTACCACCTTAGTAGGGAAATGCCAAGTCATCCGGAATGGGCGCTCATTACTCAGCCATCCCGGGCTGTCCGGCCAAGACTGCCTGGTCTGGGGCCACAGCTCGGGTCTACAGCTCGGGTCTACGGTACCGACGACACACAGTGGGCGCAGTCCGGACCTGATCCCGTGACTTGCACCACAAGGCTCTAGCGGTTTACTAACTCAGTCAGAAGGCTAATGGAAAGGGGAAGCAGTTTCCTAAAGTGCTTAGGAAACTTCCATGATTTATGCTAATCAACTTGTAATTAGATTAGGCTTCCTAATCTGATAGTTGCCTTGTACGGATGGTCTCTTGCACCTATAAAAGGGACCACTCACCCCCATTAAAGGGGATCGCATTCTTAATTTTCAGAATATCATAGTACTTCACTCTTATGCATATACCCGGTCGGTTTTCTGGTAGTGTGGCCCTCTCTGTCGGCTCACCAAACGCCGCCGGTGACCTGTTAGTGAATGCGCACTGACGCACCCGTGGACGTAGGTCACCTCGTTAACGGGACCGAACCACACTCAAACTTCTTGTGTTTATCTTTCTCACCTTGAACTGCTCATCTAAGTCTTTCCTAGATTTTGGCATCATCAATATATATATGTACAAAGATTCTCTAAAGAGGGCCACCTCTCTTTATTAAAGAGAGGGCCTCTGTTTTGGCCGTCAGATTGTGTTTAAAAATTGTGAAATGACAAAACTGCTTTTAATGAAAACACGATTCGACAGCCAAAACCGAAGCCCTCTCTTTAATAAAAAGAAGGCACCCTCTTTAGAGCCTGACTGTATATATGTATGTAAGAAGTGATAGATTTAGGGCAGTGACAGTCATGGAGGCAGTGACGGGATGTTGAAAAGAGGATTAGGTCATGAAATGTGATAGAAGGAAGAAGAAGGGGATGATGTTAGTAGTCAAAAGTACAAAAATTTTATAAGGACAAAATAGTAACTTGACCAACTCTGTTAACCACAAACTCTAACAAGGGAGGTTAGTGTAAATTTTTAAAATAGGAGGAGGTACGTGTAATTAAACCATACCTCAGGGGAGGTGAGTGTAATTTACTCTTAATTTTAAGATTCGATATATATATATATATTTGGATATGTGATAACTAAATATTTAAGATAAATACATATCCAATCCCATCATATTGTATTTTTATCCCGCGAGTTTGGGATAAAAAGGAAGTTCTAGATTTCCTTATCTACTGATAGATTGTGTCCAACACAGGATAGTAGCAGACTTATCCTATCCCACCCTCTTATTTGGCATATAATTATGTCCCTTTAAAAAGTTGAAGTCCCAAATATAAACACATAAAATTGATGGGACGGAGGAAGCACGTACTTATGAGTAATGCTTGGGACACATAAAGCATCCATACAAAGTTGCTCACAAAAACGTATTGTGGTTATCTCTTTCCTCAATGGATCCTACATTGTCGGTGGATGTTTGATGTGCCCCAAGCATTACTCCTTGTGGAACCATCATGGAGTCCACCGAAGCCAAAGGTCAGGATGTATGGTTGTGGAAAAAGTTGCAAGAAAAGTTGTAGGTGTAGCGTTACTCAAACCTTATCAAAAGTGCTATTACAACCCTTTTCACTACCAATACATCCTGATCCTTGATTTCAATGGATCTCGTGTGGGACCATTATGGGGTCCACCAAAATCAATGGTCAGGATATATGGTTGTGGAAAAGGTTGTGAGAAAGGTTGTGGGTGTAGTATTATTCAAACGTTAATGCAACTACAAAAAGGAAAAATCTGAAAATTACCAAAATGGCAATTGAGAAGCATTACATAATCACAATCTCCTTAGTTGGATTTGTCTGAGGGTTAGCTCATGCGTCGACAATTCGTTGTCTAAGAGCTATGATTAGAGACATTAATCCTGAAATAATTTTTTCTCTCCGAAACTAAAATTCCTAAGCCAAAAACAGAAACTTCTTTGGGGTTCACCTCTTTTGAGATTATTGCAGCCATTGGTAAGTCAGGAGGAATCTGTCTTAGGTGGAGAAAAGCAGTGGATCTTGAAATAATCATTCTCAACAAGAATACCGTATCTACTATCATCTTCTATGACCCTGTTCATGTTCAGTTGAATCTTATTTGTGTCTATGCCCGCCCCCCGGCGGCCAAACTGCGGTTGGAAATTTAAAACGCGGAATCAAAATTTTCCAATAAACACCCAGATTTTTACGTGGTTCGGTAAAATTTTGCCTACATCCACACCTAAGAGACCAGTTCTTTCACTATGGAGAATAAAATTTGGTCCCAGAAAATGTTGAATTAAATCCCATAACCCAAATGAGGGAAGACTCCTCAATTTAGCACACCAAGAGCTTCCTATTTAGCTATATACCATCCCCTTTTATAGAGCTTATAACCCATTACTTGTTAGACAAATAATATGACTCTATCACAAAATGAAACCAATCACAATTGGAATCTAGCCAAATCAATAATCCCTAAATCATTGATATTATGTGACATGTGATAGAATCCCAACAACCACAACCATAAGTCAGCTAATTGGTGGGAAGGACTAGAGACAATTGGCAGCTCCTCTAACAGTCCTTTTCTCTGCATTGGAGACTTCAACAACATTGCAGCTTACCAGAGAAAAAGGGAGGTAACTATCTTTGCTTCTTCATAAAAAACAAGTCTAATAAATTTCTTAAATAAATTTGGATTAATTGATTTTGGTTATGTGGTAATCCCTACACTTGGACCAACAAAAGAGAAGGGCTAGCAAACATAAAAGCAAGATTAGATAGAGGTATGAGTTAATTCTGAGTGGAGAATTCTTTTTCCTAGACAATGGCGGAGCGAAGATTCTTTATTGGGGGTGGGGGCGCGGGCATATAGTAGGCAGATAGTAGTGAAGTTACAATTCTTGGGTCTATTTATACTTATTTATGGGTAGAATTGATTTTACATCACAATTTTTCGATCGTTGAGATTGATAGTTTATTATAAATTGTCAAACTTCACTTATGATAGAATTATTTGGGTTCGGCTAAATTAAAAAGTACTCCGTAATAAAGAAAATGTAATGAGAAAAAATATACAAGAAGGGCTAAATTACATATGAGTGAAAATATTACACATAAATATTTATTATATTAATAAGAAGGAGAAGGAATGCTATATATAGATTTCCTTAAAACTGAAAATGGAGAATGGATTTCCAACTGGACTGAGATGGGGGAAAAATTCATTCAACATTTTCTCAAACCTTTTTTTTTTCACCATCTCCAGCCCCATGGATCACCAGTGATGATATATCCCTAACTCTGAAAACATTAGTCTGTGCCTTCAGGAAATCAAAGAAACTATGTTCAGTACTATTAATATTGGACTCTGATCATACAGCCTCTGGACCTGATGGAATGTCAGCCCAGTTTTTCAAGACTTGTTGGAACATTAATGAGCCTGATCTGATAGCGATGGTGCAAAGCTTCTTTAGAACTATCTACTTGCATGAAGAAGATTAACCACACAAACATTGCTTTAATACCCAAATCTACCAAAGCCCAAACTGTGAGAGCCACTTTAGACCTATATCTCTTTGCAATGTCATATACAAGCACATTTCTAAAGTCCCAGCCTTTGTGGATAGCAGAAGTGTCCAGGAAAATACAGTCCTAACTCAACAAGTTTTTTACATAATCAAGAAGAAGAAATGTTAATGTGCTTTGATGGATCTTAAAATAGATGCGGCTCAAGCTTTTGATATGGAATTCCTAGCATCCATATTCCTGAATCCGAAGTTTAATGCCCAATTTACAAACCTCATTACACAATGCATCTCTACCCCCAGCTAGCCCAGCCTTCCGCATAAATCTTCATGGCAGTCCCTATGGGTTTTTTCAAATCCTCTAGACAATGAGGCCCCCTAGCTATCTTCCTATCTTTTAATTTCATCCCATGTTTTGAAGTTCTTTCCAGGCTTGTAACAAATTCTGAAAGTCTTGGCCTTCTAAATGGTATTACAGTTTCTACAGATCGAATCTTCCCCCATAACAATCTCATGTTAATTTATTGTTGATGATCGATCTTCTCATTTTCTCTAGATCGAGCCACCATTAGCAATGCCTCTTGCATCAATGAACGTCTCAGTACTTTATATTCTGCTTGGTCTGGATAATTGTTCAACAAAATTTCCTAGCTAGATATGAAAAAATGCCATTTTTTATGCTGGTTGGAGATATTCTGGCCACCAGGTTCCCCCCCGAATTGACCTTAATGCATGGATCACCAGGGAACTGGTACTCACATTTTTTTCAATTGTGATTATTTTATTTTATTTTATTTATTTTGCTAAACACCTCCCTCCTAACCACAACTCAAATCATATACTCTCAACTTCCACCAATATTGTGGATAAGATTTGGAGAATCAGAAACTCTCACAGTTTTAATAATATGGAGCCCAACCTGATATTTTTATTATCATTTTTTTTTTGGGTCTTAGGAGAGCCCAAACTTGATTTTGTTGGAAAATTTGAATGATAAATTAGTTTTTAGTTGAATGGATTATTTGGTTATGCGAAACAGACCCTGGTCGAATGGATGTGACTGTTGACGAACAATCTCCTTTCGAAAAATTGTGACTGTTAACAAACAGTCTCCTACAATCTATATATATGGGTCTTATTCATTCATTTAGAAAAGAAATTAATAGTAAGATTTGTTATATTGGTTTATATATATATTGCTAGTGTGTCAAGTGTCTGAGAGAGTACAAACACAAGTGTGGTTCGCTGGAATCTTATTATTTGAAGTGCTTCTATAGTAAGGGGGAGATCGTTGTATCCTGGGAGATAAATGCCGCAAATCCGTGAGCACCAATGCAGGGCATAAATTGTCTTTAAGGACATAGTGTTAAACACTAGACTCGGTCTAATAGTCCGTATTGCATCTAAACCAAGTTCTGTTTTATTTATAGTACTTATTTAAGTGTTATTGATTTCAAATTTATACATATTATACATCCCAATATATTTTGGATAACAATCTTAAGACAATTTATTGTATGTAAATCTAGTTCCATAAATGTGAGAATTTTGTATATGTTCGAATACATGAATCTAATTTATAAATCTGGACTATATGTTTGTACGTAATAGACTGGCCCAAAAGACATCTTGTTTCTGTATCTATTTTAATGTCCGTGTTGATCCCTAGTCATGATTATCAACCCACAAGTAATCTGGACATGTTTTACACACATATATATATATATACACACAGACAATGTATTCATGGATTAAAGAAATGGTATTTATCAAGTCATAGTCAGAAACCATTGGAAGCCATGATCTGATATTGCCTATCAAGTTTTATTTTGTTAATCAAACTGGTTTGTTTTGAATACAAGCAGTACTTATATTTTTTGAAAGACGAAAAGTGCTTTTCATTATGAGGAGTGCTATATGCACAATAAAAATGTACAATAAAATGCACAACCTGTTTAAAATTGTTAGACTTCGTGCTGAAAAAGCTGTACATTCCTTTTTCTTTGTCTTTTTCTATGTACAGACCTTTCAGCACAAAGTCCAACAATTTTAAACAGATTGTATATTTAGTTGTACATTTTTATTGTGCATCTAACATTTCTCTTTCATTAGTAGTCTTTTTGTGTTCATTCTCAAACCGAACAGCTATGACCGTTCAAAAGAAAATAAATAAATAAAATTATGTGTACTAGATACGTAGTGCTTTTCATTATTAGTCGTCTTTTTGTGTTCATTCTCAAACTGAACAGTTGTGACCGCTCAAAAGAAAATAAATAAATAAAATTATGTGTACTAGATACGTGTACATTCAGGCTCTAAAGAGGAAGTCTTCTTTTTATTAGAGAGAGGGTTTCTGTTTTGGCCGTCGGATCGTGTTTAAAAACTGTGAAAAGACAACACTGCTCTTAATGAAAACACGATCCGACGGCCAAAACAGAGGTCCTCTCTTTATTAAAGAGAGGGCGCCCTCTTTAGAGAATTTTCGAATACGTGTATATAACACCCACAATTGTGTTATAGCATTTGCATTGCATTGTCATGCATGATAATGTGATGTGGCGTGTCCTATGACACATGGTTGAGTGAGTTTTGACTCACGAGTCGATTTGGGTGTCTGTATTGGAGAACCCACTGAGACGTTGTGGATTGAGTTGTTTGTGGTGGTGAAGTCTCTCCGAGTATGAGACGGTCATCGTGGAACACTTTAAATGTTTATCTGAAAATAAATGTTTACCTGTGTATTTCAATATCTGTATTAATTTCTGGTTCATAATATATTTCTGTTGATAGATTTAGTATCCTGGTGAGGACGAATTAACACGCTATTAATTTGGTAGGCTAATTAGCAACTTCGGAAAAGTTATGTAAGAAATTGCGTTTTAGCAACCAAACGGAACCTTGTCAGAAACTTTTATAATTTTGAAGTTTTGTTAGTAGAGCTGAGAATTAGCTGTGTAGAAAGTTTCAGAGACTAATTAGGAGTTTCGAAAACTAGTGAGGAGGTAAACGCAATTTACGAAAAGATTGCCTATATATAGATGTGGATGGTTTTCATAATTTTAAAAAGCTTAACCTAAATTTCAAAAGAGGGGCTAGAGGGAGATTCTAGAGCTTTGAGCTTTGAGACGCCAAACGACGTCCGTTCGTCCGCTGGTTTTTCACCAGATTTCATATTCAAGCTCCTCGAGGTATGAGCTTCGTTTTGATACCTGTTAGGCCATGTTTGGCTAAGTTTTCCGAAAAGTCATTTTGTAGAATTTTTCATAAAACTTGATATTTACTGATTCATAGGAACTGTACTAAACGGAGTCCCGCACGTTCTTTGTACACGGGTTTTCTTTGGATCGAACTATAGGAGCGTAAATCGGAGGTGAGTGATTCAATTGTGTATTTTGGAATGATTCCTTGATGTGTATTCATGTTTGATATGAATAACATGTGTTAGTATAGAGATATATTGTGTAGTTCATATTGGGCAATCATTTTGATAAGTAGGCCCAATAGTACGGTGATATGTTTTATTTACCGCGAGTACGGTGATATGTATGTGAGCATATTTAGTTGCTTATTTGGGTCAGAAGGAGTACGTGGTCACCGTGCCATTTTGTGGAGCCGTATGGCATTGAGGTCGCACGATTGAAGAGAAGAATCGTTGGGCCTTACCCTTTCGCGTGGACTTATTGGCGAGGAGTCGCGGATTGGGAATATGGACGGGCACGTGAGTCTCCGGCGACTAGTGTGAAATGTAGAGATGTGAATGCGGACATGTTTATCATTCATGTGCATACATTGATTTATTCACTAAGCTTTAGCTTAAACAAATCGAATATGTGTGGTTATTCCAATAACCATTTCAGGTGTTAATGCTGGCGAGGAATTGCAGAAGTGAGCACGTGGGTTTGGGGAGCTCACTTAGAAGGCAACTTGAACGTAAATCTTGTAGTTTTGTAATAATGGGAAATGTTGTAATGGGATTTCTTATGGTTTTAACTACGGTTAACTTAATATGTTAGAACGGATTAATGATGTGGTAATAAGTTATAATCTTTGTAATTATTCTCTTCCATGATGTTTTAATCCTGTTGGAATCATCTTAATATGAGTTCGGAGTACGTGTTTAATCCCTGTTTGATTTCAAAAGCTTTTAAACTTGTTTCTGCAGTGTGTGTGTGTTGCTGCCTCAAACCAGTCGACTGGTTTGTGTATCAGTCGACTGATTCTATGGCGGTTTACATTCTGAAAGTGAATAGTGCAGAGACCAGTCGACTGGACCCCCGATCAGTCGACTGATTCCTGTAGCATTTTACATTTTGAAAGTGAATAGTAATTTGATCAGTCGACTGATCCCATGATTCAGTCGACTGGATGAACCTCTGGGGGAATGACTTTTTGCTTGCATAGTGCCCAGTCGACTGGACTATGGTCAGTCGACTGAAATTTTTGGGCATCAGTCGACTGATTCTCCTATTCAGTCGACTGGATGACTGCTACCCTTTGAAGTATTTTCCTGATTTGGGACACCAGTCGACCGAACCTCGGATCAGTCGACTGGTCCCCTGTTTTAATAAATGTGTTTTGTTTTGACTAGTTTTTCCGTTGCTTGTGTTCTTCAAACTAATTTTTGGGAACGTTAATGAATTGGTTTAGCCTCGGTGGCGTGCCACGGGCTCCGGTTCTGCTAATGTGGGACCGAGCTGTGACATTTAGTGGTATCAGAGCGTTAAGTTTAGAGCCTTGGGAACGAGTGACGTTATATGTTGAGTGACGTCGAGTGGAGTGTGAAATTGTAGAGATAATATTGTTATCATTGTTGAAATGCTCATGTGTTAGCATACGTTGATTGTGAAGATCAGTTGTGCACATATCTTTATTGGGGCATAGCATGCATAGTCATCATGCATTGAAATTTACAGGACTGGTATTTTGAAACGTTATGGCGGATCCAGCAAGGGCGTTGTCACCACATTCAAGAATGGATCAGATAGTAAACATGGTGGGAAATTTTATCCAAGCTGTAAGTGAAAGGGAACAGATGAATGTTCAAGTTCCACCAGTTGAGATTCGTTATGTAAATGCACCACAAGTACCACGACCTCAACATACGATCGTAGAACAGTTTCATAAACGGAAACCGACCTTGTACCATGGGCAAGTTGACATAGACTTGGCCGACCACTGGATGATGGACATCGAAAGACATTTCCGTCAGGTGATATGTACTGACGAGGAGAAAATCCTGTGCGCATCCGATACATTGATGGGCGAGGCATTGGATTGGTGGAATAATGTACTGGAACGGGGAAAGCAAACTACATGGGAAGAATTTAAAGAAGAATTTAACCGACGGTTCTTTCCGCAATCAGCTTACACACAGAAACGTCAAGAGTTTGCGAGTTTGGTTCAGGGAGATATGACAGTGGCTGAGTATGTTTCTCGTTACAATGCGTTATTGCGATTTGGGAAGACTACAGTCCCAACTGATAGGGATAAAGCTCGTAAGTTTGAAGAAGGGCTTAGAGAGAATATCCATGGCCGTGTGGACATGTTACAACACCTGACTGTTTCTCTAGTGGAGGAAGCTGCCCGAATAGCCGAGAAGAGTGTCGATCGATATCGACAAGGGCAACAAGGAAAGAGACCCAATGACAATAGAGGCAAGGGTCAGGGGAATGTGAAGAGACAATTCACGCAAAGTTCGGGATGGGTAGTCAAGGAGGAAGTACTTTCATTGGAGACTCGAGACCGTTATGCCCGACGTGTAACCGACGACACAGAGGGACTTGCTATCAGTTGAGCACGTGCTACTTTTGTAAACAGCTAGGACACATCTCCAGGAACTGTCCTTTAAATGCTAATTCGACTACACCAAACACCACCTCGAACACCCAGAGCTATAATCCGGAGACGAGGGGGAAATGTTTTGAATGTGGACAACCAGGGCACATAGCAAAGAACTGCCCGAGTAAGAGACAACTGGGAATGAGTACCGGAGCATCGAGTGTGCCAAGTGGATCGAGGGCAGAACCCCGAACTGATAAAGGGAAAGGAGTCGCGCAACAACAAGGACGATATTTTCAACTTAGGCCAGGGAATACGGATGATACCGTCGTATCAGGTATTCTTCCTATTTGTTCGCATCCTGCACGTATACTTATGGATTCTAGTTCAACACATTCATTTGTATCACGAAATTTCGTTAAGCATTTAACCGTTAAGTCCGAACCGCTAGGATATGATTTGTGTGTATCATTGCCTAGTAGTGAACCATTAGTGACTTCTTCAGTATTTAAGTCGTGTGAGATCAAGATAGGTGATAAGGTCTTGAGCGTTGATCTGATTCCGTTGGTAGTGAATTACTTTGATGTTATCTTGGGTATGGATTGGTTGTCGGTCAATCAAGCAAAGATCGATTGTGAACAGAAGAGGGTTAGTTTCCATCCGTCGGATCAAGAAGAGTTTACTTTTCAGGGTAAGGGTGTGACCGTTCCGCCGTACTTGATATCAGCGATTCAAGCGAGAAAGATGTTGAAAAAGGGTTGTTCAGGTTTCTTATGTTCAATTGTTGATATGAGGGTTCTTGGACCACTAATAGAAGACATTCCAGTAGTTCGAGAATTTCCAGATGTTTTTCCAGATGAATTACCCGATGTATTGATTGAAAGAGAACTCGAGTTCACGATAGAGGTATTACCAGGGTCACAACCGGTATCCAAAGCACCGTACCGAATGGCACCAGTAGAATTGAAGATTCAGTTAGAAGAACTATTAGAGAAGGGTTTTATCCGACCGAGTGTTTCACCGTGGGGAGCTCCAGTATTGTTTGTGAAGAAGAAAGATGGGACCATGCGTATGTGCATCGACTACCGAGAGTTGAATAAGTTGACCGTTAAGAACAAGTATCCGTTGCCACGAATAGATGACTTGTTTGATCAGTTACAAGGAGCTCAGGTATTTTTGAAGATTGACTTGAGATCCGGTTACCACCAGTTGAAAGTCAAGGGAGAAGATGTTGAGAAGACAGCTTTCAGAACTAGATATGGTCACTTTGAATTTTTGGTTATGCCATTTGGAGTGACTAACGCACCAGCTGCTTTCATGGACTTGATGAATTGTGTTTTCAAAGATTACCTAGACGAGTTTGTTATAGTGTTTATAGATGACATCCTAATCTATTCCAAGAGTGTGGAAGATCACGAGCACCATTTGCGACTAGCCTTGCAACGATTACGCGAGAAGAGGTTGTTTGGCAAATTGAAGAAGTGTGAGTTTTGGTTGACAAAGATTGCTTTTCTTGGACATATAGTATCAGTGAAAGGAATTTCAGTAGATCCCCAAAAGATAGAGGCAGTTACCAATTAGGCGAGACCGATGAATGTAACAGATATCCGAAGTTTCCTAGGATTAGCTGGGTATTATCGGAGGTTTGTAAAAGACTTTTCACGTATTGCGATGCCGATGACACAGTTGATGAGGAAAGATGTTGCTTTTGTATGGAGTCCGGAATGTGAAGAAAGTTTTCAAGAATTGAAAGGTCGACTAGTGAAAGCACCGATATTAGCTGTTCCGACGGGGACAGAAGGATTCATTATTTTCAGTGATGCTTCGTATAGAGGTTTAGGTTGCGTTCTTATGCAAAGAGACAAGGTTATTGCCTATGCATCGAGACAACTTAGACCGCACGAGAAGAACTATCCGACTCATGATCTAGAATTAGCCGCCGTGATTTTTGCATTAAAGATTTGGCGTCATTACCTATACGGGGAGAAATGTGAGATTTACACAGACCATAAGAGTTTGAAATACTTGTTCACACAACGAGACTTGAACATGAGACAAAGGAGATGGTTAGAGTTGATGAAAGACTATGACTTGTCGATTCAATATCATCCGGGCAAAGCGAATGTAGTCGCCGATGCTCTTAGTCGTAAAGCACCGACCAATGCCGCATCCGATTTGACTTCTAGAAAGAATTGATTCGAAATATGGAGAATTTGGAACTTGAGGTAATTCCGGGGATTGAAAGTGGTTTGATGTTGGCAATTGTGGCACAACCTCTACTGATTCATGAGATCACAGAGAAACAACTCCAAGATGTAGCTTTGAGAAAAATTTGTGATGAGATTTCGATGGGAAAACAACCGGGTTTTACTTTTGAAAAAAATGTTTTGAGATTAAGGGGTAGGATTTGTGTGCCCAACGAGAAAGAGTTGAAACAGAACATTCTAGAGGAAGCACAATACGAAATATACCGTTCATCCGGAAAGCACTAAGATGTATAGAGATTTGAGACATGTTTATTGGTGGCCGGGAATGAAGAGAGAAATAGCACGCTACGTTTCACGTTGTACGAGTTGTCAACAAGTAAAGGCCGAACGCCAAGTACCTTCGGGATTGTTACAACCGTTACCGGTAGCCGAATGGAAATGGGAACATATAACAATGGACTTTGTTAGTGGATTTCCGAGGTCGAAGAGATCGAATACTATTATTTGGGTAATCGTTGATCGTTTGACGAAGTCGTCGCACTTCCTACCACTTCGAACGACTAAGTCGATGATATTAGCTAAGTCGTATATCCGCGAGATTGTGAGACTACATGGTATACCAGTTTCTATTGTTTCAGATAGAGATAGCAGTTTTACATCGAAGTTTTGGAGAGCCTTGCAAGAAGCAATGGGTACCAAATTGCATTTTAGTACTGCTTTTCATCCTCAGACAGATGGTCAATCGGAAAAAGTAATCCAGATTTTGGAAGACATGCTTCGTTTATGTGTACTTGATTTTTAGGGTGATTGGGAAGACCATTTACCGTTGATTGAGTTTGCGTATAACAATAGCTTCCAGTCAAGTATTGGAATGGCTCCTTATGAAGCTTTGTATGGTCGTGTGTGTCGTTCGCTGATTAGTTGGACCGAAGTCGGAGAAAGAATGATTGAAGGGCCGAAAATTGTACAAGAAACGACAGATAAGATAAAGGTAATTAGACAACGGTTACTGACAGCTCAGAGTAGGTATAAGAGTTATGCTGACAAGCGTAGGCGACCGTTGGAATTTGATGTAGGAGATTTGGTGTATTTGAAGGTGTCACCTTCAAGGGGGATTACTAGATTTGGGAGGTACGGGAAACTCAACCCGAGGTACGTAGGACCTTTCGAGATCATTGGGAGAGTTGGACCCATAGCTTATCGACTGAATTTGTCAAGTGAGTATGCACAAGTGCATAACGTGTTTCATGTATCCTTGTTACGTAAACACTTAGCAGAGGATAGAGATCAAGTGATGACCCCGACGCCGAATGAGATTCAGGGTGATTTGACGTATGTTGCGTATCTAGTAGAGATCTTGGATCGGGAAGATCAAACCTTACGGAACAAAACAATATCGAAAGTGAAAGTGTTATGGCGTAGCCAAACGACCGAAGAGATGACATGGGAATTGGAAGAGGATATGCGTACCCAGTATCCGCACCTTTTCGATGCACGAGGTATAAGTTTGGGGACAAACTTCTTTTAAGGGGGAGAGTATTATAACACCCACAATTGTGTTATAGCATTTGCATTGTATTGTCATGCATGATAATGTGATGTGGCGTGTCCTATGACACATGGTTGAGTGAGTTTTGACTCACGAGTCGATTTGGGTGTCTGTATTGGAGAACCCACTGAGACGTTGTGGATTGAGTTGTTTGTGGTGGTGAAGTCTCTCCGAGTATGAGACGGTCACCGTGGAACACTTTAAATGTTTATCTGAAAATAAATGTTTACCTGTGTATTTCAATATCTGTATTAATTTCTAGTTCATAATATATTTCTGTTGATAGATTTAGTATCCTGGTGAGGACGAATTAACACGCTATTAATTTAGTAGGCTAATTAGCAACTTCGGAAAAGTTATGTAAGAAATTGCGTTTTAGCAACCAAACGGAACCTTGTCAGAAACTTTTATAATTTTGAAGTTTTGTTAGTAGAGCTGAGAATTAGCTATGTAGAAAGTTTCAGAGACTAATTAGGAGTTTCGAAAACTAGTGAGGAGGTAAACGCAATGTACGAAAATATTGCCTATATATAGATGTGGATGGTTTTCATAATTTCAAAAAGCTTAACCTAAATTTCAAAAGAGGGGCTAGAGGGAGATTCTAGAGCTTTGAGCTTCTCGAAGCCAAACGACGTCCGTTCGTCCGCTGGTTTTTCACCAGATTTCATATTCAAGCTCCTCGAGGTATGAGCTTCGTTTTATTTTACTACATTTTCTAGTGAAAGTGACCAATCGACCGTGGAACATATCGGTCACTTTTTACTCTAAAACGGGGAAGTAAACTACCGGGGAGATATGTTATTGATGCTATTCATCAATTCTCTGACCGGAGTAGCCTTCAGTTGGTATATAAATCTTCCCCCAAACTCGTTCTACACTTGGAATCAGATGGAAGAGGCTTTCCACGCCCAGTTTACTGGACTGAGCCCGAAGTCTCCATGGCCGACCTAACCCGGCTATACCAACTTCCAGGCAAATCCGTCGAAGCATATATCGCTAGGTTTAAACGAGAAAAATAACATTACAAGCCTATATTGCTAGAAGAAGAGTTCGTCAACATTGCTTTAGGAGGACTTACCTTTGAGTTAAGGAAGAAATTTGAAGGTATCAATTTTCGTGATCTATTCGAGTTGGCAACTCGAGCAGTCCGATATGAACGTATGTTAGAAGAGGAACAAGAGAGGAAAAACTCCTCGAAAGGAACTTACTATAGGGATCCTAATTATGTCATACATACGGCCGAGTGTGAGATTAATACTAAAATTGATCCGGCCGAGACTGTATCAAAATGACCATACTTGTGCCAGCCACTGCCAAAACCAACTGAGGTACAATTGTCATTGGTCAAGAAACAGCCGTTTGAGACCGGTAAGCAATATTCTTTTGATATTGTGATGGTCGATCAAATTTCTGACTTTATGATGGCCGATAGGCAAATTCGACTGCCACAAAATGTCAAGTTACCTTCGACTAACGAGCTAAAGGGAAGGAGTATTGCAAATGGCATAACTCCTGACGTCATAGCACTAATAACTGTTTGGTGTTTCGAAATGTTTTGCAGGATGTGATTGATAAGGGAAACTTGAAGTTCGTAGAAAAAGAGAAAGTGGCCATGGGGTCGACAGTAATCCATTTCCTGCAGTGGTGGGGGTGAACATGGTGACACCCAACTTTACGGCCCTACATAAGCCAAAGAAGAAGATCGACCTTGGGATTACCAAAACGAGCACGAGAGAGAATGGGCAGACATCAAAGGCAAGGCTGGCATCAAAAAGTTGCATCAAAAGTTATCAGAAAAGGATAAGACAGATATAGGCAAGAATCCAACACTATAATGGATGGCCAATTTGACTGAGCAAGGGTTATTTCCCAAGTGTAAGGCTAAAGTAAATACTCGATCTGCAATAAAGAAAGAAAAGGCTAATCGGTCTCCAAGTCTAAAGAGACCAATACAAAGCCGTCTTTGCTATCCTGATCGAGAGCCGTACGAGATGCCCAAACTCCCAACTCAAAGACGTGAATACGTTCGTAAAGAACAGAGGCAGGAAAGGAATGATATGTAGCAAGAAGAGTATCAAAATCGTGATCGAAATCTAAGGATGGTTGTCCCTCCTCGAGTAGATCTAAACCGTTGGAGAAAGGTGGAGCATCCCAAATTTGTCGAGCAAGCCTACTTCACCAAGACTTAGAAAAGGAGATCGCAGAGATTAAGGCAATCTGCTCAAGATTGGGTGGCTAAGTATCGGTTTGAAAGAAAACAGGCAGATCAAAGGAACGAAAAAAGTAAAGAGATCATACCAAGGGTAATTCTAAACCAGAAAGGTAAGGTGACGGTAATTGAAAACATGAGTAATGAACTAAAAAGGCTGAAAATGCTATTCGATTTCTGAAGTAAAGAATCGAACACAGAAATGTCTGATCTAGAATCTGATTATGAAGAGCCATTGGACAAAAACATCCAATTTGGGAGTATTCCAAGGAATTTCTCCATGAGCATGGTTTACACGTTACTAATTTCCTTTGGGATAAGACCTAACCAGGAGAATCAAATGGTTGGTGACGTGTTCGAAGAGCAGAATAGTCAATCAATGCTGATATTTATCAAAGACAAGGTAAAAGCTAAAAGTTGAAAGGCTGAAGGTCTTGGTAATTTGGCCAAAGTCTGAAGATGAAGCAGGCAAGAAGACCGCAAAATTCATATTCAAGAAGCCCGCAGAAGGAATGTCACAACACCTGAAGTTGTTATACATCAACGCGGCTATTGATGGGGTGCCATACTCAAGGGTGTTGATCGATAATGGAGTGGCAGTGAATATATTACCATTAATCATGCTGATAAAGTTGCAGAGGGATGAGAGTGAGTTGATCCCAACTGAACTCACCATTTGCAGACTTACAGGGGCCCCAACAAAAGCAAAGGGGATCCTTCCTGTGGAGATTATTGTTGGGAGAAAGACAACCATGACGGCCTTCTTCGTGGTGGACTCAGAAGCATTGTACAATGCTCTACTAGGCCGAGATTGGATCTATACTAGCTAGTGTATTCCCTTAACCTTGCATCAATTCTTGATATTCTAGAATGGTGATGAGGTTGAGGTGGTTTGGGCTAATCACAAAGCCCTTTGCTGCATGAGTTCATTATTTCTGAGGCCGTATTGTATGAGGACGACATTGGCCCAGTGAAATTCATTGGAAAAGACAAAAATGGTAGGCCTAAATATGACACCATGGTAAAGAACAAATCTATAAATAACTTGATCAACCATCTTTTGTGATTACGCCGATTGATGATGATGAGGCACTCGACATTCTTATTGGACCAGAACCCATCATCACTGAAGCTTAGAAAAGCATTGGCCATAAAAGCTAGTGTAGCTAGAATGCAACTTTTCTGGCTGACAAACGAACACAGATGTCATTGGCCAATAATGCTGATGTTGTGGACGAGGTTCAAGAGAAAATCCTGGAAGACTGCATTATTATAGAGGAATTGGCATTGGCTCCAACCAAGTTAGACGATCTTAAAATTGATGTACAAGATCCTCTCCTTGAGTTTAATTTGGGGGCAAGTGGGGAGCATAAGCCCATTTTCGTGTATGAACTACTTGAACCTGATTTCCAAGCATCCCTGATTTCTCTCCTTAGGGAATTCAAGGACTGCTTTGCTTGGGATTACCATGAAATGCCTGGGTCGGAAAGGGATCTGGTGGAGCATCGGCTTCCAATTAAAGAAGGATTCAGGCTATTCAAGCTGCTTCCTGGAAGAATGTCACCGCACACTGTCCTGAAAGTTAAGGAAGAAATTGAACGACTATTGAAGGCCGTCTTTATAAGAACGTTAATTGGATTTCCAACATTGTGCCAGTGGTAAAGAAGAATGACAAGTCAGGGTCTGTATAGACTTCAAAATTTTAAATATGGCAACCCCTAAATAAGAATATCCAATGCCCATGGCCGACTAGCTAATTGATGCTGCGGCCATACCAAATTTTGACCTTTATGGATGGGCACTCGGGCTATAATCAGATAAACATAGCCGAAGATGACGTTCCTAAAACTGCGTTCAGATGTCCAGGAGGCATTGGAACTTTTGAATGGGTGGTGATGCCATTCAGGCTAAAAAAACGTTGGAGCTATATATCAGCGAGCCATGAATGCAATTTTCCATAATATAATAGGAAAGATCATGGAGGTCTACATAGATGGTGTAGTGATAAAATCGACCACACAAAAGAAGCATCTGGCCGATTTGAGGAGGTCGCTTAAAAGAATGAGAGCCCATGGTTTGAAGATAAAGATATTATTAGTACCACTCTTATATCTTTTCATAATTGATGTTCTACGTTATTTTTTGGAGACTGTGTTAGTTAGTTCTCACTCAGCTTTCAGTAAGCTGACGGCCTTTATTTTCCTGGACATTCCCCGTCCAGACTACCCTGTTCCTCCTAGTGCAGGTGTTGGAGCTTTTGACGATAGTTACTACCCTGAGGAGGGATATGCAGAGGGTGGCCCCACTGATGCCAGTTACACTGGAGAGGAGTACTACGCTGACGGCTACCCTTACGCTAGCTAGAGTTGAAGATGTTGTATTTAGCTTATGTTTCTATTAATTACTGTTGAACTCTGTTTAGTTGACGGGTACTTGGGCATATGTTGTCTCCAGACCTGTCGTGATCCTGTAGACCACACTCTGATTTCTGTAATAGATATTATGGTTGTTTTATTTCAGTTGTTTCCGTTTCCACTATTGTTGAACTAGAACTGTGTGGTGTGGATATTAGTGACTTTCACCCGTCATTCCCTATGAACCCACAAAGGAAATTTATTTTTCTCTATTTTTGCTGTTCCGGGGCGTGACAAAAAATAAGTATTACTATTTTGTATGTACACATATATACACACACACACACACACACACACACACACACACACACAAACACACAGAGAGAGAGAAAGAGAGAGAGATTATGGGATTAAAAATGGATCTGAAACATGCAAGATGAAGGTAAAGAAAGGAACCGCCACCCGGCCCAACCTGAATTAAGGCGGTTCCAAGATGGTGAGAACCATAGCCGTAACCGAGAATTCCTAGAACCCAATGGTTCGGTTCGAGTCGGTTCTACTGTTCTGCGGGTATTTTGTGCACCCCTACAAATTATGACCACTCTTAAAAAGGTGATGTCAGACACCAACACTTCTCAGGCACTCTCTTACACGAAAATATCTTAATTTCGAATAAAGTGGTCGATACGTAATGAACAAAGCTAGAGAGTTTGACATATAAAGATGTTATATAAGTCAAAAAATGTACACTTATTGAGACCCATCAAGTTCAAGTTTTATTTAAAATTTAATCAAACAAGCAAAAGATACATAAAAATTTAATAGTGACGAGGACTCCAAAAGATTAGAGGCATTTTTCAAATTACTAGCTTAAAACCCGCGCATTACGCAGGTACATTATTTTTTATAATGTTAGCGGAATCCAAAAAACCATAAATAGATTGAATAACTAACAATTTCAAATTTTCAAAACTCATGAGTCTTACGAAAGATTCCAGAACTTTCCGACCTTAGGCGAAAGGTGAGTAGAGATCAAAATTCTCACACGCTGAAGAATATAGTCACGAGAAGTGCTAAATCCATCCACATTTTTTGTCTTCACACCCACATGTGGCTGTAGTGAGAGCATTTGTGGGTGCATTTAGTATTTTTCCTATAGCCATATTTTAACACAAATTTGTGAAGAAGGCTAGCTAAACAATCCATGTCATATCAAACACAGATATGCAAAAAAGTAAACACATTGATCATTCCCAACATACATTTATTATTTGCTCGAGTAATATACTCTAGTAATACTGAGCCAATGGTTGTGCAGGAAATTCTCACATAAACAAGTTCAGTTACTATTTATAAAGGGACACACTAAGCATAATAGAATAAAAGCATATATAGAAGTTCACTGACAAATAAATAAATAAACAATTCTTTAATCTAAATTTGCATTCCACTACAGGAACTTCCCAATCAGCACAGCAAGTAGGAGAAGCTAATCAACCTTACAGACCATGATACCTGCAGAAAATGATGACACTTTATTAAGTTCAATTACATCGATGACAGACTTGAATATACCTTGGATAAAATAAATAAACAAAACAAATACATTGACATGTAATTTTGAGAAGCAAAACAACTCATTCAACCTCTCAATCTTACGTAAAATTCTAAGCAGGGTACGAATCAAAATCAAAATAAAACATTTCGATTCAATAGAACAAACAACATAGCAACGGAAAAGTCAACTTGCTAACCTCCAAGTTGCCTAAAATAAGAGAGCTATCCTGCAGTCTTCGAGTTCTCGTTTGCTGCAATCGAATAATTCTTCTACTCTATTTAGTGTCTAATTATTTCAAAAATGTATCTGGAGTATGCCTAACAATCCGGCAAGAAAATAAATCTAAAAAGAAATTTAGTCTGGATGAAGAATCTGAAATCAATCATTAATCTAAAATCTTGCCCACCATAGCATTAAGGAAGAAAATTGCATTTTAGGAACATATCCAGTAGCTATTTGAATCACCAACATTAGGAAAATTAACCAGTAACTCACTGATGTCAGAGCCATTTGGATCATCATGTGAATGCCACTGGAATTTCGTCATCTCATGCATCGGCTTAATGACTGCGCCATAAGTAATTGACCAATATATATATATACATATATACATACATATACATGCATAAATTTATATATACATACATGTGTGTTAATTTACACACACGAGTAAAGTAAGAATGAGGATTTAACAAATTACCAAACTGCATTATCTGAAATTTATAATATTAAACATAGAATAAAGTGTTGAATGATATCAAGAGTTGCTCTAAAATATAGTGTGAAAATGAGACACACTCCTTAAAAACTAATGTAAAGTGTATTTTCACTTTTGCCCCATCTGTTGGTAAATAATGCTCAGGATTTTTCGAATGAACTCGGGCATTTTCCAATTTTGCTTTGATACAATATTCATGAAAGGTTTATATACATATATATATATATATATATATTTAAGACCTTTTAGTAAATTTAACCCAACAAAGTAGAAAGGGATACCAAATTGCCAAACGCTATGGAAGCGGTACCACATGCAGTGGTCTGTGCTACGACGCTTACTTCAATAACACGTAGTACGTACAACTGTTAAGCATTTGGAATTCAATCTTGGGAACCATGGCATTACTCAATTAAATAACATTTATCCTACCCATTGATAAATTGCATCGGTGCAAGGTTTTGTGTCGTGACCGTGTCCTCGTATCGGTGCTTTCTAGATTGCCAAATCATTTGGGATGTATTTTGGGTAAAGATTTGGAAGCATAGCATTACACACAGAATAAATGCAACACTATAAATATTTGAAAAAGTACCATTAGATAGAGATCGTAGAATTCCCTAAGTTGTTCTAGATTAGAAAGAGAAACTTCAAAAAAAAAAGTGTATATGGCTAGAATGAAAAGCAAAAGATTTAAAGTTCATTAACAAAAGCATACCTATTCAGAACTTCTCTTCTCATCTAAGACCTAGTCTAAAATCTACTTTTTGCTCGTGAATTCGAGTGTCCCTACAGTCCTCACAATATCCTGCACAATAATTATATTTAGAACAGGATGAAGACAATCTAATTAAAGAATCACCAATGGACAGAGCTCTTCAATATAAAAAGTGGTATAAGCATCAATTCCAGTTCTTAATCAGAAGCCAATTAATCCAATTGCATTAGCAGTATCTACATATAGATATATTGAAATACACATTTATAAAAGGCTAGCCCTATTGCCAGAGCAGCAATGGCTAATACCAGAGCAAAAAATACCGCTAAAAGTTTTAGCGACACTTTTTTTGTTGTTAAACTTTCAGCAACATTTTTTGTCCTGGCATTAGCCATTGCTGCTCTGGCGATAACATTACCCATTATAAAGATGCATATGCTGCTATGCATATACGTTTTGGTATAAATCATAAGCATATATACATATAGTATATGAACAATCAAAAGGAACACGAATTAAGCAAAGGATATGCATAGTATACTGGTCTATATTTGATATACAACCAAATGAAAGACAAAAACTTTCTTCATTATGAATTTATCATCAAATAGCAACAGATAACTAATACAATATGTGTGTGTGTGTGTAAATACTCTTTTTGAGACTCATCAACCCCTGATCGAGCTAAACCAAGCCCAATCTGTCTCTCCATGAACTCAACTGGCCAGTTGTGTAAAGTATACAACTGATCAGATGTATAAGGCAATTGTAGAAGAATACATGTGGACAATATAGAATTTCTTCAGACATGGTGACCTCGGGCTGACAAAGTGTCTTTAAAAAGAGAAATTATTGGGCAATTGCAATTTAGGCAAATGGGTATAAATCAAATGTTGTTCAATGTACCCAATATCAAAGCCCTAGCCCAATTTTCCAAAAGTATATTAAGAGACAAGCCAAATAGGAATAGAAAATACCACAAATGATACATAATGAATGTGTATCAATGCTGTTCAATGTGTCCAATATCAATAGCCTCTTGTTCTTCTTCTTGTGATCATATATATATATATATATATTATATACACATAATTGAGATTGTATACAAAAAATACAAACAAATAATAATTACATACATGCATGTAAATGAGGCACAAATAAAAAATATTTGATACACAAAAGCCCTAAAAATGAAACTTCAATCATACCTGGAGATAGACGACAGAGAAGAAAGAGAAGATGGCTATATTTTTTGGGAAGGAAATATACATTTGAAGACACATTTCAACTTTTAGACATTGAACTCTCAATCTAAAGAAAGAAACGTTTCAACTGTCGGGGCAATAAAAAGCACTGTGCCACGTGTCAACACCAGGTTCATTCCTACTTTAACCTTCCGCTATTAGCTTACTTCAACAAAGTAGAAAGGGATACCAAATTGCCAAACGCTATGGGAGCGGTACCACATGCAGTGGTCTGTGCTACGACGCTTACTTCAATAACACGTAGTACGTACAACTGTTAAGCATTTGGAATTCAATCTTGGGAACCATGGCATTACTCAATTAAATAACATTTATCCTACCCATTGATAAATTGCATCGGTGCAAGGTTTTGTATCGTGACCGTGTCCTCGTATCGGTGCTTTTTAGATTGCCAAATCATTTGGGATGTATTTTGGGTAAAGATTTGGAAGCATAGCATTACACACAGAATAAATGCAACACTATAAATATTTGAAAAAGTACCATTAGATAGAGATCGTAGAATTCCCTAAGTTGTTCTAGATTAGAAAGAGAAACTTAAAAAAAAAAGTGTATATGGCTAGAATGAAAAGCAAAAGATTTAAAGTTCATTAACAAAAGCATACCTATTCTGTGTCTGTGCTTTATAGCTTCCAGATATTAAAAACGCTGCACCTATCGACAAAGAGCCATATCCCAACACCATGTTACACCAACTTATTCATATAAACATTCTTACATACATACATCGATGATCATTTTATGGTAAACACTAGAGGAAGAGAACCCCAACAACCCATTTTGCTTATCCACTACTTAGCCTTTTTAAAAAAAAATTAATTTTTGAAAGTACAATTTCCATTAAATCTGAATTTCAATACATGGAGAAAAGTTGAACGTTCCCAACCTAGGGCACAACCACCACTATGGCAATCAAGTCTCACACATGGCACCACCGATGGCAAAAAAATCGAAATGAAGAAACACAACACCACCCAAATCCAACCTATGGCAACAACATTCAACACCTAATTCATCAGCAACAAAATCTCACAAACAGCACAACCCACTCACCCCCCCAACACACAACACACACACACACACACACAAAACCCCTAAGAAATTAAGGACTAGAACGTCATGTAAGTAATTTACCCAGAGGTGAAGGACTGATTACACAGGTATTGACAATGGCATGGCAGCTACATGGTCTCAATACAAGTATGTTTCGAACTCTTACTACTCTGCAATGTTTTGAAAACCGGACCGTTCGTCGAATCGGAAAATTAACCGGGTCACGGGTTAGAGGTTCAACCGTCGGGTGAACCGTAATCAACCCGTGATGTCATAATTATGTAATATTTAATTATTTATATTTATACATAAGTTTTAATAAATAAATATAAACAAAAAAATATACAAAAATATACAAAAACTCAAATTTTATTTTTACACTATCCTATCATAAGTATAAATGTAGGGGAAATAAATATAAAAAAATTAAAAAAATTTAAAAAAATAAAAAAAAACCTTTTGTAGGCAAAAAACGGTTTTCAGCGGTTTTGGTCAAAAAACGGTTTTTGAACGGTTCTGAACGGTTTTGAACGGTTTTGAGCGGTTTTCGAACGGTTCTCACCGGTTCTGGGCGGTTTTGGTGCCACTGACGGTTACCGAGTCAAACCGGACCGGAAAACTGACCGGTCGACGGTCCAACCGGTCAAACCGGCCGGTCCGGTCCGGTTTTTAAAACCATGCTACTCTGTACCAAAGAAAACTTAGGCTCATAAGGCCATGCTTTGAGACACCACAGCTATTGTTGCTCATATCTAGAGCACTACAAATTTACAATGGCGATGAAAACTTCAAAGTTTTACACACTGACAAGGGACAAATGGAGTTTGAAAACCATATAGGAAAACGACCACATAGCAACATTAAATCGGAGGGAAAGAGGGAAAAATAAAAAGTAGATACCAAGAGTAGCCAAGTAATATTGCACACCAAAGGGAAAAGTGTTGATGACATGAAATGTAATGGAAAAACATACCTAGAAAGCAAAGCAGCTGACGACGCAGTCTTCACCATGTGCAACAAGACGTGAGACAGAGTGAACGCGGGCACTTAACACTGGCTCATCATCATCGCTGCTGGCGGGTTCAGGAGAACTCTTGTCAACTGTGAATACAGTGCAGTAAATGGCAAGGTCGCCGGGGCGCTGCTCCCAAGGAGTACCAGAAGTCCAGAATAAGAAGAGTTTGCCGCCACCTATATGAAGCAGACGCACAGGACAGACTGTAGGGGGAAGGACATCATGTGTCAAGCCCTTGACCGGCTGGGAGAACCGCCTACGGTTCAGGAGGTCGTAGCCGTAGACATAGCATCTATGGCAGCAGTAGAGGACACCGTCCACAGCCGCAGCAAGGTCCAACCAGAAATAACCAAAGTGAGTGTCGAAAGGAGACCAAGTTCCGGCGTCCAGGTCGTAAGAATAGAGTGCACTATGGGCAACTGCAAGAAACACGATGTGCTTATGGCCACGAGCGTCTAAGAGAAGTGCATTAACTGGAGGCACAGCAGTGATTCCCTGCAGCAGGTGAGGAGGAGGAGAAGGCAAGGCTACCCATTGACCCAAATCGGGATCGAGAACCTCAGCATAGGGTTTTGTAGGGTACAGCCAATCGTGGGTGCCCCCGAATATGTAAATTTTACCTCCAATTGCGACAAGAGAAGGGCCACATCGACCTGCGAGCATTTGCGGACCTTGTCTCCAGCCTTGGTCGGGTAGATTTGTATCAAAATAGAACACATGATTGTCAAAGGATAACCAAGGATAAGTAGAGCCACCAACCACATAGATTCGGGAACCTAAGACCACTGAAGAAGAGGAATAATCCGGAGCTCCATTTGGCATCCTGTCTAGAGCACAACAGACCGGCTCGGTTGGAACAATAATTTTCCCTTTCCCTTTCCACCCGCTGTTATTGCTATTATTCTCATCCTCATTATCCTCCTCCTCCTTGAAGTCAATCTTGTACCATTTGTTTCTACCAAGATCAGATCTAGGGGAATCCATACAATTGCGTAAACAGAGATATACAGATGAGAGATTGTTTCCCTCTCCCTGATCTCTATGTCTATCCAGGGGAATCCATGACCACCCCGACAATGCCTCCTCCGGCGGCTTCTTCACTGCCTCAACTATCCAGGGTTCATAAAACATCCGATCTTCCACGTCCATATCCATATCCATATCCATATCCCCCAATAGCTCTGGCCGCTAATTCAAAAACCTAATCAAAGAAGCAGAGGAAGTACAAGGAAACATCACAGACTTCAATCAGTCCTTAAATATAGAAAAAAGGTGCCCCTCCTTATGTTAGGATTGTGCCTAAAATTCTATTAGTTTGAATGAGTTCCTAATTATAATTGGATTACTTATTTGGTGGTTTTCTTATCAAATAAGGATTCCTTTGATGGTGGAAGTTACCTAGTTTATATAGGAATGTGTGTAAGAATAGTCCTTATTGTATAAGACTTACCATAGGGGTAAATCCTACTACAACTAGGATTAGGACTATATACTCTCTATAAATATAGGACTTACTCAAGAGATTAGTTTCTAGCAATTGTGTGTGTCATACAAGATTGGTTGGAAATCTTCTACATACACAAGAGAGGGCTACAAACTAGTGAGGGAGAGATTAGTTTCTAGCAATTGTGTGTGTCATATAACTTGGTTGGAGAGTTATACACGTGAGGTCTTGAGCGCTTGTAATCTTCATATTAATCGTAGTGATCATCTTTGCACGTGGACGTAGGCATTGTTGGGCCGAACCACATTTAAATCTTGTTGTGTTGGTTTGCTTGATTTTCTTTCGTGGTTGTGTCGTTCTTGTTCTGTTTATCTCCATATTTGTGGGTGTGGTTTTTCTTGTTGTGATTGTGGGCCCATTCCCAACACCTTATTATTTCGCTCATCCATAGATTCAATTTTTACAAGGGATATAATTACATTTTAACCCCTATTTTGACTAAGCCCTTTTCCACTTCACAAAATTGGACACTTAATTGTGGACTAACGTGAAACTATTAAAATTAACATAAATTAGTCGACAATCCATGCAATGCACGAGCTATTTTCAACATAATATATGTCCAATGCAAATTATCTTATCATTAGAGTTAAAAATACTTTACAAATTCTAATTTAATTAAAAATGTCATATCTATTACGACACAAAATTAATAACAATAATAATCATCATAATAATATTAATATTAATAAAAAAAATAATGAGGAGGCACAATAAGGAATTTTCAACAAAGTTCATAAACAACGTTGGCGTGATTCTGTTTATCAGCAGAGTGAAAATAATATGAAACACAAATGGTCGTCACCACGCCCTACTCATTGAGGACTTCCTATCCCTTACATATGGGACCTATAAATGGTGATCACTACTTGACTTCCCTTTGATCCACATAAGCATTTAGGCAACTTAGCATATAAGCATAGCAAATTTCATAATTTTGACATGCTTTTTACCCAAATTCAACAACACATATAACATAAACATGGATTAAGCATTCTAAGCTAACCATTATCACATCAACATATCTAAACACCCAATTTTGGGATTAGAACACTCACTTCGTCGAATTACACGCGATTAAGCTTAGATTTTTCAAATCTCTTCCTAATTTCCAACCCAAATTCTACCGGTGTAATTCCTACATAGATTTTACATAGCAAGAGTGATTTATTAAGAATGGTCGCCGGAAAAACGATGCCGAAAGTGAAATTAAATTACGGGCATGTGATCCTCTTACCTCCACGAGTCCAAATCCGATCTCGGATCGAAAATCCGACGCCGAACGGCAAAGGAATGGTAAGAAACGTCGTCGAGAATTTCCTTCGTCGACCGAGAGCTCTCGTTCTCTCTCAATTTGCTGGAAGTAATATGAAGTAGACACATATACGCCTCATGCATATGTGTTGTCATTGATTTTTCTTATATTTCATTTACACCCCCCAATCTTTCTTAAGCTTTATTATGAAGCCCCCATGGTAATTACGTTATCTACCCACCTTTTCTAAATAGTTTTAATCTAAGTCTCGCGTGGGTCCCAAATGTTGTCCCACATAAATTATGAGGTTGCTATTAAACCTACCAATTATCAATTGTTTCCAAATACGCCCTCACATGGGTACCCAAATTGGTCCCCTGAATCTATCATAGGACATAATAATATCAATAAACATTTAAACAAGTAATCATGTAAGCACATAATGACATCAAAATGTAAATTATTTTAATTAGACCCTCGTTGGGCTCCACATTTATACCAGTCCTTTCTTTCACAGGACTTTCATCTGTGCCCGCATTTGAGCACCTTTTCAAATGTGGGTTCATAACCCCACCTTAAATCATCTCATGCATTAATTATCTTTAACTAACACACATTTATATCACATTAATCTTATTTTTCGGGTACGGGTGTTACATAACCGGTCGATTTTTTTTAAAATTACTTACAACTAAAAAATTGATCTGACGGCCCAAATTGGCAAAATCGATCAAAATGCGAAAAAATCGACTGAACTGACTACTTCGGTTGATTTTCAAAACATGAAAAAAAAAATTAAAAATAAAATAATAAAAATTCGAACTGAACCAAGCCGATGACACCCTACACAGGTTAGACGGGGGTGACCCGTATATGACCCGGCACGATTATAACCCGACACGATTATGACACGTTAAGAATGACACGTTAAGAATGACACGATTATGACCCAACACGATTATGACCCGACACGACCCGATTGCCACCTGTTTCACTCAGGTATACAACTTTTAACCAAAATTCAACTAATTCCACTGTATTAAACCTGACTCCACTACCTGCAGTTTTGAGATTAAAATTTGAAAAACATGGCATTACTCATAACATTAAGACTGTCGCACATTTGACTTTGTCGTATCAATCATCATAACAAAATGTTCCAACATCTGAAATCCTTTTTATAATTAAGGGGGTAAAAAAAGATCCTAGAACCTAAAATTTAAAGGAGAGGTTTGTACAATAATAGGGGACATGAGCAAGCCGCTGAACAAATGCATACGAGACAATGCACGAAGACCACTGGACAGAATTTCATATCCGACTATGTAGCAGATCTCTCTTTGTCACACCCCAACCTGCCTCGTGCGGATTAGGACACGTGTAACAATGCTATAAGCGTTCAATTACATTAATTAACAAAGAAACACGTGAATCTTTAAGAAACACGTGTGTTGCACGACATTAAATAACTCTATTGTTACAAAAATAGCCCCCAAGGGTAAAATGGTAATTAATAAGATATAGCAAATTTTATACCAAAAGATATATTTTTGATTCCCGGTTCCAACACAACAAACGGTGCGCGAATCCGAGTTTTTTAGAGTGAGTTATGCCCGTTTCCGTAAAAGTCGACAGTGCAGCAAAAATGGCCTGCGGATCGATCCGGTCCAAAACCGGATCGATCCGGTTTTGACATATTAAAATCTCTGGGTCCTCTGGATGTTCCGAATCGATCCGCTTGAGGCCCGGATCGATCCGGTTTCTGCAGAGCCCAATTTTTAGCAGAAAATCCCTGTTTTGCAAATCCAAACATGTTCAAACCCTCACCAAACTTCATGAAACTTTGGGAACTCATTCCAAACACATTCCCAAACATTTTCTTTCATAAACCAAGCATGTGGAATATACACACACTCAAAATTGAATCAAACCACCATGAACACAATTCCTTTTTGATTTTTAACAAGTCTTGAAATTCAACTCTTGACAAACACCCATACCTTAGGAAATCTTGTTAGAAATGCATTTAAAACCATAACAAAAAACATAGAACATTAGGGAACCATAGCAAAACCATTTCCAAGCATCTTAATCATAAACTCCAACTCCCTTGAATCAAGTTTACACATGAATTCAAGTTTCCATTTATCCAAGCAAACTTTTAAGAGGATCGACATTACAAAACCTTTGATTACAAAAAGGACCTTGACAAAACTTCCCGATCCATGTATCCGGACTTGCCGGAATGATCCAAACATATAATTCACCCACCCATAGTTGGTCCAACATAAGAAATACATAAGTTTATCAAATAGAACTACAACCTCCCAACCAACTATATTACAGCACAAGTCTAGACTTCCAACCACGAGTCAAGACTCAAATTCACATGTCAAGAACACCAACCCACAAGTTATACCATATGACATGTTATAAACATATTTACAAGACCCAAATCTCTCTCCCATTCCCGAGCACGTCATTTCCTTTCCGGATATTGCTCCGTACCTGCGGTGGTTGTTATATACCACAACAGAAATAGGAAAACGGTTTTCTTAAGCATTATGCTTAGTGAGTAATCTATGCATGATTGTATGTTTAACATGTGCAATGCCACAATTAACACATAACGCAATAAATGTAGTCGTCGAGACACCGGATCCATGGTTCATTCTGACCCGAAGACCTCCCTCGGTCCCGTGGCCACTTCTATTCCTTGGACTTTCGTATTTCTCGGATTCTTCCTCTTCACCAACCTTATGACACCCAACTAATGAACCATTTCCCTGGTACCCGTTGACTACGACATAAGCACATAAGCATTTAGGCACATAACCATGTATCAACACACAAAATTTTCATGTAATGAGCAGGGAATTTATATTTCATCAACATAATAACCTTTAAACATGAATTATCTCTAATATCATTCAAGCCCTTGTACACATTAAACCTCAATCAATTTTTGGTTTATAGAAAACTCACCTTAATCAAGCTCTACCCAATTTCAAGCTATTTATGCCGAGTTTCTTCACAATTTATGCTCAATTCTTTCCCGGGGGTAATCCTACACAAAATTCGGCAACCTCGGGTCACTGATTAACGTGAGCTACCGAAATTACGACAACGAAAACTTAAATTGAAGGTATAGAATGTTCGTCTTACCTCCACGAGTCCAAAAGTGGTCTCGGATCGTAAATCCGGCGAACGGCGACGACGATACGGCGAGAATTCGGCGTCGGTGACGGACCGTCTTCGTTTTCTCCCGAGCTCTCTTTCTCTTCTCTTAATTTCTGCTGGGAATGAGAAACTCTCCCAGCTCTTGACACATACTAACATGCACATGAGGTGTCTTTACCTCAGTTTTTCACTTTTTCCATTTACACCCCCAAAATTTCTTAAGTTCCTATTATAAAATCCCCCAAACATTCCATTAACTACCCAATTATTTAAATGAGTGTTTTTCTAAGTTCCGCATAGGTCCCAACGTGAGTCCCATATATTTTGTGAAATTGCTATCGCACCTACTAATTTTAGTCTTTTTCATTTACACCCTTATTTGGGTATCCAAATACCAAATGCTAAACATATATCATCATATAATATGAAAGCATTTTAAACAAATATCCACATAATCATATAAATGCATTTAATCACATAAAATGCAATTATTTTTATTCGACCCTTCACTGGGTCCCACCACATTTCCTGTCCCACTTCACTGGGGACTTTTCAAATGGTGTTCTTTTCTGAACACGTTTCACGCGGGCGAGTCCAAGCCTCCCCTTACCCAATCTTATACACTTATTATATTTAATTAATGCATTTAACATAATCATTAGCCCGTTCCCCGGGTACGGGTGTTACACTCTTCTTCTCTTTTTCTTCTTCTTCAATAATCCTTTATCTGCTAATGTTTTCAGTTTCTGTGTTTTTCGTTCGTTTGCTTTTTCTTCAAACCCATCATCCATCATCTTCATTGTTGTCACACGTTTGGCCTTGTAAACCTGCAAATCATAGTGGAAATTCATATAGAAATATACAGGTGGAAGCTGTGAATTTGATTGCAGTTTTGATTCTTTATTGCTCATCCTCTTTTATCATAGACTAATACAGTGGGATGCAGTATGATTGATGCCTCAAATTTAAGATTAATAGCCCAATCCAAATTGAAGTAAAAAAAGCAATACGATATTGGGCCTTTTGACAGTTAATACCAAGTTGGTTATTGGTGAATGAAATAGCCAGCTGAAGCTAGGGAAGGTACCGTAGGTTATACGTCGCAAACCAAGTAAGCCCATCATAATGTTAATGTTTCCTAAATTTTGTATCTCTAATACTTCTCTAATAAATGTGATGTGATAGTGGAAGCACTTTCAATAATAATGGAACTATTGTAACAACTTTCAATAATAATGAAACTATTGTAACATCCTACAATCGAAATGCAGTGAGCCCATTATCACATATATTTAGAAAGCATTTAAAATCTAAAATTTGGGAAACATTTTTATATCAGTAATAAAACATAGATTTCGGTTTGAAAATTGGATTTAGGTTCAACAGGTGTCTGTCCTCATCTCATTTGGTCACACGTCATGGAAGATGCATTTAGTGTCAAATGTGAGAAGGATAAGTCTTGGGGAACATAAGAATCTCATATAAACAAGATACATAAACCACAAAGTGTCTATCTCTCTTCTGGTAGGGTCTATTAACACCACAGTGTCTATAAGATCCACAGAGGAGAGAGAGACATAAAATTCATATATCTTATTTTTATGAGATTCTTATAATTATCCATGTGAAAGGGAATGAGGTGGTGGTGGTGGTGGTGGTGGTGGTGGGTAGGGTTCCTTTTGTGCCTCCGACTAGCATCACATGTTCTCACCACGTGACTAAATTCTAGTCTCTTCCTTCTTCCCACAACATTAATACGGTGGTGTAGGTGTAGCCCCCACCCCACCCACCCGTGGTCACGAAGAAAGATTGTATCTTTGCTCACTCAAAATTGTTACGAAAATACACTCTTTCATATTGGGATAATATTTGGGACACATTTAAAGGCATAATTTTTAGGACACAATTCAAGAGATGTGTCTATCTTTCTTCTGTGTCACTGTAGAATACAATGACATCACGAGAGAGATATAAACACATCTTCTAAATTGTGTCCTGAAAATTGTGTCTTTGGTGTGTCCCAATATTTACTCTTTATATTGAAAGCATCTTCTCTGTCTACTCTTACACTATATTCCAATATGTTCGCACCACGTGGATGTCGTCAAACAGCTCCTCTCACTCCCATAACTCTTAACACTTCGACACCTGGCCCCCAGGTTACCAATTCCCTCGAATGCATCACTCTCACTCACTCTCTCTCTCTCTCTCACACACACCATATTCGATAGCTCTCTCTCTCTCTCTCTCTCTCTCTCTCTCTCTCTCTCTCTCTCTCTCTCTCTCTTACTCTCAGGCATTTTCTCTCTTAGGGCTTGAGTCGCTTGACTCACCGGAAGAACCCGGAAGCTTATTCACCTAAGCTACCATGATTGGTAATTACTACTCCAAGTTTTTCATTCTTCTTCCACTCTCGTCACATAATTGATAATTTTTTTGGCACTATTTTTTCTCTAGGGTTTTTATTTTTTCCAGTTGATCTTCTGTTTCTTTTCTTTTTTCTTTTTTTTTTTGGTCATATTTCACCCCTTTTAAGGCTAGATTTAGATAACATGATCTACTTCTCTTTAAAATGGCTCAATTTTTTAGATTATTTCCGCAGATAGTTTATGTACAAGTATTATATACCCCACAAAATGTCTCGCACTTATGATTTCTTGATAATATAGAGGTCACAGGCTTAATATTCGAATTTTTTTAATAAGAGAATTAAATTTGTGGTTATTTTATGGTAGGTCTGTTGGATAAATATGTGTTTTGGCCAAGTTCAAGGGCTAATAGAAGTGGGACCCACTTAGAGTTTAAGTGGAGTCCTTGTGGATTTGTGTTCTCCTCCATGAGGAGATGAAGTTTGGATATTCACATGTCCAAAACTATTGATGGGTGAATGAGAAATTAATGATCAAAGGTTGCCCCTTACAAGGAGTTGTTGAAATGAAAAAGGTTCACAACTAGCCTTGTCCCACATAGGAAAACTAGAAGTAGTCTATTGTGTATTTATAAGGCTACTTCAAGTTTTGGGTTTGGGCCCCAAGGGGTACCCACTTTTGTGGAAGGGGAGGACCTAAGGCCCTTTGGGTTTACTCCACACGCGCGCGCGCCGCCGCCGCCGTCCGGCCCTTGCCGGGCCGGGTCGTGGGTGCGGATGCGGCCCGCACAGAATATTTCTTTTTAGACCCCAAAACTTTCCAAAATTGCAAAGACTTTTGGAATTTCTTCACACTTAACATGTGATAGAAAATGTAAAGTCCAAAGAGTTACAGAACTCCAAAAGGCAGACCTTTGGAGTTTCTGAACTGTTTTAGAATTAATCCACAGATTTATTCCACTCTCTCCTCTGTCTATATATTGAAGCTCTTCTTCAGTTGGAGATACACAGAAAAAGAATACAAGTTCTTCTCTTCCACATCTTCCTTCCTTGGGTTTTCTGAGAGAGCACGAAGCATAGTAGTTCGTCGGAGCAGTTGTACATTGTGCAAGTACCACTGTTAGAAGCCGCTGTATCCTGGGAGACAAACGCCGACGATAACCTCAAGCACACATCCGGTGAGGCGGCGAATCTGTTTTAAGGAAACTGTGAATAAAATCACAGGCCTCGGTTTGATCATACTTTCATTTACATATTGTAATTCTGTCCAAGTTTAATTTTCTGTAATTTTCCTATTGTAATTCATAATCTGTTTCTGTTTATTTTCTAATTATATCAGTGTAATAGTCTTCCAACAAGGTCTTATTTGGTTTGTTGTAATTGCTTTAAATTTTAAGATTTTTTCTTTATTTTTTATTTTTGGTTGTGGAAAGGGGCCGGGGGGGGGGGGGGGGGGGTGTTGGTTGAGTATTGGAAAGGGATTCCAGTCCTTTGGGAAGGGGAGAATATTTGAAAATTATAGGCATATGCTTTGAAAATTATAGGCATATGCATGTGTTGTGGTTAGACACTAGAGTAGTAGAGTATGTTTGGATGACTGGCTGACTCTGAAGAAAAATGGATTTAATTCCCCCATTCTAATATAGGCTCCCTTTCCCCTATATTAACACCCCCCATCCATATCGTTCACCTCTATAATATAATTGTAAGTTACGTAAAAGGTCAGGTTGAGAAGAATGAAAACAGGATTAGAGGTTAGGATAGCCTTTCGTTTATCAATAATGCTAGGCACACTCTAAAATTCACACTAAAATCCACACAGGACAATCATGACCGTTGATTGTCATGTGTGGACCTTGGAGTATGCTTAGCACTACTTGTAGTTTATCCCTCCCAACCCTGCGTAAGTGGGACCTCTATTTGGGTAAGTGGCCTTTTTTTTTTTTTTTTTTTTGGAGATGACCTTATGCCTGAATCTGAATGTATATTAAGTTCATTTTTTTTTTCACTATCTCCTTTCAGCATTGCAGTGAGGAGACTAGTGATAATAAGAGCAACCTATATTATATTATAATAGGCCATGGATGAATCAGAACCGTCGCAGCAGCAGGCAGTTATGGGAGTTGGTGCAGGTGGAGGAGGTCAAATGCCCTATGCTCCTCCCTACCAAACTGTATCAATGGTGACTTCTGGAACTCCTCCGGCTGTAGCTGTCCCTTCCCAAATCAATACCTCCCAGCACCAGCAGCTTGCCTACCAACAAGCCCAACACTTCCATAACCAACAGCAGCAGCAACAACAGGAGCAACTTCAAGTGTTCTGGGCCAACCAAATGCAAGAAATCGAGCAAACCACCGACTTCAAGAACCACAGCCTCCCACTTGCTCGCATCAAGAAGATAATGAAAGCTGATGAGGATGTTAGAATGATTTCAGCTGAGGCTCCAGTCATATTTGCAAAAGCATGTGAGATGTTCATCCTCGAGCTCACTCTGCGCTCTTGGATCCACACCGAAGAGAACAAAAGGCGGACCCTTCAGAAGAATGATATTGCCGCTGCCATTTCTAGGACTGATGTCTTTGATTTCTTAGTCGATATCATTCCTAGATACGAGTTGAAGGAAGAGGGTCTTGGGATCACAAAGGCAACAATCCCAATGGTGGGATCCCCAGCTGATGCTGCTATCCCATATTACTATGTTACACCTCAGCACCACCCGGTGGTGGGACCAACCGGGATGATCATGGGAAAACCTGTTGATCAAGCAGCGCTCTACCCTGTGCAGCAACAGCCTCCACCTCCTGTAGCATTTATGCCATGGCCTCATCAGTCACAGCCTCTGCAACAGCAAAGCCAACAACAGCAGAATGACACTTGATGGAGGTGTGTGTTCCGAAGATTATGAAATCCCCGCCAGACGTGCCTTACTGTTTGTTATCATAGGCAGAAATCAGTAGCTTTTCGTCCTTACCCAAGTCTTAGTTGTATTGTTACTAGTCATTTGTAATACTCATAAGAACTTGACGGCAAGGTAGAATTGGCGCTGTTGACTCACGTTCCTGCTTGTATTGCTCTTTATGATCTTGAGATCTTTTGGTTTGTGGTGTGCCCTTATTTTAGGACTGAGGGGGTCCATGAGGATAATAGACGGTAGGCACGGCACTGCAGTCAGTCTGTTTGGAAAAATTAAGCATCGAATTCTAATTTGTGTAATTGCAGAAGGGGAATATTTCAGCAGTGAATTGTGAATTCACATTAAAGTTCACCTTCTGAACCAATTTATAGCTTGTACCATTGTTGTGGTAAGAACACTGGCTGATATATATGACTTGAGTAATGCTATGTTTAAAATTCAACTGGTTGTACTGTATTAAACCTGACTCAATGGCCTGCATTTTTAGGATTAAAATATGAGAAGCATAGCATCACTCATATCACTATGACTGTCGCACATTTGACTTTGCCGTATTAATCATCATAACAAAATTTTCCAACATCTGAAATCCTTTTATAATTAAGGGGGTAAAAAAAAGATCCTAGAACCTAAAATTTAAAGGAGAGGTTTGTACAATAATAGGGGACATGAGCAAGCCGCTGAACAAATGCAGACAATGCACGAAGACACCTAGACAGAATTTCATATCCAACTATCTAGCATATCTCTCACTTCTTCTCTTTTCCCTCTTCTTCAATAATCCTTTCTCTGCTAATGTCTTCAGTTTCTGTGCTTTTCGTTCTTTTGCTTTTTCTTCAAACCCATCATCCATCATCTTCATTGTTGCCACTCGTTTGGCCTTGTAAACCTGTAAATCATAGTGGAAATTCATATACAAATACAGACACTAGATATCTGGAATCACTACGATAACCACCATAGTGACACACTCTGCTATTACAATCAATAAAAATGTTGTGTCAACACCCCCTAGCTAAAGTTCCAAAGATGCTATCAGTGTGGTGAAAAGGCTAAGGCTTTGTTTGGTTCTTGGATTTAACAAGGGAAAAAGAAAGAAAAATGTAGAGGACAACATTTTCCTTTGTTTTCGTTAACAAAGGAAAACGATCAGGAAAATAAGAAAGAAAATATAATAAGTTGAGAAATAAATTAAACATTTTAAATCTTATGAGTCATTCCCTTCCTTTATCCATATATTACAATTATATTTTAGGAATTCTTAATTTTTGATGTTATTGAAGCATGAAAGAAAACACATGGGAAAACATGAGGGAACTAACTAGTTTAGCTTACCCTTTTCTTTTCCCTCACGAAATCCATGATCCAAACAAAGCCTAAAGATAAAGATGTGCTTAATCCGAATTAAACACTTGTTTGAGCCTTTTTGAGGTTTGGTGACATATGAGATACAAAAACTATACAGAACTACACAGTAATTAACACTTGAGAAATACATAGCTAATCGAGTACGTTTATGGATAATGTGGGGATTTTTGGAACATTCAGGAATCAATGAACTTCATGGAACCACTTATAATTAGGGATGGCAAGGTTCAATAAAATAAACAAATAAATAAACAAACCATCAATCTGTTTAAGTTATCTGTCGACCATTCCTTTTTAGCTGGTTCTTAAACTTGAAAGTGGACCTTTTAACTAAACACCTAGGGTCGGCTCTGCTAAAACAAAACCCATGATGCAAGAAGACTTCACTAAGGCTTAGTTTGGCCCCCATTTTGGTGCTTCTCCTTTTTTAAAGCACAATGTCATGTTAATTCATTTGGTAACTAGTTTATGAGCTTTGCAAAAATTGAACTTAAGGCTTTTTTGGGGGGAGCTTTTAAAAGCTCAAGGTTGCTTTTTGGTTTCATGATTTCTTTTTGAAGAGTAGTGTGTCACTTGTATAAAATTATCAAACTTAGTGATAAATTTCATAAGCTCCTTTTAAAAAGCCAAGTGGGGGCCAAACTAAGCCTAAGATGCAAGAATATTACAATAAATAGATTTCTTGCAATTGAAGGGCAAATTTACATATAAGAGGTAGTGTTGCTAGTCAGCACCAAGTTTCCCAGTCTGACGTATTCTTTTTTTCATCTGTTTTCTTTAAAAACAGTTTAAAACTACTATGTCGATGCTATTTGTTCATAGCACACATGCTAAAAGTGCAAAATCTCTGAATATCACATTGCAATCAATCAACCAGTGCTTCATTATACAATCAAATACATCAACGTACAATCATAAAAATGACCTTATATCCTGAAAATATTGCATGTTCTCTCACCTTCGTGATATCAGAAAGCACTTCATTCTCTTTACAATCGTACTTGTCCAATTGTTTTCCAAGCTCAGCTTCTATTTTATGAATAAGATCTACATCATTCTGCAGACATCTCGAAAATTCAGAAATGGCCATTGAGAAACAAAATGAAAATGAAATGCTACATTTAAGGCTCTTACCAGTACTAGTCTTGTTCGTGCAGGGCTGGAAGGGTAAACTGGAGATGTTTTCTAATCTTCTTAACATTGTTTTTGTACAATGGCTGAACGGAGCAATCTACATATATTAAAGCTGTATTCACGCATCTATACATATATTGACATGGGACCTTAAGGATTTTATTGGGAATTCTGCAGTAGGTACTCTACTGATACTACCCCCACTCAAAATTGGGTGTTTTGAGTTTCCTTGCTACACACACACACACACACAGAGAGCAGTGTCTTCATTGAAGGAAGAAGATGTGCAGATAAGGGAACTAAATTATTAATCCAGCCTTTTTTTTTGTAGTGTGCCACATTTAGGAGCTGTGTAAATCTTTCTGTCCTTGACAATGTACCAAAAGGCATCTTTTTGACGAGTCCCAAAGGGCACTCTTGAAAGCATAATAATATCAAGAGTATTATGCTACTTGCCTGGGTAACTAAACTCACAGCCAGTCCTCCCCTGCCTGCTCTTGCAGTACGCCCAACACGATGAACGTAGTCCCTTGGATACCTGACAGAGCAGTATTATATTTTACTGAAGTGAGATGTTGGAAAGAATAAAATAAACAAACGCCTGTTTCGTAAACTCCAAAACGTTACCTATAACAGGTAAAAAAAAATCTGAAATGAGAGAATTCTACAATAAAACAACCTTGGAATATCATAGTTGATTACAAGATCAACTGTAGGAATATCTAAACCACGACTAGCAACATCAGTTGCCAGCAGAATGGGAACTTGTCCAGATTTAAATCGATGTAGAGCAGCAAGTCTTAGAAACTGGGATTTAAATGAGTGCAATGCTGCAGCTTCCAGATCAAGCTCTTCCAGCAATAAACTCAGAAGGTGACAACCCCTGCCCAAACATTGTAAACATATAAGTCAGCACATATTCATGACACATAAGTTCACAGGGTTCCTGATATGTACTACTACTTTCCAGATAAACTTGATAGCACTACAAAGCTAAAGGAACTAAAAAGTGTTTAGTAAATCACGCTTACCTACACAAAAATAAGAACAGAATACTAGTGAAATGGGCCAGGTCAGCCCTTGTACATATAAATGGGTACAAAAATGCAAGTCTACAAACCAAATTTTCTAGAAGACAATCCCCTTACTTCTTAGCCAGCTAATGAGTCAAGCTTGAGGAAACTTTCGTAGAACATTGGGACATTCAGTTAATACTTTTGGTTGCATTTACATTTATCTTTTGGGTTCATCTGATTTAAATTTTCTAATATAGTATAAGAGGGTATGTAATCCCCATTTGACCAGAAATACTGCATACATATGGGATGCTCTATTATAATGTTATGTGTTTGCATACATTGTGTGCAAGACTTGACTCTTTCAATGCTTAATACATCAAGATGTTTCTACAATGCATCCAGATACAATGTGGTTACTGCATTCGTTTGCATAGAAACATGACAAGAAGGAATGAACCAAACAGATAAAGCCATGGTATATGCGACACGACACAACTACACATTTGACTACAAAGATACTTGGAGAAAAGAGAAGTGTACCTGCAGGTGGAAACAAATATGATCGCCGATCGAATACCCATATCGTCCATTTTGGAAAAAATGTGCAGCAGATAAACATCCTTGACATTTTTAGGGACAAAAACATACTGCTGTTTAAGAGAGTCAACTGTCTCGAAGCCTTTATATGCCTCGTAGAAGTATGCCTTATTTGCAGAAAGCTCAAGTAGTGTTTGTAGATCGCTTGTCATTGTGGCAGAAAATAATAAAGTTTGCCGATTTTTTGGCAAGCATTGAAATACGACTCTCAATTCATCTTGAAAGCCAACATCCAGAACTCTATCTGCTTCATCCAGAACTAGGAACTGTTTGTTACAAAAAAAAATTTAATAATAAACTATAAATAAAGAGCTCGCTCAGCTCACCAACTGAAGGGAACGGGGAGAAAAGTACAGTAGAAATTTAATTGACACTCGAGTACCTTGGTTTTAGAGAAAACAGCAGCAATATCAGGATTCTGTTCAATGAGAACCTTAATCCTCCCGGGGGTAGCTATGACGACATGAGGGCGATGCATGAGCGTTTTAGACTGGGTAATCATATCCATACCACCAACCACGACTGTGCATCGCAAATTCAAGCCAGAACCAAGAGCTCGAAACTGTTCGGCCAGCTGGTAAGCCAGCTCCCGAGTAGGGGTAACCACCAGTGCGAACACCCCATAAGGGTCCTCGGCGAGGCGTTGGAGTATGGGTAGTGCAAAGGCAGCAGTTTTTCCGCTACCAGTCTGAGCTATGCCCAACACATCTTGGCCACCTAGTATTCGGGGGATACAGTGGTGCTGGACAGGGGTGGGCTTTTTCATACCCAGTTCTTTGCAGGTTTCGACGGCCCATTCGGCAAGTCCGAGGTGGGAGAAAGATCCCAAATTTGGGTTAGGTTTAGGATTTGTTTCTTTCAGGAGGAGGAGGTGGTTTTGGTGGGTGTTGGGTGTGGTGTTTTGAGATGTTGTTGCTGCTGCTGCTGCTGCTGCTGCTGGTTTGGGGGTAATTTTCCGGGAAAACAGGGGAAATGTTTCATCGACAGTGATTTCTTCAGCCTCATCATCCATCATGCTGCTTTCAATGCCCAAACCCAAACCCAAACCCAAACCCAAACCCAAACCCCAACCCAAACAACAGCCACGGCCCTAATAAATGGACTCCTGGCGATTCTCTCTCCAAGGCTCCGCAATACTCAAACAAAGCTACAGTTTTCAAAAATCCAACTGCAAGAAAAAGTTATTTTCTGAGATTCAACGCTAAGTCGATATAGACAATAATCAGCAAGAGGAAACTCACATTGAGTTGCCGGATTCGTCGTCTCCGATGTCAGGTCTCGCCGCGGGTCTTCTCTCTCGCCGTAGTTCTCTCTCTCTCTCTCTCTCTCTCTCTCTCTCTATGGTGGGTGGTGGCGGCCGGCCAGTAGTGAGCGGTGGAGTGGCTATAATAATTGTGGAATGGGAGAGGGATTAGGGTTTGTTTTTGAGGAAGACGCCGGACGTGAATTATTTGGGATAATTTTTTTTTGTGGTGTTTTTTTAATGGTAAATAATATAGACCACCCTCATGGATTGTTCTTTATCACTAACACCCTCTAAATTAAAAATTTAACAAACTAATCCGCAGAACTATTATTTTTCTTTTTAAATTAGCCCTCTCAAATACCCCTTACAAATAAATTAGGGAGTTAATTTGTTGTGTTTTTTTTACCATAGAGAGCATTAGTGAAAAAAATGTAATACATGAGGAATGAGGAAGTTTCTATGTATTTTACCCCTCACGTTTAAAAAATAACACTATTCTCCTCTAAGGTTTGATATACTATAAGAATCCCCATTCGTTAAATTAATATAAATTCAAAAGAAATTTAGGGGCTGACCAAGAGTCAGGGGCGTGATCGGTACTTAAAATCAAAATCCTATGAGAGTCAGAGTGAAGGTGCTACTTTTTACAAGTACTCAGTTAAAACCCGCCCTAACCCGGACAAATTTATTTGTATATCCTTAAACTTATTCTTGTTTGTAGATTTTACTGTGTAACTTAATAAAAAACCGTTGTTAAGATTAATGTTAGCTGTGGATTTATTATGACATCTTGATTTTGGAAAGTATCCTTTCCCTTCCTCGTGTAGTAGGAGTCGGAAAAGATTGGTTCTGACATGAAATGTGTGCAAGTGTTAGAATATCCGCAATGCCTTTCAACCCGGATGTGTTCCTATCCAAAATTTTTAATGATGTTTGACAATAAAGCTTCTATTGATTCTGGTGATACTAAGTAAAGAATCATTGTCTAGATAAGAAACTTGCACAAGGTAAGAACAGTCTAGTATAATAATATAGAATATTGCAATATTAATTGTGGTTGGTGGTACTCTTGCCCAAGCCTGGAAGTTTTTAACAAAAATACAAAGGAAAAAAAAAAAGGATTGTGGAATTGAGGAGGAGAAAACATGACAATGTCAAAACAAAACTATTAAGAACTAGAAAGCAACGCATCATACATTCCATGGATAATATATAAGTTGACTTTCTTGAAGTTGCAAATCTACCAAGGCGGATGAGCAGAGAGATCCTCTGATCAATGGCCTCTCTGTGTGGTTAGTGCAATATTAGAAGCCAATGCATTTATCACATTCATTCCCAAAGCCAAAGGGCAACATTATCTAGCTCACTTCACTTGGTGCCCATCTGTCTCACAATGTCCCAGGCTTCTGGAAGGTGTTCCCTCGATCCAAGCTTCCTTTTTAAACATCCTCTCCACATTCAGTCACTGTATGGCCTTTTTCTCCACTTAAGGAGAATTTCATATTCATTTGTAAACCGGGGCCATTTATCAAAAAGTAGGCAGTAATGAGAATCGGAGATGCATTATGACTTCATGTCCATGCCATTTCCACACCATTTAATACACAGACATATGAGTCTTGTTTTTCTGTTGTATCCTGTCCTGCCAAAGTTACAACCTAGGCATTTAGCTGTATTCAAGTCAAATCGTGATGCTGAATCACGGGAACGCGTAAACAAAAGGGATACGAAAAAAGAAGTCAACATTAACTTGCGCTATATATGAGGATTTAAAAAAAAAACCAAAAAAAACAAAAAACAAAAACAAAACAGTAGCGTACTTGTGCAAACCAAAGTTTCATCTATCTGAAGGCATGGCTTCCTCAATTCTCCTGATGACCACACTTAGACTGCCCCCACTTTCCAAAGCTTTTACAGCAGCTCGATGGGCTTCTTTATGCCATTTCAGCAGATTGTAAGACTGCAGAACAGACCACCTTGCTTGATTTGACATCTATTGTAGAAGATTAGTAGAATGACCAAAATTCAGTATTCATCGAGAGAAGTTTATAAAAACAAAAACATAAAAGATCTTTGATGAGAGATATACCTGTGCTACAGACAAAGGGGGTTCCAGAAGAACACAGATGCTCCTGAACAGATTTTCATCGTTTTCTCCACCCTCAGCCTCTCCATAGACAAGAGCTTCAGCTGCAATCCCACCAAAAAGTACCATGCAATACCTGAACCAATTATCGTAATAATCAGTGGAGAGTGTCTACTTTAGAGGTCAACTTTAATCATTTGGTCTGCACTGGCGTTGCTGAATGATTCATCCCATTCCTTGACCAAGATAATTTATGCATTAAGTATACTTTTGTGAAATGGCGAAGAACACTTCATTTATAATCTAATTGAGCATGCCTACAACTTCTAAGAAGGTATATAATTAATATATTATAATTGTTTGAAAGAACATATGTCCTGTCAAAGATAATTCACTTCCTGAAGAAGCTAAAAGCAAAAGACAACATGAATGGTACAACATTATAACTATCCAGACACCAAAGAGCAACAACAGATCTCTGAATACGCATTTTCCCCAAAGGAAAAAGTCATTAAACTGAGGTGGCAAAGTAAAATAGTACGCAAAGCAAAAAAAGCAGTCTTTAATACCCACCTGTCAAAGGCAGTACTGCTGAGTCGACCTTCAGCAAGTTCATTTTGCAGTTTTTCATCCCAAAACTGTGTTCCTGCCTGCAAAAACAATACAAATTGCCACTGATGATTTTGAACCACTGTAAAGCTAAGGATAGTTCAGGGCTACAAGGCATTGACAGTTGAATGAGAAAAATCAGAATTCGTCATTTCAATGAAACCAATAGGTATTGATTTTCTAATATAATATGGAAAATTAACTTTCACCAGTTTCCAATACATTGGGACAAAGAGAAACAAGTTCTCACATGCGGCCACTATCTTTATGGTGATAAAGGGAGTTCCAATGCCAGATGATTGGAAGAGGATAACCATCTTTTTTAAATCTTCAACCTTGATGCCCTGTGTTTTATGTGAGGATCCACAATAAGATGATGCACTTGTCAATAGTGTTAAGTTACCAATTACTCCAAAGCTTAAGCTGTTAGAGAATGGGCCCAACAGTGTATATCAAGCTTTAGCAACTCCCTCACGTGCGATCCCGTCTTGCACGTGGATAGCCAACCAACCAAACTCCATCATGGTGGAGACAAATAATGAATGCAAATATGCACACCAAAGAGGGGACAATTCGACCTCTCACAAACAAGGCTCTGATACCAAGTTAAGTTACCAATTACTCCAAATGCTTAGGCCGTTAAGGAATAGACCCAACAATGTTTCTATGTTGCACAAGAAAATATTTTACCCCATCTTAGTTTTCTTCTATTTGTTTTGGATAATGGTTATCATTTAAAGGTTTTCTTAGCCTATAAGTAGGCCTTGTTTGGGTTGATATGGTTATTGAATTTAAATTGTTTTAGGCTGTTTCTACTATCTTATAAGAATAGAACAGATGATTTTGACCAGCTAGCTTAAGCAGCTCGAATTTTTTGAAGTTCCAAATATACCCCTGTCTCTCTCTCTCTCTCTCTCTCTCTCTCTCTCTAATGTCTGTCCGTTCGGCTTCGTTCTCTCTCCACGTATCACAGTCTCGCAGTCTACATGTGCACTTCTTATCATCTTTCAGCTTCTTTAGTCAGTCTTCTTCTCTGTCATTTTATTCTTCTTTTGATGAAACCGAGTCGTCTCTGCAAAGCCGTAACTCTACCCCTCTCAACTCGCAGGCGATCTGTCAATTGTTCCCCTCCGACGAATGATCTGATCTGCTCCTCCTGCATCGACAATAAGTGTTCAGTATTTTGAGATAATTAACGTTATTCCTCTCTCTGCTTTTCAACTTCCATTGAATTTCTTTCAAAGTATTCAATTTACTAAATCAAATCTGTTTAGGGTTTGGTCATTTGGAGTTAATACTATAATTTTGTAAATTGGGTCTGCTTTTTGGGTGTTTGTTCTAATCAGATTCAACCATTTAGAATTGTTGGGTTTCATTTAATTTACTAAAGTTGTTGTCCAGTAACACTGTGGCTGATTCGCCGTTGCACCATATGAGCATCAACTATATTTGATTCGACATCAAAGGGAAACCGGAGCTGCTCATCGCGGGTGAGTGACTCAACTTTTACCGGCGGTTTTGGTTATCAGTTAAGTCGTGCTAGTGTTTCTTGTATCCTTAAGCTGTGTATGTATGTATGGGGAGAGGTGAGAGAGAGATGATCAAAGGGTTTTGTCCTTTTTTGTTGAGAAATTCAAGATTATGCATTGATTTTTTTTATTTTTTTTTTATATTCGATACAAATCTCCAAAACAAAATCCTCAAGCGGTCGCAGAACACCACCTGCGACCAGCGCCAAGCACCACCAGCCATACTCAGCCCCCAACTCCGACCACAATCACAAATCCACCACCCCAGATGGCACGACCTGTGATATTCGCTGGCAATGGAGCTAGATTTCTCTCAATCTCAGATACCGTAACTTCTGTTAGTTTTGTCCCTTGGTTATAATAGAATTTGGGAAAAGAGTAATTTTATTAAACTAATCCCATGTATATATATATATACAAAGTTAGAAAATCAGAAAAGGAAAAGAAATATCGCCTAATAAATATGAAATAAAGACTGGTCAACATGACCTAAAATAAAAAGAATAAAATCAGCAAAATTAAAACATTTCCTAATTCCAACACTCCCTCTCAAGCTGGGCCGAATATATCAACTAGCCCTATCTTGTGAATAGATGACTGAAGAAAACCAGGACCAATAGACTTAGTAAATATCTGCTGTTTGTTCACGTGAGGTGACAAAGCTTGGTGAGATAACTCCTGGCTTAACTTATTCACGGACGAAGTGAATATCAACTTCTATGTGCTTTGTTCTCTCATGAAGGACGAAGTCGGATGATAACATGATAGCCGACTTATTATCACAAAACAAAGTAGACGAGCCCTTCACAGGAAACCCCAACTCATCAAGAATAGAACGAAGCCAAAGCAGCTCACATGTCCCCTGAGCCATAGCACGATACTCAGCTCCAGCAGAAGAACGAGAGACTACTGCCTGTTTCTTGCTTTCCACGATATTAGGTGATCACCACGGAAAGTACATAAACCAGAAGTAGAACGTCTATCACTTTTCGAACTTGCATAATCGGCACCAGTAAAACAGGAAAGACCTGACTGTATTCCTGTCTTGAAGAACAGACCAAGACCCGGACAGGTCTTAAGATATTGGAGATTATAATACACAGCATCCAAATGAGAGGTCCGAGGTGAGTTCATAAACTGACTTACAACACTAACAGCAAATGTCAGATCCGGTCTTGTGTTCGTCAAATAGATAAGACGACCCACAAGACGCTGATATACGGAGGGTTCAGGTAATAATTCCCCCAACTCAGTAGATAACTTTAGGTTTGGATCCATAGGAGAAGAAGCCGGTCTACACCCAAGCATACCAGTATCCTTAAGAAGATCCAGAGTATACTTTCGCTGGGATAAGGAGATACCTTGGTGTGAGCGAAGCTACTTCAATACCAAGAAACTAACGAAGAGGACCCAAGTCCTTAATATCAAAGGACATACTAAGATCACGCTTCACTCGAGCGATGCCAGATGCATCATCACCAGTAATACTAATATCATCAACATATACTGAGATAATAATATACCTCCCATGAGACTGGTGACAGATAAAGCATGTGTGATCAGAGTGACACCGAATAAACCCCATACTAAGAATCACATCACTAAAGCGGCTAAACCATGCACGAGGAGATTGCTTCAAGCCATAGAGAGACTTACGGAGGCGACAAACTTTCCCAGAATACTCCCCCTGAGCACGAAAACCCAGTGGAGGATCCATATAAATAGTCTCAGATAAATCACCATTAAGGAACATCAAGTTGATGAAGTGGCCAAGAATAAGAAGCAGCTAACGAAACTAGAAGACGAACTGTAGTTAGATTAGCCACAGGAGCAAAAGTGGCACCAAATTCCTTACTAGGAGCCTGAATAAAACCCTTAGCAACCAATCGAGTCTTATAGCGATCAATAGTCCCATCCGCCAAATATTTCAGGGTAAAAACCCATTTGCAGCCAACCGTGCGCTCACCTGCTGGAAGAGCAACAAGCTCTCACGTTTGATTTCCCCGTAGAGCAGCCATTTCCGTTTTCATAGCAGCCACCCACTTAGTATTCTGGAGGGCCTCATGAACAGAACGAGGAATGGAGACTGAATCAACTTGACTAATAAATGACTGATAAGAAGTAGACAAACCCTGATAAGAGATATACTTGGAAATTGGATGGTTAGTACTATCAGAAAGAAGAAAGCGAGCAAGGGGGTGACGTACACGAGTGGGGTAACGGGGAGAAACAATTTCAGGAGGAATATCAGAAGGTAAAGCAGAAGATGAGATACATGAATCCGGAGAAGAATCTGGTAGTCGAGCAGTTGAGCGTGGACGGCGAGATTTAACCTGTGATGGATTGCTGGATATAACTGGAGGTAGATGTAGCCCTGAAGGTAGAGATTCACTGGTGGACTCAAGGATGGGAACGGGACGTGGTAGAGCAGCATTATCGTCCTCAACAGACTCCACAGATACTTGCATTGGTGAGGAAGAACCTGAAAAGAAAGGAACAGTTTTCAAAAAGGTAACATCCAAAGAGTGATATAAGTGACGAATGGCGGGATCATAACACCGATACCCTTTAGACATGGATGATACCCCAAAAAGACACAACGAACCGCCTTATTATCAAGTTTGGTACGGGTAGGACTCCTATTTTGGACAAACACAAGTACAACCAAAGACCCGTGGCAAAATAAGAAAGAGAGTACTATCAGGCTTAAGCACGTGAAGAGGTGCCTTGCCCTGTAGTACTCGACTGGGAGTACGATTAATAAGGTAAGTGGCAGTGAGAACAGCCATGTGCCAAAAATATTTAGGAACGCCCATACCACATAAGAGACATCTAACCACAAACATGATATGACGGTTTTTACGCTCCGCCACGCTATTCTGTTCTGGAGTATAAGGACATATAAGTTGTTGGAGAATCCCATCTTTGTTAAGGGCAGATCGAAACTCATGTGTTAAATACTCCCTACCATTATCAGACCGAATACTACACACAACAGTATGATATTGGGTTTTGATCATTTGCAGAAAATTTCTAAAATGAGTGAAAACTTCAAATTTTTTCTTCATTAGATAAACCCAAGTGCAACTAGTGTAATCATCAATAAATGTGACATAATAACGGTGTTGAGAGAGGGCAGTGACAGGTGAAGGCCCCAACACATCAGAATGGATAAGATCAAAGGCACTAGGTGCTCGGTGCATACGAGGACTATATGTAGTGCGAGTATGTTTTGACAGTTCACACACCACACATTTAAAATTAGAATCCTTGCAAGCTTTAGATAAAGACGGAAATAACCAACACAAATATTAAAAATGGGCATGTCCTAGACGAGCATGCCACAACTCTAATGTTTGAAGAGAAAAGACATAATTATTTGAGTTTGGCAAAACATTATTTGAGACTGGCAAAACAGAAGCTTGGAAACTGGAGGATGACACTTTAGATGATAGAGGATCACCAAAGTAGTAGAGACCGTCTCGCTCATACCCCTGCCAAATATCTTCTTCGAAGTCAGATCCTGCAAATAACAACAGTTGGGTAGGAAAACAACGGCACAATTATGACTGTTAGCAAGACGATTAACAGAAAGAAGATTATAGGCAAAGTTTGGGACATAATAAACAGAGGAAAGAGTGATGTCTGGGGACAAGCGTGCATCACCCTGATTACGGATGGGAATGGACGACCCATCAGCTATACGGACAGACTGATCAATGGAAGTAAAAGGAGATGCAAAAACAGAATGCTCACCACTCATGTCATTATTGGCACCAGAATCCAAAATCCAAGTGGGGTGGTCTGACTTACTATAAAGAGCAGTAGGAATACTTGCTACAATAGCGGTCGTGGGGCCAGAAGATGAAGGGAAAGCACTATATATTCTTGTATCAGCCATGAAACTAGCAAGGACAAACAACACACGGCTCTGAAAAAGGAAGTAATACGATCATTAACAATAGCCGGAACCTTGGCTGAGAGAGATGAGGGCAACCGTGCACTTGAACGAACAAACTATACAGCTTCTTTACCAATATCAACCATAAAACGTCACAAGAAGACAGGAGCCAAATAATCTGAAAAACACACTGCCGAACGAACGGGGCTTGATGAACACATACAGCCAGAAACACAGCAGCAACCAACACAGCCGAAAACTCGGCGAAACGACGGGGGCAACCGAACACTCGATCACCCAAACATAAAACTAAGAGCACAAAGACGGCTCTAGTACATCACAAACAGGCCCAACACAGGCAAGACGAGCAGCCCGAAGGCTACTGACAGAGCCGACAGGCTCGGTAGTGGCGCTGCTGGATGGGTAGGGTGCGACGCAGGCTAGGGCAGGGTTGGGGGGTTGCGGCTGAGTAGGGAGAGGCTAGGGTAGGGTTCGGTGGGGCTATGATGGTGTGGCGCAAAGGTGGTGGTGGGAGGTGGTGGTGATGTACGATGCAAGGGTGGTGGTGGTGGTGGTGGTAAGTTTTGGCTCTGATACCAAATAGAATTTGGGAAAAGAGTAATTTTATTAAACTAATCCCATGTATATATATACAAAGTTAAAAAGCCAGAAAAGGAAAAGAAATATCGCCTAATAAATATGAAATAAAGACTGGTCAACATGATCTAAAATAAAAAGAATAAAATCAGCAAAATTAAAATATTTCCTAATTCCAACAGTTATCTCTCCTGATCTCCCTCAACTTCTCCCACTCAATTCTCAATCTTGGTTTTGCTAAATTGAAACCATACTACACCACAAACAACTTATAGAGTTTACAATTGCAGGTTATGCCACCACCAGTTTTCTTAAGTCTTCAATTGACAAAGCGTTAAGGAATCGAGCTGAGATCTCACTCTCAAATTTAACGGTGGAGGTTTGATACCCATTAGTTCTAATTCTGCTGCACATGTTTTCTATTTATGGGTTTCGATTTGTAACTGATTACTCAGTGTGAGGGCTAACCAGATGTCGTTACTAATTGGTATAATTTATATTTGGAACTGTGAATTGTCATGCTTGCTGCCCTAACTATAGGAGATGCTGAAGATATATGTAATGCGTTCATGCTCCTGTTGAGTGTTGATGAATAATTATATAGCTGGGTTTAAGAAAATTGGATTTTTAGAATACCAAAATAGTGAAATCAATTCGGTTAATCGTGTAAGTTCTGGTTATGGGTCAAGTTCAGGTTGAGCATATGCATATTACTATACTTCCTCAATCTAAACCAATGCCAATTTTCCGCCCTTGAAGGGGATATAACATGAAAACTGGGTGAACAATATGAATTGTATATATGGCCAAAAAGGAGGAGAAACAAATCCATTGGCACCAACCGGTTCGCAAGCATTGGAATCATTGACTATGGAATTTTGACAGTGGTTAAATTTAGCTTCAAAACCGTCATAGTGTCTTACGAGTGATTATGTGATTCATATGCTACTAATTAGGTGGACAGTGTCACAAATTCCAAGTGATTGGGGATGGAACAGAAAGTAGGCATTGAAAATAGTGATAAAATTCATCAAGTTGCAACTACAGTGCTAAAAGTGAAACTAAAAGAAAATAAAAAGAGTAGTCTGAAATGTGAAGTACACTATTAGAGTCAGTTAAGGAATTTCACCACAATGCACTCATACGCCCTTTCCAAGTTCTTGATTCAGGTACTCCAATCAGGAACCCTATCTTTACTACTCGATTTATTCTGCAGTAAAGTATGGAGTGTACTATATATTGGAGTCATTAACACAATTAGAATTTATTTTCAAGATTATGCATGCACTTATTGGCTAGAGACACCATATGGACTGATTGTAGAATTATACTATTAAGTTTCAATTTAATGTTGTTGGAGAAACCTATGTGATTGTGATCTACTATCTAAAGTTCTTCCTTAACATGATTAGCATTATCTCAGGATTGGGCATGAACCTGCCACTATTGAAAAGGGCAGATAGTTATTTAAAAATGGAAAAGTTGCATAAATTGCCATTTGATGTGGTTAGAGAAACTTGGCAGTTCTCCTTTGGGAGAGGAAAGACATATATTTGTGGTACTCTCAATATTACTATTAAAAATATGAGCCTCACTTCTTGGATTGGTAGTGAAAGTTTGGTCAGCACATCCGTGTGTGACGTTTTCTCCTCTCTACTTTGCCTTTTCCTTTTTGGTCATTTTAATATACCTATAAGTTCGCATAACCATCATGCATGTTATTTCTGATTTTAACAAATCTATTTTTCTGTTTTACGTTTTCTAATTGCAATCATCTTTAATACCCTTTTATTAAATCCTGGAGTTCTCAAATATAAGTTGAATCATGTTCTTGTTAGGATTATGCCTAAAATTCCATTAGTTGAATGATTTCCTAATTATGATTTGATTCCTTATTTGGTGGTTTCCTTGTCAAATAAGGATTCATTTTATGGTGGAAGTTACCTAGTTTATATTGGAATGTTTGTGAGAATATTCCTTATTGTACAAGACTTACCATGGGGGTAAATCCTACTACAACTAGGATTGGGACTCTACAATCTATATAAGTATAGGGCTTACTCAAGGGATTGATAAGATTGGTTGGAAATCTTCTACATACACAAGAGAGGGCTGTAAACTAGTGAGGGAGAGATTAGTTTCTAGCAATTGTGTGTGTCATATAACTTGGTTGGAGAGTTATACACGTGAGGCCTTGAGTGCTTGTAATCTTCATATTAATCGAAGTGATCGCCTTTGCACGTGGACGTAGGCATTGTTGGGCCGAACCACATTTAAATCTTGTTGTGTTGGTTTGCTTGGTTTTTCTTTCGTGGTTGTGTCGTTCTTGTTCTGTTTATCTCCATCTTTGTGGGTGTGGTTTTCTTATTGTGATTGTGGGCCCATTCCCAACAGTTCTCAAGCAGGTCATGTCAACCGCACAATTCTTTTGAAGAATTTTTCCCCTGTTCGTGTAAGCTGATCTGCTGACCCTTTCCCGTCTTTTATATCATCTGCTCTATAGGAAAAAATGATTCAAGTTATAAACATACACTGAAAAGTCTGAAATGACATCTTACTGTAGGAAAGAAAAGGTTGGGCTGTTGACACTCATTTTGGTTCGTTGGAATCATTCGGGCAAATAATGAATGCAGAGGTTTCATTGGTTCCACAACTTGTCATGTACTGTCATCATGGAAGATGATGTTTTTTGTTCTCTTCTTTTTCCCACATTTGCTATGGTATTGGTGTGGATAAATCTTTGAATAGGGGCCGGACCATCAGAGATTTGAATGGGAGCTTAATCGCCTATTTGAATAAGGGGCTTGGTTTGTTGTGTTGATAGCTTAGTAAGCAACTTGTTGAGTATGAGATGTTGGGAAATGATTAAGAAAAAACAAAACAGTTGTGCTTATTTACCAGTGGCTATCATTTTTATACCTATTTCTTTTAACGACTCAAGTAAATTATTACTGCAGGTTACTTCCAGTAGAAATTCTTGAATACGGGCGTTAACATTAATACAAACAAGCGCGGGTTACATACTAGTATTTAGATAAGATTTGTATTGGATAATGGTTATCACTTAAAGGTTTTCTTAGCCTGTAAGTAGGCTTTGTTAGTCGTTCACAAAGAAGTCTAAAGATGAATATCTACTATATTTTCGGAAGCGCTTGGAGCTCTCTCTCTCCTATCTTCTCCCTCTCTTTTATCCTCTCTTTAGGTCTTGGATTGAAACATGTTCTCTCCGTCTTATCTCATTTTCTCTCTTCTTCTTCCCTACGATTTTCTGTCATATAAATGAAAAAATCAGTATGTTTCTTGCCAGCCATTTGTTCTTTGAAATCATTAGAAGAGCCAGGTTACATCAAACATTTTACAAGTGGCCAAGTAGAAGACGAAATAGCTTTTTCCAGCAGTCACTTGGAACTTGAAAGTAATTACTTTTTTCTGGATCATCATAATGGTGATTGATATATTATGAATTGAAAGAGCACATCATTTGAGGGCTAGAGTACCGAAGAGAACAACAAAATTTTGAGGATACTATATCATGGCTAGTTAAGCAGCAATGAGATTTGCAAAAAGGCTTATCCTAGAAATATTCTAATAAAGGTTCACAAGGATAAATTGTTTACTGAGAAAGGAGAAACTAGGTCAGCACAGAATGGCAATGGTAAACACATATAAAATATTGAAAACTGTCTGCACTATGCAGAAACAAGTTAATCGACAACGTTGAAATGCACAGAGAAAAATATCATAAACTGCAATCAAGATCAGAAGTACCTGCCCTTGAATGCCCATTTGCATTGCAACAATTGGGTCTAAAATAACCCCACGAATTGGGCAACCCATGAGGTATGCTGCAAATTTACAAAAAGATTATGAATGAAGTAACTGTCAGTGTAGAAATTATAACCCTCTTGCAATAGCAAGTGTTTGATCAATGTTTGAATATGTTGTAGGAAACCTATGCAAGTTTAACTAACTATTTTTCACACTTTGAGAATAAAAAACCAAGAATCCAAATGCAAGGGAAGGGGGTCTAACCTGTAAGGAGATGGCCTGCCTCATGAACTAGGATTCGACGCCTATATGGAGGCCAATAACTTGAGATTTGAGCTAAACAAGAACCACCAAGGAAGATTGAATCTAGCATGGCTAACCCCAATACTGCAGCAATGTTAGGTCTGACATCTATTCCTTGATTTAGAAGAAAAGACACTCCTCCAAGTAAAGCAATCAGAACAAAACTAGAAGTTCCAGAAAGACCCCACTTCTTTGGTGAAAGTTTAGATACTGGATCAGAGAAATTAAAAAGAAGTTCTTGTAAGTATACTGCAATAATAAATATGAGTGATGTCATAAGCAACAAGAACAACTCAATTATTCACATTTGTTTGAAAGAAATCTGGAGTGTTGAAACTAAAATAATACGTGTAATGGCTGATGAGTGTTGTATAATAGTAATTAAATGACTTTTCAGTTGTTTGGAAGAAGTTAGATAAGATAAAGGTACACCATTGACCATACCATCCAAGTAGGGGTGGCAAATGGGCGGGTCAGGTTGGTTTTGTGCGGGTCGGATGCGGGTCGGATCGGATACGGGTTCTTGGCCCATTTTGACCCGTTTGTTTGGGTCGAATTTGGGCGGGTCAGATACGGGTCGGGTCAAAGCCCATGACCCGTTTTTTTTGTTTTTTTTTAAATTATAAATTTTTTTTCATAAGTTTTTTTAAAATTTTTTTTATATATAAATATATATATATATGTGGATACTGTTTGAATTTTTTAACATTTATATATATATATATGAATAGAATCGCATTCCGCTCCAGATCCACAGGTATAGTTCATGGCTTCTTCAATGATGGGTTCTGGCACTGATGGCTTGGCAACACACCATAATGTCATGCTTGGCCCTCTGTAAGGAGGTGGTGGCACTGCCGGTGGAGGGTACACCACTGGAGGCTGAAATATTGGTGGGCTTGGAACAAATATAATACTTGGTGGTGGGCTAGGAACATATATACTACTTGGTGGGTTAGGAACATATATACTACTCGGTGGTGGGTTAGGGACATATAAAAAAGGTGGGCTCAATGCAGGCTCAGTTGGGGTTGGAACATAGATTGGGTATGGGGGACTTGTTATAGGTACATTAATAGAAGGAGGGCTAGGCTTGTAAAAAGGTGGGCTCAGTGTAGGTTCAGTTGGGGTTGGAACATAGATTGGGTTTGGGGGACTAGTAGGTACATTAATAGAAGGAGGGCTAGACTTGTAAAAAGGTGGGCTCAATGTAGGTTCAGTTGGGGTTGGAACATAGATTGGGGCCGGACTAATTATAGGTACATTGGTAGTAGGGGGGATAGGAGGAACAATTTCTGGTGGATTAATAATAGTAGTAGGGGATGGAACATAATATTCTGGGGGACTGGGGATTAGTGTGCTTCCTAGGGGACTTGGTGGTGGACTCGTGTAGGTGTAGGGTGGTGGTGGTGTGTATTCTCCTCCACCACCAATTATGGCGGGGGTTGGAATGGATGTTGAAGGGGATTGTGGAGGGGTAAATGGTGGATATATACAAAAAGGAGGGGTATTCTCGGGCAAAGGAATAGGGGCAAGTGAGTCATAGGGTGGCAGAGAGAATGGAGAGCCCACAACATAGGGTAATTCCGTGTCTGATGAATCTAATAACGGCGAGCTCATGTCAATGCGCATGCGCTTCATTAATTGGATTTTCTCTGTGGATTTGATCATGGTTGTTTTTCTTGGATGCTTGGGACCTTTGAGCACTCGCATTGATGGTCTACTTCTTGCATCTGCTGTGCATATTGAAATTTGAAATACGCACAAATACAAAAGAGTTTTTCACTACATTATATTTATGTGGAAGATTAATCCAAGAGGACTGACTAAGCGAAGAATGATTGATGTAGTGTACTACTACTACTACCACCTACTCCTAAAGTTTTGAATGTGTTGTGCCTATGTGTATGTATGTTTACATTCATTTTGCATTGTATTCTTGTGTTGGAAAGACCTTAAAGGCCATAGCCAATGGCAATGGCAATTTATTAAGACATATTTGTAGCATAGCATTTGAATCTGGATTAGCTAGGCATGTATACTCCTCCACATTCACAACCACATCAATTAAATATTTGTGAATCATTTCATACTCTGGAATCACTGCCAGTACTTCTACTCATTTAAGTTACTAAAAGATTTTGAAACGAAATCACTGCCACTTCTACTCTTTTATGTAAGTTACAAAGTACAAGATTTAATTTGTGTTAACCGTAACATTTTATTTGAAAAGTTACCCAAAAAAAAAAAATCTAATTAATTACATGTAATAGATGCTCTGAAGCATTACGGACGCACCAACAATTAATTCACAAAATTTCTAAAAAAGTGTGTGCATACTGAGATGGACACTGGACAACACCTAAAAATTAAAATTACAAAGGGAATTAAAAAAGCGAAGCTAGAAGAAGAAAAAACCTTACCACAGTGGGTGAAAGAGAGAGCTGCAACACACAAGCAGAGACCTAAAATGGATAAATTCGTAGGATACTTTCCCTTTTCCATGACATGGGAAAATACATAAACTTCCTTCTTAATTAAAAGTATGTAGCTGCTATATATGGTATGTCTGTATGTATGTGTTTTGTTCCAACACCAGAACATGCTCGATCAGAGGAAGGACTAGAACACAGCACAAGCGTCTTATTTTATATATATATATATATATAGAGAGAGAGAGAGAGAGAGAGAGAGAGAGAGAGAGAGAGAGCAGAGCAGAGGACATTTGTGGAATGACAAAAGAAAGAAAATAAGTAAATAAATACTCCAAAAGAAGAGCGCAATCACAATGCAAACGCAATGGGAACAAAGAGGTTTGGTTTGATGTGGGCCATAAAGATGATTCTTTAGCAACCTCACTTTACACTGTCACATTGCTTAGCGAGAGAGATGTGTAGTTGAAGAAATATTAAAAGTCTAAAGAAATATTTCTTCTGTGTTTTATTTCATCAGTGGGAAGTTGTACATTTCCCTTGTAGTAGTATTTGTCTTTCTAGTTCTTTGTAGTTGGGGGCATATATGCTTGCTTCAAATCCGCAAAAAACAGAAAGATAAGTTTTTTGCCCTTTTCTTTTGCTTCCTTTCTACTCAAAGCCTCTCTCTCTCATGACTAAATTATCACGTATCCAGCGATTTCATCTGAAGCTAAAATTACAATGTATTCAGCTATTTCATTTGAAGGAGAATACATGTGTGCGTGTAGGGAGAAGGTCTCTACTGTATAGATGGTGAAGCTTGAAATAAAGGAATGGGAAGGAAAATATTAAGTACACCAGTTTGGGACACCTAAGTTGTATATTTGTTATGTGACAAATTTGAAATAAAATCTAATTTTAAGTTTTTTTTGCTTTGTAATTAAAATAAGAGTTTTAATTAACCACGTTTAGGTGTACCTAACATTATTATAATGGGTATATTCTCTAACAACTTAAGTTTTTTTAGTAATTGAAAACTTAACATAACAATGTTTGTCGAATATCTCGGGGTCGACTCTTTATCCCACTTTGATGTGCGTATTTGCACTTTCTTATCAGGATTCACTATGATAGAGTTTAGTTAGTTAGCTCTCCAGGTGCGATACGGGGTTGCATGTAACAAAGAATGTTCTAACTTGATACATTGTTGGGTCCATTCTCTAGCCAACTTAAACTTTTGGGGCAAAGTGAAAACTTAAAAGTAGTGAAGAAGTTTATAAAGAGATGATATAATGGTAGCTAGTTTTAACTTTTCCATATTCCCCTAAAAAAAAATTCCATATTCCGTCAATTTTGTTAGTTAAATTAATCCTTAATTATAAAAGATCAGGGATTTTGACAAATCAAATCGCTAATAAAAAAAGGTCGAATTGTGGGTCGAGTGAGATGTTTATGCAAAACTAGCAAGTCCAATGCATAAATCTTAAAAAAAAAAATACATGAAATAAAAAAATTTAAAAAAAATGAGAGAGTTATAGTTATTTAAAGTGTTTTTTTTTCAAACACATACTATAATATGTTTGTATCATTTTTTAACAAATAAAATTTATGAATTTAAAAAGCACAATTTGAGGTTCAAAGCGAGATGTTTTTTTTACAACATTGACAAGTTGGATGCGTAGATCTGGGGAAAAAAAATACATGAAATTCAAAAAAAAAAAAAAAAACACCCAAAGGGCCAAAGAATGAGATAGTTATGGTCATTTAAAGTCAACCTTTCAAGCGGATAATATTTGGACAAGCACTAAATGAATTCAAATTTTTTTTTCCTTCAGAATTTCATATCATATATGGATCTTGATGTAAAGATCTCAATTTTAAAATTTCAAAAATAATTTTTACGACACACTGAAATGAAAATTTGTAGTTGTGAAAGCTATGAAGTTGAACTGCATTAGCACGAATCAAGTTGTACACGGTATAAGTGTCACAACCTTAAACTTCTCTTGAGTTGACCAAGCGGACTTTGTCCAAATAGTGCGACCTCTCTCTCCTCAGTGGAGAGATTGAGGGTTCGACTCTCCTTAGGGGGAGTTTTTGCTTGCCTCCTGTTTGTTCTTCAATCAGAATGAGTGGCTCTTGTTGGGTTTTGTTCTGGGGCTTTGGGGTTGCGTTGGGTTGGGTTAATGGTAGGTGAATGTAGTGTGTGTGTGTCCAGCCATAATGCAAGTAAGTATAAAAATAAAAAATAAAAAACTTTCTCTTGAGCTGTGACGACGAAGTGTCACCACGTGGGTGGCAATGAATTATTCCTAGGAATTAATTGTTTATTTCAACCAAGAGTAATAGTTGGGGTTGTGTAGAAAAAGTTGTGTGAATGGTTGTGTCCCAAGTATTACTCTTCAAGAGTGAAGCAAATACACATTTATTGGGTTGTGTAAAAAAGTTGTGTGAATGGTTGTGTCCCAAGTATTACTCTTCAAGAGTGAAGCAAATAGGACTTTCAACAATCTAGTTACTTGGGTTATTTCATACACCAATTAAGTTGGAATCTCACCATGGTTGTAGCCAAATATTAGGAATTTGGAAACCTACAGCTAGACCTAGACGATTCAGTAAGGTGCTTTGAACATGATTTGTAGGCCTTTGATTGAGAGATTGAAGTAGAGATTTCTTTCCTCCCAAATTTGTTTGGTGGGCAGAAGCAAAGATGAATTTTTTTTTTCTTCTTCTAACTAGCGTAGTGTTCACTAGATTGGAATTGGAAGGCAGAGTCATCTTGGGTGAATCTTTAACGTTTTCTTTCAAATAGTACTCTAGGGAAATTTATTCGCAAAGCATAATGCTTTACTTCCCAAATGTTGTGAAACCCTAAACCACCTTTAATAAATATAGGACCATGCATTTCAACATCTTCTAATAAAAATCAAGCGGCTGCACCTGAGAACCATATATGATCTGCAAATTTGGGAAGCATTAGCATTACTCCTCCACAACGGATTGTTGATAGTTGTACAAGACAAGGATACTAGAAAACTATTAGGTGTGAAGGGCTAGTCCTCCCTGTCCAATTTTGTAGTAGACACATGCAGTGCTGTTTTGAATGTCTCTTATAATGGTATATCATGGTTTTTATTTGGAGTAGAGTAATACTGAATTTGACACCCAGCTTTAAATGCATGTACCATGTGCTGTGTAAGTGGTGCATAAAAAGTGTACAGCACAATATGCATATATTTAAAGCATTAGATGTCAAAATCAGTGTGGATTTCAAAGTGTGCCTAGCATCACTCTTTGGAGTATTATTTGCTGAACGAGTCAGGAAAAGTAGGTGAGAGGAAACATAAAATGGAAGGACAATTTCTGACATAGTACACATTTGTATTGATCAAGGATTCAAGCCCATCTAGCCATAACAGACATACAACCAGCTCCAAGAAGAAGTGAAATATTAAACCCTAATTGTAGTCTACCATTGGTTTGAATCCTTGGATTCATGATCAAATCCGGTGCTAGTAGGTCAACAAGCGCCATGTAAATCAATATCCCAGCAGAAGCAGAGTAGAATATCCCTTCCACAATTACAGCAGTTGCTGCTGTATTTCCGTTATAACTACTTGACACTCCAATACCGATAACAATCCCTACTGGAGTAGTGATGGAGAAAAGGACGGCCATAATCACCACCGAGGATACAGACTTGAACTTCGCCTATCATCATCATCACATTGTTACAAACATATATAACTCTGAATAATTAGCTGTTTGACCTCTATCGTGTTGTGTTTTCTCTTCTCAATTTTATACCACCATATATATATATATATATATATATATATTAATTACAGTAAATGATACTCTCGACTGTGAAAATAAAAAAATATATAGCAAGTCCTGTCTGTGGCTGTGACACAACAATTCAATATATAATTTCAGAATTCTCCATGTAAATTGTAGTACATGCATGAATTCCAACTTAGTTATAATTATATATGTATTCTTGTTTTTCCCTCTGTTTAATGGTTTTTCTAAGATATAGCAACATACTCTGATTTGGTCTACATATATAATACTCTACCGCTGAAAAGGCAATGACCGTACGTAATATTACCTGAGAGATGCAGCCACCGAGTCCCATGCCCTCAAAGAACTGATGGAACGATAGAGCTGCCAACAGAGGTTTTATTGTTGCAGGGCTTTCAGAAGCACCCAAGGAGACCCCAATAATTACTGAATGAACCACAATTCCCAACTCCAACACCTATCCACCACCACCATCACCATCAAGTATAAATAAAAAGGAGTATTTATATAATGTGATCAAATGCCACTATGCATTAGCACGGAAAAAAAGAAGTAAATAATTTTAGCAATTCAGTAAGCTTATATATGGTATAGATAGATAAAAAGTTAACCGGCCGTATAATATATATATATATATATATTCGAATAATAAACTAAACATAGTTACTTGAGATATGATGCGTTGCCGAATTAGATCAGAGTGAACCACCATTCCGTGAGGAGGTGGGATATGAGCATGATCTGCCCTCTCTACGTCCACCACGTTGATCTCCTGCTGATCATCATGAGGCTTGTGATCATCATCATCAAAGTGTATCTTCTTCTTCTTCTTCTTCTTGTTATAAAAAGTAGTTGCAAAAGAGTCGACCATTAAGGTTACAATTGAAGACATCATAGCTAAAAAGCCTGCGAAGGGAAAGTTGGCCCATGGGTTGTGGCTGAGGCAGGGTGATGTTAACCTGATAAATGCGTCAGGCAGTATGTGAATGAAGGCAGTTGCTAGAATGACACCAGCAGCAAATGCCTTTATCATGAAGAACATGTCATTTTCAGGCCTTAAAACTTCAAATTTCCTCCCCAAAATAGGGAGGCTGACCCCAATTCCACCACTAACAAGAACTGAACCAATTGCTATCAGTTTATATCTAAGGGACTCGCTTCTTCTGTTATGATCATGTTCGATCTGATCTATTATTACATCGCATGTGCACTTGCCCAATGCTGAATTCGGCATGATGAGAACAGTAATGAGAATCATGAACACTAAGTACTTTATCACCACTTTAACAGAACAAACTCCAAAGTTTTTCATTGTGTGTGTGTGTGTGTGTGAGTGAGAGAAAGAAAATCTTATGGGTATTTGAGAGGGAATGTTAAGTATTATATATAGCAAGGGGAATGATCAGATCTGCTACTACTTTTTCCCCGTTTTTTTTTCTTTCCCGGAAACAGTGAATCTGTGAATATTAGTCAGCCAGCAGTAACTAAAATAAGCAGAGATAAAGTAGAAATTAATGGAGAATGGAAATACACATCTGAGTGTTTGGTTGGTAAGTCAGATACTGTGTACATCCCACTCACAATCATATGTTAAATGCATAATGCTAGGGAAACAGAGAGAGTCACAAACAAAAGGATGTGTCACTCATGTGGCTGAGTCAAGTTTGGTGGGTCCTATTGATGCAACATTTTTTTGTAAACATATATATATATATATATATATCTTTGTGACCATTTCGTGTCCTAAACATTGCCCATGTTAAATAGAGGTAGTCAGGTAGCCAATGTGGTACGAAGTGATAGATGATAAAAGGAAAAAATGACTGTATTTCAGTATATAAAAGACAGCTGATCAGAACTGGGCACGCACAAGTATATATATTAGCTAAAAGGGAAATAAATAAGCTTTTGTCAAGATTCACGCATACAAATGATGCATCATAATTAATTGGGGCCAGGGCCAGGGCCAGGGCCAGGGCCAGGGCCAGGGCCAGGGCCACCCTGGTTAGTGGAAATGAAGACAAGATGTTGTCATGCAATCAGCTTAAAGAAGGGAATTTGGGAGTAGATTGCATCGGACCCGGGGCTCTTTGGGAAGAGTCTGCATATATATGTCGTTATAATGTTTATCTCCTCTGTTACGTACTACTAAATTACTAATGCTTTCTAATGTTTGCCTTTGGGTTGATATTCATGATGTGTCGGATGCTTATTTCTAATTTCAATTAATGGTAACAATATTCGTAAAATTATGTCATTCTTTTTTTCTTTTCTTTCTTTTTTCTTTTTTTTTTTTTTTTTTTTTTTTTTGCTTATGACCCAAGTTCAAAACGTTTAATTCAAACTTTTGGGGCGTAAATTGATTCTTGGCATTGCTGCATTCATCCCAACTAATTTGATTCATTTTAAAACTGATAGCTATCTTGAAAGATTTGTGTTTAAACTCATGAATTCATGTGAAAAAACCTATAAAGAGTAATGCTAGGTACAGTTGGGATACTTAATCGGTTTCCTACTTATGTAGACTTTCTTTAATTAGAAAACAAAAGCACTTTTTTTTCCCCCTCTTTTGATAAACAAATACAAAAGCACTTTAAGTTAGATTTTATTTCTTAATCGTCATTGACACACTAGTAGGTAAACAGTTTAGGTGTCCCAAACTGGTTTACCTAACATTTTTCAACCTGTAAATAACCTCCACAAGACAAACGCAAGATTGAAGTTTTCCTTTTTCTTGAACAGCGTAATTGAATATGAGAACATTTTAAAGTGGAATGCTTTACACATCTTGAATGTGCCTAATCAAATTCATGGGAGGTTCAAACATAACATTCTTTTCTTTTCTTTTCTTTATTGATTGCCTCTGAGATCATCATCTCCCACCAAAGTAGGAAATTTGATATAGCAAAAGTTTACTTTGCTAGCTATTTCAAAATTTTGTCCTCCAATCTAAGGTAGCAATTGTGTATTTTATTGTTTTGTTACTTATTTTTTTTTTGGGTAAATATCACCTATCTCTCTTGAGGGTTGGCCTTAATACGCATATCTCTCTCACATTTTAGGAATCTCACTTATCTCTCTTATTTTTGAATTTTAGTGCTAGTTTCCCTTACAATTTTTAACGATTTGTAAAAGAGGGGAGAAATTTGATACTAAAAATTCAAAAATAAGGGAGGTGAGTGAGATTCCTGAAACGTGAGGGGAGGTATGTGTATTAAGACCATACCTCAGGGAAGATAGGTGATATTTATCTTTTTTTGTCGGTTTTTGTTACTTATCAAAATAATAATAATAATAATAATAATAATAATAATAAATCTTTGACCAATTTTTTCCTTTTTTTAAAATTTTATTTTAAATACATTTTACCCCTGTGGCTAGACATATTTTCACTTTATCCTCTATGTTTCAAAACTTGGCACTTCGTCCCCATGTGATTGTCTTTTAAGTGTAAATCCTAACAGTGTTAACTTTTGATTTAAAATGACAAATATACCATTTGGTTCGGTATCAAGCACATAGCGATTAAGTGTCAGCTTTTGAACATAGGGGTAAGTGCAATGGTTATAACCACAAAAAAAAGGGGAGGGGGCGTAATTGTATTTAATCTATTTGTTTAACGGAAAACTTAGCTGTTTTACTTCAGTCATAGCCATATGGGGGCTAAGTATCAACTTTTGAACCGTAAAGAGTTGAAGTGAAAATGAGTCAATCTGTCACGACCCAACCCGCTACGGGCGAAAATAGGACATGTGGCATGTCGCCGAGGCTCAACCAATTCATTAAATAACTATAGCAGCGGAAAAGAAACTTAAAAGGAACAATGAGTATTCAACTCCTTTGAAAATCATACACTTTAAATTGTAAAATCCGTATAAATTTGAAAAATTAATTATATTTAAAAATAAGAAAATTTTAGTTAAGAGGGACCCTAAAGGTATCCTAAGAACCAATCAGAAAATTTAAATATTTTTCGGAAGGAGTGCGAAAAGTAAACCTGCAGTAGCATTTTCGACCGATCGAACGGGGAACTACCCCGTTCGACCGATCGAATGACCCCCTTGCAGGATCCTTCCCCTTTTGGCAGAATTTTGCCTAAGGATCAAACAACCACCACGATGTAACACTTCAAACTCTTATACTTATCCCAATCCGTTCCAACCATATCATGACTATAATAACATACACGAAACTTTGAAAAGAAATGACAATGAAATAAGTTAAGTTTCGTTTGGCTCTAGTCATAAAACTCTATTAACATTCGTTTAAAAGACGAACTTAACAAGTTCAACATCCAAAACACGAACTCTAGAGTTCTAATTCGTTTCAAAACTAACCAAAAGAAGTTTTACACCATATTACAATACTTCAAATTCATTCCGCGATTTCTAAGTTAAATACATGGTTCGAACTTCTCAAAACTCATTATTACATCCTTGGAATAGAAACAAAAACATATACATGGAACGATCCCTGGCATTCCCACGGCCTTACTCTTCGTGCTTCTTCTTTCCTTTCTTTTTATCACCTGCAATAGAGTAATGCTCCATTACTCAGATATATGCCGAGTGTACAATTCTAAACAAATGCATATATGCCAATTTATGCCTTAAAACATCAAACCTCCTCAAATAGTCTCTAGGGAGAGAGATACGCATTCATTCGGTAATGAAACCAATATCGTGGAAGGCCTTCTCCCTATCACGCATCCATTGCCCTGGCTGGGCCTTCTCCCAAAACATGCACAGCGCCCTGGTTGTGCCTTCTCCCAAACCATGCATAGTAGCCACTACGTATCTAACTATCAAATTTAACCATCTTAACCATATTCTCTGTCTTATGTTCAGATCTCGTTGCGTGAATATGTATTGTATTGAAAGATATTGTATTGAAAGATCGTAATCCTTCATCAACTTTAACCATCTTCTCTGTCATATGTTCAAATCTCGTTGCGTGAATATGTATTTCAAGCTCTTGTGGTCCATGAAGATCTTACATTTCTCACCGTATAAGTAGTGCCTCCAAATCTTCAAAGCATAAATCACCACGGTCAATTCAAAGTCGTGAGTCAGATAGTTTATCTCGTGTGGTTTCAACTGTCTTGAAGCATAGGCAATCACCTTGCCACTTTGCATAAGTACACACCCAAACCCCGATGCGAAACTTCACTATAGGTCACAAAGCCTTCGGTTCCTGACGGTATTGTCAAGATAGGTGCTCTCGTCAAACGCAACTTCAACTCTTGAAAACTATCTTCACATTCTGAACTCCACTCAAAAGGAATATCCTTCCTCATTAATCTCGTCATCGGCAATAAAATCTTTGAAAAATTTGCGATGAAACGACGGTAGTATCCAACTAATCCCAAGAAACTTCAGATTTCTGATGCTGATGTCGGTTTCTGCCAATTAGATACAACTTCTAATTTGTGAGGATCAACTAAGACGTCAAACTTGTCAATTACATGACCAAGAAAAGCAAAGTTGGGTAGGCAGAATTCACACTTCTTCAATTTCCCAAATAGTCATTTCTCTCGCAGTCTCTGAAGTACATGCCTCAACTGTTTCTCATGTTCTATCTCACTCGATGAATAGATAAGAATGTCGTCTATAAACACAATAAAAAAATCATCTTAGCAATCCTTGAAGACTCAATTCATAAGATCCATGAAAGCAGCTAGTGCATTGGTAATCCCAAATAGCATAACTAGAAACTCGTAGTGTCCATAGTGCATCCTAAAAGCTATCTCTCAACATCTTCAACCTTTACTTTCAACTGAAGATAACCTGATCTCAACTCTATCTTGGAAAATACTTGTGCTCCACGGAGCTGATTAAATAAATCGTCGATTTTGGGTAACAGATATTTGTTCTTGATTATCAATTTGTTCAATTCCCTGAAGTCGATATACATATGCATTGAACCATCTTTCTTCTTCACAAATAATACTGAAGTTCCCTACGGTGATATACTTGGTTAAATGAAACCTTTGCGAGTAGCTCTTGTAGTTGAACTTTCAATTCTACGGGTGTCATTCGATATGGTGCTTTCGATATAGGTCATGAATCCGACATTATCTTAATGGTGAACTCAATATCTCTCTCAATGAGAACATCTAGCAAGTCATTTGGGAATACATCTGGATGCTCTCGTACTACTGGAATGTCTTCTACCTTTAATTCGACCACTAAAGTGTCAACCACTAAACACTGAAATCCCTAACACCCCTTTCTCAACAACTTACTCGCTCGGATAGCCGAAATCAAATACGGTGGCGGTGTAACCCCACTCCCTTGGAAACAAAAGTAGCCGTGAACTAGTGATTGAAAAAAAACTTCTTTCCGTTCACAATCTATCGTGGCTTGGCTAAGGGATAACCAATCCATTCCTAATATCACATCAAAATGGTTCACGATAAGCGGTATAAGGTCTACGGTCATCAACTTCTTACCTAGTTTGATCTCATAGTCCTTGTATATCGTAGACGTTACTATCGGCTTGCTAAGAAGTAAAGCAATGGATAATTCATATCCTAAAGGCACCAATCTAACATTCAAATGTTCAACAAAATGATGCGATACAAATGAATGCCTAAATCTCGAATCAACAAGTATACGTGCTGGATGCGAGCATATAGGCACTATACCTGAGACCACTATATCTATAGCATTCACATCTCTGGGATTTATATGAAATGATCTCCCTTATAGCTTTTCCGTCCCTTATCTCCAATCATTAGACTTCTTAGGCTTTAAACCACTTGAAGCCATAGAACTAGCTCCTTGTTGGGGACGTTTTCTCAGGCAGTCCTTTGCTTGATGCTCAAAAGAACCACAATCAAAACATTTGATTTGTGAATCCGGTGTAAAACTTGCACTGTTCATCCCTTGAATTTTGTTATGGAGATTGGTCATAAAACATTGGCCCATGTATGGTCACCATGCAAACGACCTCTTGAATGATCTATCCTGGTTCCGGTCACCACCCTCACTATTCCTCTTTCCTTGTTGATTTTGTCTTGCCTTTCCATTCCCCCTTCTACCACAAGTGCTGTTTATTGCACTACCCCAACGGTCGAATGTTCATATGTTTCCACCCTCAAGCGGGTGTTCTCCCTCAATTCTTCCTCGAATTTCCTTGATTTATCCTCTTCTGTCGGTACTGACCCTTTTCTGAACCTCAATAGGGCATTGTACTTCGAAGTGTACTATGTTACAATCATGTCTCCTTATTGGAAATTATCAAATTCCCTCTTCTTCGCGCTGTGTGCGGCCCTTGGAAAGAATCGGCAATTGAATTCTACCTTGAATCCTTCCCAAGTTATCGGTGCTCCTTGATCTAGAACATTCACCCACCAATTCTGGGCTTCCCCTTTAATCACTTGCATTCTCAATTTACTGCATATCGGACATCGGAAGATCCTTTCCATGTCCATTACCCAATGCTATGCTAGCATGGTGTCGGATGTCCCATGAAACTTCATTGGTTTCTTTCTTCCGAATTGTTCTGACACAGATCGTCTACCCCTAATCTCATGTACATGTATAATAGATATCGGTGTTGCATCGTCAATTGGAGGTGTTAGAGGTAGTCGTTCTACTATCGTTCGTACCAATTTTCTAATCATCTCTGTCAAATGATCTATTTGGGCATGTGGTGATTATTATCGGTCATTGCTCATGATTCTCAACTTGTCATCCGCAATGCATAAATATTATGCATGTATGACAATAACATGATCATGTATGTTTAACCACATACCGTATGCATTAAACATCTCTACTATATGTGGATGCATTTTAGAACATTCGTCATAACACTCAACACTCCACTCAATGTCAAACGTTCCCAAAGTTTTGTCACATATTGCTCTGATACCAATAAATCTCACGACTGTAGACACCCAATTTTGACTACACTGATAGGATTTAGGGTGGACAACGTCTTGGAGAATTCAATGATGAAAAGTACCCCGTGGAAGGTACTGGATTCCACATGATCAAAAGATCAAACTTCGAAAAGTGCCTTCAAGATCAGAAAAGCCCTTTTCCAGCATAAACTCCCGATTTTGTCAAAATCGTCTCTCAGAATTCATATTCACTCAGGGTTATATGAGCATAAAGTATTCTAAACGCAGTATTCTAGGTATCCTGAGATTCAATTTTAAAGAAAAACTCAAAATCGATGCATAATGAAAAGCAATTTTGAAAAAGAAGTCGTTTGATTTCAAAAAAGACAACGAAAGTTCCGGAGGACTTCCGGACTTCAACTGACCTTCAATTCTTATTTCAAATCCTTCTGGAATATTTTTATACTAAAATTCAACTCGACAGATTTCCAATGGCACGTAAACGGACGATTTCGGACACCAAAAGCATTTTTATGAAAATTTGGAAAAGCAGTGCATGTAATTTTTGAAACAGGGCATGAAGGCAACCAGGGGACCAAGAAAAGTAGGTGCCAAGTCCCACAAGTGGGGTGGAAGTTCCCCCCTAAACTGCCACCTACATGTGGTGTTCTCTATCGCGCTTCCAAGAGGTTTTCATTGCGAGAAAACTACCCATAAACTGCGTTTAGGCACTGAAATGACCATTTTAGCCCTTTTCTTGTCACGCCCCGCAGTAGCAAAAATAGAGAAAATAAATTCCTTTTTGGACCCGTAGGCCATGACAATTGAAAGTCACCATATTGTCCATAACCAAAGTCAAACCATCAGAGTAATGATTTAAACCACGCATTGGAAAGTTCTAAGGTTGATATATATAACCAGAGTTCAATACTAACTATTACAAACCATAAGTATCGCAGAAGTACAAATAAAGTATTACGGCAACATATGCCGATTACAAACGTAACTATTACAACGGTCTCTAAAACATAGGCATAAACTATCAACAGCAAGCTCCAAGCCTTCAGCTTGCGTAGTAGTCATCTCCAGCGTAGCCTCCGTCATCGTAGGCTCCATCCTCGTGGCCCCTATCCATGTATGCATCACCTGCATACTCATAACCCTGGCCAGCTGGACGTTGAATATCCAGCGGCATAAAACGCCGTCAGCTACGAAAGCCGAGTAAATGCAAATACTAACAGAGTATCTACAGATATGTAGCATATAATGACAACATCAATAAAAAGGATTATCTCATCGTTCGTATGCATGTATGCACCAATCCAAGATATAATACGGACGTCATCCCAAATCTCCCAATACATAACATAGACTCTTGGGTCCACATTAATCAGACACGTAGTCCCATACCTACGGTCTGTTCACTCTTGACACGCAGTCTCACATATAACATAGACTCTTGGGTCCACATTAATCAGACACGTAGTCCCATACCTACGGTCTGTTCACTCTTGACACGCAGTCTCACACATAACATAGACTCTTGGGTCCACATTAATCAGACACGTAGTCCCATACCTACGGTCTGTTCACTCTTGACACGCAGTCTCACACATAACATAGACTCTTGGGTCCACATTAATCAGACACGTAGTCCCATACCTACGGTCTGTTTACTCTTGACACGCAGTCCCAACGTTTCTGCCAACCCGCCCTGACATGGTTACTACGACACATAGCCCTTATATGATACAACACGTAGCAATTATTACCGTACACAGCTCATATCACAGCACACAGCTCTATTACATCTCAGCACACAGCACTTTTGTTACTCAGCACACAGCACTTTTGTTACTCAGCACACAGCTCTTTTGTTACTCAGCACACAGCACTTTTGTTACTCAGCACACAGCACTTTTGTTACTCAGCACACAGCTCTTTTGTTACTCAGCACACAGCACGTTTGGTACTCAGCACACAGCTCTTTTGTTACTCAGCACACAACACTTTTGTTACTCAGCACACAGCACTTTTGGTACTCAGCACACAGCTCTTTTGTTACTCAGCACACAGCACTTTTGTTACTCAGCACACAGCACTTTTGTTATTCAGCACACAGCACTTTTGGTACTCAGCACACAGCACTTTTGTTACTCAGCACACAGCACTTTTGTTACTCAGCACACAGCACTTTTTGTTACTCAGCACACAGCACTTTTGTTACTCAGCACACAGCACTTTTGTTACTCAGCACACAGCACTTTTTGTTACTCAGCACACAGCACTTTTGTTACTCAGCACACAGCACTTTTTGTTACTCAGCACACAACACTTTTTGTTACTCAGCACACAGCACTTTTTGTTACCCAGCACACAGCACTTTTTGTTACTCAGCACACAGCACTTTTGTTACTCAGCACACAGCACTTTTTGTTACTCAGCACACAGCACTTTTGTTACTCAGCACACAGCACTTTTTGTTACTCAGCACACAGCACTTTTTTGTTACTTAGAACATTACGGCCACCTGCCCCAATACATAATACCCAACACGAAGTCCTACTGCTATAGCCTCCCATATCCGACACGTAGTCCAACTCTATCATACGTCGACCAAACACAAAGTCTCGAACCTGTCCCAGCACCTGGGATTCCACACTCAACATCATACGGTCTTAGTGACCGCATTCACGCGCACCCATAAATAGTATCGACCTCTGCGGTCGATAGACCCACTAATATGCACGTCGTCTTCTCAAACTCGTTATTGTCTCATATATATCAAAAGGATATAACAATACAAGGAAAATACAGGGTATTACACATAACAACATTCAAACCCAAACTAGAATGAAATATTAGGCATCGTGTATGATTCTAGTAAAAATAGGACACAGGGGTATTTTGGTCATTTTCCAGTTTTGTACGTCCACAACCGAATTTTATAAAAGTTCCGTGAGATTAAATAAATAAGTATTCATGTTGGAAGTTAAGAGTTTTTGATCCTCATTAAGAATCCATCTCGATTCCAGTCGTATTTTGAAAATACCAGTTTATCGTATTTATACAGTATTTGAAAACCAGAATACCGTATTTATACTATATCATAATACTGTATTTATACCGTATTATACTATATCAGAATACCATATTTATACTGTATTATACTATATCAGAACACCATATTTATACCGTATTATACTATATCAGAATACCGTATTTATACGCACAAAAAAATATAAATACGTAATATAATACGTATATACATCACATAATCATAATCATATGTTCATAACAAAGTGTAATATAAATAGCTGAGTGAGTTGGAGACTCACCTAATTTCGCAGAATAATAATGCCGAGAAAACCCGAAGAATCTTCGAATATAAAATTTCGGCTTCAAATAGCGTTCTTGGTGTTCTTGGTGTACTAGGTGTGTTCTTGGTGTTCTTGGTGTTTGTGTGTGCGTTCTTGGTGTTCTTGGTGTTTGTGTGTGTGTTCTTGGTGTTCTTGGTGTTTGTGTGTGCGTTCTTGGTGTTCTTGGTGTACTAGGTGTGTTCTTGGTGTTCTTGGTGTTTGTGTGTGCGTTCTTGGTGTTCTTGGTGTTTGTGTGTGCGTTCTTGGTGTTCTTGGTGTTTGTGTGTGCGTTCTTGGTGTTCTTGGTGTTTGTGTGTGCGTTAGGATGACTTCTCAACCTTATATGTCTAAAGATAAATGTAATGGAATGGTCCCATATATATAGGAACCAAGGAGGGACCTCACCTTGCAATTACCAAGAGTTAAAGGTTCGAAGGATAATTATTTCCTTAAGGCCATGTTTGGTTGGATGTGCAATAAAATCATAACTGGTCCAAATATACCAGATATTCACAAATCTGCTAAATTTCTGTTTCTAAAAATTCTGAAAATTTATAAACGAGTTCTATAAATACTGAATATTATAATAATAACATAAAAACACTAATCATCTAGGGAAATAAATATTTAAAAATAGCGGGTATTACATTTCTGAACTCTAAAATCTCTTTTTAACCCTGAAACTTAAGAATTAAGTTTTCAAAACTCTATATATAGATGCCTTGCATCTCAAAAAGGGAGAGGAAAAATCATCTTGGAATATCCTTAAGCACACCTTGAATGTACTTGAAGATACAATCACATACACTTAGAATTCAAGAGATTTCTAGATAGAGAATAAGTAAATTATGAATGGAATTCCCTTAAACTAATCTCAAGATAATTAGATTAGAGAATTAGAGAATAAACTTGACATCAATTGCCTCCCTTAACTTCCACCATGGATAAGTGCTTGAAGAACTTGAAGAACAATTGAAGAAGAAGATCCTTCAAATCAACTTTGAATACATAATTGAGAATCCTCCAAGAGGTAAACATCACAACTCATCTCTAATTCTTACTTTTATATATAGATCTACAAGACTTGGATCTAGTTTAGTTTTGTTTTCTTTGTTAGAACACTCATCTCTTCTTCTCTTGTTCTTAACACACTCACATAGCTAGATCCAAGTCCTCCTTGATTTTGTTGATAATTCATGATTAGAGATTGATTTTCACTTTGATTTTCAATTTTGATTTCATCCTTCTATTTAGTTTAGATCCATGCATACATGATTATATATATGTATCTACTTTGAATTCTATGATGGTTTGGAAGTATGATCTATGATAAGGATGATTCCTATGTTCATACCTTTCTCTTAGTTGTTCCTATTACCTAGAATTCCTATTGAATTTCATCTCCAAGAGAATATTTGTAAGTCCCTTTGATCCATGATCTAAAGTTCTTCATAGAACTTGAGGGCTAAATTGATTGGGAATCATGATAATCAAGTTGATCCATGAGTTTAATCTCTCTAATAGACTTAAACCAACACCTAAGATGTTTTTCTCACACTTTAAAATGAATTAGTTAAAATTCAGCAAAATAAATTGGTTTTGTCCATAAGATTTGATCCATCAAAACCCAAGTTTGATGAATTTTAATTTTTTTGGGTAAACTCATTCGATCCGTTTTGAGAATCATTAGGATCCATATGCTATTTTTAGAAATTATTGAGAAATCGGTTGACAGATTTGAACATTGTCTCTTTGTGCTTGAATTCTAGAAACTCTACAATAGTTATCGATGGTTCGCTTTTTGGGGATGATTCTTAACTCATGTATCTACATGCTGATGTAAAATCTTAAGTATACGATCTAGTTAAGGTTGTTTTCTAAGTATTTGAAGTTGATACAACTATTCTGGAATTTTCTAAGTTTAACTACAATCTTGATTATGTATACAAAATGGTCATACCTTGATCACTCAACAACTATTGATGAATAAAACTTGGTTTAGAAATCATCTAGGAAAAATGGATGAGAGATTAAAAGCTTAGATCAACTTGATCAACATGATTCATGAACATCTATTATGTCTTGCATTCCTTTGTCAATTGATACCAAATTTCCAGAATAACAGAGTCTGGTTAAAACAATTTTTCAGAGACCTTATGTTCATGAAATGTCCATGGAATTATTTTTGTCATAAACTACAATGAAATAGATTTCTTTTGACACTAAATAGAGCTTCATATGATATTTGTGGAATTAATTATGATTTTTACAAGAACAGTGGACAATTCTGATCCACTGTTCACAAAACTCTTATTTCTTGAATTTAAAAAATGCTAATGAGGTCCTACTTTTTGGAAAAGTTCCCTAAGACATGTATCTAACTTTTTGTAAAAGGATTTTAACCCAGCTGATGTTTAAGATTTCTTTTGATATGATTCATTAGAGGTCACTGAATCTAAAAATTTGATTGTTGACATTTTCTTCTTGTTTTTCATGCATATCATTTGTTTGCTTGTATTTTTGCAATGCTTGGGTATTCCTTGGTGTCTTAGTGCAGAGAATTGAATGCCGTGGATTCGGACTTCGATTTGTGGGCTTGTCTCGTCTACATGTGGCTTAGTGCCCATGTATCATGCACTATCTCTACCCTTTCTCTTAGAATTTTTCTAGGTTTACAACTTTGTTTTCAATGACACGATTCCTTTAGGATAGTCTTCGTTTATGTGCTTAAATGTTCGAGACATTTTATCTAGGATTGTTACATGATTGCATTACATGTTTCCTATTTTTTACTTTTTGCGACTCCGCTTAAGTCAACCTAATGTAAGTCTTCTTGTTCCACTCCCTTTTGCGTATCATGGCACGTTTCCTTTATTTTGCATCAGTCCCGGCGCGGGACTAGCCACTGTGAGTATACCTCTCTCTTGTATTGCATGTGCATCCGATTAATCCTTGATTTAATCTTTTGAAATGATTTTTAGTAGATGTTCTTTTTGCCATGAATATATTATCTAGTATGATTGAGGAAACAACACCCATTATGAATTAAGAACAAGGATATTTGAATCAAGGCCTACCATTCGGTAAGGCTAGGAGGGGGTGCTTTAGTCCTACTCGCGGGCTCCTTCCTCTGTCATACCAAGACCCCCGAACCTTGTTTCTGGTGTTAAAGGGTGAGTAACCTTATTCAATTTTGCGCAAGTAAAATTTGGTTTCCTAATTTCCGATAAAAATTAGGTGGCGACTCTTTGTTTCTAGGATTGCGCGATGAGTTCTAGTTCCTGGAGTGTGCTCCTTGGAACTGTCTCGGGACTGTCAAGGAACGACATAACCCCGCCTGCGCGTGACCACAACGACCCATCTCGTAATGGGCAAAAATAGGACACGTGGCACGAACATGTGCCATTGAGGCTCATCATGTCATCCAATTTATTAAACAACTAAAGCAGCAGAAAAGAAACTTAAAAGTAATAATGAGTATTCAACTCCTTTGAAAACCATACACTCTAAGTTGTAAAATCCGTATAAATTTGAAAAGCTAATTATATTTCAAAACAAGAATATTTTAGTTAAGAGGGAGCCTAAAGGTACCCTAAGAACCAATCATAACATTTAAATATTTTTTGGAATGGTGCGAAAATCTTGCAATAGCATTTTCGACCGGTCAAACGGGGAGCTGCCCCGTTCGATCGGTCGAATGACCCCTTGGCAGAATCCTTCCCCTTTTGGAAGAATTTTGCTTAAGGATCAAACAACTGTCATGATGTAACACTTCAAACTCTCATACATATCTCAATCCATTCCAACCATATCACGACTATAATAACATACACAAAACTTTGAAAAGAAATGACAATGAAATAAGTTAAGGTTTGTTTGGTTCAAGTCATAAAACACCATTAACATTCATTCAAAAGACGAAATTAACAAGTTCAACATCCAAAACACGAACTCAAGAGTTCTAATTCATTTCAAAACTAACCAAAAGAATGCATATATGACAATTCATGCCTTAAAACATCAACCACCTCTAATAGTCTTTAGGGAGAGAGATACGCATTCATCCGATAATGAAACCAATACCCTGGAAGGCCTTCTCCTTACCACGCATCCAGTGCCTTGGCTAGACCTTCTCCCAAACCATGCACAGTGCCCTGGCTAGGCCTTTTCCTAAACTATGCACAGTAGCCGTTGCTACAATAATCCTCAAACATCGAGGAGCTTCCCCCGGAATAAAATTGTACTAAACTCCCCTTTGACCCACATAAACACATAGTATGCTCACGTAATCATATAGACATGATTTTCATACATATTCACGTGCATAATTTAACGGGGCTAACTAAAACATAAATTTTGCCCGGATCCAAAATATCACCCTAGATATTTAAAACATGGAATTTCATTTAAAACATAGGTTTAGAATTCATACCTTAACCTACGATTCTATAACTTCGAGGAAAGCTTAAGAATACAGATTCTACGCCGAATATCCTATTATACGCAAAACCTACAAGTTTTCCCCAAAATTCTAATATTAGGATTTTTGTAAAACTTAGCCAAACAAGGCCTAATAGGTATCAAAATGAAGTTCTTACCTCAAGGAATTCAAAAATGTAATTTGGCCGAGAACCAACAGACGGAAGGTCGTCGATTAGCATTGTGAAGCTCGAAGATCAAAATCCCCTCTTTACCTTTCAATATAGGTTTTGAGAAAAAAGTTGTAATGAACAAAATATCTTGTCACTTTCTATTTATAGGCTCAACTCTCAGAAATTGTGTTTAACTCCCCATGAGTTCTCAAATCTTTCAATTATCTCCCAAAACGTCTTAAACGTCTTAGTTGTCGATTCACGGGTGAAAAATCTCTAATTCATAAAAGTTTTCGTCTAAGTTCCGTATGGGTCCGTAATTATATTCCGAAAACTATTTTTGTGGAATTTCTAGATAACCTACCTTGTATGCAATGTATCACTTACATTCTCACTACAACATTCAAAACGATCTTAAACAAGATCAAAACTATCAAATAGTACACTACACATGTATATTCACTATTCACATATACCAAAATATTCAAATAATATTTAATCCACATAAATGTCATTTAATCATACCAATTTCCTCACGAATTACCAACTTCCTGTGTCCTTGATTGACACTCACTATTGACCCAAACATTACAGAGAAAATAACACAAACAACATCAAAAATAACAAAAAACATAACAACAAAGGGAACAATAGATAAGGATGCATAAGAGACCAAGGAAAACACTTCACTAGCTGCACGAGAAACCCACCACTGTTCTGCCAGGACTGCTGCGAGAAGAGATTCAGAACTAGGGCAACTTCAACCTTGTGGAAAGTAGAGACCACCCAAAGAAAGAAGATGACAGAAAGCCAAGCCCAAAAAAACTTTACCAAATGGGGCAACCAAAGTTGTTAGAAATGATTCCATGCATGGTAGCTAAAGCTAACCCATGGAAGGCAGCACAACTATAGAAGAGAGCTCCAAAGCCACCAATCATAACCCATTGAAGACCAAAAGTCAATCTATTATTTCAAGACTGGTCTAGCCAACTTCCACCATTTTGAACCAAAAGAGATGCCAGGCAAGAAAATTAACAAAAACACAATATTGGAACAGAAGAGAGGGAAAATTTCCCTGGACAGACTTCACAAAGGAAAGGGAAGCCTTCACAGAGAAAGGAAATCTAGAAAGGATATAAAGAGAAGAAGGGCAGGAGGTGGGCCGATGGGAAAAGAGGGGTTGGTGGTGGTAGGCTGGGGGGGGGGAGGCACTAGGTCATCTTCTCTCTATCGTTTCTCTCTCTAGATGCTGCTCAGCCGCCCCTTAATGTTGTTTTGATATGCCAAATTTACTAACTCTTCGAAGATGATCTAAGGTAGAGGTGTATGAATTTTTTTTTGTAAAATTGAGACCGACCAATCAAACGTTCTAACAATTGATTTTCTAAAAGAGACATATTACCTAAAAATCGACCAAAATCGAAAATAATCGAACAAAACAGACCAAACCAAACTTTATTGGTCGGTGTTAAAAATACCCTAAAACTGACCAAATCGACCAATTTATACCCCTAGTCTAAGGACATGTTTGGAAATACACAAAATGTCACCATGTTTAGTTTTATTCTTATTTATATTTGTTGTTATGAAAATCAACATTAAATTGTTGTCATAAAGAATTATTTTTTGGAGGTATTTTGGGTTATCACGAACACTCAGGCACACAAAAAAGTATACACCAAACACTAAGGACCTATTTTGGAATGTTTAGAATAGGTGTAACACCCTGTAATTTCTTTTTCATTAATAAATGAATATCACTTAATAAATATAGAAAATACTTCCCGTGGTTTTGAAAACGATATCTATACTTTTTGTACAAATCGGAATTTATTTTCCTACAATAATATAACTCTCTGTATTTTTATTCCTACCAATTTTTATTTTAAACTGCGTCTTTACCGTGTTTGGGGTGTGGGATCACATGAGCTCAACCACACCGGGCGAAATCCACTTGTTTCTTGGAGCCCAAAACATACAGTTTATTATATGCTTGCAAAAACTCTCTCAGACTTTCATTCTTTCTCAATTCTCTTAATCTCTATCTCATTCTCTCTTGTTCTCTCAAGAACAAAAACACACAACACACACATATTACATATTATATACTTATACACAGTCACATATAGTTATATATTCGTACAAATATCAAGAAATCAAGAGAGAGAGAGATGGAGGAGTAAGAATTCATAGACGACGGATTTTTCGGCGAAAATTCTCAGCGCGTTAAATTATTGTTCAAACACCTCTGTGAATATTATAAACTTATTCCCAACGTGTATATATATATATAATTCTGTACATATAGAGGTATATATATGTGAATATATAGAGGTATATATATGTGAATATATAGATACACCATTGAAGCTTTGAAAACTGGACTTTTACAAAAGTGAACCAAAATTAATTTCGTGAATTGGGAATGAAAGATTTTAGCCCCCATAAACTGTGGTTCGAATCCTACGACTTAATTCATTCGTATCGCGAGGAATTGTTGATTTAAAGTTTTGACATATTTACTTTAATCGCGAAAATCGAGAGATACAATCCGTATTAGCTTAATTCGATCGCGTATTCTTAATCTACACGAAAAATCATAGAGATCCATATATATTACATGTCTTGATTGAAACAGAATCTGAAAATGGGTCTATATCAGTTTTGAAAATCGAAAACGGAGGAAATTTGCAAAGAAGATGAAGTCTCTGCATGAACTTGATCGCGCGAGCGTGATCGCGTGAGCGGCCCGCGCGCGCGATTTATGTAGATTTTGACAGTTAATAGACTTTTATAAGAAAATCGAAGATTAAGCATATCGCGCGAGCGACCTGGCCATTTTTTTACTTTTTGTTTGTTTTCAATTAAGGAACTGTTTAATGGATATACTGTTTTAAAGGCTTATGTCTAATAAACTGGAATAATAATGATGATTCGGACTGAGATTCATGTTTATACGATTAGTCAGCTTTGTGATAAATAAATGATGTTATAATTTCATGACATGGACATGCATAGTAGGGTCGAGGTCGAGTTGGTATGTATAGTATGTGAGAAAATGTGAAAAGAGTAAAAGAGTTTGTGTGTTGGTGTGGTTGCCTCCATGGACACTCCCTAATACCCGAGTTCCGGATACTGATCGAGGTAATCTCTTGTATGCCGTGGTGATACTATAGTATGATGCCATGGATCAAGGCAGTGGATATCATGATGATGTGATTTTTAGGATACCTTATTAATATGAAGGTGGAAAATTAGACACTCCCTAGCACCCGTGGTAGTGCTATAGTGTGTGATGCCTCCACGGACATTCCCTAATACCCGAGTTTCGGATACTGATCGAGATTAACCCTGGTATGCCGTGGTGGTGTCATGGAATGGTGTCGTGGGACAAGGTTGACCGGACATACCCTGGTACCCGTTGTACTATAGTGTGGCTGCCCGAGTATTTTCAAGGTACTAGAACGAGGAAGTTTCGGACGATGTGATCTTGTGTTTTGTCGAGAGAAAATAGTCAGTAAGATGAGATATTACATTGTTCATGCACGGTCTCATGCTCATTTGCTTATTGTCTTTCCGTGTTAATATAATAGTTAAAGTTAACACCTTGTTATTGCTTCAGAGTTTAAATACTAATGTTATGATATACACTTATATATATATACATTGCGAGCATATGTTTATTTTACTCACCAGCTTGCATAAACTGATGGCGTTGTTGCGCCCTGGACTCTATGTCCATATTTTCCAGGTCAGGAGCAGCCAAAGTATTTTGACTATGCTAGTTAGAGTTAGGAGACTTTCCAGGAGGGCTAAATTATATTCCTTATGTCTTTTTATTTTGGAGATGTAATGAACACTTTATTAAATATTTGAATAAGGGCGGTTTGTGCCTAAGACTCGGACTGATGTAATAGTTTAGTAAGTTTTAATTTTCGGAGCTTATGTTTTTAGTAGTTACCTTTCCTTTAGATATGCTATTTAAGTTATGTGTTGCAGGGACAATTGGCCACTCTCACTTGTCACGACCTACGAGTCCATAAAGGAAATTAAATACTTTCCTGATTTATGCTACGTCGGGGCGTGAGAATAGGGCCAAGTTTAAACCAAATTATTTTTATTTTATTTTTGTGAGAACCAATATAGTGTTGGTTTGTCACGCCCCAGAACCGCATATACGATTCTAGGACACGTGAAACGCCACCAAGGTACGTCCGCATACCATTAGAGTTCCATAAAACACATTAATATAAGTTTTGACTCATGAACTCAACACATTTTGAATATTTTCAAAAAGATTTGATAATCACATTTCCAAACACACCCTAACGTAACTCTTTTTCAAAAGTAACATTTTTATAGCTCAAAGGGGTACCTAGTAGAATCCGACCCTGCTACAGGATTTTGCCTAGAGATCACTCAACCACTTCAAGTTTACATAACTTTAGAACATTCAAAACACAAAGTTCAATCCAAAAACATGTAAAAACATTCCCAAATCAAAATCTTGGACTTCATGAGTTCATAACAACTATTAAAAACCAATTAAGGAGAGTTTAGATACAAAATTCCTTTCAATTCGAACTTTTGGAGTAAACTCCAAATTCGTCGCCCAAACCAAATCAAACAAGCTTATAATAGTAGCAACAACCCCAATATCATACTAACTTGGCATAAGTCATATATTACACAGGTCCAACGTGTTCACCAACTATTACAAATTCTATGATATCTAAAGTTAAGAATCCTACTACCCAAGTTGGAACAACTAAAGCTTTGAAACCCAAGTACTAGCTTTATATAACATGGACCAAGAGCTAAACTAGTACTATAAATCCCCAAGTTAAAACCAAATACAACTATATTACAAGTTTCTAAATCAAAAACATAAAGCCATTAACATAGAAATTATGACTACTCCCAAAATCCCACATTTCCTTGCCGATTCCATTTCCTCAGTTCTTTGATACTCCATCTTTATCACCTACAATGATTATTCAATAACCACTACACTATATAAGCTATATGATTATGAATGAAAACAATGATGTACATGGATAATATATCATCTTTTACACATAACTATAGTCCCCCGGGAACACAAGTACCGGCCACCCTTTCACACTAGTCCGGGACTACTCCATTAGTCCGCGAGACTAGCCGAGACCCACTCCTGTTTCTTTCAAGCGTGTGCGACCTCATGGAAAATTTGGCACCGGATCTCTTTCTTGATGGCAAGTACAAGTTTTCCTTTGACCCACACTAGCAACTCAACATGCTCAAGTAATCATTTCACCGTGCAATTTCACAAGTTATACAAGAGCTATCCAAAATTACTTTAAATATTTGAATTTAAGCTATTTAAACATGCTCAGCACCACAAAGATAATCCCAAACATCCAATTATCCGTATTCCATAATTATTGTCACTCACCTCTTGGTTTTACGCTCTTAGTCGCAGAATTAAGATCCTAGTATAATCCGGGTATAATTCCTATACAAAAATTACAAGTTAAGAGCTAAGCCACTGAATTGGGTCGTAGAAAAATTATTTCAATAAGAATGGTACTACCGCATTAGACTCACCTCCAGGAGTCCAAAAATGTAGTCTGATTCGAAAATCGATGTCAAACGACGTGTCATTTGGTGTCGAGAGCATCGACGAACTTACGTCGAGATTCCGTCGAATTTCTTTTTTGTAAACTGGTCTAATGAATTGAGGAAGGAGACTCTTGATGAGTCACAATATATGTGTCATCCAACATGTAAATCCAATGTTTATAATTTTATTATGACCTCTCCAACATTTTACTAGTTTTGCGTTTATACCTCTGCTAGTTATGAAACTTATTAAAACTATCCCAAACTTAAATGAGTGTTTGTCTATGTCTCGTATGGGTCCTATAAGTGGTCCCACATAATATTATGAAGTTGCTAATTAACCTACTAATTATGCAACGTGCCAATTCGCTCTCACAAAGGTATCTTAATGGACCATAGAAGTGGTCTCTATAATTAACATGCTACTAAAATAACATAATATAATATTCACATATGACTTAATAAATATTTAAGCACATAAGAATTACTCCACATATCTATCCCATCACACGGGGACCTCTTGTAACTGTCCCAAGCTGGGACTGTCACATTGGTCATTATCTGGGTTCCCAACTGGACACCCCTAATCATCTTAGTGAGTTAAAACTCACTTAGCACATATAACCACATCATTAATGTAACATTAATATGCATGCTAACGTAATTTAAATATAGCCCGCGAGAGCGGGTGTTATATGGTTTTGACAATTTTTAACATAGATACAAACTCCAATAACTAGGGGTGCAACTCGGGTGGGACCCAAAGGATTTTGGCTCTGCTCAGGTCCGAGCCCAAATTCAAGCAATCTCCCTGAGCCCGACATAAACCCAAACTTTTCAACCTGAGCCCGGTTTGTGATTTAGTATTACAACTTGAGCCCGAACCCGAACTCGAACTCGAACTGCAATTTTTTTGGTGCAAACCAATTTTTACTATGTAACCAGCAATATGTAGAGTATTTGTATGGCAGGAAATGTTCTTATGTGCGAGTGTGCCAAGAAAACATATTGTTTGCCAACAAACGTCCTCTAAGTATGGATAAATTGATCAGGCGATTTGGAAAGTACAGGAACAACACTTTCCTTTGGATTCTCGGCGCTTTGACAGAATTAAAGACTTTAAAATGTAAAAGAAATCTCACCAAACAAGTAAATGCCCAAAAGACAATGTTTTTCATTAAGCACAAGAACGGTTACAAGAGATTGGAGTAATAATCACGCCTCGTCTTCATTCCTCTATATAGGCAACATGCTGAATTTAATTAACTGCATAACTGCCACTGCATTTCAGACTGATCACTACATTTCTGGCTGATCACTGCATAACTACTACTATATTCCAGATTGATCACACCACTTCAGGCTGATGACGTGGCTAATGAACATGATGTGGTTATTTAGAGATAATACCTCTTATATAACTACCCCATGATGTGGTAGTTCATGGGTGGTTATTTCCCACTAAGCCATTTAAATAATGGCCACGTGTTAATATGACCTACTACCTTGTAACTTCCATTCTCCACTACCTTGTAACCGCTATTCTCCACTAAATAGCAGTTTTCTACTTCTTTATAACTGTTTTAACACGTGTGGTAGATTTTGTATGCACGTGTGGCAAACATGGGTCATTGGCGGTTATTTACCATCATCCTGACTTATTCCATTGAGTAACCGCCATCATCCTGAGTTTAAACCCATCATCCTGGCCAACTACAAAAATAACCACGTGGCACGTTCTCCTCTTATGACCATCTTTTTTGTGAGCCCATACCATGTAATTTATTTTGTGGTGTAAACAATGCCACCCAACATCCCTGAAGTTCAGAATCCAGTGATTGAAGTTAAGGGATGTTGCTAATCAAATTCACAAATAGCTTGATTTTAAGCAAATGTCCCAAGATAAACATTAAAACTATCATTTTCAAAAGACACCCTAGCTCTCCATGTGGCAGTGCACAAAGCCTAATGCATAAATGGCTTCTAGTTGACAAATTCAACATCAATGTCAACGTGAATTCCTTCATCCTCATCATGATCACTTTGAACTTCTTCCTCTGTGACAGATTTGTGATCATCCTGATTTTGACCCATGTAATACGTCCCTCATGTAGAATGTGTCTTTTCAATTTCTTCATTAACCATTTTTCATATCTAGACACAACTTCTACAAGATGACATAAATCAGCAAACTGTTGACCTAAAAATTGTATTCTTAACATAGGTCTAAGATTCTCAATAGCCAAATGAACATATTCAGCCTCTGGAAGTCATGTCTTACATATGTTCCTTACGCACTTAAACTTGACAATAAATGTTTCAACACTTTTACCAAATTGTTGAAGGAAAAACATGTTTAAAAATATTTAAACGCGCAGCGTTTCAAAAAACTTTATTGGTATGCCCGGATCTACTACTTGTCAATTTCATAGATGCGTACACACGAGGGGAATAAGAAATTATACCTCAAGTCTTGAACCCAATTCTGAATTTCTTTCTCCTGGATGGTGTAGCAGCTTCCACTAGGCTGTTTTCACTCTTATGACTCCTGCGGATGCCAGCCGGAAGGACCAGGGTTGGTGGGAACCCTAATGGAGAGGAAGGAGAAGGTTTGGGAGCTCTAAAATAGTTTCTGCAACTTCTGGCATATTAAAACGATGAACCCCTTTTTCTGGATGCAGCTGCCCTATTTATAGATTCCTAGAACCGACCTAATGTTCAAGGGATCGAGGTGGCTTCGATCGAATAAACCTTCGATCGATCGAACCATCTTCGAGCGATCGAACCCGCCAAGACTTCAATCAATCGAAACACCTTTGATCGATCGAACCTGTCTTGACAAGATCCTCATGTGCCTTTCCAAGTATCCTAACAGAGCAAAGAATGGGACCTCATAGGCTCTTTATTGTTGGCTCAGACCAGTTGTTAATTCCCATGACCAAACTCTTTGATCAGCAAACTAACCAACTGATCAGTTAACGTTTACTCCACTATAAAATGATAACTGAACTCTAACGTAAAAGAACAAATCTGAAGCGATATCTAGACTTGTATGGTGTACTAATGTCCCTCTATCGTCAGCATTCATAATCATATTTAGGTAGTCGGATAACTGTTACTGTCAACCTGAATCATGATACATCTTATATTCCTTGAGTGCCATTCACCTCTCATGATTACCAAATATGTTAATAACTACTTATCAATAAGATTGCAGTTCTCAATAATCAGCTTGGTGACATTCTCAAGGGAATGCTTACTCTTTATCATAGGGTAGATTCTATCTTGACAGTATATGTTCACAACTCTGTGAACATGACATACCCAAGATACCCAGATGTTGATCTTCTATAGACCTCACTGATTGGTAAGTCAAAGCAACTATATCCACAGTCTGTGTTCATAATCGTCTCAAGATTGAAAACACGTACCTTATACGAGTTATGAGTTCCTATCGACTGTTGACAGCCTTGAATGTCATTAAGAAATCTCAGGTCTGTCAATGCACTATAAGCATTAGCATATTAACTAAGAGTCATACTCTAGTGATTGAGATTCATCACTCCATCCAATGGTAGTTAATCATACGATAGTGTATTTCTGATAAGATATCCAGTCTCATCATCCACTGTGACAAGTTCTAAGTGTCAAAGGTAGTAATTCGTATCTCACTTGAATGTATCTCATACACACACGAATTACCTAATATGATACTTAAGGATTAACAATCATCTCATGAAAGAAATATACATAATGAAATGTAAAGCTAATATTCATATATTAAAATGTCAATGTCTCATACATAAAGTAATGGTTTGAGGACACAAACCCAACAAACTCCCACTTGCACTCACAACCATATAGGATTACATCTGAGACCTAGACTATCTAAATGATGATCAAAGACCTTCTGAGGCAAGGCCTTTATAAACGGATCAGCAAGATTGTCAGCTGTAACACATCTCCACGTTGAATAATATCTCGAATAAGATGATATTTCTACTCTATGTGCTTTCCTTTTTCGTGGTTCCTTGGCTCCTTGGACTAAGCCACTGCCCCACTATTATCACAATATAGCGTAATAGGTGACAGCGACGCTGGTACCATCTCGAGCTCCATAAGGAACTTCTTGAGCCAAACAGCTTCCTTTGTGGCTTCACAAGAAGCCACATACTCAACTTCTATAGTTGAGTTTGTAATGCATTTCTGCTCCTCCAACTAACAGCACCACCTCCCAAGGTAAAGAGATATCCAGATGTCAACTTTCTCGAATCTTTATCTGACATAAAGTCTGAGTCAGTGTATCCTATTGAAATTAACTCACTACCGCCGTACATAAGCATGTAATCTTTAGTCCTTCTCAAGTACTTAAGAATGTGCTTAACGGCTGTCTAGTGCTCTGGACCTGGATTCAATTGATACCTGTTGACCATACCTACGGCAAAGCATATATCCAGTCTAGTGCACAACATTGCATACATGAGACTTCTCACTGCCAAAGCATAGGGAACTCCTACCATGCGATTCCTTTCCTCTTGTGTCTTAGGACATTGGTCCTTAGAGAATGCTAAACCATGCCTGAAAGGTAATAAACCTTTCATCGAATTTTCCATAGAAAACCTAGTTAGCACCTTATCGATATAACCGGCTTGAGATAATCTCATTATCTTTCGCTTACGATCCCGAAAAAGCTTTATCCCAAGAATATAGCTCACCTCTTCTAGATCCTTCATATCGAAAGTACTAGCTAGCCAAACCTTAATCGTTGACAACGCCGCTATATCATTCCCAATGAGTAGAATGTCGTCAACATAGCAAATAAGAAAAGCTACCACTTTTCCTTCACACTTCTTGTATACACAAGGCTCATCCAGATTCTGCATGAAACCAAACGGCTTGACCGCTTGGTCAAAACGAATGTTTAAACTCTTGGATGCCTGCTTAAGCCCATAAATGGACTTTTGCAACTTGCATACCAAGTTACCTTTCCGACCAACTATGAACCCTTATGGTTGTTGCATATAGATGTCCTCCTCAAGATTGCCATTCAAGAATGCAGTTTTGACGTCCATCTGCCAGATCTCATAATCTAGGCATGCAGCAATGGATAAGAGTATTCTGATGGATTTGAGCATGGCTACCGGCTAGAAGGTTTCCTCATAGTCAATGCCCTCCCTTTGAGTATAACCTTTCGCTACAAGCCTAGCCTTAAAGGTCTCAACATTTCCATCAGATCCTTTTTTCCTCTTGTAGACCCACTTACAGCCAATGGGTTTAATATTGGATGGAATTTCTACAAGATCCCAGACCTGATTGGAATCCATAGATTCCAATTCAGCCTTCATAGCTTTAACCCAATGAGCTGAGTCTACATCAGCCATTGCCTCTTCATACGTGGCAGGATTAGATTCAGATTCTATGGAAATAGCTTCAAAAACTTCTCCTAAGAACATATATCTGTCATGTTGGCTGACCATCCTCCTACTACGATGAGGTAACGGTGCGGAAATGGGTGAAGAAGTGGTATTTTCTTGATTTACATTGTTATTAATTGCGGGTAGGACCGAGGGCTCTCCTTCTATCTCTCTAAGATCTATCCTTCCCCTAGGTTTATGGTTCATAATATAATCATCCTCCAAGAAAATAGCATTTGTACTAACAAACACTTTCTGTCCTCTTGGATCATAAAAATACCATCCATAAGTACCCTTTGGATACCCTACGAAGTAACATACTTTCAATCTAGAATCCAATTTGCTCATCTTTCCTTTCAGCACATGTGCCGGACACCCCCACATCCGGAGATGTTGCAAAGAAGGCTTGCGCCCAATCCACATCTCCCGTGGTATCCTGGGAAGAGATTTGCTTGGTACTAGATTTAGCATGTACGCAGCAGTTTCCAAGCATAACCCCAAAGGAATAATGGCAACTTGGAATAACTCATCATCGACCTAGTCATATCTAAAAGAGTCCGATTCCTTCTCTCCGCTAAACCGTTATGCTGAGGCGTGCCAAGTGCAGTCAACTATGACAGAATCCCATTCTGGACAATGTGATCAATAAACTCATTAGAGAGGTACTCTCTACCTCGATCAGATCAAATGACCTTGACGCGTGTTCCTAATTGCTTCTCCACTTCAGCCCTAAACTCTTTGAACTTTTCAAAGGCTTCAAACTTGTGCTACATTAGGTACACATATCAATACCTAGAGTGGTCATCAGTAAATGTAATGAAATACTCATAACAACTCCTTACTCTAATATTTATTGGTCTACATACATCAGTATGAACTAATTCTAACAATGCATTGGTCTTATTGCCCTTTGCGGGAAAGGGCCTTTTGGTCATCTTACCCTCTAAACAAGACTCACATACTTCCATTGGTTCAAGAACCAAATTGCCTAAGACCCCTTCTTTGACTAGTCTGCCAATCCTATTTAGATTGATATGGCCAAGCCTCATATGCCAAAGCCTTGTTGGATTAGTGGAAGGTTCCTTTCTTTTAGATGGTAAAGTTACCACTGAGTTATTAAGTTCTATACAAGAGTCTTAAGAGATATTAGGAGTAATCACATACAAGCCATTAGTTTTAACTCCAGAACATATAAAAGAACTATTTCTTTTAATAACAACTTCTGTTCCAAAAATAAAAGAATAACCATTATTTGATAAATTTGAAACTGAAATTAATTACGTCTCATTAAAGGGACGTAAAGTATATCTGATAAAACTATTGTCTTATTGTCCAAAAACTCTAAAACTACTTCTATAGCAACTGCGGAAACAGTTGCGCTAGAACCCAGAGTCAACACGATCTCCCCATCACTGCATTTTCTGGTTGATCTGAACCCCTGCAACGAATTACAGATATGGTTAATCATACCAGAATCAATGCACCAAGTGTTTGAAGTATCCGTTATAAAACTTACTTCAATCACATGCGATTCAATCATACCTTGAACTCTCGTAGCTAAGAATTCTGGACAGTTCCTCTTCCAGTGACCCTTCTCACCGCATTGGAAACACTTTCTTTTGCCTTGGCTACCCACCTTCCCTTTACCCTTACTTTTTCCCTTAGATTTTGAAATCTTAGGGACCGGTCCAATACTCGGAGCACCAGTGCCAGTCTTCTTCTTTTCTTTCTTACCTTTCGGCGTAGATCGAGAAAATGAAGAGCTTTTCTCAACGTTCAAAACATTGCCCCCAGGTTTGATCACCCCTTCTGTTGCCAAAAGAGAACTCATCAATTCACTCATTGAAAAATCCATTTTATTTATATTATAATTTAGTTTAAATTGAACGAATGATGGTGACAACGTATTGAGGATCATATTAACTTGGGTCTGTGCATCGATGTTGGCACCTAGGGTCTCCAGCTCGTTTAGATAACCAATCATTTTCAAAACATGTTCTTTGACTGGAGTCCTTTTTGACATCTTAGCACTCATTATCTTCTACATAGCTACATGTCTGGCAGGCCTGCCATGCTCCCCAAACATATTTTTCAGGGATTCGATAATGTCACTGGCAGAATTGTTCGACTGGAATTGGTGTTGCAACACACTAGCCATTGAGGCCAGAATGTAGCTACGGGTCATTCTATTTGACTTTTTCCATTTATCGAACTCGCGTCTGGCAGCTGCCGAAGCATTTACCGTGGGTTCTTTGGGGCATGGGGTGGTTAGGACATATATGTGATCCTCCGCAGTTAATACGATGTCAATGTTTTGTTTCCATTATGTGTAGTTATTTCCAGTTAACTTATTTTAAGTGAGTATGGTGGTAAGTGGACTAAATGTAGATCCAGACATTATGATTTACTATAAAAATTAAAAGACAAAATAAATATGGATATCAGATTTTGACAGTTTGAAATAAAAGAATCCTTAAAACTCTTATTTTAAAACAAAGTCGCCAGAATATCGAAACAAAAGAATAAAGTCTCTGTGTGGTGGTCAATACTCGATCTTCCGATTAATCACGACTTGTCCACTATGCAACTCTTACAAAACAAGTTATGACTCCCGAACTTATTTGATCTCTAAGTTTCTGAATAATGCCCCGTGTGGGATCCCTTATCCATAGCTTAGCTAGTGTATACCATTAACTAGGATCCAATCACAACCGCCTTAAGTAGCGCCTCCGTATGGTGGTCACCCTCTAATACGTCTGATTGATCCTATCCATAGGAAGTTTACATCTAGTAACCAATGAATAGTGTACCCTCTATATGGAATGATCACCCCTGGCTAGGTGACACAGAATGCACTACTCATCTTACAATGAACCGTTAATGGAAGATCGTGGGTGTTATAAATAAGACCCTCTCCCACTAGATTTGTTAGAAAAGGATTTTGCTTTTGGAATAATTGCTTCTACATATTATCCATAAACATCCAATGCCTACTAATGCGTTGAAGATGATTTTTGAATTTTATTTTAGAAAACTTGTTTTACGTGCATGCAAGTAATAACAATATAATTAAATGACAATCACAAACCAAGCACATAAAACAAAAAAACTAAAATGAAATAAAAAACATCCAAACGATGCCTTTATCTCTCATGGCTCTATCTCCACAGAACCTCTTTCTTGGTTTGATCGCCTCCAGCTCCATCTTCATGGACAACAGTTTGCTCCTCCATCTTCATAGGTTTTCTAATTATATTGTATTGCTCCTATGCTTCTTTCGAAGCTTACAATTTATCTAGAAAAATAAATCAACAACAAGAAAATAAAGAAGGCTAGGGAAACCGGTGCGACTTTCCTTTTCGTATGATTGAAGTCGCAGCGCCCTTTACACATGCCTTAAAAACCAAACCAAAAATTAAAATAACAAACACCAATCTCAAACATTCAAACACAAAATTTTAAATGTTCTTGGTGCCATGGGAGATAGAGACTAATCTTGCTGCAAGAAGGTTAGTCGTACATCCACATATATAACAAATATATATATATAATCCATTGGAACCCTTAATTGATTTACACAGTACATAAACTCTTTACGCATTGATTTAGAACATTAAAATAGCATCTAATTTCTCTATCACATTTCGCTCGATCGACGACCGTTCGATCGCTCGAACCTTCGATCGATTGAATATTGTTCAATCGCTTGAACATTCAATTTCATAGAATAATTTGAAAAAATTCCAGAATAATTTAAATTTTAAAACTTATAATTTAAAAAACCTTTTAATATGTGAAAAGTACACTTGGACAGAAAATCATTCTCGATCGATCGAATATAGTTCAATCGATCGAACAAAATCAGGTTCGATCGATTGAAGGTCCTTCGATCGCTTGAGAACAGCAGGGTCTCGATCGATCGAACCTACTTCGATCGATTGAAGCCATCATGCATCCCATGCATTCACAGATTTGTATTCTGCTGCGAAAACACCGCAAAAACAGATCTGTGATGATGCAGTTTTAAAAACAGTCCTAAAATCAGCATGCAAATCAAAACTAGTGTTCCAAAACGCATCTATAGGTCCAAACAAGTGTGGCTCTAATACCAATTGAAGGAAAAGCAGGTTTAAAGATATTTTAAACACGCAGCGGAAAAATTAATTTTCAAAAAACTTTATTGGTATGCCCGGATCTACTACTCGTCAATTTCATAGATGCGTACATAGGAGGGGAACAAGAAATTATACCTCAGGTCTTGAACCCAATTCTGAATTTCTTTCTCTTAGATGGTGGAGCAACTTTCACTAGGCTGTCTTCACTCTTATGACTCCTACGGATGCCAACCGGAAGGACCAGGGTTGGTGGGAACCCTAATGGAGAGGAATGAGAAGGTTTGAGAGCTCTAAAATAGTTTTTGCAACTTCTGGCGTATTAAAATGACGAACCCCTTTTTCTGGACGCAGTTGCCCTATTTATAGATTCCCATAACCGACCTAACGTTCAAGCGATCGAGGTGGCTTCGATCGATTGAACCTTCGATTGATCGAACCTTCGATCGATCAAACCATCTTTGAGCGATCGAACCCGCCTTGATAGTATTCTTATATGCCTTTCCAAGCATCCTAGCGGAGCTAGGAGTGGGACCTCCTATGCTCTTTATTATTGGCTTAGACCAGTTGTTAATTCCCATGACCAAACTCTTTGATCAGCAAACTAACCAACTGATCAGTTAGCGTTTACTCCACTATAAAACGATAACTGAACTCCAACGCAAAAGAACAAATCCGCAATATCTAGACTTGTATGGTGTACTAATGTCCCTCTTCCGTCAGCATTCGTTCATATTCAGGTAGTCGGATAACTGTTACTGTCAACTTGAATCATGATTACTTCTTGTATTCCTTGAGTGCCATTCACCTCTCATGATTACCAAACATGTTGATAACTACTTATCAACAAGACTGTAGTTCTTAGTAATCAACTTGGTGACATTCTCAAGGGAATGCTTACTCTTTATCAGAGGGTAGATTCTATCTTGACAATATATGTTCACAACCCTGTTAACATGACATACCTAAAATACCCAAGTGTTGATCTTCTATAGACCTCACTGATTGGTAAGTCAAAACAGTCATATCCACAGTGTGTGTTCATAATCGTCTCAAGATTGAGAACACGTACTTTATACAAGTTATGAGTTCCTATCGATTGTTGACAGTCTTGAGTGTCAATAGAAAAGCTCAGGTGCGTCAATGCACTATAAGCACTAGCATATTAACTAAGAGTCATACTCTAGTGATTGAGATTCATCACTCCATCCAATGGTAGGTAATCATACTATAGTGTATTCCTGATGAGATATCCAGTCTCATCATCCACTGTGACAAGTTCTAAGTGTCAAAGAATTACAATTCATATCTCACTTGTATGTATCTCATACACACATGATTTACCTAAAATGATACTTAAGGATTAACAATCATCTCATGAAAGAAACATACATAATGAAATGTAAAGCTGATATCCATATATTAAAATGTTAATGTCTATTACATAAAGTAATGGTTTGAGGGTACAAACCCAACAATTTTTGTTTTACTTTAGCAAGATCAATAATTGTAATTTCTGGTTCAGCTTGATAATATTGAGCATGAAATATTTTTTTTGTTCATATCTTGCCTTGTTTGTACAGAACCAACTGGTAGGTTTACATACCAAGTAAACGTCGATCCAGTAAGAGAACTAGAGAACATTCTTAATTTTAACATGTCATTATTTGACACATCACCACATTTAGTAGTAAACTTGGCTATATGTTAAAGTGTTGTTTGATTAACAACTTCAGAAAACAAAGTGAAATCCGAAATTTTGAAACATTGAGGAAACTCAAACACTTGATCAATATAATCAGAATAAGGTTTTTGATACTGTAGTCTTGGTGAAGCCTTAAAATCTACCACAAATTGTTCTCTTAATTGATATTGTAATTGTTCTCTTATTTGATTTTGCAATTGCTCTCTTACTATTTCAACTACTTCATCCTTATTTAGACCTAACCGTGGACTCGACTGAACATTAGGATGAAACAAGTAACATACCTCATTACCAGCAGGTTGATAACCTTGTCCCCCACTAAAGAATCCAGATTGATTTCTTTGACCTCTAACGATGAATTTAGGTTAATAGAACTGCCCCACAGGCTGAGAACCAGGTTGATAAGGTTGCTCCCCAGGCTGAGAACTAGGTTGATAGTGTTGCCCCCCAACCTGAGAACCAGGTTGGTAGTCAATAAAACCAGACTGACCACCAATGAAACCAGGCTGATCTCCAGCAAAACCAGATTGACCACTAATGTAAGCAGACTGATCCCTAGCAAACCCAGACTGACCACCAGAATAAGCAGGTTGATCCCTAGCAAACTCAGACTGACCACCAGAGTAAGCAGGCTGATCCCTAGCAAATCCAGGTTGATGACTTGAATTGGCAACAGGATTGTAAGTGGCAAAAATTGGTGTATTGGGTACATTTGTAAAAACTGGTCATTTTTCTCGCACTTGTGGCCTATTCAAAAATTTTACTTGACCATAATCCATTTATCGAGTCTCTTTTGATCGGACCGTTTCTTCTTGTGCATTGGACTTTAGTGAGGATGATGGACCTAATTTCTCCACCATAAGATCCATTTAGCGATCAATACTCTTCGTAATTTGATCACCAATCTTTTGCATCAAATCAATAACAGGCCTCATGATGGTGGTTACTTGTTGAGAATTGACTTGCAATAAATCATGCAAAGCACTATCAATATTATAATGCATCGCAGACATATAATCCTTAAGAACTTGCGGATCTGGATTATTGTCACTTCCATCCATCTTTATTGGCTGAAAATCTTCCACATTGTGGCTTTCTTCAATGATCAAGAAATTGTTACCGCTTCGAACATATTCATTGGACCCTTCGATTCCCTTTAAATTTTCATTGGCCTTGAGGCCAATTACTTCTTTTTCCTTCGATTGACTTCGAGTTTTCGTCATATCTTTTGAATGTGAGTGAGATTTCTGACTTCCGATCCCATCGGGCGTGCCAAAAATTGTATGACAGGAAATGTTCTTCTGCGCGAGTGTGCCAAGAAAACGTATTGTTTGCCAACAGACGTCCTCTAAGTGTGGATAAATTGATCAGGCGATTTGGAAAGTTGAGGAACAACACTTTCCTTTGGATTCTCGGCGCTTTGACAGAATCAAAGACTTTACAAATGTAACAGAAATCTCACTAAACAAGTAAATGCCCAAAAGACAATATTTTTCATTAAGCACAAGAACGGTTACAAGAGATTGGAGTGGTAATCACGCTTCCAATTATAGAAACAAGAAGGGGAACACACGCCTTTTTACAGTTTGGAGTGGCAAAACTCGCCTCCAAATTACAACAACAAGAAGAAGGGGATAACGCGCCTTCTTTTACAGATGTGGAAGAACTACATTAAAATCTACTCCTAAAACAAGAAAAGGAAATGAAAGATAAAAGATAAAATGCCTAAGGCATGTAGTTTGTTTGATCGTTGATCATGACCCTCGTCTTCATTTCTCTCTTGTATTTATAGGCAACATGCTGAATTTAATTAACTGCATAACTGTCACTGCATTTCAGACTGATCACTGCATTTCAGGCTGATCATTGTGTAACTACCACTGTATTCCAGACTGATCACGTCACTTCAGGCTGATAACATGGCTAATGAACATGATATGGTTATTTAGAGATAATAACCTTTTATATAATTACCTCATGACGTGATAGTTCATGTGTGATTATTTTCCACTAAGCCATTTAAATAATGGCCATGTGTTAATATGACCCACTACCTTGTAACTTCCATTCTCCACTACATTGTAACCGCTCTATTATACTAAATAGTAGTTTTTCTACTTCTTTATAACTGTTTTAACACATGTGGTAGATTTTGTATGCACGTGTAGCAAACATGAGCCATTGGCGGTTATTTACCATCATCCTGACTTATTCCATTGAATAACCGCCATCATCCTGAGTTCAAATCCATCATCCTGGCCAACTACAAAAATAACCACGTGTCACGTTCTCCTCTTATGACCATATCCTTTTTGAGCCCATACCATGTACTCCCTCCGTCCCATTTTATGTGTCCCCATTTCTATTTTGGTATGTCCCAAAATTGTTGTCCACTTTCCTAAATTAGTATTTAAATTTTACTTAATTTCCCAAATTGCCCTTTCTTACAACCAATACCAAAACAAAACAAAAAAGAAAGTGCAATGATTATGGGTAATTGTGGAAAGTAGGTGTAGATTTCTTTTGTCCCCTTAAATAGTTGGATTCCCCAAAAGGGACACATAAAATGGGACGGAGGTAGTAATTTATTTTGTGGTGCAAACAGTATCAAATATATATTTTTTGTTTCGATTTGGAAAAAAAGCATTCATCAATATATTAATTTAGTGCTTGAATAATATCTAATAGTATATTCTTATCACAAAAAAAAACACTATAATATAATGTCAAAAAATACTATATAAATAGAATTCGAGGTCGGACTTGAGTTCTACGGGTTAGTAAAATTCGGCTCAAATCCAAGGTGAAAGTACCGCAAGTTCAAGTCTGATAATTTTCGAATAAGGTCCGGGCTGACTACGGGTTGGCCCGCCGGACACCCTACCAATAAATGGATTTGAACCACCCCTCCCAAACAAAAAAAGAGGGAGAAGGTCAAAACAAGGAGGACATTTACGTAAAACCATCTCTATTCAAAACTTGAAAGAGGAGGCCTTGTTCCCCAATTTTGGGCTAGGCTAGCAACGGCTAAAACTCATCAAAATCATTCTCGGTCCTCTCTCTCTCTCTTTCTCTCTCTCTAAAATACGATCGATTAATTCCACAACGCCGTGAAGAATAAGCTAAGAACACAAAATGGTGGCTGTCAAGGTAAGCGGATGGAAACTCCTGTTAACGCTTTTTATTCGTTCTCTTTTTTGAAAGCCAGCCATTACTGTTGAAAGTTTTGAAACTTCTTCTTCTTCTAGGGCAAATCAAGCACATTTCAAAATCGACAATTAGGGCAAGATAATATTAATGGCGATTGCAAAAATGGTACATTACTCATCCTTTTCTTCTTTTACCATTTCCATTTCCTATTGGTAAAATATTCTTTAACATCGTCAACCTGCTCATTTGTTTCTGGAAATAGTTGGAATCAGAAATTTCAAGGTTTACGCTGAAATTGACAAGGTTAAACTTGGGGATCGCGACTCCCTTGATACTGAGTTGCTGTAGGTTCAGTAATTTTCTTCTATTTTCATCCGTTTCTGTCTCCCTAGCCGCCAGAATATAACTATAATCTTTTATTTGTCGTTATCACACTGATGTTTTTTTTTTTTTTTTTTTTTTTTTTTTTTTTTAATTCAAAAAAAAAAAAAAATTATGTGTAGAAGGAAATCTGGTCCTGTTAACAAAGGGATTTCTCGGATTAATGGAAGTCATTCAAAGGTTACTGCATTTCTAGTTCTTTTATTAAGTATGGGCTTGTTGTATACCTTTGAACATACTGTAATTATTAACTATTAATCTTTACGTTGTTTTTTTTTTTTTTTTTTTTTTTTTTTGTTTTGTTTTGATATAAAAGGGGTGTCTTGAGAATCCTGAGAAGGGTAAAGGAAAGCGCACTAGTCTCCGTAAGACAGAGTCGGACAATTCAGACATGTACTTGATTATTATTACTACTATATTTAAGAATCCTTAAACAGTTCCATGTTGATTTTCTCAGTCAAAACAAATGTTGGAAGAAAAGTCTTAGCGGATGTCACCAATGCCCGCAGCAATTTTTCCAGAAATGAAGTGAATAATGGATCCAAACCTGTGTAAGTGATGTATTTGGCAAGAATACTTGTAGAGATAAAAATAAAGCGGGAAATCGTTTCAGTGCTTCTAAAGTTACATACTTTCTCACATTGCAGGAAGGGGAAAAGTGAGAAAATCACATCGTCACAGCGGTAAGTGAACTGACTTTTGTTGCAATCTTTTGCCTCGTTTAGCATAATATTACGCTGTTGTATGATTTGCTGAAAGAACATTATACATATGGGATCTGATACTGAAAGTGATCTCCTTCTTTGCCCCCTCCCCTCCCCCCGTGCGCGCGCGCGCGTGTGTGTGTGTGTGTGTGGGGGGGGGGGGGGAGGGGGGGGGGAGGGGAGAGGAGAGTGGCATGAGTTGGGGGAACAATTAGTCTGTTTTTTTCCTTCTTCGGAATGTGTTAAAAACTAACTTCTCCCAAAGCTTAAGCCGATAGTGGGCATAAATTACACTCATGTCAGGATTCCGCATGTCATCATATGTAGTCCCTAATTCATGGTGCATCTGCGTGAATATGTCATGTTTCATTAGGGAGGTCTTGTGGTTTGATGTCAAGAATTACTACCATGTTAACTACCAACTCATACTTTAGATGATGGAGAGGATGAACTTTACTCATCTTTAGTTAGACCATTCTTTCTATAGTGCACTTTTTCTAACTGAAAATCCTTATTAAGATATCCAGAGGGTTTTGTCATCTTTAGTTAGACCATTCTTTCTATAGTGCACTTTTTCTAACTGAAAATCCTTATTAAGATATCCAGAGGGTTTTGTCATCGCCCCCTGTTGCCTTTCTTTATGTTCAGGCTGTGTTTTATTGTTCAATGCTCATGGATTTTCATCTATTTGTGTCTTCTGCTACATTTACTATGTATGTTTATAGGTTTTCAGTAGGACCAAACACTGGGCAAGCAAGCATATCATCAAGTAAACCTTTTGTGGTATGCTATCCAACTTACCGTAGTTCCTTTGCAATGTGTGCTTTTCACTTTTAGAGGCACCTTGTTTTTCAACTTGGTTTGTCTTCTCTTTATTTTTATAGACCAATTCGAGCTATAAAATTTTAACATTAGTATTGTGCGAAAGAGTGATAAGATCGTAGTGCCTGGAATGGTTAGAGGGGCAGACCTAGACTGACTTGGGAATAATTGGTGCAACAAGATATGAATATATAATTTAAATGAGCATATAGCTCTTGATCGTGCAGAATGGAAAAAAAGGATTCATACAGCCGACCCCAATTGATTGGGACACAAGGCTTGGTTTGGTTTGGTTTGGTTTGGTTTATTGTGTAGCTTTGTTATTAGCACATTCCTATTCCTACTAGACGGTTTACATAAGCTTAATAAATGTGTCATCTGAATTGCTGTAATGTAAATTGCGTTTGAGATAGTTTTCAAAACCTTATGAAAGTTTTCTTCTTTAGAGGAAAATAGGCAAACAGTGGTAACATAGAAGATCAGTGGCAGAAAAATATTAAAGGAGGTTTAAAGAGCATAAAAAATATTGAAATAAATGGACAGAAGTGAGAATCCCTTTTCTATCTTAGATGACTAAGAACTCTATATGGAAGTAAAACCATGAAATAGCATCCTAAGACTGCTAAGCAGACTTGGTAAATTGCTTACTTCTCAAAGGGCTGCTTAGGAGGTAATTCCAAGGAATGTATAACTGATTTTGCATCTTTAAATTCTACCCCTTTATTGTTCTCTGGTTGACAACCATGACATGATATGGTGGCAGAATGAGGAAGTGTTGTCATCAAGGCAAACAAATACAAGCACCCCAGTTCTCATGTTCTGCTAATCTTTGCCTATAATAATCAAGTCCCATTTTTATGAACAGGGAAATGTGAGGAGAAACTTATGTAAAGCCACTGATGACTGTCATACTTTAAAGAGAGGTAATCTGTAGTATTTTAAGAAATTTTATTGTAACATTTTACATCAGAAACGCGTTAAGTGTTTCTTGCTCGGGAAACAATAGGTACTAAAGATTTGAAGGTCTCTTCTGATGACTTGAGAACCAAGAAGACTGATGGCAGGTATATGAAACTAGTTTAATACTTCTCTATCAACTAGTAATGCTGCTATGTCGAACTCAGTTTGATTCTCTCTAATTTGATTATATTTGCGGTAATTTATTTGTATTTGTTTTTGTCAGGACAACTGTAAGGAATCTTCTTCCACCTACAAGGTTTTGGATTTTCCTAAATTTTTCTTAATTTATATGTATGTTCTACCATGCTGATAACACATTTTTTTATCACTTATTTCTGCCTGAAGGAAGTCTTTACCAGTTTTAAAGCAGATTAACCAGGTGGATGCACGTGATGGTGTAAAGGAGGTTTTGGTTCCATTGCACTCTACTTTTCATTTTTAAATTTTTGATAGTACCTTTTTATTGTATTATAGAATGAAGATGTTATATTAGGTTTATTGTTCTGTTTTACCTTTTATCAAATTTTATTGTTTCTTTACTTCTTGGTTCTTCAGCAGTTTCTTGTTTTCTTTCTCTCTAATTTTGGGAAAACTACAGTTACCTTCTTGAGGTTTGACGAGTATTACACACGCTACCCTGACATTCCAGAAATTACTCTGACATCCCTTCTACTTTAGTTGTACTTGTACGTATTAGATTCCCCCTCTAGTTAACACGCCATTAGTGGTAATTGGTAGCAACAAATGCTAATCTCTTACACTATGTCCGCAAATGTCACTTTTATCCCAAGAAAAGTAGAGAAGCATAAACACTCCAAAAGACACTTGTATAAAATATGATTAAAAAATGAATGATGTCAGCAAAGGTCAATTTTACCCCTATAAGGCTATAAAAGCCAGAGAAGCATAAACAGTCCAAAAGGACCTTAATAAATATCATTTAAATAATCGACTTCGGTTATTTTGTCTCCTGCTACATTTTTCTGCCTCCGTAGTTTGTTCCATTATTAAAGCTAAGTTGATCTTCCTTCACGTAATTGTGTTGCATCTATTAACAATATCCTAGATAGATTCTGATAAGGAAAGTCAGTGCAGTTTCCAAGACGTCAAGGGTGCCTGTCTAACTGTCCCAAACCTCGAGAGATGTTAGTGTAATTCCTTTTCTTAAACATATATGTTTTTGAAACTTTTTCTTGCTTGTAGGAAAATCCTGGAAATTCAGAAAAGGATAGGGGGAAATATGGTTTTCCTGGTGAGATGGCTACACTTTAACTCATGTATTCTTTTTGTAAGAAAGATCTTGTAAATTGTTTGAGAAATGCATGGCATATGAGTGCACTGACCAATATGAATTCTCTTGCTGTTTGTTGCTTCTAGTTAAGCCTAAAGTTGGTAGAAAAGTGGCCCCACATGTAAGCAGTGGACGAAGTCATCTTTGGAGGCATCGAGTTAGTGATGGATCCATGATAATGTGAGCAAAATGAGATTTAAATTAGCCCTTTTTGACAGTTTTGGTAATGTGGTGAATACTTTTGTTAATGCACTAGCTGACACTTATTTCAACTTCATATATGGGGGTGGCAATTCGGGTTCTCGTGTCATAATCGTGTCATTAATCGAGTTGTGTGCTTTGGGTTTGATTTTTAGTTTCGAGTGCTATTCATTTATAATACAAACTATTTTAAATTAATCGTGTCGTGTCGTGTTCGGATTGTCTCAATAAAACGGGTTATCGTGTCAAAAATTGCCACCCCTATTCATATAGTTCCCACTTTGACTGAAAGGCAGCTTGGCTTGAAGCTATTGGTAGGTTCTTTGTTTTAAGTTATTTCTCTTGCATAGCATGATCATTTTTCCCTCTCTTTCTTGTTTTCTTGTTCTTGAAGTTAATTTTATAGAAGATTGCTTCAATCATACACTATTTAAATATAGTGATAGTTTTAGACTTGTAGTATTTATGATGATCTACTTGTGAGTTCGTCGTGAAGAATGACGTCTGAGCGGTCTGACAGGTTCTAATTAAAAAGCATGGAACTGCAGATCTACGAAGGCGTCGAAGGGGGTCAATTAATTTAGAAGGTTCCAACTTCCAAGTTCACTGAGTGACACATAGAACCAAGGAATAAAATAAGGGCTGTTGGCTAGCAGAAACGGAACCACATGCAGTTTTGGCAGTGATGATAATGTTACATTTCTGTACCAGCCATTTGGCACTTGAAAATAAAAGGGGCTGTCTTGTTCCATTTTTTTTTTCCTCTTGCTGGATTCTTCATTTGGCAGATGCTAAAGCTATTTTCCTGTGTGGATCTATGAATTGATGAGCAAAAAGTTTAAAATCTAAAGCTTAGATCTTGAATCTAAACATTCTGGGGATTGAAAAAATCGATGAGCTTGATGTGTTGGAATTAAAAGTTAAATTAAGAGTTATAATCAACGTATTTTCTGTCCGTAATTTTAGAGGTCATGTTGACCAGTTATGATATGATTTTATTTCTCTTTATTTCTTTCTTTTTTGGTTCTCTTCTATTGTAACTATATAATTCCATAGGATGTAAATAAAAATGATTCCTTTCTTCTTCTCTTTTTGGTATCAGAGCCAAAATCAAAACCCTAACCCACCACCACATCCTCTCAGCCGCACAACCCAGCCTCTTCTTGCCTCCCACCACCAGCCGAGCCCTTCTCTCTTCCTCCCACCACCAGCCGAGCCCCACCAGGGTCTGCCACAGCCAGCCGCAGCCCCACCAGGGCCACCCGCAGCAGCCGCAGCCCCACTAGGGCCAGCCGCAGCCCTCAGGCCTCTCGGCCTGGTCTTCGCAGCCCCTCCGGCTGCCTTTTTGCCCTCTTTGGGCACCCTAGTTATGTATTAGAGCCCTCTGTGTGCTCTTTGTCTCTGTTTTGGGTGAAGCCGAGTGTCCGGCTGCCCTGTTGGTATGCACTAGAGCCGCCTTTGTGCTCTCCCTTTTTTTTTAAGCCGAGTATCCGGTTGGGAAAGTTTGTCTGTTGTTACTTCCGGTGTTGATTCTCTTCAGCATTTGTTTGTGTCGGTTTTCATGGCTACTTCTGGTAAAGATATTGCCACAACACCACCGGCTCAGCGGGTTATTAGTGTTTTGTTAAATGGTAAGAACTTTCATGCCTGGGCTAATTCACTTCGTTTGTTTCTTGGGGAAAAACGTAAGATTGGATGGTTACTTGGTAAGGTAACGTCCCCGGGGGAATCTGATGAGAAGTATGAGGAATGGTATACTGATAACTGTATTATCTTAGGTTGGATGTTTAATTCCATGGATGAACGGGTCTACAACATGTTCATGTATCATCGGAATGTTGGTGATCTCTGGACTGCGCTTAATAAAATGTATGCGCATGCTCATAGTGATTCTCGTATTTTTGAACTCTATCAGGATATCTCTCATGCCTCTCAATCTGCTTTGGGCCTGTCTGTTGGTGATTACTTTGGGTATCTACAGACTCGCTGGGAGGAGCTCTCTCAGTATGAACCTCTAAGTGATTTTCCGAATGATGGTGCTATTGAGTCTAAGCGTTTGGATCGCCGTCATACCTACCAGTTCTTAATGGGTTTGAAACCCGAGTTTGAGGCCCTTCGTACCCAGATTCTTAATACGATTCCTCTGCCCTCTTTATTTGAGGCTTTTGCTACGGTGGATGGAGATGAGCGTCGTCGTCGTCTTCTTTCCGTTGCCTCTGTGCCGAATTCTTCTCCGTCTGTTCCGGATCAGATGGCTTTTGCTGCCCCCCCAGGCTCTCGTCCGACAAGTTCAAAATTTTTTTGTCAGCATTGCCGGAAGTCGAGACATACTATGGATCGTTGTTTTGACCTGCATCCAGAACTTCGCCAACAATTTGCTAGGAACAAGCCCCCCGCTGGTCACAGGAAAAGTGCTCCTCATATGGGTGCTGTTGTTGAGGTTGCTTCACCTTCCCCGGATTTTAGTCAACTTCAGTCCCAGATTGCCCAGCTTCAGTCCCATTTGGGTTTAGGTGCTTCCTCCTCTGTTTCGGGCTCTACCATTTCAGGCCCCACGGCTGCTGTGGCCACTGGTACATCCTCTGCTCTTCTTGGTAAGTCGGCCCCTCCTACATGGATTCTTGATTCTGGTGCTTCTAATCATATGACTGGTGAGTATTCCGTTTTTAGTTCTTCTTGCACTCCTAGTGATCAGTCAGTCTGTATTGCGGATGGAAGTACTATCCCTGTTCATAGTCAGGGTGATATTCACTTAACTCCTGATATTACTCTCTCGTCTGTTTATTACGTTCCCAACTTTGCTTATAATCTTCTGTCTGTTAACCGTCTTGCTAAAGACCACAATTGTGTTGTTGTCTTCTTACCTCATGGTTGCTACTTGCAGGACTTGACTTCGAAGAAGATTTTTGGCAGGGGGTATGAGCGGGGTGGTCTATACTTCTTTGGGGATCCACCAGCATCTGGGCTGACCTCCAACTTGCAAGCTACTGTCTCTTTTATTCCGAATAACTCTGTTTTACCGGATTCTAATAAATATGTTTTTTCTCTTAAAACTTTGGATTTGTGGCATGCCCGTCTTGGTCATGTCAATTTTAAGTATTTGTGTTGGCTATTTCCTCCATTAAATAAAGCTTGCAAAGATTTTCAGTTTAATTGTGTGGTTTGTGAATTGTCTAAGCATACTCGCACTTCGTATATTCCACGTATGCACCGCGCACCTAGTGCCTTTGATGTTATTCACTCTGATGTATGGGGGCCTTCTCCTGTCACTGCATTGTCACAGCACCGTTATTATGTTACTTTTATTGATGATTACACTCGTTGCACTTGGGTGTTTCTAATGAAGAAAAAATCTGAAGTTTTTAGCCACTTTAGGAATTTTCTTCAAATGATTAAAACTCAGTATAATACTGTTGTTCGTAATTTTCGGTCTGATAATGGTCGGGAGTATCTTACTGATGAGTTAAGGGCTGCCCTTAATAAAGATGGGATTCTCCAACAACTTACATGTCCCTACACTCCAGAACAGAATGGGGTGGCAGAACGTAAGAACCGCCACCTCATGGCTTTGTGTGGGATGAATGTTCCCAAATATTTTTGGCATATGGCTGTCCTTACTGCTACTTATCTTATTAATCGCACTCCTAGCCGTGTCCTCCAAGGGAAGGCCCCTCTTCAGGTTCTTAAGCCTGATTGCAGTTTTTTTCCCATTGTACCTCGTGTGTTTGGCTGTACTTGTTTTGTCCAAAATCGGAGTCCTACCCGGACCAAACTTGATAATAAAGCCATTCGTTGTGTATTCTTGGGCTATTCTTCTATGTCTAAAGGGTATAGGTGTTATGACCCTGTCACTCGTCATTTCTATAACTCTTTGGATGTTACATTTTTGGAAACTGTTCATTTTTTCCCAGGTTCTTCCTCGTCAGGGCCCGCTCCTGTGAAGCCTGTTATGCCCGATGACTCTATTCTACCTCGTCCGGTTCCTATTCTTGACTCTACGGATACTTTATTGCCTCCGGTTATCTCTGGTGATCTAATGCAGGTGTACACTCGCCGTCAACGCTCCTCTGCTACCCTGCCTCAGTCTTCTCCGGATTCAGGTATCTCTCCTCCTTCTTTAGCTCCTGTCTCTCCTCGTTATCTTACTCGTATTCGTCACCCCCCTGCACGTTATCTTCTTTCTGCTAGTACTAACCATCCCATTTCCAAGTATATCTCTTACCAGGGCTTGTCCGCTTCTTTTCACTCCTTTATTAGTCAGGTTGATTCAGTCTCTGTTCCTCGTTCAGTTCACGAGGCTCTCCAGAATCCTAAGTGGGTGGCTGCTATGAAGGTGGAAATGGATGCTCTTCAGGGCAACCGGACGTGGGAGCTTGTTCCCCTTCCCGTAGGGGAGCGCACTGTTGGCTGTAAATGGGTCTTTAGTTTGAAATATTTAGCTGACGGGACTATTGATCGTTATAAGGCTCGTTTGGTTGCTAATGGTTTTACTCAGGTGCCTGGTAAGGATTTTGGTACTACCTTTGCTCCTGTGGCTAAGTTAATGACGGTTCGTCTTCTTGTCTCGTTGGCTGCCTCTTACTCCTGGCCGCTTCATCAACTAGATGTTAAAAATGCTTTCCTTAATGGTGATTTGTCTGAAACTATTTACATGGATCCCCCACCTGGTTTTCGGGCTCAGGGGGAGTATTCGGGGAAAGTTTGTCTCCTTTGTAAATCTCTCTACGGCCTGAAACAGTCTCCTCGTGCATGGTTTAGCCATTTTAGTGAGGTGGTTCTTCACATGGGGTTTGTCCGGTGTCACTCTGATCACACTTGTTTCATTCGCCGTCAGTCTCAGGGAAAGTGTATTATTATTTCTGTTTATGTTGATGATATTATTATTACCGGGGATGATGTGCTAGGTATTACTCAAGTAAAGCGGTCTCTTGGAGTGTCGTTCGATATTAAGGATTTGGGTCCACTTCGGTATTTTCTAGGTATTGAGGTTGCTCGGTCACGCAAAGGTATTTCTTTGTCTCAGAGAAAGTATTCCCTTGATCTTCTTCAGGATACAGGCATGCTTGGGTGTCGGCCTGCCTCTTCCCCTATGGATCCGAACCTTAAGTTAACTCCAGAGATGGGAGAACTCCTACCAGACCCTTCAGTTTATCAACGTCTGGTGGGTCGTCTTATTTATCTAACGAACACAAGACCAGACCTCACATTTGCTGTTAGTGTTGTGAGCCAGTTCATGCATTCACCGCGTACCTCTCATTTGGATGCTGTATATCATATTCTTCGGTACCTCAAGACTTGTCCTGGTCTTGGGCTTTTCTTTACAGCAGGAGTTCAGACTGGCCTCTCCTGTTTTACAGATGCCGACTATGCAGGATCTAGAAGTGATAGGCGTTCTACTTTTGGTTTCTGTTCTTTTCGCGGAAGTCATCTTATATCTTGGAAGAGTAAGAAACAAGCAGTTGTTTCTTGGTCTTCGGCTGAAGCAGAATATCGTGCCATGGCCCAGGGCACTTGTGAGCTTCTTTGGCTTCGATCTCTCCTACAGGAGTTGGGTTTTCCTGTTACAGGCGCGTCTACACTGTTTTGTGACAACAAGTCTGCCATTATGTTGTCCTCTGATTCAGTTCTTCATGAAAGGACTAAGCATATTGAGGTTGATGTTCACTTCATTCGGGAAAAAGTTCGGACCAGAGTTATTTCTCCAAGTTTTGTTCCTTCTACTGATCAAACAGCTGATATGTTTACTAAGTCCGTTGGCCCTACGCTTTTGCAGTCTTCTCTTGGCAAGCTGGGGCTCGTCGATGTCTTCGCTCCCAGCTTGAGGGGGAGTGTTGGAATTAAAAGTTAAATTAAGAGTTATAATCAACGTATTTTCTGTCCGTAATTTTAGAGGTCATGTTGACCAGTTATGATATGATTTTATTTCTCTTTATTTCTTTCTTTTTTGGTTCTCTTCTATTGTAACTATATAATTCCATAGGATGTAAATAAAAATGATTCCTTTCTTCTTCTCTTTTTGATGTTTTGGAATTTTGTTTTTGTTTTGCACTTATTTGGGTTAGATCCACGCTCATTCCATTCCTCATCCACGTCACTGCAGCCGGTATGGTTACGAAGGCCATTACCTCTCGCAAGGCAAATGCTTTTTAGATGCGTACGAACAATTTGGTAGATGGGAGAACATTGTGATCCATTGGTCAAATAAGGAAATGCTTTTAGCTGAAAATGGGTCTTTTCTGGTTATCCACATGCCTATAATTTTTTATGGTTGGACTAGTTTTTTTTTGCACACACTTGCGGACTTCCACACGTGTTACAGTGGACACATGAATTACAGGTTTAAAAACTGTTTTCAATTACCAGCTTGTTCCTAACTCACAATGAGATAAGAAATGCATTTGGGTCAAATGACTGTGTTGAGATATACTTGAGATAGTTTAATTAGAGTAGTTTAGGAACCCCATTGAGATGGACAGAAAGATATGTGGTTACATGTTCTTCACACTTTTGTATTGTAAGAGAAACTATAGATGCATTTAGCATAAGAAAAACTTTCGTACGTTAATCGTATTGATTTGCATTTTGCTTACAGGGCTACAAAAGGTCAACAACAGGTGGATGTCCAAGCATTATTAAGAAAACCCGGCAAGGTTTGTACTTTGTAGCATATTATATGCAGCTTGTATGTTTTTCCTGTTTCTGTTTCTGGTTAATTTCGGTCATCTCCTACCCCTAGCATTACCCCTAATATGAATACTTTCAACCTACCTAATTGGTTTTTACTGACCCTTCGATTTGTTTCTTGTATAGTTCCTAATCAATATTTGTGACTCAATTCTTCTCTAGTACCCGCGAAAGAACTTTCCTCCTCTATTTCTACTTTTACAATAAAAAAGGTGTATTTCAATTCTTTCTAACTTGCTATTTTACAAAATAAATGCTTGTAGTATTGGTCTGGTTCCATTGTACTCTACTTTTCATCATTCACTTTGACCACTTTATTAAGTTGCATTGTTAAGTTGTTGACCTCCTGTCTATATTTATCAACTTGACCTTGTGAAATGAAGGTTGATCTGCATCTTGAATCAATACTATCAGGTTCCATATGTCAATAGAAATGCATTGTCTTCCACCAACTTTAATGATCTAGTGTGCTAATGTTGTTTGACGATCCAGCCAATTGTGAAAACCATATTCACAGCTTCCAATACTCAAAGGACTTTAAAATCAACGTGCACATCTCGTGTCAGCAAATCGACATGCAGTGCTGCTACTTCATCCAAGAGAAAGGAAGAGGTGGTGAAATCTTCTACCTCTGGTATTATTTCATCAATTGTTATGAATGAAAAACCTGCTCGAGGAGATTTTCCAGCTGTTGGAGACAGCAACTTAGATAAAAGTTCGTCATATATCTTTGCCCGGAGAAAACCTGATCGTAGGAAGTCTTATACATCCTTCCTGATGGCAAGATCGAAGGTGAGACCTATCATAATTCTATTTTTCGTCTATATAATTTCTTCTGGTTTCCAATGAGAATTAAGGGATTGATTTGCAGCTACTAGAGACCCATACTGGAGTTAGAAAGCACGAAAAGCTGCCAAGTATTGATGATGGTTGCAATCACTTGGAAGTTGCTGAATACGTCGATGACATCTATCAGTATTATTGGGTTATGGAGGTGATGTTATATTTTACTCTTATCACCATAGAGTAATGCCTTAAGTCTTTCTCTTTCTTTAATCTAGTTTGGATAATAGATCGGCAATGATTTTCCTAAAGAATGTACCCATGCATTTTAATTTGAATATGCTTGAAGACATCATTACATAATTATCTGGAATGTTGCGATGCATCACTTGTCGTAATGACAATGAAAGGAGGAGACTATAATGACTATTAGTAGGGATTCAGATACCAAACAACACCATTGATCTCTGGAATGTCCACCTTCATGTTTGTCTTAGCTGACTTTACAGGTTGCATAACCAAAGATTAGCTTTCAGCATCTGAGAAAGTAAAACTGGAAGATCTAATTGAGACAGTGGGTATATATTACGTGCTGGAAATTAGTTATTAATCACTAAGGAAGAGTTAATGCTACCCATGAGATTGCCTTTTCACTGAGAACTGCACAATTACAATCAGTCAATCAATGAATAGTTATTTAGGAACAGAGACAGCAGGCATTCAGAATCACGTCTTTTAAGAAATCTGTGGACAAAAAAATACACAAACAATTGGGTCATAGAGGAGAGCAATAGGATTGAAAATGGCGGTCGATTTAAAAATCAGACTACTATGACTATCCTTTTTGTACTTAATCTACGAGTATTTCTATTTGTATTTTTCTTGTTCAGTAGCTGCATAGTTATCAGTTGGAATTGGTTTACATGATTTGACTAACTTCAGCATCACCTTAGCTAAATTGGCTTTTTGACTGCAGGCACAGGGTCTGTCACTGGCAAGTTACATGGCAATCCAAACAGACATTACACCACAAATGCGGGGCATATTGATAAACTGGCTAATTGAAGTAGATATCTATACTTTATTATGCATCTCTTTGCCTCTAATTCTTTCTTTTACCATTTTCCTGGCTTTCAACTACCAAGAACTGTTTGTCAGATCTCTCTCTTTTTAAGCTTACATACCATTGCAACGTGATACAGGTACACTTGAAATTTGATTTGATGCAAGAAACACTTTATCTCATGGTGACATTGTTAGACCAATATCTTGCAGTCGTTTCAATTAAGAAGAATGAAATGCAGTTGGTTGGTCTTACTTCACTCTTGCTGGCATCGAAGTATGAGGACTTTTGGCATCCAAGGGTAACTTAACTATATTCATGTCCATAGCATTGTTGATTATGCATCACATTCTTTGACTTTTTATTAAATCGTTTCTCTCTCCCTCTTATCTAATGGGGGGTGCAGGTTATAGACTTAGTTAGTATCTCAGCAGAGGCATACACAAAGGACCAAATGCTTGTAATGGTAATATACCTATTCTCTCAAATTTAGGCATCAGCGATTCAGTATTTTCATTGGGTAATACTTGGGACACACCCAAAGACACAACTTTTAGGACACAACTCAAGAGATGTGTCTATCTCTCTCCTGTGTTACTGTGGGGTCCAGTGACATCATACGAGAGATATAGACACATCTTTTGAGTTGTGTCTCAAAAGTTGTGTCTTTAGGTGTGTCCCAATCTTTACTCATTTTGATTCCACAGGATGAAATTTTTTACAACACCAACAATCACTAAGACTAGTTTTGTGGTTCATTTATTCGTCTGACTCTGAATACTACTAAAAATGGCCTCTTGTTCCAGGAGAAGGCTATTCTTAAGAAGTTGAAGTTCCGTCTAAATGCACCCACTCCATATGTTTTTATGCTAAGGTTTCTTAAGGCTGCTCAGGCGGACATAAAGGTATTTCAAGGTTTTAGAAGACCATGTTACTGAATTCTTGGCCCTTTGCAAGATAGGGCTCGTTATCGGACAAGTCAATTTGAATATTTGATTATCTGGATATTTTCATTTTGTGAAGTTAATGTATGTGGTCTATACTTGAGCTCTAAATAAATTGACTTTGTGGAATTGGTTTCAGCTGGAACATCTAGCATTCTACCTCATTGAGTTGTGTTTAGTTGAGTTTGAAGCTTTGAAGTTCAAGCCTTCACTGTTATGTGCATCAGCTATCTATGTTGCACGCTGCACGCTGCAGATGACTCCGGTGTGGACCCCACTGCTTGGCAAACATGCACGCTATGAAGAGTCCCAAATCAGGCATATATAAATATCTTTAAATTAATAATTTTCTATATATTGCCGTAATGACTTTATAGGTGAATTAATTTTTGCATTCTTGATAATTACAGGGACTGTGCAGAGATGATTTTGATATTTCACAAAGCTGCTAAAACAGCAATGTTGAATGTGACTTATGAAAAATACAAGAGGCCCGAGTACAGTGGAGTTGCATCTACAAAGCCTTTAGATAGGCTTCCCCTCTGACTAGTTTGCCTGGTGTTTTTTCGTACTTCAACGTTAATGATGTACGTAGGAGGTGGTTCATTCATATCTTTAATTTGCGCCACATGTCATGTCCAAAAGTACTTGTAATCTCTCTCTCTCTCTCTCTCTCTCTCTCTCTCTCTCTCTCTCTCTCTCTCTATGTGCATGAGAAACCATTTTATGTTTCTTCATACCTTGCAGGAATATATGTATCACGGCTTACGAATCAATTTTTAATGTCGTATGTGTGATGCTGCCGTGTCTCAATTCTTCAAGTGCATTCATTCTACGAATTACACCTAAAACTTCCAAGAAGTGTAGCTTTGCCTGTTGTCAATTGTAATGTACTACTCCATAGGAAACTTCTTCAATACGAATTTGTTAAAAACCAAGAATGATGGTATAACATTGTAATACCATTACGTTGTTTGGCAATTCTATTCCCCTTACTCATCTTTTCTGATTCTCAAGTTTCTTGTGTTCCTCAGGCTTGGCTTACTGAGATGTTTGACGTTGTTAATACTCCCTTATGAGTTGGTCTATTTTATTGGGATGGCAACAAATTGCATAATTATGAGTTTATTCATGATCACTGCACTTTGTTATACTTGATAAACATTTGAAACCCAACAATTTCTTTTTTTTTTTTTTGCTTGTGTTGAATATATGCACACAAGCATATATGTCGAGTTTAGGTGCGTTACCTAGCGGAATAACTCAACGGGATCGGCGAGACGGCGTTGTTACGAGCCTCCAATACGAACACGAACCTGTTGCCTTTTGTTAGCCTCCGTGTACTCTCTTGTGCATCGCATAAGTTGTAAAAAGACGCTACTAGAGCGGTCTCCGTCAATGTCACGCGCTAAATCCCCAAGCTCTGTGGTGATGGCTTTAGAGAGAGAAAACCGTGAGAGAGAGGGGGAGAGAGAGAGAGGCCAGCTACTAGGTTATAGTGTGTGTAACCCTAATATGTGTGTACAATATATATATATATATATGTAGGCACACACCCTAGGTCACCAAGGCCAAGGCCCATTGAACTCGGTCCAATGTATGTGGGTGTACAAAATGACCCACAATTTCTTACATCTCCCACTCACCCATATAGGGCTTGTTAGTAAAACAATCTCTCGAAACAGAACTTCTCATCTCTTCATACAGGGAAATAGAACGTGCGACCTTATGAAAAGAAAGTATAGCGACAGGGGTGTAATGCCAAATCATCACCATAACTAGCAAGATACATCACTCGGAAGCTTCTCGTATATGCCTTAGACAATTCAACTACACCGGATACAACATTCTTGTTGGCCCAAGAATGGAAACCTTAGAGGGGGGGTGAATAAGGTTTTAGCGGAAATTAACCTTTTAAAAAACTTAATAGCAAATTAACTACAATCACAAGCAATTATGTAAATAGAGAAGGGAAGAGAGACTTGCAAACCGATTTTTCAAGTGGTTCGGCAATCGCACCCCGCGGCCTACGTCCACCCCTCAAGAACACCTCTTGAGGATTCCTTTAATCCCGGAGCACTTACGGGTGTGCACCAAACCTTTACAAGAGCCTTCAATCTCTCCCAAAGAAGAACACCTCTTCTTTGCACACAAGGGTTACTAACCCTCAACCTTTACAAATTGATTTGAATACAAATTGAACTCTCTCTCTCTAGAGTGGATAATACAATTTGAAGCTCACACAATAACTCCTTAGTGAGTAGAAATTACAAATAAAAGCTCACTACAATTTGCTCTCTCAAGAATTACAATTGAAATCTAGAGCAAATTGATTTTTCACTCAAACTAGGGCTCAAATAATAATGTTTAAAGATCAAAGAGATGAGTGATCAATACTATGTTTTCCAATCAAAATCTCAACCTTAAATAGCTTGGGAAAACATGTATTTATAGGCCTTGGAAGATTATAGCCGTTGGTGGCAAGTTTGGTAATTAAAAGCCCCTTTAAAAACTAGCCGTTATGTGTTTTCAGGTCGATTCAGTCGACTGAAACATGAAGCAGTCGACTGCCCCTTAAAGCAGTCGACTGAGATGTGTTTACAGAGGGTTCTGTTTGCATTCTGCTCACTTCGGTCGACTGCCCAGTCGACTGCTCTTCCCAGTTTGACAGCTTGACACATCTCCACTAAAATGGCCATAACTTCCTCTACAAAACTCGGATTTTCGATCCGTTTGATGTTTTGGAAACTAGATTCAAATACCTTTCCAACCATATAAGATTCAACAATTAATTATTTTCCAATTGGTTGGGGCATTGCTTTAAAGATGACCCATTTAAAATTTATTTCCAAAACTTTGACTTTTAGCATTTGTTTGAGCCCCTATGAGTGTGAGATCAAGATGCCTTTCATTGATGGTCCTAGACTTCAACCAAAGATGAAATATCATCAAGTCTTCAAGCTTGATCCTTGTTGAGCTCCTTGTAATCTTGATCTACATCAATTAAATCTCTTGCACACAAAGATGTTAAAACATTGATACAATATTAATACATGAGATTATATGTGAGCATGAAAATGACTATGATAATAACAAATAATGAATCAATATGAATCATGTAATTATCATAGCATATTTGACATCATCAAAACATAATTAAATATGCCTTAATATACCTTAAGGCTAACAATCTCCCCCTTTTTGATGATGGCAAACCAATGAAAGATATGCCAATATAAGCACAATTTGGTCATTTTCAAATTATCATTCATAATGGATATCAAATGTTTAAGAACATGAATGATAACTACCCAAATACTTCTCCCCCTTTGACATTATCAAAAAGATTTGGGGATAAAACATAAAGCTCCCCCTCACAATAGGCATACAAATCAAAAGGCCAAAATGATACAAAAAAAACAAATATAACCACATGTGAGCAAATGAAACATGAAAGTGCTCCCCCTAAGCATGTGCAATGATAAAAGATACCAAAAGATATGAATAGAGAGCATATTCTCCCAAAAGATACCAATAATAAAGAATTGGAGAACTCAAAAACCAAGAGAACAAAAATTTAGTCGGATCAGTCGACGCCTCAGTCGACGCCATAGTCGACGGAAGTGGGCAGGGATTAAGGTGTGCAAAAACAGTCGACGCCTCAGTCGACTTACCAATGCAGAATTAAAAGAAATCAAAGCCTCACAGCTAAATCAGTCGACTGTGTCGGGGTACCAGTCGACTGCTTTGTTCAGCAGTTCATAAAAATTGAAGGATTCACAAAACATTAACTAGTCTAACCCTTCTTAAAACTTTGTCTAAACAAACGAAAGCCTATCATCATATTTCAAATAAGCAATATCAAGAGCGTGATGATTTATGTAGAGACAAATCCAAATCACAAGTGGATGAAACAAGATTATGCATAAGAAATCAAGTATGCATATCAAAACAAATTAATCTAATCTACTCCTACTAGGCTTAAGGTGAGAGATTTAACCATTGTCCAAGTGCCTCTTGGATGCTCCATTTGCCGAGGTGATAGTAGAGGCCCTTTCCAATGTCATGAGGCAAAGATTGACAATCTCTTCACCATTTGAGTCGTCGTCCGATGATTCGCTCTCGGAACTACTATTGGTGGCCTTGATTGTCTTCTTTTTGTGTTTTTCCTCCTTGGGTGACTTCTTTCCCGATTTTTCTTTCTTTAGAAACTTTGCAAATTTTCGGGTGATCTTTGTCATTTCCTCATCCTCATTACTCTCAATATCTTTCTTCTTTTTCTTTGAGTTTGAGGATTTTAAAGCAATGTCTCCCCTTTTGGCCTCTTTCACTTCCAATTTATTTTCTTCACTTTCGAAGACGGCCAATTCCATTTCATGAGTTATAAGAGAACCCATGAGTTGTTCCAAGGAGAGTGTTGAAAGCTCCTTTGCTTCATGAACCGCCGTGACCTTTGGTTGCCAATCCTTTGGTAAAGACCTAAGCACTTTCTCAATCATTTCTTCATTAGTATAAACTTTACCAAGGTTTTTCAAGTTATTAATAAGAATGGTAAAACGAGAAAACATATCTCCAATAGATTCATATGGCAACATTTTAAACATTTCATAAGTTTGAACAAGAAGATTTATTTTTGACTTCTTAACTTGATTAGTACCTTCATGAGCAACCTCAAGTTTATCCCAAATTTCCTTTGCGGACTCGCAAGAGGAAATTCTATTGTACTCATTAGGATCTAAACCACAATATAATAAATTCATTGCCATAGCATTTATTTTTATGAGTTTCTTATCGGCATCATTATATTCATCTACCGTCTTTGGAATAGAAAAACCATTTTCAATTTTTGTAGGTAGATGAGGCCCTTTGACCACAATTTGCCATAAATCAAAATCTTGAGAAATCATATAGATTCTCATTCTATTTTTCCAATAGGCATAGTTTGAGCCATTAAAACATGGTGGTCTTAATGTCGATTGACCCTCACAATAATAAATACAAGAAGAGTCGGTTTCCATTGGATCTTAACTCAAAATTTTCAAAATCTTTTGAAAATAGAAGAGCCGAAGCTCTGATACCAATTGTTGGCCCAAGAATGGAAACCTTAGAGGGGGGGTGAATAAGGTTTTAGCGGAAATTAACCTTTTAAAAAACTTAATAGCAAATTAACTACAATCACAAGCAATTATGTAAATAGAGAAGGGAAGAGAGACTTGCAAACCGATTTTTCAAGTGGTTCGGCAATCGCACCCCGCGGCCTACGTCCACCCCTCAAGAACACCTCTTGAGGATTCCTTTAATCCCGGAGCACTTACGGGTGTGCACCAAACCTTTACAAGAGCCTTCAATCTCTCCCAAAGAAGAACACCTCTTCTTTGCACACAAGGGTTACTAACCCTCAACCTTTACAAATTGATTTGAATACAAATTGAACTCTCTCTCTCTAGAGTGGATAATACAATTTGAAGCTCACACAATAACTCCTTAGTGAGTAGAAATTACAAATAAAAGCTCACTACAATTTGCTCTCTCAAGAATTACAATTGAAATCTAGAGCAAATTGATTTTTCACTCAAACTAGGGCTCAAATAATAATGTTTAAAGATCAAAGAGATGAGTGATCAATACTATGTTTTCCAATCAAAATCTCAACCTTAAATAGCTTGGGAAAACATGTATTTATAGGCCTTGGAAGATTATAGCCGTTGGTGGCAAGTTTGGTAATTAAAAGCCCCTTTAAAAACTAGCCGTTATGTGTTTTCAGGTCGATTCAGTCGACTGAAACATGAAGCAGTCGACTGCCCCTTAAAGCAGTCGACTGAGATGTGTTTACAGAGGGTTCTGTTTGCATTCTGCTCACTTCGGTCGACTGCCCAGTCGACTGCTCTTCCCAGTTTGACAGCTTGACACATCTCCACTAAAATGGCCATAACTTCCTCTACAAAACTCGGATTTTCGATCCGTTTGATGTTTTGGAAACTAGATTCAAATACCTTTCCAACCATATAAGATTCAACAATTAATTATTTTCCAATTGGTTGGGGCATTGCTTTAAAGATGACCCATTTAAAATTTATTTCCAAAACTTTGACTTTTAGCATTTGTTTGAGCCCCTATGAGTGTGAGATCAAGATGCCTTTCATTGATGGTCCTAGACTTCAACCAAGGATGAAATATCATCAAGTCTTCAAGCTTGATCCTTGTTGAGCTCCTTGTAATCTTGATCTACATCAATTAAATCTCTTGCACACAAAGATGTTAAAACATTGATACAATATTAATACATGAGATTATATGTGAGCATGAAAATGACTATGATAATAACAAATAATGAATCAATATGAATCATGTAATTATCATAGCATATTTGACATCATCAAAACATAATTAAATATGCCTTAATATACCTTAAGGCTAACAATTCTCAATCTCTCGGTGAAAAGAAGTGCTATACCACCTCAATGTAATATACTCATGACATATCAGTAACAAAATACGATTGTCGCAGGCCTGCTAATGAGTCACAAAAATATAGTGTGTTATTGAATGGTCTTCCCTGAGCCCACATGTCAATCCGACTAACTTGACAGCTTGCCCAGACACACCCCATAGAAAGGAACTATCTCATCGTCCTAGGATAGCATGCTAAGGTAGCTGTCATCAAGCGTCCTCTTCATGACATAGCCTCAAGTCGTGAACAACCAGTTTGTAGGATAACCAATGTCTTGGATATGCTGTGGCTCACACAGCAATGATAAGCAATCCATTCACTGCTCCATAGTCGATCGCAAAAGCACATACAGTATGATATGTATGTTATGGCGTTCTTCCATAAAAATGGGCATGTCACTCTGTGTTTGAAAAAACAAGTAACGCCATACGAATCTTAGTCTAGACGTTAAACAAAACGTCTAACCTGAGTTTCCCAGCACAGTCGCCCCTCTTGGCGCCCGTCTGAAAGCTCACATTCGACTGTAAATAGGCTACATGGAGTCGTGGGATCTTTCTATGTTCGACCAAATATAAATGTGTCATCTTAGCTCTATCTAAGGCGACGTACATATAGAAATAATAAGAGTTTATATTTAGCTCGTTGTTCTTACACTGCGTAGATATAAGTGTTCAAGCTCGCTTTCTAAGCGCTATGGACACACATGTCCTAGCTGGCTATCTAAGCGCCATGAACACAAATGTCTTATCTTGCTCGCCATCTAAGCACCATGGACGCACATGTCCTAGTTTGCTATCTCGGCTCCAAGGTGAATCACCCGTGTGAGCAGGTCGATTCAAGCCTGGTGACATATTAGAAATGTGCATCCGTTCCACTTATACCAAATATATATATGGAAACCAACTAGTTTATAAAAAAAACTTGAATAATAATGTCAATACCACAATAAAATGTCTAAGCACATCAAATCCCAAAGTGGAGTTATGTCTCAAAATAACTTCTTGAACAGCTGCAAAATCTCTTCAACCAAAACAGTTTCTTGAACAGCTGCAAAGTACACCACATATTATGCTTCCATCGTGGACAACATAAGGCAAGGTCTACAGTCCTACGAACATATCGCAAGATACTCTTCACTACTCTCTAGTGATAGGACCAGGGTTGCTATGACAACGACTAATTAAACCAACCGCATAGCAGGCATCTGACCGAGTACACACATTAGCATACTTTAGATTTCCTATTGTGGATGCATATGGCAAACTGGACATTTGTTTCCTCTTCTCATTATTCTTAAGACATTGATCTAAGGTTAAGGCGAGTTCCTTTAAAAATTAGGATGTCAATGGGTTTTTTAAGCTTTTCATGTAAAAATGTTCAAGAACCTTCATCTTGTTAGTCCCTCGAGACAAACAGATTAACAATATCTCACAATCTAAACTCGTAACTCATAGTTAGCATCACCCATGTCCTCAATCTCAAACTGAGAGGACAACCACTCTCAAGTGGCGACAATGGAACTCATCTCATTCCCATCTTTCAGGATGTCATCAACATTCAAAGTATTAGAACACTTCTTGGACCATTTAATGTACACACATTGTACCACTGCCTAGACGATCACTAGCTTGAGATAATAAACGGAACGTTTGAGACGGCATACTTTTTGCTCTCATTCCCTTTGGTCACAACACCAATGTGCTGATCTATATTTATCTCGTCGTCTTATTCTCCATTGAGAAAAGAACAATTTAAACATCCAGCTAAAAAAGGTTCAAAAACTAAATATGTGACAATTGCTAGGATAAGGAGAATGGAGTCAGATCTCACCCTTTGGGAGAACATGTTTCCATGGTCTATACCCTTTCTAGGTACAAACAATCGCTACAAGGCGCGCCTAATACTTGTCAATTGAACCATCTGTCTTGTGTTAGGTTTTGAAAACACACTTGTCTCCAATAGTCTTACGCACAGGTGGAATGTCAACTAACTCCCAAACCTTATTCGCGTCTATAGAACTAATGCAAATCATGGCACGACTTCAAGGGACCAATACAAATTCTAATTGGTCCGGTTATGAGGGCTAGGGCAAAGAAGTTCAAAGAGGCACTCAACGGGCTAATTCAAGAAGTTTGGTCTCAGGAAAATTCGTGGAGACCAATTGAATAGATTCTCACTACACTCCTTCACGTGTTTCACTCAATAAATTTGGCTTTTACCCTCGAATATGCTCACCTCTCTTACCTTTTTCCATTCGTAGTAATTCTCGCTTGGTTCTTATCAAATTAATCAAACAAGAATCAAATTTTCCAGTGGCAGTTCATAAAGTTTATCCCAAGGAATTCAGATTTCAGACGCAAGAGCACAACGATGACGAAAAACTAGACTAGGTTTCGAATAGCACAAATACCAAATTTTTTTTGGAAAATTTTTTCGGAAAAAATTTTCACACTATGGAGTAAGATCAATTTCGAGCTCCTTAGACTATGAACAATGTAAAACGAACAAAATATTATTTATTTATTTTTTTTTTCTGAACCTTATCTCTTCTCTTTCCTTTTTTTTGTTGTTTCTTTTTTATTTTTTATTTTTGAATAATCAGGGAGATTTCATAGTTCACGTATCTGATTCAGAAACCCTAATTCACGAAAACAAAAGACCACAATGACAAAGATCACGAGGATGAACAAACACGAAGTAACCAAACCAAACCAAACCAAGCCTTGTGTCCCAATCAATTGGGGTCTGCTGTATGAATCATTTTTCTCCATTCTGCACGATCAAGAGCTATATGCTCATTCAATATATATATATATATTCATATCTTGTTGCACTACATATTCCCAAGTCAGTCTAGGTTTGCCTCTCCCTCTAACCATTCCAGGCACTACGATCTTATCACTCTTTCGCACAGGTGCATCTACAGGTCTTCGTTGCACATGGCCGAACCATCTAAGTCTATTCTCCCTCAACTTATCCTCAATATGTGTCACTCCTACAGTCTCTCGGATGTACTCATTTCTAATTCTATCTTTCCTAGTTTTACCACACATCCATCTTAGCATCCTCATCTCTGCTACACTAACTTTGCTAATGTGTTCTTTCTTAGTTGCCCAACACTCTGTCCCGTAGAGCATAACTGGCCTAATAGCTGTCCTATAAAATTTTCCTTTCAATTTTGCTAGTATTCTCCGGTCACATAATACTCCAGAAGCACTCCTCCACTTAAGCCAGCCCACTTTAATTCTATGGGTCACGTCATCACCAATCTCTCCATCTCTAGTGATCATTGAACCTAGATAGGGAAAGTATTCCCTCTTTGGGATCTCCTGATCTTCGATCTTCACTGCTTCGTTCTCTCTACTTCCACTGTTGCTAAAAGTACATTCCATGTATTCTGTTTTCGTCCTACTTATCTTTAGCCCCTTAGTCTCCAGTGCTTCTCTCCAAGCTTCTAGTTTAGTATTGAGTCCTCTTTTAGTCTTATCAACCAAGACAATATCATCTGCGAACAACATACACCATAGGACCTCATCTTGAATGTGTCTAGTCAATTCATCCATAATTAGGGCGAACAAATAAGGGCTCAAGGCCGACCCCTGGTGCAGGCCTACGGTAATTAGGACTTTGCTTGTTTCTTCGACTGGTGATCTAATTGTAGTAACCGCTTCATCATACATATCCTTCACCACGTCAATATAACCCTTGGTCACTCCTTTCTTCTCTAGCACTCACCAAATTAAATCTCTAGGCACTCTATCATAGGCTTTCTCTAAATCAATAAAAACCATATGTAGATCTTTTTTCTTCTCTCTATACTTTTCCATTAGTCTTCTAAGTAAATAAATTGCTTCCATAGTTGATCTCCTAGGCATAAATCTAAACTGATTTTCTGACACTGATGTTGCGCCCCTTAAGCGATGCTCCATCACTCTCTCCCATAGCTTCATAGTATGGCTCATCAACTTAATACCTCTATAGTTGTTTCATTGTTGTACATCTCCTTTACTCTTATATATAGGCATTAGGATGCTCTTCCTCCACTCATCAGGCATTTTTCTAGTCATTAAAATCCTATTAAAAACTTTTGTAAGCCAAGATGCCCCACATCTCCCAAGCATTTTCAAGCAATGAACAAACACGAAGTAACAAGAGAAAATTATAGATCAGATTCGCTAACCTTGAACACAAAATTCTAGATCGTAATTAAACACTTTTTTTTTTAAAGATTGACAAAACAGAATAGGAAACTCTAGATTACGATTGGAAAAGAACACGAAGTGAACAAGATCTCAGAATGAAACTGAATACGAATTGAACAGAAACACGAAATAAAAAATAGATAAATCAGACCTGATTTGGAACCTGGCTCTGATACCAAATGATACGAACCTCGCCAAGGATGACAAGACCGAACCTCAGTATAATGAAGATGCCACAAATGTTGATGGAGGGCCGTTTGATAAGTCGTGGTTGAACGCCACACGATAAATCTTGATAAGTTCGAAAAGTTCTTTGAGAACCAAAGAGAATACTCTCACTAATTTTTATTCAATCAGAAAACTGTCTATTACAAAAACCTAAAGCTGTTTAAATAGGTGAGGCTAACAGATTGGGCTTTAAAGATTTTGAGATATTCTGCCCAAAATAAATTCACCCAAGTCTAATATAAAATGAAACTAAAGGAAAAAGTAAAGTTCCCTAATTGGCATGCAAGCCTACAATTCAGCAATTTAAGCAATAAAGAAAAATGACAATCGAATTCTAATTTAGGAAACTAAATTTGAATTCACAATCTTGAATTGCTGGATTATTCTTCTAGAACTTGAATTAAGTTGATACATCTTTGTGGACCAAGCTTAATGGGTCTCCACGAATTTTCCTGAGACCGAACTTCTTGAATTAGCCCGTTGAGTGACTCTTTGAACTTCTTTGCCCTAGCCCTCGTAACCGGACCAATTGGAATTTGAACTAGTTCCCTTGAAGTCGTGCCATGATTTGCATCATTCCCCTCCTCTTGAAAAGGATTTGTCCTCAAATCATCACCTATATCAAAAGGACTCAAATCAGTAACATTAAAAGTTGCACTTACATTGTACTCACCTGTCAAATCTAGCTTGTATGCATTGTCATTGATGTGATCTAGAACTTAGAAAGGTCCATCTCCTCGAAGCAGCAATTTGGAACGCCTTTCAGTCGAAAACCTCTCTTTTCTCATATGCAACCAAACCCAATCTCTAACTTCAAAAACAATCTTGTGACGCCCCTTGTTTGCTTGCTTTGCATATTGCTCCATTCGTCGCTCAATGTTGAGTCTGGCTTTCTCATGAATCTGCTTAACAAAGTTAGCTTTCCTTTGGCCATCTAAATTAACACGGTCAGTCACAGGTAAAGGAGATAAATCCAATGGAGTTAATGGATTAAACCCATATACAATTTCAAATGGTGAAAATTTAGTAGTAGAATGAACAGATCGATTGTAAGAAAACCTAACATGTGGTAAACAATCTTCCCATGTTTTAATGTTCTTTTTAATAATAGCCCTTAACTACGTAGACAAAGTCTTATTTACTACTTCGGTTTGACCATCAGTTTATGGGTGACAAGTAATAGAAAATAATGACTTAGTCCCTAACTTACACCATAATGTCTTCCAAAAGTAACTCAAGAACTTACACTACACCATATGGACAAATTTGTAACGGACAAGTTTTATGTTTTGTAACGGATATACCCGTTACTAATTTGTAACGGATATATACGTTACTAATCTAGCAAAACCGTTACTAATTATGATTATTTTGATTACTTAAATTTTATAACGGGTGTATTTTTATTTGTAACGTTTATATGTGTTACAATATTTAATTAAAAAACTAAAATAAAAGAAATGCATGTATAGAAAACTCTCTATCGGGGTCTTAGCAAAAAAAGAGAAAGGGAAAGGGAAACGATAGAGAGAGAGAAAGAGAGAATGGAGAGAGGGAGATGCGACTGTCGCTGCCGCCACCGCCCCCTGCCCCCTGTCGCCTGCTGCTGCCCTCCTGCCGTCGCCGCTTATCTGGTACCCCTCTTCCTCCTCCTTCTTCTTCTTCTTCTTGGATCGGAACCCTAGATCTAAATCTCCTTTCTTCTTCTTCTTCTTCATAAAACCATATCTAAATCTAAACTTAGTTAGGGAATACTATGATTTAAACCAAATGATATACCAACTTAGATCTAAACCATGATATGCAGATTTGAATGGTCTCTACGAATTAACTTCGCATCGAGTAATCAACAACTCCCCGAAAATATCAGGTTTGTTTTTATGAGGTTAATTTCTTTTTTTCAGGTTTGAGAACCTGAATGTTCTCCCTTAGATCTTGCAAACATGTGTCAAACATGTTGATTTTTTCCCCTTTCTGGATTTTTTTCTGGGGCACTTATTTTATGATGGGTTCAATTTCTTTTTAAGTTGCTGGGTCAATAAATTGTTGGATTATTGAATCCATGACATTAGTAGAAGTTGAATAAGTCAACAATAGTTGTTGAGTTGGGTTTGTCTTTCCAGCTTTCTGCTTGGATTTGTTTTGGAGAGTTTGCTTTTTCAAGGGACTGATAATATTATAGGTTTTGAGGGGTTTTGCAGGCCAAGTGTTTTCTAAAATGCCTATATAAGGCAATGATTGTTGGTTTATATTTTTTTCATAATAGATTTGATGATCTTGAAAGTGGTCTTTGTATTTGACATTGTTTGCTAGTTTTGTTCACTTAAAATCATATCTTAATATGACCCCTAGGAATGGTTTTACATAAGTGTTTGTGTGTCTTTGAAAGAAAAAAAAAAGGGCAGCCCCTAATGCTTTGGTACCAATGGAATTTCAAAATCTCCCTTTTAACTGCTCCTCCTTATTGTTGTAGTTTCTCTGTTTTAGGTTTAATGATCTACTATTCTACTCTACTCATTTACAGCCCACATGATAGGTAAGAGAGAGTAGAAGTCAATATTCATTTGACACATACATGTGATGTAGTTATTCACTAGGTAATGGGACTTAAGCATAGGAGATTTCAAAAATTCATCATGTGATATGCTTCAAATTGCTAGACATATTGTTACTGTCATTGGAAATGGCACCTTAAAAATGAACTATCAATTAGTGAAATCTAAATTACAATTAAATGTCACATTCTTACTGTCTATTGCCACCTACAAATATATGTATCATATATCCTGGTGTATCCAAGAAATTTTTTTTTCTAGTCTTTGATTTAAGAGATTTGAGTTCATATACATTAGAAATCAAAATTCCTCTATATGAGCAAGAACAAAGTGGCCCATATTATATAACTTGTCACCCTCTTGAAAGAGACAGAAAACAGAATGAACATGCATATTCTCTGACTTTTAGAAACTTTATATACTCTTCCATTTATGTGCACTTATTCATAAATGTGTGGTCCATGTTACTCACATGATTGTAGGTTATGAAGGACATTCCAATTGTTATATATTCCTTTCCAGGAGAAGACTAACAATCCAAAAATAAAACCCCAAACTGTCAAGATAAGATTGTGGATGTTGACTCTAAACTCATATTAAAGTTAAATTTGCTTAAAGGTCCTAAAAGAACTTCTCTTTCTATGCGAGTGTTGGAGACCTCATTTTTCTTTATCTACTGGTGTCTCATTGAAATATAGCTTCAACAAGAGACCTCTGATGTTGTTGAGAAATAAATCAGTTATAAAGAATGACCATTTTGTCTTTCCTAGACCATATAGTTACTAAAATTACTAAAATTTCTTCTTTTTCTTTCTTCCATTTGAAGCCAAGGGGTCCCCTCATGTATCTATGAGTGTGATACTCCAAAGATCACATAGAAGTCTTTGTTTATTTATTTACTCTAGTTGCATTATTATTTAAAAAAAAAATGATTTTAGTACTTGCAATTCACCTTCTTTTTTTTCCCCTTTCTTTACAAGTGGTTAATCTCTAACCTTGATTAACAAAGCTTAGACGTTCATACTAATGGGTGTTGGAGAGCTTTGCCAAAGCTTCATAGTGACAATGGGACCCAAGGTACTTTCCATATAACTCACAAATACTTTGAATCTTTTTTTTTTCTTTTTCTTTTTTTCTTTTTTTTTTTCTTTTTTTTTTTGGGGTTTGGATAGGAAAGCAACCGTTTCATTTGGCACCAAAACCTCAGTGTTGACTGTAGATAGACCTTATAAAGCCAGACGGTAAGTTCTTTTTTTTTTGGGAACATCAACAATTTTATAATTGCAATGCCAAGAAGGCCATGGAAATTACAGATAACCCCATAATTGAAGATATACACCAGACACCAAACTAAACCTTATCAAAGCCCCAAAGGAAAAAAAGAACATAACACAACCAGCCCTTAGACAAAGCAGACAGTAAGGTTCTTGAAATGGGTGCTTTGAGTTTGCCATTACTTGGGTTTTTTTTTTCTTCTAGCAAAAATACATTACTTGTTTCACTTGTTTCCTTGTGCTTCATATGTTTTGAGACAATGTTTAATTCAATAATCAGCAATATTAATTCATACAATTTGTGGTTCAGTCCAAGATTCAGGGATTGAGGTATTTAGAAGTGAATGTCAAGGTCATTGTAGCACATGGCTTAATATTTTCATGGATGATAGAGTTGGATCTTCTATAATCATGAACTTGCTATGTGAAAGACATTATAATAAGACTACGAAGAGTCCGTTTGGTACTGTTGTGGGTATAAGAGATTTTTCTTAAATTGATATTCTAAAAAGCTGCAAATTGCTCTTCTGATTTAACTTTTTTTTTTCCTGCTTTTGGTTGGTTCGATTTTTGAAAATGTTATTTCCAAACAAATTGAAATCTCTAGATAATCTCAAATATGTGATTGTTGGTTCAAATGTATAATATTTAATGCCCCTTGGCCCTTGTGACTTCATAACACTGCTTGTGTCTCAGTATATACTTTTCCCAATCCGAAAATGTGTACCAATACATCAAGGGATAACCAGAGATCAGTCAATAGTGAAGTTGTTGTAATCTGATCATATTCTTGATGGCTATTAATGTTCTTGTGCTAGACAATGTAGACACATATCTTGCTTCATACAATGTCTTTATAAGCACTGATATAGGCAGTTTTTGACTTCAAATTTATGCACTGAAACCACTTGTCTTGACTATTTCAGGAGCTGAAGAACTGAAGGCCTCGACTTTATTCTACTGTGGAATATTGTGAGAAGCCTTATCTTCATAGTTAACAGAAACATATGTATGACCAATAAACTTAGGTATGAGTTACCCGAGTTACTATATGCAATTGTTTAATTTCGTAGTCTTTCCCATTTTTTTTTTGGTGCTTGCAACATTGTAGGACCATTAGTAAAACACTATATTGTATCTTTACATATACAAAGGTAGAATACAAGTACTTGTTCTTTTCTCAAATTGTGTGCTTGCAACATTGCAGGACCAGAAGTAAAACAATTGATTTGGTTATATTTCAATTAGACTACAGTGTGTCTTTATATATACAAAGGTAGAATGCAAGTACTTGAACCTTGCTAAGCTCCATATTTGGTGTACATGTTCCAAATTATCTTTACATATACAAATGTAGAATACAAGGTTAGGAAATTTTACCACTAAATATCATACCTTTGTGCAGCATTCAAAAGTTGGCAGAGGTTAATTATGTGATCTGCAAGTGTTATTCAAGTGGCTTCATATGACAAAAGCATTGATTTCTTGATCAAAATCATGTACCTCACCTCTTTTCTTCCTGGTACCGCCTGCTACGTTCAAATGTTCTTTCTGCGGGCTCACCACGTGAGTTGGTGTGTTTGCTTGGACTTATTTTATTAGTGTTTATTTAGTGGGTGAAGGATTGACATAAAATTCGCCAACGGAAATTCTTTTTCTTTCCTATTAATCATAATATTCCTTCTAAACAGTTTACAAGTATAGGTAGAGCTTGGTTTTAGAGGTGATCAGTTTCACATCTTTTTGTTTACAATATTAATTGGTTGCTAATTCATGCTTGACACGTTTGTCGAATTGTATTAACCATGCAATCCTTTATAACTTCATCTTTATTGCTTCATTTTGACTATGTCTTTGCATATGGGGTAGGGAAAATGTCAAAGATAATACATTCAGGGCAATCAAATTGGCTTTGAAGTAGCATTACTGATTCTAACTATGCAAGGTGGAGACCAATGCTCTATTACTGATCCTATAGCACTAATTGCTCTTCAGGTCTCTCTCTCTCTCTCTCTCTCTCTCTCTCTCTCTCTCTTTGTTTTTGGTGATTTAAAGTTCTGCTCCTCCATTTGGGAGCATGCCTAAATCTTATCAAAATGTCAAACATACCACAAGAGAATTAACCAAAAGACTGAAACTAAAACTAAGCTCAAAAGGTGAAATTATGATGCCCCAAACACAGCCAATAAAAAATGAGACAGCAAAGTGTCCAAGAGACAAGCATAGACCAATAGTAGCACAATCTAATTCGAAGCCAACACCTACACCTATCAACAAATCAGATTTGTTGCAAGCACTTTGAAAGTAGCATATCACCAAAAAATAGCAGCAGTACCATTAAACTTTTTGGCAATAAGCAACCACACCCCAGATTGTCAAAACATCGAACGAGCAACCAAAAGCACAGCACCACCCACACAAATCTGCTATGGACAAACTCAAAGCAGCATCTCCAAAACATCAAATCTGCACCATTAAACTTCTTAACACATATCTATTATATCTATATAAAAGGAGAAGCAAACCAAGCCTCCACATTCATCCACATCACCTTCTCCTCCTACTAAAATCCTAAGTGGCACAAAATCTCACCCTCTCCTCTTCTCCTCTTCGTTCGCCTCTCTCTCTCTCTCTCTCTCTCTCTCTCTCTCTTTCTCTCTCCTTTTGTCTATTGCCTACGTGGACAGTGCTTGATTTGTAGAATCACAAGGGAGCTTGGCAGTCCCTCATCAGGGAAGGACTGTAGCTTAGGGCATTCCTAAATCCCTAAACCCTGAAGAGAGTTGAGGTGTCGAAGGCCATTGGGATTCAGTGATTTCATATTTGGACGATTGCAGATGTGGAGAAGTGTAAGAGAGGTAGGCAATAGACACTCCTCTGGAAACGACTCCAACAACAACTTATCTTCTTCACATTCACCTGAGATATAGCAATATCTAAGAGAGGGAAGCCTTTGCAAACCCCACTCCATCCGGCTAGCCATGAGTTTGTTGCAATTACGGATAACAAGGGTAGATAGACTAGAGGGCAAACCCCCCCAAGGGAAAGCACTCAATTTCTGGAAGATAGACCAAATTCAATGATTGAAGAGATGGGAGGAGAGTGCACATTTGTTCAGGTAGTGCCTTCAGCTTCTTGCAGAACCATATTTCAATTGAAGTCAGGTTGGGTAATCCTCCTTCAACAACCGAAAGGGATTCAAAGTTTCGGCATTCCCGGATATACAAAACGCGGAGCCTAGGAAAGAAGCCTAATGGAAGAGATTTGAGGGAATCACAGCTTTCCTCTATTCTCAAGTGTTGAAAAAACTTGTAATGATGCTCCGTATCCTCATACAGTCGCAATTCTAATCCTGGACAACCAGAGATTCAAAGTCTTTTCAAGGTGGTGTTGACACGCTTCATTTCCTCCTCTGGTTGGAAGCTAAGGCTTCGGTGGTCACCTCCTATGATCTAAATAGTATTAAGCTTCACACATCTGCTTATTTCCAACTCTTCAAGATTTGTTAGCCTGCACAGCTAGGATTTTAGTGGGTCAAGGATTGATCCTATATTATGTAAAATACCTTAATACCATCACAATCAAACTGAAACGTAAACAATGATTGAACCAAAGAATGTTTAATTTCCATTTTACCGAAGTTTCACTCTTCACTCATAATCATTTTGATGTGTTGCAAACAAATACACACAGGAACATTTGTATATTGGTGGTTGGAATTGGTGGGTAGCTGAGCATTAAACTTTGTCCATTCTTAAATATTAGCATGATAGAAGCTATTCCAAAGTTATATTGTGAACTTGGATTTTAAAAATATGCCTGTGTATATATGACTTCAACATAAAGCCTTTGTGTTATATATACACACACATATATATAAATTTAAATTGTGTTAGGTTTATACTTGATTGTTAATGCTTCATCCTTTCCTTCATATCAACTCATTAAAGATTAACACAAACCAAACCACATTGTGATACAATGGCAAAAACTCATCTTGATGGTCATAGATTTAAGTAATGTATTTTAGAGTTGATGTATAGGGTAATCAATTATGTTCCCAAATCTTACAGCCAAACCCATATGCAAGCATTTAGAAGCCATGAGATCATTTCCTCCCTTTTTGCACGCTATATGAATTTGTCATATCATAAATCTTTAATGATTTAATAGCGATTACTTCACAATCATGTTGCAAATAGAATCCATAGAACTTCTATCTTAAAAACAAATAACTTAAAGCAAATGAAAATATGTTGCATGCCTTTAGAGATGCCCATGAAATACTTATAACAAGAAACTAATCATTTCTCATTGCTGCCATATTTGCTCAAGGAGTGTTTGTTTATGTATGTTTTAAGTTGTTGATAATTTGAAAAAAAAACAAAAGAGTTAACACTGTTAAGTGAGATTATAGACCCAAATACTGAAATGTATCATTGAATAACCTTATCGGTATTATCTTCCTGGTATTGGAAAAAACATGAAAAGGAAACTAAGTCCATGGCAACTACATGTCTTTTGTAATTTTCAGTGAATTTTTACACTTTGCACTATTTTTTTAGCCACCTAACACGTAGTTGGAAAAAACATGAAAAGGAAACAAGTTTTTTGCTAACAGAAGTTCTCTAAATTGTCATTGCCTTTGCTGTACAAGCTCTCTTTTGACAGCAACAAAACTATTATGGGGTTGATCTAACACCTTTATTTGGAACTGCATTCCAAGGATACTTTTCTCAGGTCTATCTTAATTGCACATATTTGGAATATTTTTGATCTTTTTTAACCTTTTCTTTTGCTTTATTGATAAGCTTTCTATGTCTTTAAACATTGAGTGCGTTACGAGTTATCAGTTGTGAATTCAAAATTTTCAAGCAGATGAGACATGTTAATTAACCTTTAAGAGAGGTGTTAACATGTCTTATCTGCTTGATATGGAAATTGGTTGCAAGAGAAATTAGTAGGTCTAGTTTCAAAAAAAAAAAATGTTAGAAAGATAGCATCATAGCTCCCACAAAGAGCTATCACTTTGAAAATCTTCTTGGGAAATTGTCCTGAAATCTTCTTGTTTAGTTACAAAATCTTCTTGTCTCCTTTATTCTCATATCAATCCTAACTTTTGTTATGCTATGAGCCTTTTCTCCAACAAACTAAAACCCTAAAACACTCTTGGTTTTCTATTTGGCATAAATGAGGCTCTCTGGTTTTGGTTTTGTAATGTGTTTGCCTTTGTTCTGTGGTTGCTTCGTGACGTTACTTAGTGTTCATTGTTCAAAAATATAAAAGCATTGATGTTGTAACATTTCTTGTGATTTGACTTGTGTGTGTGTTCTTGGTCGAGAATATTTTATTCTAATCTACCCCAATCAGCCCATAATCAATTTTGCGACCATTTACAAACTTGATTTAGGTGGTTCTAATATATTATATACTTCTTTACAACTTAGATATGTTGCCTGCTTTTGAGGTAAAAGAAAGCAAGGTTGTGAATAACCCAATTGAGGCTCACACTGTTGCAGAGGTACGCTCTTTCAGAGTTCTTAGTATATCTAAGTTCAATATTTTTGCTCTGTGACCAGTCATGTGATAACCTTTAAAGATGGAGGATTACGCGGATGTTCTTTGTATACCATGCTTTATATATATAGATCACAGCGGAACTGGTTGGTAAAGGCATTGACGTGGAAGACTGGTATTTCTCCTGTACAACTCTCAAGTTGAATAGATATATATTTTGACAACTCTTATGTTCAATATTTAGCACTTGCACATTTAGGCTATTGCGTTGTTTGAGTTATGAATTTGACAAATTCAACATTGACTTTGTAGGTGTTTCAAACATTATTTTTAAATTGGGTGTGATCCCAATTAACAGTATGGTGAGTTTCACATTGACTTTTCATTATTTATTAAAATAATTTGATTATTATTCTTTTGTGATTTTTTTTCTAACACCATCATCGATTATGATGAAAAACAGGGTGGTGATGATCCGAGGGCAGTGAAGAAGGAAGAGATGAAGCATTTGTAAAAAGTTAAGTTGATGAAATTGGTTATGGACAAAGAGATTTGTGTATTTTATATTTCTTGAGTTAATTTCATGTGTAAGAAGTAATGTAGTTAACTAAGAACTTAGGTATGAACAAAGATTTGTAAGATGAAACATTTTGTATTCTACTTATATTTGGTATAGATTGATCTTGTTATTTTTGTGTTTGTATGGATTATTATACTTGTTGATTAGGTGCAAAAAAAATTTGTTTGGGGAATTTAAGAAATTATTTTTATTTTTTATTTAAAATTTGTAACGGGTATATCCGTTACAAAATCCGTTACTAATTTTATGTATTTTGGAAATTAGTAACGGATATAACCATTACTAATTCGTTACAAACCGTTAGTATTTTTTCCAAAAAATCAAAAAGTTGGATATCTATCCGTTACTAAATTAATTTGTAACGGGTATAACTGTTACAAAAATTATATTAGTAACGGGTATAGCCGTTACAAATATCTGTTACTAATTAGTAACGGATATATCCGTTACAAATATCCGTTACAAATTTGCAACGCCAAATTTGTAACGGGTATATCCGTTACAAATAATTTTTGTAACGGATACTCCCGTTACAAATCGGGCCATATGGTGTAGTGTTAGCATCTCTATCCGAAACAATTGTTCTAGGCATACCATGTAATCTTACAATCTCCCTAAAGAACAAATCAGCAACATGTGAGGCATCATCCGTTTTGTGACATGGAATAAAATGTGCCATTTTAGAAAATCGATCTACCACCACAAAATTTGAATCCATACCCCATTTCGTCCTAGGCAAACCTAACACAAAGTCCATTGAGATATCAATCCAAGGCTCACTAGGATTAGGCAGTGGTGTGTATAGTCCATGGGGTTGCACTCGAGATTTTGCTTGCCTACAAGTTACACATCTGCCACAAATTCTTTCAACATCTCTTTCATATATGGCCAAAAGAAATGTTCTTGCAAGACGGCTAGTGTCTTAGCAACTCCAAAGTGTCCCATTAAACCCCCACTATGTGATTCCTTCACTAACACATCACGTAATGAACAATTAGGCACACACAACTTATTCTCCCGAAATGAGAAATCTTCATGCCTAAAGAATTTACCTAAGGCTTTCTTCTCACAATTCCTATACCCTTCAAGAAAATCTTGGTCTAATGGATATAATTCTTTAATGTGTTCAAAACCAAGCAATTTTGCATCAAGAGTAAAAATCAATGCATACCTACGAGAGAGGGCATCAGCAACGATGTTTTCCTTACCTTGCTTGTAACGGATGATATATGGAAATGTCTCAATGAATTCTACCCATCACGCATGCCTCCTATTCAACTTGTGTTGGCCTTTCAAATGTTTTAAGGATTCATGATCGGTATGAATCACAAACTCATTAGGCCAAAGATAGTGTTGACATGTCTCCAATGCTTGGACTAACGCATACATTTCCTTGTCAAAGGTAGGGTAGTTTAAGGCTGCCCCACTCAGTTTCTCACTAAAGAATGCAATTGGCCATCCTTCTTGCATGAGAACTGCGCCTATGCCAATACCTGAAGCATCACATTCAATTTCAAATGTTTGAGTAAAATCTAGTAGAGCAAGTAAAGGAGCATGAGTTAATTTTTCTTTAAGTAATTGAAACGCCTTATCTTGTTCTTCCTCCTATTTGAATCCAACGTTCTTCTTGATGACTTCGGTAAGCGGTGCGGCTATGCTACTAAAGTCTTTCACAAACCTCCGGTAGAAGTTAACAAGCCCATGAAAACTTCGAACTTGGCTTACACTCGTGGGCATTGGCCATTCATGAATCGCACGAATCTTTTCCTAATCAACCTATACTCCTTGGGCACTAACAACAAAGCCAAGAAACACAAGCTTATCTGTGCAAAAAGTACACTTCTTAAAGTTAGCAAAAAACTTTTCATTTCTTAGGACTTCCAAAATTGATTTCAAGTGTAGAACATGGTCATAAAAGTTTTTGCTATAAATGAGTATATCATCAAAATAGACAACAAATCTGCCTATAAAAGTACGTAAGATATGGTTCATTAATCGCATAAAAGTACTTGGTGCATTAGTTAATCCAAATGGCATCACTAACCACTGATATAAACCATGTTTTGTTTTACAAGCAGTTTTCCATTCATCTCCTTCTTTCATTCTTATTTGATGATAACCACTTTTTAGATCAATCTTAGAAAATACACAAGCACCATGTAGTTCATCTAACATATCATCTAAGCGAGGAATAGGGTGTCGGTACTTTACTGTGACGTTGTTGATGGCTCGACAATCAACGCACATCCTCCATGTTCCATCCTTCTTAGGAACTAAAATCACCCGAATGGCACATGGGCTCATGCTTTCTCTCACATACCCCTTTTCCATCAATTCACTAACTTGCCTTTGTAACTCCTTTGTCTCCTCAGGATTAGCTCGGTAGGCAGGTCAGTTTGGAATGGAAGCACCAGGTACGATGTCAATTTGGTGTTCGATCCCTCGAGTAGGTGGCAAACCATGTGGAATCTCTTCGGGCATGACGTTACCGAATTCCTGCAAAAGAGAAACAACAGAACTAGGCAAAATGGGGTCAATCTTGTTAGTGTTCAAAAATGCCTCCTGGTACAATAGTACAATCATAGGCTGATTTAGAAACATCGCTCTTTTGATTTCACTCGCTTTCACATAGAAATTTGTTTTTCTCTCTATTTTTATCTCTTTAGCTCAATCTTCTCGCTTTTTTTTTTCCCTCAATTTCCTCGGCCTCTTTTTTTTTTCACTCAAATTTTCACTCACTTTCTTTTTCTTTTTCTCTTTCTCTTTTTTTTAATACTCTCCTTTTGTAATCTCACTTGATCCTCATAAATTTGTTGCGGGGTTAAAGGTATAAGAGTGATCAAACGTTGATTAAGTACAAATGAATATTTGTTTGTAAAGCCATCATGCTTCACGTGCCTATCAAACTGCATGGGCGCCCTAGCAGTAAGTGTCCAGCATGCATCGGTACTACATCACACATCATTTCATCTTCGTAATTACCAATTCAAAATGCCACTAACACCTGCTTGTTCACCCTCAACTCACCACTATCTTTTAACCATTGCAACTTGTACGGCCTAGGGTGCTTTAACGTGGTCAGCCCTAATTTCTCCACCATTATTGTGCTTGCAACATTAATATAACTACCACCATCAATAATCACACTGCATACCTTGTCCTTAACATAGCACCTAGTATGAAAGATGTTTTCTCGCTGCACTTCCTCAACTTCTCTTGCTTGCACACTCAATGCTCTCCTTGCCACCAATGTCAATGCATTTGGGGCGACGTACTCCTCCTTGGGAATGTCTTCCAAAGGTGGCATATCACCGGTGTCAGAATCGTCATCCTCTGTTTGAATCTCACCATTGTCTCGCATCACCATAACCCGCTTGTTTGGACATTGACTTGCTATGTGCCCCATGCTTTGGCATTTAAAACACTTAATGTCACGATTTCTAGAACTAGAAGAATTGGATTTACATTGATTTCCATGGCTGGTCAATTCTTATTTTTGCTCAGTTTTTGGCTTCACCGTAGGTTGCTTCTCATCTTTCTTCCAATGATTTGGTTTCCAAGCGGATGTACTTGGATTTTGGCTTGGACGTGTGCTGCCCCTCCTCTTGATTTGGTTCTCAATTTTTATAGCCATGTGTACCCTATCCTCTAACTCCACATAATGTTGCAACTCTACCACATTAGCAATCTCCCGATTTAAACCAACCAAGAATCTAGACATCGTAGCCTCTCGATCCTCCTCTACATTTGCTTGAATCATAGCAACTTCCATCTCCTTATAATATTCCTCCATACTCCTATTACCTTGCTTAAGACTTTGCAACCTGTTATACAACTCCTGATAGTAGTAGCTTGGAATGAACCGCTTCCTCATCACAGTTTTCATCTCCTCCCATGTCTCTATTGGATGTTCCCTATTTCTCCTCCTATTCAGCACCAATTGATGCCACCAAATAATAGCATAATCGAAAAATTCAATGGCAGCAAGTTTTACTTTCTTAATCTCAGAGTAATTGTTGCAATCGAATACTAATTCTACCTTCTTCTCCCATTCAAGATATGCTTCCGGATCAGTCTTTCCTTAAAACAAAGGAATCTTCGTCTTAATACTACCCAAATTATTATCTTCCCGATTCCTAGCTTCTCTAAACCACCCACCATATCTCCTATGATTATCTATTGACTCCTGATCATCTTCTTCATCAAAACCTCCCCCAACGTACTCCTCATCTTTAACTCTCATTCCCCTTGGTTGAACTCTCTCCCTTCTTTTTACATTATGAACATTTTGTGGCCGTCCCTGTGGTGTTCCCTCTTATACCCTATCCAACCTATCATTTATATGCTCAAATTATGCCCTCATCATCCGTCTCATCTCCCCCATTAACGCTTGAATATGTAGATTCAAAACAACCGGTTGTTGAACCTCTTTGTTTGTCTCTGTTCCTTGATTGTGAGCCATGATATCTGTAAAAACAGATTTGAAATAAAATTGAACAGATCCTCACTACACTCCCTCACATGTTTTACTCAATAAATTTGGCTTTTACCCTCTAATATGCTCACCTCTCTTGCCTTTTTCCACTCGTAGTAATTCGATTTTTGTAATAGACAATTTTCTGATTGAATAAAAATTAGTGAGAGTATTCTCTTTGGTTCTCAAAGAAATTTTCAAACTTATCAAGATTTATCTTGTGGTGTTCAATCACGTCTTATCAAACGGCCCTCCATCACCATTTGTGGCGTCTTCATTATACCGAGGTTCTTGTTTCAACCGCAAACAACGGGTTGAGGTTTTTATACAAATTTGATTAGGGCGTTCTTGGGTTCCATATTTAAGTTCTGGTCTTGTCATCCTTGGCGAGGTTCGTATCAAGAACTCATCTCATCTGGCATAGCAAGTATCCACTCAGCCTCAGCAGATGAAGAAAAACGCTTCAACAAAAGTAGGCTCATCCTCATCCACTCGTGCACACATTTGCACACATATGAAAATGTCTTCCTCAATTTCAAAACGGGCGATAGGAATTTTTCCTCATCACCATACAGTGTACTACTTGAGAATCTTGAGTGCCTAGTGGTGCACTCCCACTAGCATCTAGCGATGTACTCCCACTCGGCTAGAGACTAGTACCATTTTACAGCGATTACTGGATGTGGAATCTCAATCTCCCCACCCTCGCTTAAAGATGGTATGTTGTCTTCAACATCCTCCAACTTATAGAGGTTAAGATATCTCTTAGTATTACCAACCTGGGGAAGTCATTCTCAATATCATGTGACACCATTTTTGTCATTCCTATACCCGTTTGTTCATTACACGTAACATAGCCTGTCGAGCTATTAGAATACCTTATAAAGGTATGCTTTCTAGCTCTCGAGTATAGCTTCTCACACTTATATGAGGTATAGTGAACATAACCTCCTGAGCTCCATGGGCGCAAATGCTCCAAAATGAGCTTTGCGCCTTTCTGTAGCTCATAAGGGGGTAGAAGGAACTGACTGAGAAGAGGCACTCTAGTATGTAGGCAGCAATCAAGAGTACATCCTCCCAAAACAACATTGGGAGGTTGATTTGCGCCATCATAGTCCTAGCTATATCTAGGAATGTCCTTTCCTTATTTCTACAATACCATATTTTTGTGGAGTTTCCAGAATAGGAAGTTGTCTGCATTTCTCTTTTTTCCTCACACAGTTCCATGAACTATTTAGATAAGTACTCTCACTCCTCATATCGCACGAAATAATCTATAAAAGTGAGAAAATGAGAGGTGTCATGACGTGCCTTTACAACCATAAGTCCACAAATACCTGAGTGAACTAGCTCTAATGCTTGAGTAGCTCTAATAGCCTCTCAAAAAAGGCTTTCGGCATGCTTTGCCAACTAAGCAAGACTCACACATAGGTAGGTCAACCTTAGCTAGTGGGCCCAAAAGGACTTTTCGAGCTAATCAAGTCATCGTATCACATCCTATGCGTTCAAGTCCAACATGTCATGTATAAGAATAAATGAATAACAGAGGAAATAAAATTTATTACAACAACTCTCAAGTAGTTATCCCTATATAACCATGTTCTAGTACCACTACCACCCAAACATATCCATCTTATTACCACTGAATTGAAAAACGCTTGCGCTCTTCCACCTTGTTAGCCTTGGGCACAAACTTTCTAGCCGCACCCTGCCTCTAGGCAGGTTTACCCTTACCATTGCGTTTAGGCCCACTGGCCTTGCGCTTACTTCTACTTATGGAAGCCATGGTCAAGAGTGTAGCTATATGGTTTGCCTTACCATTTTGGTGCTCCGTATTCATCTCAACATGTCAGAAAATGTCAAAAACCAAAAATTTAACATTTTCGTTGTGGATCATGATTTGTTTCCTATGGACCCACAAATCAGGCAAAGAACTAATCATAGCCTGAAACTGCAGTGCGCCAGTAAAGATGTTCTGAGTAATCTAAATCACGAATCATACCTGGCATCGACCTTAGATATCCAGCCATCGTGTACTTGGAACGTTTCCTTTTCTTTCCCGAACTTCATAACTAGATGTTTAATCTAGCAGGGAATGTGCCATCAAAAACAAATTCGAGCTGATCTCACAATTCTGTAGCTATTAGTGTCACGCCCCGGAACCAACAAGGTGGTCCTAGGTCACGTGGCATGTCATCAAGGCTTACCAACAGTGATTAAAGTTTCCAAAATGACCTTAATAAAACTTTTGTTCCAAGATAACCAACTTCCAAATAGTTTTTCAAAGGTTATATTAAACACATGCCCAAACACGTCTCAACGAGTTTTGGTTTCAAAAGTAATAGTTTCGTAGGTCAAAGGGTCCCCAAAGGTACCCCCATGCTTAATTAGAAGTTGTTCCGAACATTGAAAGAAGGAGTTTAAAATTTGTTGCAAGGGGTGTTTCGACTGGTCGAATTGCTCCGCTCGACCGGTCGAATGGGGTCTGGGCAGAACCCAACCTCCAAAAGACCGTATCACAATTGCCGGCATTTTTTCGCAAACGCCGTTAATTACCGGCGCCTCTCAAATAACCATCGTTAATTGTCGGTGCTTCACGACAAATTCCGCTAATAAAATAATGCTCCTTTTATCAAAAGAATTCAAACCAAACAAACCATTTTAAACCAACTCCTTTCAAACCAAAACATTTCAAAAGCTTTGATAACCAGTCTAATAACTTGTAAAACCATACAAACCATTTATACAATAAACCATAAACCTTTCCCGGATTATAAGTACCGAAAGTACAAGCTCCACACGTCTCGGCAAACAAGGTTCTAAGGTGAACCAAGTGCCGTACTCACATATATAACAAGTCTTATTACAAGCTGCACAGTTTAAACAACTGGCATGAGTTAAACATATATTACCAACGTGCAACAAGTTTTATAAACATAAAGAGTTCCCGGTCCCTCCTTGTCTCTTTATCCGCGATTCTCTCCTCCAGTCATTGTCCTTGAATGGTTATTTATATAACCACAGATATTTGGATTTGTTTACGCTAACGCTTAGTGAATAAAATGAATCAAGCATACGGATGACAAATATGTTCCAATCCATCATAACACATAACTATTGGTCTCTAGGGAATAAGTGCATATTCACCGATCCAAAGTTTTAAGACTCAACCATGACCCATGCCCCTTCGACATGCCTTTCTCGGCAAGTGACGGTCGCCACTACTAATCCTCCCACTTTGAGAGGACGTCTCACGGTGAATTAGCACAAATTCCCCTTTAACCCACATAGGCACATAAACATGCTCATTTAACACATATCACCATGCTTTTCATTCCAACATACTTTAGGCCTACTTTACACATGAGTTTTGCCCAATATGAACTACACATGGTATTTATACAAAGTCCCTATTAGATGCAATAAACAATAGAACCATCCAAAAAGTAAGATTAATATCACTCACCTCCGATTTACGCTCTTAAACGCCGATCCATGGAAAACCCAAGTACAAAGAACGTGCAGTAATTCTTCTAATTCAATTCCTATCGATCAAAAATCTTATTATCAACTTTTTATAAAAAAATCTAGAAAATGAGTTTTCAGAAAAACTTAACCAAACAAGGCCTAATAAGTATCAAAACGACGGCCTTACCTCAAAGAGTTCAAATACGAAATTTGGAGAAAAACCAGCGGACGAAGGGTCATCGTTTGGCGTCGAGAAGCTCAAAGCAATCAAATCCCCCCTTTGGCCTCTTTCTTGAACTTAGGTTAAAATTTTACAAAATTATGAAAGTCATTTCTTTCTATATATAGGCAAGACTTTCGAAAATTGTGTTACCTCCCCACGAGTTTTCAAAACTCTTAATCAGTTTCTAAAACTTTCTACATAGCTAATGCATAGCTTTACGAGTGAAACCTCAAAATTATATAAGTTTCCGACTAAGTTCCGTTTGGTTGCTAAAACGCAAGTTTCTACATAATTTTAAGAAATTGTTAATTATCTTACCAAATTATGTAACGTGTTCAATTTCGTCTTTACCAGGTATCTAATGACCCCAAAGAGTCAGTATCAACAATACAATAATCAATTATATTCACATATGCCTAAATAAATATTTAAGCACATAATTATGAGTTATTACTCATTTTTCCAACCGCAGGGAATTCTCACATGTCCAACTTCTGGACTACTTTCAAAGCCAAATACTGGGTTCTCAAAGACACCCCGAACAACTAGTGAGTCATCACTCACTTCACATGTGTTAATTAACACAACAGTGAGCATACCATGCATGCTAAAATAATATAATTAAATATCGTGGGAGCAGGTATGACAATTGGGTAGTACATATACTTCCCAACAAGATCCTGGTGCATATCACAAAGCGCGTGCTATGATCCTTCTCGAGTCGAGTGTCATAGGCTTTCAAGGTTATAATGAAATTGGGCCGGAGGCCCATTATTCAGTTCAATGGGTTGGACTATAGAATAAGTCCAAAGCCCAAAAGCTCTTACTTATTCTGTAAGTGTGTTACTTTGCAGTGCCATATTACCAAAAATTAGTCCCTTTTAAACTTGTTATCTTTGTACAGATTAACGAAGTGTGGTTTAAAAAACATTTGAGAACATGCGCAAGGATTGACATTATTATTTGCACATTTCATAAATTTTGTTTTAAAATCCAATTACAAATGAGTTTTTCTCTCTTTACAATTTAAGCAAAAAAATTTGCTATTGCTCATTAATCAAATCTTAATTTTGTAAATCAAGAAAAACATTTTATAATTGATTTTTCTAAACAAACATCAATTAGATGGTACAATTACCTATCTAAGATCATCCACAATAATATAAAGTGAGCCATACAACAAAAGTACGCATGGACCCCTACGTGGGTCCGAATTGACAACTTAGAGCTCATGCTAAGGTAATTCAAGTGTATGAAGTATGAACAAAGAAAACCATCCCTTTACAAGTAGGCTTTTCCAATATAAGAAATAAAACTCTCGTCCTCACATTACATTTATAGCCTATAAAAAAATAGGGATGCTTTGTTCATAAATATATACAAGAACAACCTTAAACATACATCGTGAGGACACAAGCTCTACAAATTGTCAATTAATTGTCCATTCATAGATTAATGCATTAATCACATACACCAAGCACTCATGCAGTCTATTTAAAAATGAATGGACTAATCCATCACTCCATTTAAGGTGGAGGATTAGAGGTCTCGGGTCATCCAATCACAAACACCAGTAATTAAATGTGACCTATAATGCAACGAGCCTCAAAGAAAAAAAAATAAAATGTGCAATAAAATGATGCACAGCCCGGATAGCTCCCATAAGCTAAGTAAAATCAGTGAAGAAACCTGGATTTTTCACTAATTTTAACACAATTTTCAGTCTTAAAACATATTTTAAAACCAATTCATTAAGGGCTTTTAAATTATCAAATTAATTTAATACCTCATGGAAAAATTTAAATAATCAAAAAATAGATTTTTCATTATAATAAAAAAATTTCAGAATTTTATCAAGGCCCAAAAACGTTTTGAATCAATTTAACAAAATGAATTGGTCTAGTAAAACAAAATTAACTATGAGCAACTAAATTTCCAAAAATACAAAAATTTAAAGGAATTTGTTCTCCAAGGATTTTCAGTTGTCTAATATTGTAGAAACCAATAATTTATAAAAAGGGTATTTTGGTGATTTCGGACCAATGTAGGTCTCGGGTTGGGGCATGTATTTTTAATTTGATACATGTATCACTTTTTGGTTAATGGGTATACATATGTATGTATATATCTTGTGGTTGGGTGTATTATACACTAAAACCTAACCCATACCTAACCCATCAAATCCCCACTTTTGGGAGACTTCCCTTACACTCAACATTCACCCATACCTCCTCACTCTCCATCTTTGTTTGGCCATATCTCCCACTTTCCTCTAATTTTCCTTTTCATTTTTCTGCCTCTATATCTTTTATCTATATCTTGTTTTGGAAGCTCAAAGCTTCCATGGAAACCTAAGCTTCAAAGCTCCCATTTGAAGACCTTCAAGCAATTAATGGACAAAGGCTATTAGAGGATTTTTTGTCCCCTTTGTCAAGAGCTCTCTATTGGTGTTCTCATATTTCATTTTGGAGCTACCTAGCTCAAACCATGGCCTAGAGGAAGAAGAGGGTTTTCTTTATCACTTGTTCTTGGAAGCTCTACTATTGGGTTCTTCTATTTTCCTCTCTTGGACTCTCTATTTCTCTTGCTTTTCCCATTCAAGAACAAGGTAGATTTCATTGACTAAGTGCACTCCTAAATCTAATTTCATGGTTTGCTATGTGTAGGATTAGTCCTAATACTTGTTAATCTTGCTTAGGAATGTCCTACATATTTGTCTATGTGATTATGTGCCCTTATGTGCTTAGTTGTAATTATGTTAACCCAAATGTCATTTGGTTGCTATGCTTTAACTAGATTAAAGATACTATAAATTGCTTATTTGCCTAAGTGGTGGATTATGCTTTACATGATTTCTAACAAAATCATTTAGCCTAGCTATTATGAAATACCATGTGTAATTTCTTGACATTAAATTTTTTAGAAACAACGTACATAGTGGTTGCGCAATCATTGTTGTCACATTTCATAGTTGCCAAGTCGGCATATTATTCATGGCATTTGGCTTGGGAGTATGAATCTTTTAAAAATTCCCACGATGGGGAATGTCTTTTGAATCCCCGTTTGGGGTTGTAATTTGATGAAATTTTGGAAGCGGGTGTGAGGTGAGGAAGGTTGTTTGTGATCCTTAAAATATTAAAAAACGCAAGGTCATATTCGGTTAGCTACCGGAGATCTTGTATGCTACACTCACGTTGGAGTGGCTCACATCCGGAGTTGAGTTGAGAGTGAGTGGTTATGGAATTTTGTTTCGGGAAGTTGCACTGTTTGGCCTTACGGCTATTTGCATTGCCACGACGGTAAATCATTGCACCGTATGTCTTAGCATGATTTTAGAAGTAGTAGTACATTTCTTCAATGCTATCTACTGAGCCGTCGTGCTTAATAAATCTATAAAATCACTTTGTTTCAGGTGAAGTTGACAAGGGCAAGGCCCACGAATAGTCAACACGGAAGTATCTTTTGAAGACGTCCCTTGAGGAGTCTTATTTTGATAAGCAACTTCATATTTAGTAAATGGATAGAAAGGATTTGTAATATGTGTAATCTAATGCCTAGACATTAATAGATTACTAATTTTACATGTTTCTTTCCTTTCCTTTTTGTATCCATTAATGAATCATGTATATGGTGATCATAGAAGTTGTAATCGGGCAAATGTTTAGCCCTTGCTTAATAACTCTTTCTTTTAAACTTTGTTGATCTTGTAATATATTGGAGATCCCAGCTATCCCCCCCTCTTAATCTTGATCTTGATAGTTGGATCCTTTAGGTTCCTTGTTAAATTATGTTTTTAATACTTGTTAGCAATTCTTAGCCTATGGTTGCCCTATTATGGGAAAATTACTACTTTCAATTTCCTAAGGACCGTTTGGTCGTATTTCTTCAAAAACCACTTTAGTGATAAACTTTCAAAGCAAACTTCATTACTTGTTACTTTTAAACCTTTGGAGTTTCTTTATACTTCTTTACAAACTCCTTTCAAAATCAAACTATGTTGGTTGACTTTATTTGACCCGTTTGGTCCTTGTGGGTCAACCCTTGACTTATTGACTTTTATTTGGAATCCACAAAGGATTCCCCCTATGCTTCTGCCTTGTGGATTGGTTCATGTTGGACTATTCCGTGCTTTACGTTGTATTGTTTGACTTGTTTACCTTGCCCACATGTCTTGGTTTTCGGGGCATTACAAATCTGGTGTTCTAAACACCCCATATTAATTACAAATATGGTGTTCTAAACACCCCATATTTTTGCTATTTTAAGCGATTAAATAAATGCTCATATGCATAAATTTTATGCTCTAAAATACAAAAACAAAAATGAGATAATTCATAAAATTTTCTCAAGTTTCCAATCAGTGTTCAAAAACACCATTTATTAGTTTCAAGAATTAACAACTTTATTTGTTATATTTTAAGCAATTAATATCGCATACTCAACTCGATCAATATATGCTCTAAAATATATTACAAAGAGCGAGAAAATTCACAAAACAAAAAAGAAAAAAAAAAAAGATTTCCTCAAGCTACCACCAGCGTGTTAAACACATGGTGTTAATACCCTGAACTGATAATCAATAAAAATATTTTAAGCAATTTAATACGTGTACAAAAACACATAATTATATACTCTAAAATATTAATAGGATTCAGATAATTTACCAAAAATTATCTATGTCTCACAAAATTTTATATGGTCTCAAAACAATGTCCCTTATTAATTACAAAAAATAATGATGTATTATGGCTATTTTAAGCAATTAAATAAATGTCCATAAACATAAGCCATATGCTCTAAAATACCATAAATACATGATAATTTACTATAAAATTATCTTAGAATCCCTTATAGTGTACTAAACACTATATATTAATTTCAAAAATTAATATGTATTTTTGGATATTTTAAGCAATTAAAAACACATATAAAACATATATTTTATGCTCTAAAATATAAAAAATAATGAAATAATTTATCATAAAAATTTTCTGGCCCCACATAGTGTCCTTAATAGTGGAAAAATAAAATTTGAACTTTCCATGTTTATTTTTAGAATTTTAAAGCTATTAAAACATATTTAAAACATTTGTTTTAAATAACAGGAGGATTGTTTTATTAATTCTAGCTAGTTAAGGGGCTGGACTTCATGGAAAAAAAATGGTAAAATGTCCATAACAGCAAGCCACAACTCCACGTTACCAGGCCTATGATTGCCACCAATTGTAGCCGAAACCATTAGGTGTGCCTTGTATTTTAAAAAAAATTAGGTGCTTTGGTTTGTGGAATCCAGTGGTCCCACCACATTGTCTGCACATGGTCAAAACATGGAGCGTGGGCCCCTACACATCCAAAAACGCGACTGAACCAACACCAAAAAAAAAAACCGTGTTCATCTCTTCTAAACCCAAAACTTACTGTGCAGCAGTCATGGCTGCGCACGGCAGTGACAATGTGAGATTATATCTCTTACACCAGAGATAATCAGCCCATAAATTTTATGGGGGGACTCTATGGATCATTTGGGACACAACCCTATAAAAAATTCGAACCCTTATTGGAGTTTTGTATTCGACCCACTTGAAAATTCATTTTTAGGGTTTTGAAGTAAAAGCTTCAATAAGCTTTAATGGCAGATTCAATGTGGGCTAAAAAATGAGCGAATCAACAACCTATAGGCTCTGATACCAATGTAGAAATACGCACATAAGCATATATGTCGAGTTTAGGTGCGTTACCTAGCGGAATAACTCAACGGGGATTGGCGAGACGACATTGTTACGAGCCTCCAATATGAACATGAACCTGCTGCCCTTTGTTAGCCTCCGTGTACTCTATTGTGCATCGCATAAGTAGTAGAATACGCTACTAGAGCGGTCTCCGTCAATATCATGCGCTAAATCCCCAAGCTCCGTGGTGATGACTTTAGAGAGAGAAAACCGTGAGAGAGAGGGGGAGAGAGAGAAAGAGGCCGTACTTGGTTGTAGTGTGTGTAACCCTAATATGTGTGTGTAATATAAATATATATCGACACACACCCTAGGTCACCAGGGCCAAGGTCCATTGAACCTGGTCCAATGTATGTGGGTGTACAAAATGAGCCAGAATTTCTTACAGCTTGAAAAGTAGAATTCATTAATTAACACCAAAGGACAAACATTACAATGAAAAAAAAACATAAACAAAAAGAACAAAAACAAAAGGTACAAAAGTTGGGATACAAAGGAAGCCAGAGAAACCACTCCGCAAGTTACAAGTCAACAACCGCGCCACAAAGACCGCCGTGTGGAGAACCAAAACCCAGGGCTACTTCAACCTTGAAGATGGTTCAGACCACCCAAAGAGTGAAGGTGACGCAAAGCCGAGCCCAAACAAGTGAAGAAACTTCACTCATAGGCGCAACCAAAGTTGCTTGAAGAGCTTCCATGGTAGCAAAAGCTACACCATAAAAGGCAGCACTGCAGGAGAAGAGAAGCCAAAAGCCACCAATTATATCCAATGTGACCAAATCCAATCTACTATTTCAAGGCTGGTCTAGCCAATATCTAACTTCTTGAACCCAAAGAGAACACAAAGAGGTGCAAACAAAGGCAAAGAAATTGAATAAAATAAAATAAAATAAATAAATAATATACAAAAAAAAATCCCAAGCAAAACCTTCACAAAGGAAGGGGAAACCTTCACATAGGATGGAAATCAAAGAAAGCAAAGAGAAAATAAGAGTGGAAGGACAGAGGGGGCTGGTCAAGCAAACATAGAAGGGGGGCGGCTAGGGTTGATCGCTTTTCTCTCTTAGAATTCTATAGAGAAGCTCTCGTTTTGCTTCTTGAACCCCCATTTAGTGTTCAATAAATCTTGCTCTAGAGCCTATAGTGACAAGGTCTTGAACTATAACTGCTTTGGGGAAACCAGACATTGTGTTACATACATAATTTTCAGCACTATATTCCAAGCTTCTAAGCTAGCACGTTAACGGCCATGTGCTAGATCCCGGCTTCTTGAGTTCTCTAGAGAATTAGCCTAATTCTCATAGGAAGCGGCCACACTTCCACACTCAAATAGGTGAGTCTATCAAGGATGTTCTCATGACTCTGACATTCCACCAAAATTGGTTATAGAAATCATTAAGAGTTGCAAAAAACTCAACTCATATTCGTCATGAGATCCATGCACATACACCATAGATAGGGATAGCTAATGAGCTAGTACTCAATATAGTGCATATCAATCAAACCACTCTATGATTCGTTCTTCCCTTTGAACTTAGTTCTCAGGATCTTTGGTCCGTAGGTAGGATATCGTCATAGGCAATTTACTATATATTAGGCTATAGGCCTATCCCCCTCGATGTAATCCAAACCTTTTACTCTAGCTAAAGCTTTTACAAATGGATTATCTCCACAAATTGTCACATCACTTATAGTACTGTAATTTCTCCTTGTAGACTTGGATTTTCCATTGTAGAACTTATTTACATTCTTCCAGCCATAGAAGTACTATCACAATGGATCAAGACGGGTGGTGTTGGCTTTCTCCCACACCGTGATTTCAGATAGAAACCACAAACCAAATCGTTTTTTCACTAGCCGATGCTGGGCTTTAAACTTAGCCTCAAGGAAGATTTTACAAATAGTTTTTGTTTCTTTGGATTTCAACAAAAAAACTCCACCTCCCAATATAAACACCTAGCCAATGGTATCCAATGAATCACCTCTTAGGGTATTCCAATCTCATCACTATACCTTTCGAGTACAGCGGAAACCCTTTGGTTAAATAAACCATAACACAATTTTATTATTATTATTTTTAAGTATCTCATTACACAAGAAATGGTATTCAAATAATAGATAATTAATCATCTTGAAAATCCCAAAGTATCACAAAACTCATCTTGGTTAATTCCAATGAGTAATATATTTCATATATCATCTTGATATCAAGTTCTAGGTTGCACATCTTTTCTAATTTCCAAGGATACCAACTATAATAATCTTGAATTAAAAACAAGGATAACCCAAGTACTCATCTTTGAGAATGTCCAAGGCTATCACAAAATAATTATCTTGGATAGTATCCAAGGGATCACATGCCGCCATCTTGGATTACATCCAAGGTACACACATTATTCTCTTTTAAATGGAGTTTTCCAAGTTATTATGCCTCTACCAAGCCTTGAACTCTTGACCTAGGAGTTGGAAACATACATCCAACAAATAGCTCCATCATAAAAGATAAGCCTAGCAGCTCAGTATTATTTTGAAAAACCCCAACTATCTGGAAAATTCCATAACTCATTTCACCAATGAAATCAAAAAAGAATTTATGGCGCCACTATAAAAATATCAAATATATATATATATATTGGTGTGAAAACTCGAAACCCTCACTCATATCTCCACTTTAATCAAATAATTTAAGTGCTTTTGAAAATATTTTGAAGTTCTAGTAACTCAAGTACATATTTCAAATCATAGTTTTTTTTTGTTTAGTACCAAAAATTTTTTCAATGCAAGAAGACAATTATCATAATGTCTTTTAAACTCCCAAAATCACATCCAACCACAACCTCAACAACTTTCCATATTTTTCAGTCCTTGTACAACAAATGAATTTTGAGGCTAAAATAACTTTATATGCTGAGACGAAAAAACATTGTCACCATAATTTAGGGATCTAACATAAAATTTTAAATAGAATTGCCATTCCTAGGAATCACTACTAGCATTGTCCATGTAAATCTAAATAATGGCAACTTTTCACAAATTACAACAATTGATATGCTCTCATTTCTTTTAAACCAAAATCCAGTTTTTCTTACAATATCTCAATTTTGAGGATTTTTCTTTTAAAAAACACAACAAATATCTACCCCAAAAATATTATTGAGGATTAATTTTTCACCCCTGAGTACTTTTTGTTGCTGCAGAAACTAAAAAGAACAATGTTACTGATAACATTAGCCTTTGACGTTTTTCTTGGGATGAGTCGCGGACTTAATCGCTCTCTTTAAGACGCTTCGCGGCTCTGCCCAAGTTGTGCAAGCAGTTCGGATGAAGGCCACGACGTCCCCAGGATAAAACAGCCCAAAAATCACCTCTGTCTTGAAAATCCTTGCACGGAGGAAGATTGGAAAACCCACACCCTTTCAGAACTAGTTGCCCAGAAACTTTAGAGAAAACTGTGTATTGAAAAATTTCTATAACTCTTTTTTTTTGCTCTCTGCCAATTGTATATTTATTTTATGAAAGCAGTTTTCTGTATATATAAAATATATTCTGAACGTTGGAAAATATAACGTTGCAGAACGTGGAGAGAAAACTGGGAACGTTGGAGTAAAATTCTAGAGTAAAAAACGTGGAGGAGTTTTTGGGAGACTTGGTCTCCAATTGATTCAATCCAAATAAAACTCTTCAGCTTATAAAATATTTATTTTTCAAATAAATTTTGTATAAAAAGAGATATATATAGGAGTAGACCCACACCCACACCCGAGCTCGGAACGGCACGGAGCGGGGCGGGTTGGGGCGGGGCTGCGGCGGTGGCGCGCGCGCGCGCTTGTATGTGTTTTGTGGTAAACCCAATTGGGCCTAGGTCCTCCCTCTTTACAAAACTTGGTACCCCCAAGGGGCCCAACCCTTCCTCCAACCTCCACTTATATATGTCCTTCCCACTTCCTCTAATTTTCCTATGTGGGACAAGTAAATTAACATTTGGGTTGGTTTGTGAATAAGACAAAACTCAAAACCAATTTTCAAAAGTTTTCTCTCAAACTTTCCCTCCAATTTAAAATACACATTTTGCAACAATCCCCCACTTGTATTTTAAAAATTGATTTAAGATCATCGAGCAACGTTTCATAAGACTGTGCATAAGTAAAGGTGTTTTTCAACTTGAACCTTTTCATAGTGATAGTGCTTCCGATTATAGTAGAGTATTTGAACTCTATCTAAGACAACACCACACACACAGTCCTACTAGGGTGAAGTTCAAAAACTAGCACTTTACGGCTGTGTGCTTATATCCCAGTATAGCGAATGATCTAGAGAATTTGCCCAAAATTTCATAGGAAGTGGCCTCACTTCCACATTCGCCTAGGTGAGTCTAACAAGGATACTCCTGTAGCTAGGTATCCCACTCCAAATGGAGTTTAGATCTCATTAAGAGTTATAAACAACTCAACCTTCTGTCCTTCAGGATGTCATGCTTCGTAGGGATGGACTTGGAGTATTACCCTCATATATAGATATTAGCATGATTCCACTCATATCACTTCATGACTTGTTATTACCCTTTGAACCTATTTCTTGGGATCTCCAGTCTATAGGTTGGGTTGCTATCACAAGTGACTCAACTATCTAAGGGCTTTTGTCCCATCCCTTTTGAGGTTTTACAAACCTTCTCTCGTGCTAGTTCTTTCATCAAAGGATCAGCCAAGTTCTGCTTCGACCGTACATAATCCACTCTTACAGCTCCAGAAGAGAGAAACTTTCTAATGGTGCTGTGCTTGCGGCGTATTTGTCGCTTCTTGCTGTTATAGTAACGGTTCTCAACTTTTGCAATAGCTGCGGTACTATCACAGTGGATTAGGATAGCTGGTATCGGTCTCTCCCATAAAGGGGTATCAGATAGCAGGTTTCTTAGCCAACCTGCCTCTTCACTAGCTGTAGCTAGTGCTATCATCTCTGACTCCATCGTGGATTGAGCCAAAATAGTATGTTTCTTAGACTTCCATGAAACTGCGCCTCCAGCAATACAAAAACTGTATCCACTAGTGGATTTGGAGTCATCTGATAGGGTGTTCCAATCAGCATTGCTATATCCTTCAAGGACAGCAGGAAACTTCTGATAGTGTAATTTCAGGTTCATCGTACTTTTTAGGTAACACATGACCCTTTCGATAGCATGCCAATGCTCCATACTAGGTCTACTAGTAAACCTACATAGTACTCCAACATCATAAGCTATATCTGGCCTAGTGCAATCAGTAGCATAACGGAGGCTACCAATGATGCTCGCATACTCAGTTTGTCTAACACTGTCACCAGTGTTCTTGAGCAATTTTACACTAGGGTCATATGGAGTACAAGCTGGTTTACAGTTAAAGTAATTGTATTTCTTTAGAATCTTCTCAATGTAATGAGATTGATCTAAAGAAAGTCCCTTTTCGGACCTAGTAATATTAATTCCAAGAATTACACTAGCTTTTCCTAAATCTTTCATATTAAAGTTGGCACATAAGAAAGATTTAGCTTCATTAATGACATGAATATTTGATCCAAAAATAAGTAAGTCATCCACATATAAGCAAATAATAGTGCAAGTATTGTTTTCAAATTTGTAATAAATACACTTGTCACTTTCACTTATTTTAAAACCATTTGAGATGACTAAACTATCAAATTTATCATGCCATTGTTTAGGAGCTTGTTTCAAACTATAAAGAGATTTATCCAATTTGCAAACTTTATTTTCTTGACCTAAAATAATAAAACCTTCAGGTTGGTCCATCTAAATCTCTTCTTCTAATTCACCATTTAAAAAAGCTATTTTAGCATCCATTTGGTGTACTACTAAATCATGAATAGCAGCTAAAGCAAAATAGTACACGAATAGAAGTAATTCTAGTGACAGGTGAATAAGTATCAAAGAAATCAATAGTTTCTCTTTGTCTATAACCCTTAGCTACAAGACGTGCCTTATATTTGTCTATCGTGCCATCGGGTTTCAATTTCTTTTTAAGAATCCATTTGCAACCAATTGTCTTACAACAGGGTGGAAGATCTACTAAGTGCCAAGTCTTATTTGATTCCAATGATTCCATTTCATCATTTATAGCTTCTTGCCATAAATCGGCATCTATAGAAGTCAAGGCTTCTTGGAGGGTGTGAGGATCCTCTTCTAAGTTGTAAGTATAAAAGTCGGTCCCAAAATCTTTTGCGATTCGAGCTCTCTTACTTTTTCTAGGTTCTAGTTCATATTCATTTGGTTCTACTAATGTAGGCATATCATATGATGTTGAACCCCCACTATTTTTAAATTAAAAAGGAAATTTATTTTCGAAAAAATCAACATCACTAGATTCAATTATAACATGATTCTTTAAGTCATAAAATCTATAAGCCTTACTATTAATAGCATAACCAATAAAAACACATTCATAAGCTCTACTAGCTAATTTGGACCTTTTAGGATATGGAATTCTAACATATGCCAAATAACCCCATGTTCTAAAATAATCCACATTTGGTTTTCTAGTTTTCCAAATTTCATAAGGGGAAATATTAGTTTTAGAGTTAGGAACTCTATTTTATACATGACAAATAGTTAATAATATTTCCCCCCACCAATGAGAAGCTGCCCCTGAATTTAATAAAATAGCAACTACTAATTCAGTAAAAGTCCTATTTTTTCTTTAAGCTTTTCCATTCATTTAAGGGGAATAAGGGGCAGTTTTCTCATGAATGATTCCATGAATTTTACATAAGGTAATAAATTCATCAGAATCATATTCATGTCCTCTGTCACTACGGAATCTTTTAATTTTCCTATTAAACTGATTTTCAATCTCATTTAGGAAATTTTTGAACATGTCAATGGCTTCACTTTTATTTTTCATAAGATAAACAAATGAATAATTTGAGCTATCATCAATAAAAGTGATAAAATACCTTTTTCCATTTCTATATTAAAATTCCTTCATATTCACAAGTATCTGAATGAATTAATTCAAGAGGTTCAGATTCCCTAGTGACAGATTTATGTGGTGTTTTAGTGATTTTTGCTTGGCTACACATTCATTTAAAGACAATTGTGGAATATATCCTAGACTACTCATATTTTTCACAAGCCTTTTATTTACATGACATAATCTAGCATGCCAAATATTAAAAGAACACAACATGTAAACATGCCCTCAGTTGCATAACCCTTTCCAACAAACACTCCACTCTTAGTTAAAGTACAAAGATCAGCCCCAATAGCTTGAGTTAATCCAGCCTTGTTGAGAAGATAGCTCGAAACAAGATTTTTCCTCATTTCTGGAGTGTGCAAGATATCCTTCAAGATGACAATCTTTCCAGAAGTAAACTTCAATTCAACCTCTCCAATACCCGCAATAGTACTGGTGTGGGAATCACCCAACAACACTTTCTCGTCCTTAGCTTCAGAATAGGATTTGAACATGTCACGGTCATAGCAAAGATGGCGAGTGGCGCCAGTGTCTACCCACCACCTCTCGGATCCACCAACAATATTAACCTCGGAAATCATAGCAACGAGCTACTCTTTAGCAAGATTTGCTTGGGGAATAACTCGTCGTGGATTCCTACAGTTTCGAGCCATATGACCTGGCTTACCACAATTGTAGCAAACAAACAGTCTAGCTTCATTTATTCCTGAGGGGGGTATGTTCCTATTCTGATTTGGCTTTGGATTCTGATTCTTGTTGTTGCGATTCTTGTTCTGATTTCGATTTTGAAACTTCATATTTTTTGCAAGTGGTTTCAGAACAATAGAGGTTTTTTTAAGCAAATTTTTGAGGTTTCTTATTGTTGGAAACAACAAGAACCCGTTCTTTTAAATCTTGTTTTCTTGCCTCCTCCTCAATACGAAAGCGAGTTATCAAACTTTCCAATGAAAATTCTTTGGTTTTGTGTCTCAAAATATTTTTGAAATCTTTCCAACTTGGGGGAAGCTTGTCAATAACGACAACAACTTGAAACTGATCATTTAAATCCATATATGCCCTCAGAAATTATCTCATGAGCAATTTGTTGCAGCTCATGGGATTGAGCTTCAACAGATTTGTCATCCGTCACTTGGTATTTCAAATAACGGCTGACTGCAAATTCTTTGCTCCAGCTTCTTCGGTGTCATATTTTTTCTGAAGGGCATCCTAAACTTTTTTTGCAGAATCACAGTTTGCATAATAATCATAAAGACTATCAGAGAGTCCATTCAAAATATAATTTTAGCAAAGAAAATCATTTTCATTCCAAATGCCAGACTCTCTGATTTGAGCAACAATTGGATTTTCAGAAACAGTGGGCTTTTCAGAAAGACAAAAAGATTGCAATTTTTTCGTAGTTAAGAAAAACATCATTTTCATCCTCCACCGTTTAAAGTGAAGGCCCTCAAATTTGAAGGGTTTGTTGAGGTCAGGGGTAACAGAGAGCATTGAAGATTCCATGACAGATGTAAAAGCGTCTTAAAATTGTTGCTGCAGAAACTAAAAAGAACAATGTTACCAATAACAGTAGCCTTTGACGTTTTTCTTGGGATGAGTCGCGGACTTAGTCGCTCTCTTAAGACGCTTCGCGGCTCTGCCCAAGTTGTGCAAGCAGTTCGGATGAAGGCCATGACGTCCCTAGGATAAAGCATCCCAGAAATCGCCTTTGTCTCAAAAATCCTTGCACGGAGGAAGATCGAAAAACCCACACCCTTTCAGAACTAGTTGCTCAGAAACTTTAGAGAAAACTGTGTATTGAAAATTTTCTGTAACTCTATTTTTTTTTGCTCTCTGTCAATTGTATATTTATTTTATGAAAGCAGTTTTCTGTATATATAAAATATATTCTGAACATTGGAAAATACAAAATTGCAGAACGTGGAAAGAAAACTGGGAACGTTGGAGAAAAATTCTGGAGTAAAAAATATGGAGGAGTTTTTGGGAGACTTGGTCTCCAACTGATTCAATCCAAATAAAACTCTTCAGCTTATAAAATATTTTTTTTTCAAATAAATTTTGTATAAATATATATATATATAGGAGTAGACTCATACCCACATCCACACCCGAGCCCGGAACGGAGCAGGGCGGGGTGGCGGCGGCGGTGCGCGCGCGTGTGTGTGTTTTGTGGTAAACCTAATTCGGCCTAGGTCCTCCCTCTTCACAAAACTTGGTACCCCCAAGGGGCCCAACCTTTCCTCCAACCTCCATTTGTATATATCCTTCCCACTTCCTCTAATTTTTCTATGTAGGACAAGTAAAATAATATTTGGGTTGGTTTGTGAATAAGACAAAACTTAAAACCAATTTTCAAAAGTTTTCCCTCAAACTTTCCCTTCAATTTTAAAATACACTCTTTCCAACACTTTTGATCACCAATATGCATGTTGCACTGGCTATATGGTGTGTTTAATGATAACTCACAATTTCTCAAGACTCCACCATTCACAATACAAATTAGCCGATGACTTAACCAAGTATTTGACAATAACACTGTACCCTCAAGGTCAGCAAAGAAGATCACGAGAGTAAATAGTTCAGAAAAGAAGAACAAGCCATGTTTTTTTTCTTTAGCTCACAGTTTGAATCATTAGCTAAATGTGGGTCATTAAAACTTGGCCACAATACAGGGAGTCATAACTTGAAGCCTCTTTCCAAAATTTCAAAATTTTCATATATCCTTCAAAAATTTTCAAGTGCCTCAAAATTGCGTATACGCCATGTTAGTCTCCAAAATTCTCAACCTTCAATTTGTTAAAAGTGTGGAGATTATTTGTAAGACCATGTTTGCTCAAAAGCTTGTAAAAGCACACTTGCAAAAATCTCACAATCTCAAAAAATCACATCGTCCACTATTTCCATCACATATTACTATATCTCAAAAAATTAAAGATTTGGATAACATACGTACCCTAGCCACATGAAAGCTAAAACTCTTACCCGTTATTCTCCATATGGGTGTCGTTTCAAAATTGTTGGTTCAAATAATTCCAACAATGACAGTACCCATATAAAAGGGTGATTGAGATGAGGCGCGATTACGCTCTCTTAAGACGATACGCTCTTTGTCTCGGGGCAAAAAATGAAAGATGTACCACAGTTTGTTCATCTCAAGGGCTTCATCCATCAACCCGTTATGCCCCACACAGTAGTGATCGGGTATATGGGATGAAATGTACAAGCTAATATGGCACGCTCTTACCTTGACAAGGCAGGAAAACTGTGGGCTGATAAGAAAAGGTGATCGTTGGTTATCAAGTCTGAGACTCGGTGCTTGTCAACTTGCTACCCCAACAATTCAAGTCCCTAAGAAAGGTATACAAGGGACTAATTAGGAAGTACAAGGGCCCATTTTCTATTGCAAATAAGGTGGCGATTAGTGTAGCTACCTTCAAAACTTAAGATCCATCTGGTCTTCCATGTGAGCAATCTAAAGCCATATCAGGCTTTGCTCATAGGATCCTAATAGAAGAGAATCAACACGGGCCCCCTACTATAGTAGTAAACTCCTATGAGAATGAGGTAGAGTACATGATCGCAGACCGAGTCATCTAAAGACGTATAGTTCCTCCTTGCAGGGAAGACATGGTCAAATGGAGAGGACTACTAGAAGGCGATGCTAGTTAGGAGCTGACCGATGCTTTGTGGCAATTCCAAGAGCAAATTTGGAGGTTCCATGAGAAGGATACAACGAGGACATCGCCATCTTAGGTGGGGAAAAGTGTCACATTCAGCTGAATTCTCTACGCAGAGTCCTCCACCAAACGGATGATGGAAACGCTAGAGCCTTATGGAATTCTCTAGAACTTTTTAAAGAATTTTTTTTATATTGAGAACTTATAAATATCCTAGATATTTGTATAGATGGTTTTATAAAATATTTAGAATAATCTTGTAAGGAGGTGGGTAGGGGTGGAACTAGGATTCAGTCTTAGATGAGTATGAACTTACATGGGGTTCGGGGCAGCGCCCCCAGCCTGGCTTTTTTCCAATAGAAATACTGTAATTCTTCATTTTCGAGTTTTGAAAATTGTGTGATTGTTCCGTGGATTTCACATACAGTGAATTAAATGGTATAACATATTTATTGAAAGGCAAACTAATTTCTCCATAACTTTTTCAAACAAAATTGTGTATGTATGCTTGATTGTTTTAATTTTGTTTTACTAGTTTCACTTTTAAAGTAAAGAATCCTTACACGTCCAAGAGGGAAATCTATATGGGCTTAACAATTTGAGGCTAAGTGAGTAAATATGATATTTATGTGATTGGAAACTAAAAATTTTTAAGAACCAAATTGAGATTTCTGAATTTAGAAGAGGCAAATGAAAATTTTAGTTGGGGTAAAAATGTATAAAATATGAAGTAAGGAGGGCAAAAATAAAAATTTGAAAAGATGAGGGAGAAACGTTTACCTTACATGTACATGAGGTATGAATAGTCTAGAGTATGTTCTAGATGCTTTCCACCGTGGGATTGAAGGCATGTGACATAATCTTCGCCATTCATTTGTAGGTGGGGTGGTTATATATAGAGATATCCTCATTTGGCCAAAGCTTCCAAGGGTTGTAAGGGTTTTCTCTAGTGCAAAATAGTTTACATTCTTTCAAACTCCTTAAGCACCCCCTCTCTCTTGTGTACTTCAGTTAGGCTAACTTAGTATCACTAGCAAGGCAGTGAGCCTCTATGTGCCGCACGGAACGCTTGGAGACTACCAAGGCCGTGATAGTATGATATCTAAAGATGTTTCAATGAGTGAGCTATATCACTCCTATAAAATTGTTTCACCTCGTTTTCTCTATGCTAATATACACTAATGTTCTATTGTCATAATAACAAATTAGCTGGTAGTAAGGTTTACAGGTTTGGGTACCTTTACATTTGGTGAATTATTGTAACAATGGATGCTTTAGCTACAATCAATTACCTTAATTATGTAAGATTTGTGAAGCTCCATTTACAAATTTTTGAAACGGATGTCAAGAAGTTGCAAGGTGCTAGGAGGACTTTAAGTCCACAGTTTAGTGTGGATTTGGCATTCGCGGATAAGATAAAGGACTTTATCTATATAAGTGGATGCATTTTAACAGGAGTTCTAATACTCCAACTCATATAACATCTTCTAAATTTAAACATTTTAGATATTTCCAAATCAGGAAGTAGAGGCATGCATCTTGCCTGAAATCATCTATCAAGGAAAACAAATGACTGAACGTTAAGCATAGTGCGCTAGTTGGCCATTGCTCTGGATGCAAAGCAGATCCACATTGCATATAGTATCAAGATAGATGTGCAACCATACACAAGTGATAAAAAATCTTTCTCTTCCCCTGTTTCTTTCAACACTTCAATTTTGGTTGTATTCTAATGTTGATTCTCTTTTTTCTGTGGCTCTTCATGTAATTGATGTTGGAAAATTGGATTTTATATAACTAGTTTTATGTAAACTTTGGCTCTAATTTAAGGTGGGTCTCACATGTTCTTTGGGGAGGGACCACATTGGAATCCGTTCTCCTCCGTGAGGAGATTAATGCCGTATATTTACATGTTGAAATCCAATAAGGGATGAATGAAAAATTGTCATCCAAAGTGGCCCATGTGAAACATTGGTAAAGGAGGAAAATGTGGGAAACCTTGGCTGTCCCACATAGGAAAAACATCAAAGAACTTAAGGGTACATTTAATCTCTGTGAGTTTGATTTAAGTGTAAAGATTGGGACACAACCAAAGACACAACTTTTGGAACACAACCTTAAAGATGTGTCTATATCTCTCCTGTGATGTCACTGGACCCCACAGTGACACAGGAATGAGATAGACACATCTCTGGGGTTGTGTCCCAAAAGTTGTGTCTTTGGGTGTGTCCCAAGTATTACCCTTGATTTAATTACAATTTTGTTTATACAGATTGTCTTTAGGAATAACAATCTTTAGATGAATTTGTCTTTTCCTTTCTTGGGTAATCTGAACAAAACTGAAATAATAATTCTGTTTTGAATATTTGTTATACTAATTTGTTTGAGGAAAAAAAAACTGTTTTGAAAATTTTTTTTAACTGTTTCTGTACTGTTAGATAATCTGGTTTTTTTAAAACTGATTTATTATTAGTCTATAAAAATTGTAATATGTTTACTGTTTATTTAAATCTGCTGTGTTATTAAAACTGCTTTTTATAAATCTATTTTATAAAATTGTTTTATAGATTATAAACTGTTTAATAAAACTATCTTATAAACTGGAAATTGTTTTCAGTTTCCAAATTAGTTATTAAATAAGTTTTTATTAATTTTGTGATAATAAAGAAACAATTTTTTTTAAATATTTGTTTTCAGAATGGCAACTACTTCATCTATTCCTGTTCCTACCGAGAATCTGTCTCATGGGGAAAAACCGGAAAAGTTCAATGGAACCGATTTCAAACGTTGGCAACAAAAGATGCTCTTTTATTTAACCACATTGTATTTGGCTAAGTTGAACTCATAGAAGGAGGAACTAATAGTGCCCCTGTTGATTCATGAAAGAATTCCGATTCGTTGCATGTGTCGAAACTATATTCTAAATGGATTAGACAATACTCTTTACAATGCATATTATAAAATGGAATCAGCAAAGGCACTTTGGGATTCTTTAGACAAGAAATATAAAACCGAGGACGCCGGCATGAAGAAATTCGTAGTTGGCAAATTTCTTGACTATAAGATGATAGATGAAAAATCTGTGATTAGCCAAATTCAAGATCTTCAAGTAAATCCTACATGATATTCATGCCGAAGGGATGTCTCTAAGTGACTCTTTCCAAGTGGCTGCGATTATTGAAAATTTGTCGCCTACTTAGAAAGACTTCAACAATTATCTCAAGCATAAACACAAAGAGATGAATCTTGAAGATTTAATTGTGAGACTAAGGATTGAAGAAGAAAATCGTGGTTCCGAAAAGAAGAGTGTAAGTTCCTCTCTTGGAGCAAAGGCCAATGTTGTGGAACAAGGTCCAAAGAAAAGGAAGCATGATGGCGGAGGTCCAAGTCAAGGAACTCATGGTCCTAAGAAATTTAAAGGCAAGTGCTATAAATTATGGCAAAAATGGACATCGTGCGAAGGACTGTCGTAAGCCAAAGAGGAAGCCAAATCAACAAGCTAATTTGGCCGAGGTGGAGACATTTTCCAACGATTTTTTCGACATCAATCTCTCCGCGGTTGTTTCCGAATACATTCTGGTTGGTAATACCAAAGAATGGTGGGTGGATACTGGGGCTACGTGCCGTATTTGTTCAAACAAATGGATGCTCTCTACTTACAAGCCTGTGACTCATGAAGAACAACTCTATATGGGTAATGCTTCAAGCTCTAAGGTGGAAGGACATGGGCAAGTGATTCTGAAAATGACCTTGGGCAAAGAACTAACTCTCAATGATGTGCTTCATGTGCCCGATATTCGCAACAATTTGGTTTCGGGGTCATTGCTTAGCAAAAATGGCTTTAATTGGTGTTTGTTTATGACAAGTTTGTACTCGCTAAAAATAAGATGTATGTAGGAAAGGGCTACCTTAGTGATGGGCTCTTTAAGATGAATGTAATGACTGTTGTACCCAAAGTAATTAATAATAATAACAATGCTTCTTCTTACTTGCTTGAGTCTTCTAATATTTGGCATGCTCGATTAGGCCATGTTAATTATGATACTTTGCGTAGACTAAGTAATCTGTATTTTTTTGCCAAAATTTGATATTGATAATAAGTATAAATGTGAGATATGTGTTGAATCTAAAATGACAAGACCTCCTTTTAAATCTGTTGATCGTGATACTGAACCTTTATATTAAATACATAGTGATATTTGTGATTTAAAGTTTGTACAAACTAGAGGGGGTAAAAAGTATTTTATAACTTTTGTGGATGATTGTACTAGATATAGTTATGTATATTTGTTAAGAAGCAAAGATGAAGCAATAGAAATGTTTAAACATTATAAAAATGAAGTTGAGATTCAACTTAGCGAAAAGATTAAGGCAATAAGAAGCGATAGAGGTGGTGAATATGAATAACCCTTTGAGGAGTTCTGTGGAGAACATGGAATCATTCATCAAACTACCGCTCCTTATTCACCTCAATCTAATGGTATTGCTGAACGCAACAATCGAACATTGAAAGAAATGATGAATGCTATGTTGTTAAGTTCTGGACTACCCCAGAATTTGTGGGGGGATGTGACACTCTCTACAAATTATATTCTCAACAAAGTGCTTCACAAGAAAACCCGAAAGACACCTTATGAATTATGGAAAGGTCATAGACCATGTTACAAATTCTTAAGAGTGTGGGGGTGCTTAGCAAAAGTGCCTGTCCCTAAACCTAAAAGGGTGAAAATAGGACCCAAAACCATTGACTGTGTATTCATTGGTTATGCCAATAATAGTAGTGCATATCGCTTTTTGGTGTACAAGTCTGACATTCCCGATATTCATGTCAATACATTTATAGAATCAAGGGACGCCACATTCTTTGAGGATATATTCCCTTATAAGAATGCATCAGAGTCGACAATGTCCAAAAGATGTACGAATGATACTCCAATAGATCAAGACCCTTCAAACTTGGAACCTAGACGGAGTAAGAGGGAAAGAGTGGTAACATCCTTTGGCCCTGATTTTCTAACAAATCTGGTAGAAGATGAACCTCGAACGTTCAAGGAAGCAATGTCCTCTCCGGAAGCTTCATATTGGAAAGAAGCTATCAATAGTGAAATTGAATCTATTATGCAAAACCATACTTAGGAATTGGTGGATCTTCCATCTAGCTCAAAACCTCTGGGTTATAAATGGATCTTCAAAAAGAAGATGAAAGCAGATGGATCAATAGATAAGTATAAAGCTAGACTTGTAGTCAAGGGCTATAGGCAAAAGGAAGGACTGGATTATTTCAATTCTTATTCTCCCGTTACAAGAATAACGTCTATTCGGATGCTCATTGCTATAGCATCACTGAATAATCTTGAAATCCACCAAATGGATGTAAAGACAACATTCTTGAACGGAGAATTAGAAGAAGAAATATATATGGAACAACCCGAAGGGTTTGTGGCTCCTGGACAAGAGAATAAAGTGTGCAGGCTTGTTAAGTCTTTGTACGGCCTAAAACAAGCACCGAAACAATGGCATGAGAAATTTGATAATGCAATATTATCAAATGGATTCAAAATCAATGAGTGTGACAAATGTGTGTACGTGAAGAGCACTCCAAAAGGATATGTCATTGTATGTCTCTACATTGATGATATGCTTATTATAGGTAGCAATACCGAGATGATAAGAATTACTAAACAATTTTTATCTAATAGGTTTAATATGAAAGACATAGGTGTCGCAGATGTTATATTAGGAATTAAAATTTCTAAAACATCTGAAGGACTAGTATTGTCTCAATCTCATTACATTGACAAGGTACTTGAAAAATTTAAGAAGTATGAGATCAAACCTAAGAAGACACCAATCGATGTAAGTCTTCACTTAGCTAAGAATAAAGGAATAAGCATTTCTCAACTAGAATATTCACGTATCATAGGCAGTCTAATGTACATTATGAACTGCATTCGACCAGACATAGCCTACTCAGTGAGTAAATTAAGCCGATTTACAAGTAATCCTGGAGAAACCCACTGGAAGGCTATACTAAGAGTTTTGGGATATTTAAAGGAGACTCAAAACTATGGGCAGTAATTTACCAGATATCCATACCTACTCGAAGGTCACTGTGACGCAAATTGGATATCTGATTCTAAAGACTCAAAGTCTACAAGTCGATATGTCTTTACACTTGGAGGCGTAGCCGTATCTTGGAAATCCTCAAAACAAACGTGTATTACAAGATCTACAATGGAATCCAAATTCATTGCCTTAGATAAAGCTGGGGAAGAGGCCGAATGGCTTCGTAACTTCCTAGAGGATATTCCAAATTGGTCAAGACCTGTGCTTGCTATATGTATACATTGTGATAGCCAATCTGCGATTGGTAGAGCACAGAGTCACATGTATAATGGTAAGTCTCGTCATATTCGTCGATGACATAATACCGTTCGACAGTTGCTCTAAAATTGGATCATATCCATTGACTATGTAAAGTCAAAGGAAAACATAGCGGATCAACTATGTTAGTAAATCTTATAGTTTTACACTAGGGCAAGTTCAAAGCCACTAGGCTACTTAGTTTGAAGCAGTAATTCTTCGTCGATACTCGAACTGTGTCAGCATTTTCATTTACATTGATAGGTCGCCAATTTCATTCATGTGGGGGATTATTGGTAAATTGGATTTTATATAACTAGTTTTATGTAAACTTTGGCTCCAATTTAAGGGATTTTATATAACTAGTTTTATGTAAACTTTGGCTCCAATTTAAGGTGGGTCCCACACGTTCTTTGGGACGGGACCACATTGGAATCCGTTCTCTTTCGTGAGGAGATGAACGTCGTATATTTACATGTTAAAATCCAATAAGGGATAAATGAGAAATTGTCATCCAAAGTGGCCCATGTGAAACATTGGTGAAGGAGGAAAATGTGGGAAACCTTGGTTGTCCCACATAGGAAAAACATCAAAGAACTTAAGGGTATATTTAAGAGGAAAGTATCCTAAGGGGCATGCCCCTTTGGGGTACCCACTTTTGTTAAGGGGAGAGGACCTAGGCTTTTGTGGGATTTATCCCAGGCGCGCACGCCGTCGCCGACCGACCGGCTGGGCTTGGGCACGGGCCGTAGGTCCGTGGTCCTATGCTTGGGCTTGGGCTTGGGCTTCTTTGAAAATTAACTAATCTTTTTGGACAAAATTCATTTGAATTTTCCTCCAATTTTAATTTTTCCAAATAGTCATGTCCTTCCAGAATAATAAGGTCCTATTTGGATGTGTTTTTTCGTACAGTCACCACTCCAACAGTTGCAATGCTCTGTTTGGATGTGTTGATTCGAATAGTCACTAGACTGTCGATATATTCTCATCGGGTTTCATTTCACCGTAAGCCTTTTCTCATTTGATCCTTGCTTTCACCTCAGAACAGCATTGTCTGAGCTGTTTACCCATACCACAGCTAAACTTTGGTGTACCATAAACTTAAATTTTACTATCCTACTAAACTCAAGTTTGTTACGCATGTACAACACTATTGTGGAACGACAAACTTAAATTTGTCGAAAGTTGTGGTATATATGGACCATACCATTGTGGATGCTCTTAGGCAAAAAGTGCGCTTATCTTGGTATATTTTGCTTTAGTATGGCTTGTTTTTTCCCAATTGGATGAATGCTGAGTTGTATGCTCTTGATAATCTTAATTATATACTAGTCGATAACTCGTGTCATGCATGGGTTGTATGCTATATCAATAAATTGACATGCAATTATAACAGCTGGAGCAACAACAATATTTGAAAAGAATGACAACGTACAATATATTAAAAAAAACAAATAGAAAGTGGTAAGAAATATCACAACTAATTAGTAAGGTCCAATTAAAGGCATAATTAATTAATCCTTAATTATTAAACTAGGGTGTTTTGAAACTTAAAGACAGAAATAGAGTTAATCATTTTTACTAATAACAACTCTATAGAGTTGTTCTTAGTAAAAACGAGTTTTTATTTAAAATCGGTGTTACTAAAACCGACTTAAAGTAAATCATTTTTTTTCTACGAAAATAGGTATTTCCTGAAGAAAAAAAAAAGAAAAAGGAAAAGGTGTAAAAACGACTTTATAAAAGTCGTTTTTACAAGTAACAACTTGAAAAAAGTCGGTTTTAGTAAAAACGACTATAAAGTCGTCATTACCATAAACGACTTTCAAATCGGTATTACTAAAATCGACTTAAAAGTCGTTCTTGGTAAAACCGACTTATTTAGGAAATGACATCTTCCCAGTGTTGTTCAATCAATGCAACTTTTGCCACCCTAAAGTCGATTTTACCAAACCCTCCAAATTAATTAAAGAAAATCATCTACTAGGTAATTTCAAAATTTATAATTTTCACGATTCTAAAAAAATTATATCTGAAGCTGTTTGAACAATTTTCATAATTCTTTTAAATTTTATGAAATTTTCAAGATTTTTCACTATTGTGAAATCTATTTTCAGCATGTTGACAAATCCTTTGAAACACATCAATATTTTATTCCAAAATCATGATTTTTTTCCCTTCAAGCTAGTTTTCTCGTATAAATAGTTTTAAAATTTATGTAATTTTCAATTCGAAGAGAAAGAAGAGACCGATCTATATGCTAACCCCAAGGTCTTTTATCTTTTAAAAATTAGAAATTTGATAAAAAAAAAAAAAAAGTCTTCTCATTTTAGAATTATTAAGTTTAAAAGACAATTCATTTTTTTTTTGACTCAAAACTCTATGACTACTACAAATTAATCGGATCAAATCTCTATGTTTTAAAAATTATGTGAAATTTTACTTAACTAGTTCGTTCATTTACAAATTATCTGAAATTTCACATAACTTTTAATAAAATAAAAAAATACACCGGGTTAAACCTAATACTACAAAAGTCGATATTAAGTAACTTTTGTCTAAATTTCTCATTAAAAAATGGGTAGATGATATTAATAAACCAAACACAGTTCAATTAACTGAAGGGTGGTAGATGATATTAACCAAAAATAAAATAACAATCAATCATAATAAATTCATATTAAAAAAATATACACAAGGGGTAAATTGAATTAATTAACAAACTAAAAAATAAAAAAAATATTAACAACGGGTTGCATAATGTAATTAATTAATACATATATATATATATACATCTACATCTACATATACATATACATACATATATACACATAATGTATATATTATCTATATACATATATACATACCTCGCCGGAGAGAGAGAGAGAGAGAGAGAGAGATCACCGGAGATATATATATATATATATATCGCCGGAGAGATGAGATAATATGAGAGTGAAAATCAGAAAACGAGAATGGAGGAATTGACTTAAAAGTCGTCATTAGTAAAAAAGACGACTTTATTTAAAGTCGTAGTTGGTAGCACCGAGTTTAATAAAAGTCGTGATTAGTAAAACCGACTTATAAAGTCATCTTTGGTAACACCGACTTATTCTGCATCACTGGTCAGATGTCCAGTCAAAAAGACAGAGAGGACTAAAGTTGTTTTTTGTAGAACCGACTTTATTTTAAGTCGTTTTTAGTATAACCGACTTTTACTAATATTCAATTTTCCCTTTTCCAAAATTCGTAGAAAAAATCATTAAAATTTGATATTAAACTCAGTTTTAGTAAAATCGATTGTAAATAAAAACTCGGTTTTACTAATTACGACTCTATAGAGTCGTCTTTAGTAAAAAAACGATTTACTCTGTTTATGTCTTTAAATTTCAAAACACCCTAATTTAATAATTAAGTATTAATTATTCTTTTTTGTGGAAGCAACTCTCAATTAGTCACATGGTACGAATGAATGCGATATAGATATCAAAATTAGTCACAGTTCTAAATAAACATCTTGTTGAGTGTAATGACTCTGTTTTTTTTTTTTTTGGAAAGTTGAGCAGCGAGGGAGATGTCGCTCGAGCAAGGCTGTGACGACGTGCTCGATCAGGCCAGTATGGGACAGGCCGAGCGAGATTCGGCCAATTTGATGGTAATAGTTCGATCGTTTGGCTGATGGACTTGCCAATATTAAGAATTTCAAACTCTGTTTTTATTTTATTATTTGGTAAGAATTTTCCAAACCAGGCATGTTGGCAATTTGGTTTTGTGTACACATGCATTTTATACTTGTCATATATGCATGTATGTATTAGTTTGGGAATGAAAAAGTTGAAGATGATAAAATTTGTCTTATGCGGATATTTTGATAGTTGTAGAGATTTAACGGAAATGCTAGATGCACCAAAAAAGTGCACAACGAGCTTAAAATTATTGGACTTCGTGCTGAAAAGTCTGTACACACAAAAAGACAAAAAAAAAAAAGGAGTGTACAGCTTTTTCAGCACGAGGTTCAACAAATTAAAGCAAGTTGTGCATTTCGTTGTGCACTTTTTTTGTGCATCTATCATTACTCGAGATTTAATTGGTCTTGTAAACGTACGTTCTAAAAAAAAAACCTTTCATATAATCCTTCCATTTTATGTGTCCATCTTTCTTTTTTGGAATGTCCCAAAATTATTGTACACTTTCCTAAATTAGTATATAAAATTTACTTAGTTTCCTAAACTACCCTTTCTTGCAATCAACACCAAAACAAAATAAAAAAAATAAAGTGCAATGATTATGGGCAATTGTGGAAAATAAGTATAGATTCTTTTTGTCCCCTTAAATAGTTGGATTTTCCAAGATGGACACATAAAATGGGACGAAGGTAGTACTGTATTTCTTTTTAAACCAAGTTAAAAACAAAAGAAAAGGGCCGGCCAAACTTTTACGGAATAAGAAAAGGAAAAATAACTTGGCTTTTAAGTATAGAATTAGATAGATAGATTAATAAGGATCGCTAGATATTGCAGGGAAGGGAAGGCCTTTCAGGAACCAAAAAAAAAAAAAGAAAAAAAAAAGTGATCGATATATCTATCTTCAACCATGGATATAATAAAAGTTGTTATTTATGATCACATGTGAATGTGGCACATTGATTAAGTATATATATATATATATATATAAGCTAGCTAGTACAAACAAACAAAACAAACTTAATTGTCTTATATATATATATATATATATATACACACACACACACATGATACATATATGTAGATGCAGGGATATATAGCTAGATGGATTATGGATATGTTAACAGGGCTTAGCGCAGAAGCAACGTTTACGGGCACCTCGGCACCAGCCATCAGAGAAACCTTCATTCCTGCAGACAAGGCCACAGTTGTGGTCACTCAAACATATCCCCTTAAACCCATGGCTCTGCGCCTCGCATGTTCTTCCCTTCATCTCATCTTCATCATTCCCACGGCCCCTGCCACCGGCTGCCATTATTCCCTGCTGCTGCTGCTGCTGCTGCTGCTCTTCTGCATGTACATGTACGTACAATATTTAATAATTTACATTAATTAATTAAATTAAATTAATTATAGCACTCTCAATCAATATATAATAATTCGACAGATCGATGTTTATAAAAGAGAGAGAGAGAGAGAGAGAGAGAGAGAGAGAGAGAGAGACGACTCACGAGATGCCACAAGAAGTAGCAGTACCAGCAGCATGACCCAAAAGAACCACCGCCTAATCTCCATGATCACGATGATCAACAACCCCCAACTTAACCTTAACCTTAACCTTTCTTTTTAATTAGCTAATACTACCTAGCTACTATATATATATATATATATACATGAGCTAGGTAGTAGCTAGCTAGTACATGAGTTCAGCCGAGTGACACGTTAGTTTTGCTGAGTTTGGCTAGGAAGCACAGACGTTCAATCTTTGGAATGACAATTGTTGTGAGGGTGCATGAAGCTTTTGTCCCAACTGCCCATTTTCATACACGCATTCATCATTTTGTACTTATTTGCATGCATTGTATAATTAAAAAGGCAGTAAGCTCTCCAATTTTGACTTGCATTCCCAAAATTCTTTGTTTAATTTCCTGATGACTTGGTGAGTGATAAGATATTATTGAAACGTACGTGACGCCGGAGGTGGCGGGTATGATTGGAGCAAATTAATTACCCTCTTAATATTATTTGTTTGAATTAAACGGTTATAATTTTATTATTTTTTAACATTTTGGGTTGACACTTAAAAAAATATATATTATTTACTTTTTCAAGATCTATGCATTAGACTTGCTTATGAATTTTACAAAAACAACTAATTAATTTGAGCCGGCCTCAATTTGAGCTCTTTTGGTTTACTGATACAAATATATAATAATATCAAATGATCATAACTTTCTCATTTTATTTTATTCCATATATATAGCAATGTGTGGCACTCTCCATGTAATTGGGATGTCACATGGCATTGCCATATAATACTGTTATCTATATATATATACAACTGAATGTAAATATAATAAGAATTGAATTTAATAAAAAAAAAAAAAAAGAACATGTCTCCTACAATGTTACAATAATTTCCCTCACTGTAACTGACTCTCCCTACCATGTATTTTTTATTTTTTAAGAATTTCTAGGTTATATAAAGAATTTAAAAAAAAATCAATGATACTCGTGCATAGCACGGGCCAACGCTAGTATATATATATATATATATATATGTATGTATGTATATATATGTATATATATGTAGAGAGACAGAGAAAAATAATTATTTTATGAGACTTTTAAAAATAGAAGGGTAAACTAGTCATTTAGAACAAAATTGACACATTTAACTTTTCTGTTTGATCAAAGGGTAATACTTGGGGCACAACCAAAGCCACAACCTTTTGCTCACAACCTCCATTTTGTGTCTATCTCTCTTTTGATGGGTCCCACAGTGCCAGTGACCCCACAGTGCCCACTAGGAGAGAGAGAGAGACACAAAATGGAGGTTGTGAGCAAAAGGTTGTGGCTTTGGTTGTGCCCCAAGTATTACTCTTGATCAAATAACAGTTGACTAATGGAATGGGAGGTAAGTGTAACCTGTTGTTAGATATGTGCCCTCAAACTCGGTCTTTATGTATACGACATTTAGTATTTTATATAGCTCTCCATAAATTAATTTAGGGTTTTCTAAACCTCTTATATCCTCTCTATTTGGGTTCCCACATAACCCTAGCCTTTTCGAAGAGTATCGAGGAGACATAAGGGTGAAGATTTCTTAGAGAAAGTTACTGCATATTGCAAGAAGAAGACAAAATCAGAATTGGGTTCAAGACCAAAAGGTAATACTCTTGTCCCTATCATCCCTACGCATATATAGAATTGATAAGTAGTAGATCCAAGGCAACCAATTAAGTTTTTGAAACTATTTTTCCGCTGCGCATAAGATTTAATTTTTCGTAATATAAATCCTTCACCTAACTACAAAGTTCAAGGGAGGTTGGTGTAATTTTTTAAAATACAAGAGAGGTTCATGTAATTAAGTCAAACCTCAGGAGAAGGCTTGGTGTAATTTTTTTTTCGAGATTTATGTCTCTATGCATAACAATTTTGTAAAAGGGTCTATTTTTATTAAATTCATGAAGAAAAAAAAAATAATAAAAAAACTCTAGGATTTCATAGTAAATACAATTCTTGTTTTTCTGATTCCAAAATATCAAATCTTACATTTAAAAATAAAAAATAAAAAAATAAAAAAAAAAAAGAAGTAGAGACTTGCTGAAGATTTTTAGTCCTAAAAGGGTATTTTTGTCCCAAAGTTGAGACAAGTACCTATGGGTTTATTGTTTACACTCGTGAACTTCATATCTCACATATTTTTGTTTCCATATAGATAGACCTATGGCTGAAACTCGAGGAATTTTTGGTGTCTTTGCGGTACCACGTGACAGACCTATGTGATACCCTTCAACCAATTAGAGAGAGCCTTTCGAGTGGGACTCGCACCCCCTGAAGTCCAAATTTTAGGTGTAGGTGGTCTTACCTAAAAAGCTCTCTCTCATTAACTAGAGGATATCACATAGACATACCACGTGGTACCCCAAAGTACCCAAAAAACAATTAGGGAGATTTTTTTTCCTAGGTCTTTATTTGGGGGAGGGCGGGTGTTGAGTTCCAAGAAACCATGTCTTAGCAACAAAGCCCATCACCTGGGGGTTCTGAACTAAAACAAGAGTGAGGATACATATACATTGGAAAGTCACAGAACAATGTCAACTGGAGGCAGCAGTATATTGAAGTGAGCTATAATCAAAACAATAGGGAAAAAGAAAAATATCCAGTGCATGTCCGAGTTTTCATTATTTTCAATACCATCATCGCCCAGGGTCAAAAGCTTACATAAAGACAACACATGTCATTCAAGCACAAAACTGAAACTATCAAATTTGTAACTTAACTACTCCTTTAACCAAATTCATTGCATTGGCTCAAATTTGCTGCAAATCCACCCTCTCCTTGTGTACTTAGTTGCTAGCCGCAACCAATGCCATGTGCTCTATCAGGTCCAGCACTCGGTTGCTGAATAAAGGCAACGAAATAATTTCATTTTTCATTAACCATAACAATGCACAAAAAAGAGCCCACATGTGCGTGCGTGTGTGTGTGTGTGTGTGTGTGTGTGAGAGAGAGAGAGAGAGAGAGAGACACCATACCTGTAACCCCATTCGTTGTCATACCATGAAACAAGCTTCATGAAGGATGCATTTAGCCCTATTCCAGCCTTTGCATCAAATATGCTTGACCTGGTATTCAACAGCCAAAATAGAAAGTGAGAACACAATATTACTCGAGCAACAAATTTACCTAAGTGAAGATCAAAGATTCATCCAAAAGGCACCGGGAGAAAATTTTGATAATTAGATTTGGGGCAAAGTGAAGAACTTAAATAAAGAAAAAGCTTACAGAGGTCCTGACCTTTTCCTTTTGTTTTAAAAAACACAGAAAATAATTTCACAATTACTATAACAGCTGGAACGGTATCCAGTACTGTGTAGATGGAATACCAAGCATCTCAAACTCATCAATTCAATTAAGAGTGCATTCATCTTGAAAATAGTTCTTAAATTATGAAAACTGATGGGTGTTTGGTTTGTGTTGTAAAAAAGCCACACACACACACACACACACACACACACACACACACACAGAATTTTCTACCTCGAGTCACCAACAAAATCATTGGAGACAACATCCTCGTCAGTATATCCAAGAATGCCTTTCAGTGGACCCTCGGATGCATACCTTTGGTGAGAAAATCAGAGGTTAACTTAGAAATTCATATTACATTGAGGAAGCTTTGACAAAAAGTAGCAAGGCAGACATACTTTATGGCTACTTTGACATCTTCATAAGATGCACTCTTCTCAAGTCGACAAGTTAAGTCCACAACAGATACATTAGGTGTCGGGACACGGAAGGCCATTCCAGTGAGCTTCCCATTGAGCTCTGGAAGAACTTTTCCCACAGCCTACAAAATACAAAGGAAGAATCTTAGCTTATAGAAATCTGCAAGGATTCATCTTTCTTTCTTTTTTTAATTCGAGCTCATCGATCTCATACCTTTGCAGCACCAGTTGAACTAGGGATGATATTCTGCCCAGCTCCACGCCCACCTCTCCAATCCTTCCTTGAAGGGCCATCCACGGGCTTTTGTGTTGCTGAATATCAAAGAGCACAACAATATTACCAAACAAACATAAAAGAATGTGCCGACACACACACACACACACACACACACACACCTGTGGTAGCATGCACAGTGGTCATTAGTCCCTCTAGTATGCCGAACTCCTCATGAACCACCTGCAAGATATACAATGAAGCATCATAATTTCAGATCCATTCAAATTTCCAATCAAGAATGAATTGATTTGGTTAAGTCCATGTATGAATCTTTTACATTAAGATATGAAAAATCCTGTAGGAATGGTGTTGGTGGTTTTCGGCATTGGTCGCTGTTTGCCTATCGGTCTCTTTAGGCAAATATTGTGCCTTCGATGGTACAGCTGGTTGGATGTATTTTTATCACAGCCATCCCCTTACTCATTTTGTCCCTATAGCAGCTAGCAGAAGAACTTTTGGTTGTCTCAGTTCCTATGTCAGTGTCCTTAGCTGTTGTGTTTATGAGTAACATTCCATGGCCCAGCTTCGGTGGCTGTTGCTCTATTTTATTGGAGCTCAGTGCAGCTTAATTTTTTTCTTTTGTTTGTGTGCGTGCCCCTATGATATCGTATATAGCCCCTTTTCTTTAAAACAATTTACCTTGCCTAAAAAAGGATGCAATTTCGTGAAGAGGGGTAGCTAAGACACAGTATTCTAACAAATAGGTTGCGGAAGATAGACTAGATGCAACTTGGACAGGTTTCCTTCAATTAAGGATTCTTGACAGAGTTGACAAGCTGCAATTTCATCTATACTTTGGAGGGAGCAGTAACAGACTAGTACGTAGTGGCCAATGCGGGCAAAAACTAATTTTCTCATCCTCGTGTACAAGGAAATAAACATGTCAATCACCATTAGCCAGCAATAGTTAACAAAACTAAGGGACAAAAGACTCCGTGAGATTTTAGAATGCACTCAAAACCTTGGCAAGAGGAGCAAGGCAATTGGTGGTACAGCTTGCATTAGAAACAATGTCCATGCTAGGCTTGTATGTGGTCTCATTCACTCCCACCACAAACATGGGTGCATCAGCTGAGGGAGCTGAGATTACCACCTTCTTGGCACCACCCTGCAAAGTAAAACTGTAAATTTTCAAACCTTGGGTGCCATGTGCTGAGTCAGCAGACAAACGTGCACATGCACTCACAGAAAATATATTACAACCTTCTTGTGTGCTGAAGCCTTCTCAAGTGTTGTAAAAGCCCCAGAAGATTCAACAACATAGTCAGCTCCATAATCACCCCAGGGGATCTCTTCGGGGTTCCTGAGAAGATATAATTTGGAATGCTAATGTTGGTACTAGAATATATCTGAATTACATTATCACTTGACTTAGCGCGTTCTAGCGTGCAGGTACTGAATAGCAATTTCAAAAGACAGAAATTTCAAATAAGGGCATCTGTGCAATACCTTTTGCTTGTAATCTTAATCTGTTTCCCATTGATTTCTAAAGTGGACTCATCCAAGACCTCGATTGTTCCCTTGAAGACTCCATGGGTGGAATCATACTTCAACATGTAAGCCTGAAAGAAGAGGAGAATAAGGAGAGAGAGAGAGAGAGAGAGAGAGAGAGGCAGAGGTAAAAGAAGGGAGGGAGAAGAGGAGACAAATCTCGCCTGTTCCTAAAATGCACAGATACTACTTGTCCGCACACTTATGAACAAAATGATAACTATCATCCAGCTAAAAGGTAAGAAGTTGATCCTTATAATAAAAGTGAAAAGATAATAAATAAAAAACCAAACAATCCCAAACGAAAAGAAACAGGATAACTATGTATCAAGGCTGAGAAGCAAATGGACAGCATGATCTGCAACACTCTGCCTATTGTAAGCGAGTATTTCTAAGGATTACTGATAATTACTTGTCGCTCCCAGTCCCCACACCAACAACATACCATGCCTTTACAAGTTAAATGACTGCTGTCCTGCCTGTCCATACACTGTACGACTTGGATGTTCAGATAATGACATGTAGGATTGATAATGTATTACCATTATATGTCTGAGATACTTGTGAAAAAAATTGTGATGATTAGATACCAATGATAACATACTTATGCACCAAATTACTTTTATAAATTTTCAGATTTCCATTGATAGTGAAACATTAGTTCGTTGGCACATCCAAAGTGTATTCTCAAGAATAATGGAAAAAGGCAGAGTTTATATGTTCACATCAAGTTCAAATGGAATTTCTAAAAATATAGGTCACTCTCCCTGCCTTCCAGAGGGGCCATACTTCATTTCTATATAACGGGAACTGACTTGTACCAACTTTAGCAAACATTAGATCAAAATAACACTGAGAGTGCATGGTATCTAAGCTGAACCAAGTACTATGGTGTTAGACCAAGGTTGGTCAAACTTTTGTCTTGCTGAGTCAGCATGATTGACACTGGCACAATCAATTGCATTAATACTAGGCCCATGATTGTTCTAAAGCACCTCAACCAGACTCTAGCATGCTTGTTCTAAAACTAGCAGAAGATCATATTTTCATTGAAAATAAAATCATGCTACCTCTTCTAGTCAATAAAGACAAAAGAGACCAGTCCAAGGAAAATTCACATTCTCACCATGTACTTAGCATCAATAAAAGGATCATTGACTGCTACCACATCAATATCATCCCTCCAAGTTGCTACTCGTAACACCAATCTTCCAATCCGTCCAAAACCTTCAGGTGCAGAATCACATACATATATATATATATATATATTCATTACGATTCTTTTATATCAGTTAAACAAAAATGGAAAAAGAAAAAGAAAAAGAAACTGATGTATGTCGGAGAACAAATGAAACAGATGACATTTATTTATTTGTAAAAAAAAAACAGATACCATTGATTCCAATCTTAGTCTTCCCACTGCTTCGTGACTCTAAAGAAAAACAAATTGAAATTGTTAGCAAACACAACAGCTTGATTACCTGTACCCGTTACAACCTAGAATCAGAAGATATAGGTGAAAATCTCATTCTTACTCTGAATAGTAGGAGGCACTTGAGTGGCAGTGGCTTTAATAGGCTGGAAACTCTGTGAACTGTGTTTCCTATATAATTTCAGGCAAAATAAAAAATAAAAAAAAATAGAGCAAACACATTACTCAAAGCCACAATAAAAATATTAATAATAACAGTAATAGTAACAAGAAGAATAAAAGAGGAAAAGGAAGTAAAGGAGTACTCAACTGTAAGAAATTGGACTCGACAGAAACAGAAGTACCAAAAATGGTTGACTGAAGCTTTGCAGACTTAAATTGGCAATTGAAGGCGATGCATGACACCTGAAGAAACATGTAAAATAGATGTCTATCAATCATGCATCCAGAAACAAAAGGTAATAAAAATTAAGCAGCACACACACACATATACATATATATATATATAGAAAGATCATACAACAAAATATCAACACGTAGAAATTAATGGAACTCAAGTCGGCTAAAAAGCTACGAGTCTTCATGCATAACGAAAGTTCAAATAATTTGAGCCCTCTTTTTTTATTCCAAGCAGACAACGAACAAAAAATATACATCAGTTAAAAGCACTGGAAAATTAGCTGAGCTTTGTAATTGTAAGACCTAAGCAATCTCTGATTACTAATACTGAGGTATTTTCCCAGCAACCAAACGGAACCAAAGAACTTACATCTCTGAACATATTCGATCGACGAAATACTAATACTAATATAGTATAAATAAAGCTAAAGCCTAGCAGAGAAGGTCAAACCACCGTCTCTAAAATGGATGATAAAAAATAAGTCAATAGATGGATAAATCATACTAAGAAAGAAAGGGGGGAGTGGAATTGCATTTCCATTGTTAAGTGAAATGGAAAGTGACCTTTGAGGGATCGGCGGGACGGATTGCAGAGGGTGAGGATTGGAGAAGACGGGAGGTGGTTGTAGATCTGAGGAGAGAAGAGGCCTCCATCACCAAGATAGTTGCTCCTCTTCTCTGCTGCTGCTGCTGATGATGATGATGATGATTATCAAATCGGATCCAATCCAATTGCTGTCCAAAATGAAACAGCAAAACCCTAGAAGAAGAGAGAAGGCGGCCTTTTTCTTTTTTATTTTTTTTCTTTTTCTTTTTGGCTTTTGAGAGACGGTGCAAGCCTCTTTGAGTTTTTAAATGCCAAAAGTGAGCGGAGATTCTTAGAAATGCCTCTCTCTCTCTCTCTCTCTCTCTCTCAACAACTATTTTTTTTTTTTTTTTTTTTTTTGTTGCTGGGAAACTAATAAACGAACAAAAAAATCTCTCTCTCTCTCTCTCTCTCTTTCTCTTTCTACAACTAATAAACTACCATCTGTGTTTTGTTTTTCTCACGTAGGTGAGCTCGTCGTGTTGTGAAGCGCTACGCTGACTTGCCTTCAAAAGCCACGTCGGACGATGTTACAGTAGGATAGGAGTACTATTTTTTAATTTAATTTGAAAAAGCAAAAAGAGAAGTCCCCGGGTGTTTCGAAGTGGAAAGCAGGGTGTGACGGTCCGTTCTAGAGTTGGCCCGGTGGCGTAGCGGGTAACACCTAAGCGTAAAGCCAACGCATGGCCTGTCTTATTTATTTATTTATGGAGTGTTGTTTTTCTAATTCTAAAATTGTTTATATTTTATTTATTTTTATTTTTTATTTATTATTAACTAATGTAGTAGGTTTTAATATTTTACATCATTAATCAATTATTATCTAATTTTGAATCTCACTATATTAATCAATGAAAGAAAATGGTGAACAAATGTGAACAATTTTGGAATAAACAAAAATATATTCTTTATTTATACCATACTGAGAGCAGATCCTAGTGGCATTTTCATTTTTTTTTTTTTTTTAAATGAAAAAAAATGCCAATATGTGTATTGTCAACAGGGTCGGCCCTGAGGGTAAATAAAGCAAGCAACCGCTTAGGGTTCCTATCTCCAAAAGGCCCTCAAATCTAATTGCAGATGTGATAAAAAAAAATAAACTATATATATATATATATAATTATGTATAAGTAAAACAAAAAAAATTCACTTCCCTATATAACCTTTGGACCCCCTATATAATCTTAGGGCCCATATTTTAAAGTTCGCACAGAATTCTCAAAACTCAGGAGTCAGGAAGGGCACTGACTGTCAACCCTGTGTAAATATCACCGAAAATTCAAAACCTACCATACCATACTATGATATCGTGGTTGGTATGTTACTGAATGTGAGATCATATGACTTTTAATCTATATGACTATACCATATATTTGTTCTGAGATCAGGTCAAATAATTAATATTTATTTATTATCAACCAGTTATCATGATTCTTTACGAACAGAAATGAGTGTATGGTGTGAATTTAAAATATCATACCTCATCAGTATTTGATTGATGGCCCGCCAAATAATTTCTCCTCTAGATGGGTTTGGCCACTTGGGAGTTGTGTAAGTGTGTTTTGGTTAGGTTGGCAGAACATCAACTCGTGGTTAGGAAAGTAACCGCTAGGCGCTAGCTCTTTCGCAATTTCTAGTAGCTCATGTGTATACATGATTTGACTGCCTTGAAAGTGAAATGTATTGGCCACCGCCAGATGTTCCGTGTGCGTCACGTGATTCATGTGCCATTGCAAAGTAGACAGCATTTTTCATTGGGTAATATTTAGACACACCTAAACATATAATTTTGTGAGATAATTTAAGAGATATGTTTATTTCTCTCTTGTGTCACTCTGGGGTTCAGTGACATCACAGGAGAGATATAGACACATCTTTTTGAGTTGTATTCCAATAATTGTATCTTTAGATATGTTCCAATCTTTACTCTTTTTCATTCGAGGAATCACATTTGCTTTTCAAATTTTGTATAGCCAACGCATGTGAGGGGGATCTCATAAAACCACTTCAATATCATTTACGGCCCGTTTGATTTATGGATTATTTTAAATTGATTCTAATTACCAAAAATCATAATACTAATAATCAACTTACTAGCAATCTAAATTCCTGCAAAGTGTTTAGTTCACGAGCAGAATCCTAACTGGATTTAGAATCTAGTGTTTAGCTGGAGCAAGAAAAATGAAATATGAATGATTTTAAATATCTAAGCTACCCACATAGGTTGACATAGCTCAAGTGGCAAAGAGCTTGACATATATAAATCCCCTCCAATGCATAGGTTCGGTGTTCGAATCTCATCATCCTCCCCCTCTCCCATATCAAAAAAATAAAATAAAATACCTAAGCTACCCTTGAAGGCTATCCATAATACTCCGGGAATTATGTTTATATATATATATATATATATATATCTTCCACAAATATAAGGGCTAATTTAAGTTAGTATGAAATTAGAAAATCAAAACCCTAGTAATTTTTTAGAATACCACCTCCAAACTAGAATTTAAAATCCAATCGTATTGCCATTAACGATCTCTCTCGTAGTGTCCAAGTTCCTAGTGGTTTGTTTCATTCATTTACATATCATCTGTTACTCTTCCATTCCATTCATAGGAGAAACTTTTGTTACTAGAAAAACTTGAAACTGTATTTTTATTTGTACTTATATCATATGGTAAAATATTTGTTTATAATTTTTGTTAGGTGCTTAAGATGTAATTGATACAAGTTTATATCAATTTGCAGCCACAAATATTTTGGTGGATTCATTCAACAACTCAGTACCATGTTGAAAATTGTTTGTTATTATCACACTAAATTATCAAGTAAAATTAACAAAAAGCATCACTAATTCAGATTTAAATTAGGGGTAATACTTGGGGCACAACCTTCATACAACTTTCATACAACCTCCCCAAAAGATGTGTCTATCTCTTTCCTGTGTCACTGTGGGGTCCAATGACATCACAGGAGAGAGATAGACACATCTTTTGGGGAGGTTGTATGAAAGTTGTATGAAGGTTGTGTCCCAAATATTACTCTTAAATTAAAGAAAAGAAACTTGTGTACATTGATTAACTTCAATGAATAACAATAAAATTTCACTTTTTCATATATGTATATATATATATATATATATCATACTAGTTTTCAAAGTCTCACGTGTACGTTTCACACTTTTAGTCCGCTGCTCCTCGCCAATAAGTTCACGCGATAAGGTCAGACTCACGTTTCTTTTCTTTAAAAATGCGACTTTATGCCTATAACGGCTCCACAAAATGGATTGGTATCATGTGCTCTTTTGACCCAAATAGCAATTAAACATGCTCAAATACATTTCACTGTGCTTTCGACATAACTAAAATATTTCACCGTGCAATTGGACCTACTTATCAATATAGTGGCCCAATATGAACTAAACAATATATATCTATAAACTAACACATGCTTTTCATACAAAACATGAATATATGTCAAGAAATCATTCCAAAATACATAGTTGAATCACTCACCTCCAACTAACGCTCTTAAAATTCTTTCCAAAGAAAACCAGAGCACAAAGATCGTGCAGAAGTCCGTCTAGTATAATTCGTATCGATCAAAAGTCCGATTATCAACTGTTTATGAAAATTCTAAAAAAAAACAAGTTTTCGAAAAACTTAGTCAAACAAACCTAGTGAATATCAAAATGAAGCTCTTACCTCTAGGAGTTCGAAAATATGATTTTGGTTGAAACCAACGGACGAACGGTCGTCGTTTGGCGACGTGAAGATCAAAACTCCAAAATCTCTCTTTTGGCCTCTCTAGATTTAGGTTTAGAAAACTTTTGTAAAAATATCTAAGTCACCTCTATCTATATATAGGCACATCTCTCGAAAATTGTGTTTACCTCCCCGCGAGTTCTCAAAACACCTACTACACGCCTAATTTAATGCTTCACGAGTGAAACTAAAAAATCATAAAAGTTTTTGCCTAAGTTCCGTTTGGCTGCTAAAACGCGATTTCACTTGATTTTACGAAATTACTAATTAGCCTATCAATTATGTAGCGTGTTAATTCGTCCTCACTAGAATACTAAAATTAACAACAGAAACATAATCTAAACCATATAATAATACAGATAGTGAAATAAACAGGTAAACATTTATTTTCATATAAACATTTAGGGTATTCCACAATGACCATCTCAATCTCGGAGAGACGTCACAACATCACAACATCCAATTCACACAGTCTCAAAGGGTTCTCTTACACAGACACCCAAATCAACTCGTGAGTCACAACTCACTCACACATGTGCTACAAATACACATCACATTACATTATCATGCATGACAATGTAATGAAATGCAATAACACGCATACGGGTGTTATAGACAAATTGTATTCAAAACTTGGTGGTTGGTTCAAATCCTACCATCAATTTGCCTCATTGACTTACCTGGTGTGTGCATTCTAGGTCGTTGCATGTGCCATGGGGTTACTCTCTATCCTATTTCGATAAAATGATATATATCTAATTCTATTTTAAAAAAATGATGGTGAATCTGAACCGTAGAGGACGAATACGAGTATAGGGATTGGCCTTCTAAAGTGAGGCAAAAGATTTGAAAACACTAGAGGTCGATGTAAGTGTGTTGGAAGGAAGGACCTCAAGCAGTTGGACAAATCGTATTCAACACTTGTTATCTGTTCGAATCCTATCCTCCATTTGCCTCCTTGACTTATTGATCTGTGTGTTCAAGGGTGATGTGTATGCCATGGGTTGCCCTCTACCTATTTCTATAAAACGATATAATTAATTATGTTCGAAAAATGTTGGTGAATCTAAACTACGAAGAGCAAGTACAGTAGAGGGATTTCTCAACCCACCTCCCACCAAACAAAAAAACTTACTTTTACTTCTTTAAGGGAGAAGTCGGGCATTTGGGTGCAAATCTTACGTAGACCTACTAATCTATTTATTAAGTAAGGGCCACTAATTATTCTAATATTTGTTTATATTAACTCTTAAATTTAGTCCAATTAAAATGAATTCCAATACACCCATAACTGTCTGTGGCCTAATTGTTTTCTTTCCTTAAATTAAGGTCTTTGATGTTATTGTCATGCCCCGACGTAGCATAATTCAAGAAAGCATTTAATTTTCTTTACAGACTCGTAGGTCGTGACAAGTGAGAATGACCAATTTTCCCTGCAACAGATAACTTAACAGCATTTCTAAAGAGAAGGATACTAATAAACAAAAGCTCCAAAATTTAAACTTACTAAACTATTACATCAATCGATATCTTAGGCATAAACCGCTTTATTCAAAACTATCGTAAAGTCTATTATAACTCCAAAATAAAAGTCATAAGAAATATAAAATAGTCCTCCCGGAAAGTCTCCTTCCTCTAACTAGCATAGTCAAAATACCCTAGCTACTCCTGACTTGGAAATTCTGGACATAGGACGCATCAACGTCGTCAGCTTATGCAAGCTGGTGAGTAAAATAAACATATACTCGCAAGGTATATACACGCATATAAGCAACGATACAAATTAACTTTAAAAGCAATAAATTCAAGGTTCCAACTTCAACATAAATCTCGTGGGAATGTAGTAAGCAATAAATATGAGACCGTGCATGAACAATAATTCATCTCTCCTTTTCTATTCTTTTCTCTCGACAATCTCGATTCAACCATTCCATTATGTCACACCCCAACCCGTCCCGACGGATTAGGACACGTGTAACAAGAATAAACGCACCCAAAACATACACTAATTAGGAAAAAAAAATGGGGATTAAACCACTTTTAAGAACTTTATTGTGACAAAAATAGTCCAAGGGCAAAATGGTCATTAATAAAGTATATCAAATTTTATACCAAAGATAGGTCTTTAAGTCCCGGTACCAACGCAAAAAATGGCGTGCGAAACCGAGTTTTATAGAAAGAGATATGTACATTTCCGTAAAAGCTGATGACCATGAAAAACATGGGAGGATCAATCCGCCCTATAAACCCAGTTCGATCCTAAATGCTTATTTACCAACAAAATGTCCCTGAAAAAGCCCGGATCGATCCACCCTTTGCACCCGGATCAATCCGGGTTCCTGCAGAACAGTCCCTGCTGCTAAAATCTTGCTGCTACAAGTTTCGAAACACTTCCAAACCTTATGAAAACTTCAAGGAATACCCCAAACACATTCCTAAACATATTTTAACATTAATTAAACATGAAGAACATTCACACAACCACAATTTGATCAAATCAACCATGACTCAATTCCTTTGAATTAAAACAAACTTTGAAGCTCAATCCTTATCAAAGGTTCATAAACTTGATGAACATGAACTCAAGCCAAAACTAACATAAATAACAAATGGAACATGTCCACAACACTTGCGACACCACCCGGACTTGCCGGAATGGTCCAAGTTAGCTACCTCTGCAAAATCAACCCAAAACATGGAAATTCACCCCAAGTTCCCAAGTTAACCTCATAACTATCAAATTACAAGTTTAAGATCTAAACTCCATACTTACCACCAAAATACTAGCCTTAGCATAAAAGTACCTACAATTTACAACAGTTTACAAGTTAAAAAGAACTTCTCAAGCACAAGTCGCAAATCTCCCCCATCTCTCCCAACGCACATAATTTCTTCTCCGAGTCTTGCTCTGAACCTGCGGTGGTTGTTATTTACCACAACAGAAAAGAAAACAGTTTTCTTAAGCATTTCTCTTAATGAAAAATCTAAACGGGATTGAATGCTTAGCACGTGCAATGCTACAATTAAACACATATTCGTAATTGCCGAGTCACCAGTTCAATGATTCATTCAAACCCGAAGACCTCCCTTGGTCCCATGGTTACTTCTATTCCTTGAACTTTCGTATTTATCAGATTCTTCCTCTTTACCACCCTTATTACTCCCAACAATAAATCATTTCCCCGGTGCACATTGATTACCACATAAGCATATAGGCATGTAAGCACATAAGCATGAAAATTCTCATATAGTTAACATGCAATTTCACAATAATACATCTTCATGAATTCTAAACATGAATTATCATCTCTAAACACGAATTATCATATCTAAATACCATTGAAGCATTAAACACATTTAGGCACAATCAACTTTAGTTAAAAAGCTCACCTCACACAAATTTTATCCCAAATAAGCTAGAAATCCATAAATTCCTTAACAATTCTTGTTCAATTTTCTCCCCGGAGTAAATCCTACAAGAATTCGACAACCGTGCGTCACCGATTAGCGAAAGCTACTAAAATTATGACGATCAAAATGTAAATTGAAGGTATAGAAATGATCTTCTCACCTCCACGAGTCCGAAAATGGCTTCGGTTCACAAATTGGACGAACGGCAAGATTACGGCGTCGGCGTCTCGGAACTCGTCGTCTCTCTCCGAGCTTCCTCTTTTCTTTTAATTTTCTGTAAATGAGAGCCTTCCTCTCTCTTTGACGCCTACATATGCATGCATATAAGGTGTCTTACCGTCATTTTCCTTCTTTTTCATTTGCACCCCCAGAATTCCTAAGTTCTTATTATGAAATCCCCCGAACATTCTATTCACTACCCAATCGTCTAATGAGTGTTTGTCTAAATTTCGTATGGGTCCCAACGTGGGTCCCAAATATTTTGTGAAGTTGCTACCGCACCTACCAATTATAACTCTTTTTTAGTTACACGCTGATATGAGTACCCAAACTATTACCAAATGCTAACATATAACATTATATAATATGGGAGCATTTTAAACAAATATTCATGTAATCTTATAAATACATTTAATCACGTAAAATACACATATTTTTATTCGGGCCCTTCACTGGGTCCCACCTCCAAACCTATCCCTCCTCACTGGGGACTTTCCACGGGCGAGTCCAAAGCATCCCCTTAATCCATTTTATACACTAATTATATTAATTAATGCATATTCAAAATGATAATTAACCCATTCTCCGGGTACAGGTGTTACACATTACTTCAGATACCAGGATTAATATCCGCTTAGTACCTAGGTCACATAACACATCGTCGCCTTGGATACCAGGAATAATATCCAATCAATATCTGAATCGTACACCATACCATCACTTCAGATACCAGGAATAATATCCGCTCAGTATTCGAAACGTGCGCCTCAGATACTAGGAATAATTTTCGATTGATATCTGAGTCATACACAACACCGTCTCCTCCAATACCAGGAATAATATCCGCTCGATATTGGAGTTACACGCTACGTTATCGCCTCAGATACCAGGAATAATATCCGCTAGATATCTGGGTCGATCACTACACTGTCGTTTCCAATACCAGGAATAATATCCGCTCGATATTGGAGTCGTGCAATACATCGTCGCCCTTTACTCTTCACACCTTCTCATACACATGCATGTCGACTCAATCTCGAGATTATTATGAGTGTCAATGTTCATGAATTATAACGTCATTCATTAATCACAAGCTTGAATACCCGTACAAACATAAATCTCAGTCTTAATCTTCCTTATTAATCCAATTCGTAAATATATATATTTAAAACAGTATATTTGTCAAACAGTTACTTAAAAACTTCCAAAACCTTTTCCAAACAGTCTCTTATACAAAAACACACATGCTACCAAAAATATGCCATGTCACGCAAGCGGGCCACGCGAGCGAGGGGTCGCGCAAGCGGGCCACGCGAGCGATCGGGCCATTTTTCGTAAAATCTTTTAAAATTCCTTTCTGCCCAAAACTGCTTTGGTCGCACGAGCGGGCCGCGCGAGAGAGCTTCTCGCGAGCGGGTCACGCGCGCGAGTTGAAGCAGAAGCTTCATCTTCTTCGTTTTTCCCCTGTTTCAATTTTCCAAACTGATATATACCCATTTCAAAAATATATTTCAATCAAGACATGTAATATATAGATTTCTGCAGTTTTTGCGTAGATTAAGAATATGCGATTGGATTAAACTAATACGGATTGTATCTCTCGATTTTTGCGATTAAAGTAAGAGTGACAAAACTTCCAATCAACAATATGTCGCGATACAGATGAATTAAGCTGTAGTATTCGAACCGCAACTTATAGGATTAAGATCTTCCATTTTTAATTCACAGAATTGATTTTTGGTTGAGTTCATAAACTCCAATTTCAAGCTTCATTGGTGAAATACATATATATATACGCATAAATATGTCTATATACACAGAAATATACATATATATACATTGGGAGTGAGTTTATAATACTCACAGAGGTGAATCTAGCGTCTAAAGGGTATGTCCTCTAGTCTATACATAACTAGATCTAATAAGAAGTAGCTCCTATAATACTGAAAAGTTTTTCGCGTATTTTCCGTTGCAAATTAAGTTTTTCAAAAACTTAAAACAACAGGTTGAAGATGCTCTAATATAATCATTTTGAAAAATAGCGAGATAATTCTAAATTTGGAAAAATTTATTGTTTGTTGATAGACGGAAGAGGAAGAAGAACAGAGAAAAAAAAATTTTAAAAATATATTTTTATAATGAGGGAGGTCTGTGTAATTATGCTATATCTCAAGGGAGGTCTGTGTAATTATGCTATATCTCAAGAGAGGTTTGTGTAATTATCCTTATCTTTCATTAGGATAAGGAATGGTATTTTTGGCATTAAGTAACTACAAATTACTTACATTAGCGATTTCTGTTAGGCAATCCACTAACAGAGGGGAGGTGAGTGTGACTAAACCTAAACCTCAAGGGAAGCCCGTGTATTTTTTAAAATGCGAGGAAGTTCCGTATAATTAAGGCAAATCTCAGGGGAGGTTTGTGTAATTAACCCTATTATATGTCTCTTTGTTCGCGTATTTTCTGCCGCAAATTAAGTTTTTTGAAAATTAAAACCAACAGGTTGAAAATGCTCTAATATAATCATTTTTGAAAAATAAGCGAGATGGTTTTAAATTTTGGAAAAAATTAAGTTTTGGGCGGGTTCATGGCGACAGACAAAAAATAACTTAATTAGAATAAAAAAATATTAAAATATTTAATATCTATATACAACAAATAAGGCTATACGATTCTTTGCAATGTTTAGGTGATTTATAAGGCTGGCCATGTTAGGAAGGTCTGATAACTTTTTAGGATTGACCTTAATTTATGTAAGGGCATTGTTGAGGATTCTAAAAGAGTTGTGAGCATTGTAATCTTTGAAATCATAGTAAAATTTGCCATCTTCTTGGTTATGGATGTAGACACGATTGACTGAGCCATGATATATCATTGTATCTATCTTTTACTTATTTTCTTGTGAACTGTGATACACTATTTTTTTCTTGTGAATTCGTTTGTTTGGTACCATTCAAATCAATTCTTAAGTTAGTTGTTTATGAGAAGTATAATTAGTACTCCTCGAGTTTGACAAAAAAAAAACTAGTACTAGTAATAAATGATTATAAAATTAAGAAATTTAATTTGTTATTTACATTTTTTATTTGAAAAAGAAGAAGAAGAAGAATAGATCTTTAATAGGTTATATGGTGCTAACTATTTTAGTTTCCACAATCGCTAGATGATAAGTGTAACACCTTGTAGTTTATTTTCATTTATAAATGAATATCGTTTTTATTTTCTATTAATGAATATTTTGTTCGGGGTCAAACCATAGTTTTCATAAATTTAGAAAAATATTTTCTATGGTTTTGAAAACAATATCTATATTTTTGTACAGCCTGGAATTTATTTCCTATACTAATATGATTTTCTGTGCTTTTTATTTCAACCGGATAATACCAGTTTAAATTGGATTGATGCAGAGAATTCCAACAGCTTTCTCTAGAAAAATCTTCACTCTTATGACTCCTCAAATGCTTCCTGGAAGTCTAGGGCTTGTAGGAACCCTACTATAGAGAGAAGGAAGGTCTAGAAGGCTTATAAACAAGTCTGGAAGAGTGGCATTTATAAAACTGAAATATCTTGGTATTCCTTTGTTACATGGCAGAGTTTCTAAGTCTCATTTTAATAGCTCTATTGTGAAGATTTAGAAGAAACTCTCCAGCTGGAAAACCCAATTACTTTCCATGGCTGGTAGGGTTATATCAACAGAAATTTCCTATGAGGGATCAAGAGAACAAGAAAAATTACATTTGGTCATTTGGGATAAAGTTTGCCTCCCCAAGCACCAAGGGGGCTTGGGGCTTAGAAAAAGTCATGAAAATAACTTGGTCATGGTTAGCAATCTTGTTTGGAGTACCATGAATAGAAAAGCTAATTTATGGACCCAAGTCCTTAATGACAAGTATCTCCATGTCAATCCGCTTACTGAGTAGAACGCCAACAGGAGGAACTCTAATACTTGGAAAGATATTCTTGCGACCAAAAACTCTTTGAATAAAGGTACTAAATGGATTGTTGAAATAGTAACTGTATCAGCATTTGGAAACATTGGTAGTGTGGGGTTCGTTGATCCAAACTCACCATGTTGAAGGTGAAACCCTTAATTTACTAGTCCAAGATGTTATCTCTGAGGATGGTAACTGGGATATCGAATCCAACCTTGGCTTACTAAGGAAAGAAAATATGATATTTTGAGCACTTCTCTTCCTATCTACAACTCTGTTGTTGACTTTCCAGCTTAGACCCGTATTGGAAATGGGAAATATAGTTCCAAAAGTACTTATCTGATGCTAACTGAGAATTGCTGCTTTATGACCAACATTATTTGGAAAGATCCCTAACAAACTCAAATATTTTCGTGTGGAAATGCATATATGATAGGCTCCCTACCAGAAATTTACTTTTTACTCGTAATATCTCTGTTGATGCTTTTTGTAACAGGTGAAACCATTGGAGAGAAGATACTATCCAAATTCTTAGGGATTGTTCTAAGGCCTGTGTTGTTTGGGTTCTTATTCTCCCCACAACCATCACTAGCAGTGCTTGGGATCTAAACATTGATCAATGGATTCATATTCATATGAAGGACACAACCATAAGTTTTCATTACAGACTTTTCAATGATTATGTTTTATGCTGCTGGAATCTGGCACCTTTGGAAGATAGAAATAATCTCGTGTTTAATTGGGAAGTCCTCTCACGACTATTTTCTGGCCATTATGGCAACCAACTTGGCCTCTGATATACAGAAAGCTTTTAAGAAGGATCTTACTAGAAATAGTGTTAACCATTTTGACCTAATTGGGTGGTCTCTTCCTTTGGGAAGCTCTGTCAAACTTAATATTGACGAAAGTAGCAAAGGTAATCTAGGGAGAGGAGGATTTGGAGGCCTTATCAGAGATGACCTATGAAGATGTAAAAGTAGTTACTATGGCTTCATAAAGCACTGCACAAGCCTTCAAGTCGAAATTGAAACTATCAGAAAAGGATTATCCATAATCCATAGACAAAGGATCCAAGGAATTATGGTAGAGACAAATTCCATGGATGTTTTCCATTTAATCACAAAGGCTGAGGAGAATCATCCTCTTAGAATGACAATAAAAGATTGTAAATTTCTTTTAACTATGTGTAATGTATTATCTCCCATGTTAAAAGGGAAGGTAACCGGTATGCGGATATGCTAACCAATTTGGGGGCTAACCAGCCTAACCCTTTCGTTTTGCTTGATTCTCCCTCGAGGGAGCTATGTACAGCCCTTATGGCTGATATCTCTAGTGTTTACTTCCCTCGGGGAAGCTAGTTTGGTTGTACTTTTTCCTTTGCACCAAAAAAGAGAGAAAGAAAGCATCATTATCAACTAGTAATTTTGGCACCTTATAGCCAAACCCAAGGACCAGATGGGATCCAGATTGAGGTTTGGAAATGCTTGGGAGATGTAGGGGCATCTTGGCTTAAAAAAGTTTTTTATATATAGGATTTTAATGACTAGAAAAATGCTTAATGAATGGAGGAATAGCATTCTAGTGCCTATATATAAGAATAAATGAGACGTACAACAATGCAACAACTATAGATGTATTAAGTTGATGAGCCATACTATGAAGCTATAGGAGAGAGTAATGGAGCATCGCTTAAGAGGTGCAACATCAGTGTTAGAAAATCAGTTTGGATTTATGCTTGGGAGGTCAACTATGGAAGCCATTTATTTACTTAGGAGAGTAATGGAAAAGTATAAAGAGAAGAAAAAAGATTTACATATGGTTTTTATTGATTTAGAGAAAACTTATGATAGGGTGTCTAGAGATTTAATTTGGTGGGTGCTAAAGAAGAAGGGAATGCCAAAGGGTTAATTGACGTGGTGAAGGATATGTATGATGAAGCGTTACTACAATTTGATCATCCGTCAGAGAACACAAATAAATTCCCAATTACCTTAGGCTTGCACCAAGGGTTGGCCTTGAGTCCTTATTTGTTCGCCCTAGTTATGGATGAATTGACTAGACACGTCCAATATAAGGTCCCATGGTGTATGTTGTTCGTAGATGATATTGTCTTAGTTGATGAGACTAAAGGGGGACTCAACACTAAACTAGAAGCTTGGAAAGAAGCATTGAAGACTAAGGGGCTAACGATAAGTAGGACAAAAACAGAATACATGGAATGTAGTTTTAGTAGTAGTAGAAGTAGAGACAATGAAGTAGTAAAGATCGAAGATCAGGAGATCCCAAAGAGGGAACACTTTCGCTATCTAGGTTCAATGATCAGTAGAGATGGATAAATTGGTGACGTAACCTATAGAATTAAAGTAGGCTGGCTTACGTAGAGGAGCGCTTCCAGAGTATTATGTGACCGGAGAATACCAGCAAAATTGAAAGAAAATTTTTATAGGACAGCTATTATGCCAGCTATGCTCTACGAGACAGAGTGTTGGGCAACTAAGAAACAACACATTAGCAAAGTGAGCGTAGCTGAGATGAGGATGCTAAGATGGATGTGTGGTAAGACTAGAAAAGATCGAATTAGAAATGAGTATATTCGAGAGACTATAGGAGTGGCACAGATTGAGGATAAGTTGAGGGAGAATAGACTTAGATGGTTCGGCCACGTGCAACGAAGACCTATAGATGCACCTGGGCGAAAGAGTGATAAGATCGTAGTTCCTGGAATGGTTAGAGGGAGAGGCAGACCTAGACTGACCTGGGAGTATGTAGTGTAACAAGATATGAATATATATAATTTAAATGAACGTATAACTCTTGATCGTGCATAATGGAGAAAAAAGATTCATACAGCCGACCCCAATTGATTGGAACACAAGGCTTAGTTTGGTTTGGTTATAGGCAAATTAGGGCACCTTAAAGTATCTTCAATAGTCATGCTAAGGTTAATGCATTTTTCCAAATTATAGCATAACCTAGGGGTGTACAAAAAAAATCGGAATCAAAACCGATCGACCAAATTGAGCAAACCGAGCCCATTTGATCGGTTTTCAAAAATATATGCACAGAAGGAAACTGAACCGACCAATCGAAAGTGGCAAAAAACCAACTGAACTGAGCCTATTGGTTCATTTTTAAACATGAAAAAATCGACAAAAATCGAACGTACTGACCAATGAACACCCCTAGAGGAACCCCTCTCCAAAGCGCCCTTTAATGTTATGCTAGAGTTCCATTGGCGGATCTAAAGAAGGGCAATGAGTCCCCCCTCAAATTTTGAACATTATTTTACATATCCTTAAAAAAAAAAAAAAAACACTCAAGCCCCCCTAAAATTTTAGAAAAGCCCTTTATTTTATCAATATTTGAGTTTTTGATTTAATTTTAACGGAGTTTGTAATTCCAAGCCCACCCCACTCTGAGAATAGATTACAATATACCTATTGCAACTCTAATTGCATTCAACGCATCTATTACCATGAGCCAAGTCATAAATTCCAAATAATAAGTAACGAACTAAAATTAACGAGAGTATAATCCAAAATCACCCTAATATTTAGTCGAATGCATTTTCTTTTCACCTATTAACTTAACCGAACCCAAATTGATTTAACAATAATGACACACACATACACACACACAGTTTCACACAATTTTCTACACCCAATAATCATGACCCTTGATTCCAGCCAGTGGACCCCATGTGCTCCCGCGTGGGATCCATGTGGGATCTACATGGGTGTTGGGTTTGTGCCCTCAAATCATTACTTTATGTATAAGACATTAGCATTTTAATATATGGATATCAGCTTTACATTTCATTGTGTATGTTTCTTTCATGAGATGATTGTTAATCTTAAGTATCATAGTAAGTAATTTGTGTGTATATGAGATACATACAAGTGAGATATGTATTATTATTCTTTGATACTTAGAGCTTGTCACAGTGGATGATGAGACTGGATATCTCATCAGGTTTACACTATAGCATGATTAACTACTATTGGATGGAGTGATTAATCTTAATCACTAGAGTGTAACTCTTAGTTAATATGCTAGTGCTTATAGTGCATTGACGGACCTGAGCTTTCCTATTGACACTCAAGACTGTCAAACAGTCGATAGGAGCTCATAACTTGTATAAGGTACGTGTTCTTAATCTTGAGACGATTATGGATACAAATTGTGGATATGACTGCTTTGACTTACCAATTAGTGAGGTCTATAAAAGATCAACACCTGGGTATCTTGGGTATGTCATGCTCACAGGGTTGTGAATATATATTGTCAAGATAGAATCTACCCTCTGATTCAGAGTAAGCATTCCCTTGAGAATGTCACCAAGTTGATTACTGAGAACTGCAGTCTTGTTGATAAGTAGTTATCAACATGTTTGGTAATCATGAGAGATGAATGGGACTCAAGGAATACAAAAAGTATTCACGATTCAGGTTGACAATAACAGTTATCCGACTACCTGAATATGATTATGAATGCTGAAGGTAGAAGGACATTAGTACACCATACAAGTCTAGTTATCGCTTCGGATATGTTATTTTGCGTTGGAGTTCAGTTATCGTTTTATAGTGGAGTTACGTTAATTGATCAGTTGGTTAGTTTGCTGATCAAAGAGTTTGGTCATGGGAATTAACAACTGGTCTGAGCCAACAATAAAGAGCCTAGGAGGTCCCACTATTAGCTCCTCTAGGATGCTTGGAAAGGCACAAGAAGATCTTGTCATGACAGGTTCGATCGATTGAACATGTTTCGATCGATTGAAGTCTAGGCAGGTTCGAGTGATCGAAAGTAGTTCGATCGATCGAAAATTCGACCAATCGATCGAAGCCACTTCGATCGCTCGAACATTAGGTCGGTTGACTCGGTTCTGGGAATTTATAAATAGGGCAACTGCGTCCAGAAATTAGAGTTCGTCGTTTTTCCTATACGAAAGCTGCAGAACCTGTTTAGGGCTTCCCAAACCTTCCCATCCTCCTTATTAGAGATCCTACCATCTCTAGTCTCTCTGGGAAGCATCCATAGGAGTCATAAGGGTGAAGACAATCTAGTGGAGGCTGCTGTATCACCAAGGTTGAAGATTTGAGAATTGGGTTCAAAACCTGAGGTATATTTCTTCTCCCTCTTCTTAGTACGCATCTATGGAATTGACGAGTAGTAGATCCCGGGCATACCAATGAAGTTTTGGAAACTAAATCTGTCCGCTGTGCGTTTAAAAATTAATTTTAAACCTGTTTTTCTATCAATGGGGTATTGGAATCAAGGGTCAGAATTGTTGGGTGTAGAAAAGTGTGAGGAAGTGTGTGTGTGTGTGTGAGTATTATTACTCTTGATTTAATATCTTTTCAAGCTTTACAAAAAAAATTACACGAAAAATATGTACAAATAGAACAAAAAAATAGCCTTGGAGGCGTTGTCCCTGAACCCCAGTAAAATTTGCCCTCCAAGCAGCACTTCCCTAGCGCATCAGACACTCGTTGTGATCGAGAAGTTCGTATATATGAATTTGCTAATTAGTTTAGGAAGTGGAGTCTGTATCCTTCTTTGTCCTAATCTTGAGTTGGGCAAACAAGGGAAATGTTACCATTAATTAATGAAAATTCAATCCTTCTCACATTGTTGTGTAATGCTTCACAAAATTGAGTTATAAGAGAGACTCAAATGTGTGTTAGTTATTACCCTTCCTTGAGCTATTTGATGCGCACAAGCGAGAGAACATTTTCATGTCCTGAGTTTAGAGTGCATGAAGTGATCTCTTATTTCAGCTTTGGAAATTTCAGTATATATGTGTAGTAGTGGTTAATTAGGGGGAAAAAAAAAAAAAAAAAACTCAAAAGGTGTGATCGAAGAATATGGATTAGCAGATTATGTAATCTGGAAAAGTAAAAGAGGAACGTAAAATACAATTCTGACATGCGTTAACTGCCAAGACAAGTAAAGATGCATGTGAGATGACATTTGAGAACATGCATATATATATATATATATATATGTGTGTGTGTGTGTAATATATACTCCTCCTACAATACTTTACAACTGATCGATGTTAACTTTATTTTATCATAAAGGGCTCTAACTTTCTTTAATTTTCAAAACGTTTACCATATCTATCATACATAAAGAGTACTACTTGATACCCAATGGCACCAGAGAGTCAGTCAGTCACCTAATCGCATCGGATCGATGTGTTCTCTCTCATTCGTTTTATAAAGTTATTAAAATATTAGTGGTGTTGCAAATTTATATATGAATCATTTTGGTCGGTGACTCAAAAAAGCCAAAGCAATTTTTAGATTCAAAACATAAAGAAGAGTACGTGAGGTATTATTGTTAAAGTTTGTCCTCAATTTCTTTTTGCTTTAATTTGCTGCTTAGCTAAAGGAAAGGTAAAAATACTATACAATAGTTTTGACTTTTTTTTTTTTTTTTTTTTTTTAATTTGCTAGAAAATAGCTTTTAATTTAGATGACTGTCACAGTCAGTCATGCTCTCCCTATCTTTGAAAATTAAAAATCATATAACAAAAAGTATCAGACCATTAATTTGTCCAATTACCAATTTACCAGCCTCCTTCACATCCTTTTTAAAAAAATAAAAAAAATAAATAAAAATTCCTTGTCAATACTGGTTCATTCATTTATTTGTCTAAAAAAGATTATGCATAAAAAAAAAAAAAAAATGAAGCCGACCAAATTCTCCCTTAACAAATAAGTACTCCAATAAATAAAGCCGACCAAATAGAAGTGTACAGTATTAAATAATTAAATAAAATTAGTGCACTGACCACCACCACCACCACCACCACCGTCGTCGCCAACGCCGGTCGCATAACCCCCCCTCTGAGATTTATCTCCTCCGACTACCACCAATTTCAGATCCACAACACTGCAACCAAATCTACCACCACCAGGACCACTACGAACAAATCCACGACCATCGCATGACCACAAGTCAATGCAGTGATCATTTTTACTTTTCTGTGAATTTACAAGAATTTTGTGGAATTTCACAACTTTTCGGTGGTATAAAAAATTTGTTTTGTGAACATTATATGAAAAAATTTCACAACTTACTTTATTTATTTATTTATTTTTTTTTTTGCAATCAGTGTAGCTTTAATTTGGTTTGTTTCCAGGTTGCGAATGTACTATTAAGTTGATCTGAGTTTTTAAAAAAAAATTCTAGTGGAAAAATAATGTGTTAAGGTCATGGATTTTTTTCGATAAATTTACTATTTTTTTTTTGTTGATAAATTTCACAACTTTTTTGGTGGTATGAACATATTGTTTTATAATCATTGTATGTTGATCTGGTGGTTTGGTTGTGAAGGAGGTCGATCAGGTGAGATCATGGTGGTCGTCGAAAGTAAGGTAAGGTTGTGGTGGTGATCGCTGGTGATGGTGGTGGTCGTTGGAGACAGGGAAGGTCGTGATGGTGGTCATCGAAGCTCAGGCGAGGTCGCCGGAGGTCAGGCATGGACCATGGTCACCGAAGGTCAGATGAGGTGATGGTGGTGGTCGTCGAAGGTGCAGGGGGTAAAACTCTTGGTGTAGACCAATATTGAGAGTAGATTTATCAAAATATCAAAGAGTGGATCTAATCCCAAATATTTTTGTTAGTTATACCTAAACTACCATATTTTTCTTAATATAAATTAATTCCTAATTATCCCCTTAACTTTATCCTTTTTGACTTGGACTAAAAGCCCAATATATGTATATTAATATATGGAGTATTTTATTAAAGGCGGATTGAGATAGAGAGAGAGAGAGAGAGAGAGAGAGAGACGTTTGAGCCGTCATCTCATCTCCTTCGGAAAAGTTTAAAATGAGCAAAATTCGTTGGAAGAGGACCGACGCAAGAAGAGTTTATAAATTTTTTTTTTTGAGAAGAAGAAGAGTTTATAAATTATATTACTACTAATGTGGAAAAAGAAGAGTATATTACTATTACTCTTATGACCTCAGACTCTGAGAGAGAGAGAGAGAGAGAGAGAGAGAGAGTAAATGAGCTTTTTGCAGTTTTTTTTATTCAGTCACGAAATTCTCTTGAGAGGTTCGAATCAAAACAAAACAGAGTTCAGTTCAGCACAGCCGCATTTCTCTTTTTCAGGTACACCCATTTTAGACTTAAATTCCATTTGTGGTTTTGTTGTAAATTGATTTCCTGAATATAGGAGTATGATTTTAGATTACTTCTACTACTACATATACCAGCTTTATTAGACCTGTTTTTTTTTTTTTTTTTTTTTTTACGAACCAGAGGGAGGGCTCTCCTTGTGTTGTGATTTTTTTTTTTTTTTTTTTTTTTTTTTGAGGTGGTATTGAGAACTATTGTTTCACGAATTAATCTCTTATTTTGAATAGTTCAAATCTTTAATATCTTAGATATGCATTTGATTGGTTGAAACAATCATATAGTAACTAGTTTTCATTAGATTCTCTCTCACCTATTTGGCTACAATGTGGAAAGCAAATATTACTTAGGTGGTAAGGGTTTATATGTATTCAGATAAGACATAGCTAATAGCTTGCTTCAGCTTGATAAGAACTCAAGTTTATCTCTTGTTTTGTTTTTTGTTTTTTGTTTTCAAAGGTAAAAAAAAAAATGAATGTTTGCCAATACATCCAAAATTGTTGTCCAAAAAAGAGTTTAAACTTCATAGCCACAGATACAGTACAGAAGAAGCACAATAAGGGTCATGCAGCCTACCCCAAATAGTAAGGGTCATGCAGCCTACCCCAAATAGTAGGTAGGGGCTAAGCTATTTTATTTTTGGGTAATATTTGGGGCACAACCTTCATACAACTTTCATACAACCTTCCCAAAAGATGTGTCTATCTCTTTCCTGTGTCACTGTGGGGTCCAGTGATATCACAGGAGAGAGATAGACACATCTTTTGGGGAGGTTGTATGAAAGTTGTATGAAGGTTGTGTCCCAAATATTACTCTTTATTTTTATCTTTACCTTTATCTGTATCTTTATTTTGTTGAGTTGTGTTCTTGAAACAAAAGAGACTAGGTGAGCTACTCTTGAAGGATAATTATAGGTTGAGACGTTGAGTGCTCCTTAAAAGAAGTAAGAGGGTAACAATTTTATTAAAATCAAGGGAAATAATCAGGGGCAATGGTGGAAGAGCAATCAAAGTGCGATTGGAGGGTAAACTAAAGAGAATTGTGACCTTTTGGAATATCTAGCTTTAAGTTGAGAAGAAATGTGTGTTATTTCTAAAAGTGAAGAGGTGAAATGGTTATGATTCAGCTGAAAACTTGGTCTGATTCATAGTAGGTGTGCAAGAAATTAGGTCCACTGCTTGTAGTATGAGGCTGCTATTAGATATGCAAATCCACAGCAGTTAATAGGAGGCATCTTTAAGAACGGAACTCACTCAACCCTAGAAGAAATCTGTCTAGGAATTTCTTACAACCAACAATAATCACACTGGATGGATACCATTATATATCATCAAAGTTATCATTTGATGTGATTGCATTGGGTTGAAAGCAATTTATCCTTGCTGAGTTTCATCTAATGCATTCTGGAACTGGTTTCAAGATGGGGGGACTAGAGCAAGGACTGGTCCTAAGTTCTTTTGTTTAGGACTGATGACAAGGCTTCTTTCCTTATATTTTCTTTTGGGTACAAATGTAAACAAGTGGGGAAAAATTTGCCCTTTTTGGGTGGTTGGGGTCCTGGGGGGTTGGGCATTTTTTAGGAAATATAAAGAAGGAAAGAAATGATGGAAGAAGAAAGGGGGAACTAGATAAAGTGAAGCGTAACCAATCTCTTTCCCACTGATGCTGGATATTTGTGGAGTGCAACCCCAAGAATGGTCGTAAAGAGCCTAACTTTCTACCTCCTTAAACCGTTGTTTCCGTTGGTTACTGTGAGAGTATGCCTTGTGTGGTAGGGAGAAATGCTTAGTTCCATGTAGAGGTGTAAAACGTGCTGGGCTGGGCTGGGTTTGGAGACTAATGGATGAACCCAGACCGACCCACGTGACATGGCCCTAGAGGGCTGGGTTGGGCTGGGATGACGGGGGGTTGAGATAATAAAATTATTGTGGAAGTATTTCTCAAAGGAACAGGTGGAGTAGTGGGTGAAGGAGTCTACTTTATACAAAAGGTCATGGTTTCAAATCCCTCCCTCTAATAAATTGCATTTTATGCTAAAAAAAAAACACTTGGTTCAAGCTGGGTAGTGGGTTGGGCCATGGGTCAGAGGCGTGCCTTGCCGGGCTGGGTTCGTGGTTCAAAAGTCTAGGACCAGCCCGGTCCATGTTTATGTGCCGGGTTTCGCGGGCTGGGCCTAATGCGGGCTAGGTTAAGCTTTTTGGCGGGCTGGGCTAACCCATCCCATTTTACACCTCTAGTTCCATATGACTTCTAACCTTGAAGGGGTCACTGAACTTAGTTTTTGAGTGCTGGAAATCTGGGTTTAGAGCACAAATTCAAAACATTTGCTCCATTTCAACGAAGAAGGAAAATAAAAATAAAAGCGTAGTGCCTCTAACTTTCTCAGAGATAAAGGGGTAGAGTGTTTTTTGAGCTGATGACAAGGCTTCTTTCCTTCTATTTTCTTTGGGGTACAAATGTAAACAAGTGGGGAAAATTTTACCCTTTTTGGGTGGTTGGGGTCCTAGGGGGTTGGGCATTTTTTAGGAAACATAAAGAAGGAAAGAAATGATGGAAGAAAAAAGGGGGAACTAGATCAAGTGAAGCATAACCAATCTCTTTCCCACTGATGCTGGATATTCGTGGAGTGCAACCCCAAGAATGGTTGTAAAGAGCCTAGCTTTCTAGCTCCATAAACCGTTGCTCCCGCTGGTTGCTGTGAGAGTATGCCTTGTGCGGTAGGGAGAAACGCTTAGTTCCATGACTTCTAACCTTGAAGGGGTCACCGAACTTGGTTTTTGAGTGATGGAAATCTGGTTAGAGCACAAATTCAGAACATTTGCTCCATTTCCACGAAGAAGGAAAATAAAAATAAAAATGTAGTGCCTCTAACTTTCTCTGACATAAAGGGGTAGAGTGAGCAAATCCCCAAGAAAAAGTGAAAGTATGATAGGAGGGTAAGCCAGAGAGATTTGTAAATAAGTGGGACAAAATTGTATGCAGGGATGTTTGGGGTTCTAGTTTATGTTCTATTTGCGTATTCCTAGTTGGTTTAAAATTATTTGTCCAGAATGTAGAGTTCTCTCGGTAATTTGTTAGGCTTTAGAATGTCTAAATTCTTCATTGTATCCTTTCTTTCTGAAGCCATTCTTCACTTTTAGAACTAAGGCTGTTCTCAGCCGGTCTGTTGGGGGACTTCATTTGGCAGTGGTGATAGTCTTATGTTACACAGAAGAGAGTAGTCAGACAACTAGTAAATCCCCCCTCTTTCTCTATTTCTTTCTTTCTTTCTTTCTTTTTTTGTCTCTTCTTATTTATTTGTCTTACTCTCTTGAACTTGCATTGTGAATTAAGAAAGAGTGAACTTGGGGAAAGACAGTCATTACTCAAAAGTGAAAGACTGTCCTGTCAGGCAGGTTCATTCTCCCCTGCTCTCTGGGTTACTATGCAAATATGCCATGTTCATCTACGCTGTTGCTAAAGTAATTCATTGTGACACATCTAAGGTTGACAAACATCCTCTGCACAATTCTAAGGAGGAGACTGGCAATCACTTTTGTAGTTTTCTCCTATTGCTTGGCAGTTTACTGGCTGCTCGAATTCCGTAATGGTATGGAGGTACATTGGGGTGGGGGCTGTAGGGGTGAAGAGACAAGAAGGTGTGGAATATGGCTCCCTTGTGTCTTTTGCGGTGTATTTGGAAAAAAGAGGAATGTGAGGATTTTCAAGGATATACTTCTTGAAGTGTGTAAGTTGTAATTAGTGTTTCTTTTTTTGTAAATTGCAATTAGTGTTTCTTAGGCTGCTGGTTTTTGGCTCTACAAGGAGCTTTTCCACAATTGCTAATTCTTTTGTTGATTTTCGGGAGGCCCTGGCTTGGGATTGTTGTATAGTTGAACACTTCCTGATCACTGGTTGTGGTCCCTTCTGGTGGCCTTAAGATAAATACTTGTCAAAATATGTGATGTTGAAACACTCACACAAGAGAGCAGCTGGAGTTCTAGGATTCTCTATCTTTCTCTGACATTCCATTCCAACAAGAAAAACTACAAGAATGAAGTTCTTGTATATGCAAGGGTTGTTGGTAAGGTGTTACCTCCCCTCCCCGAGTTTACTGGGATGAGCAATCATCTAAACTTGTTTTGTTACATCTTCCTCAATTAATTTTGAAATTTCGTACCTTTTATCTTTTTCAGTTCTGTTACTGAAACTCTCAGCCTCTGTGCGTATACATATGTTATGCAGTGCTTTGAAGGTTCTTGGTTTGAAAGAGAAGATTGCAGGAAAACCTGAGTGTCCTCAAGATCGCTAATTCTGTCAGAGTTCTCAGTCAGGGTATAGCTGAAGCTAACATCCAGATTTTGCCGCCATATTTACATATTCGACAAATATTATCGTAGTTGTTTATCTTCTCTGTAAGCAAAGTTTTAATCGAAGGAAAATATAGGAATGTGCTGTTTCCGCATGGCTTTCATAGGAGCTTTGTGCTATTCTGGCATCGATATTTGTCCCCGATAAGTTGAATTTAATGGGAGGGGAAGCCCAACAAATTTAACGATGGAAGAATCGAAAAACTATACCCATGTTTGGTACAATTCTATGGAATCTAAAAATGAGGAAACTGGGTCCACATCTCATGAGTTCATGCAGGACACAACAAACTATACAAATGCTAATATTCGACCCCCAGAGCTCAAGGCTCCAGATGTTAAACCTGTACTAAATTACTCGATACAGACAGGTGAGGAGTTTGCTCTTGAATTTATGCGCGACCGGGTGAATCCTAGGAACATGTTAGATCCAAATGCTGTGGATGATTCAGGTAACACAACCGCTTACCTGGAACTAAAAGGCCTGTTAGGCATCTCTCATACTGGGTCTGAAAGTGGGTCAGATATTTCAATGCTTACCATCGTAGAAAAAGGATCAAGAGAGTTTGAACGGAAGAACTCTTCTCTATATGGAGGCAGAAGCAAATATGGATCTGTGCAATCTATGCCTCGGACTTCATCTGATCATAATGACGGAACTGTTCATGAATATGCATCTTCTGGAGCATCTGGTAGCTCGTCAACAAAGATTAAATTTCTATGCAGCTTTGGTGGTAAAATCCTACCTCGGCCGAGTGATGGAAAGCTCAGGTATGTAGGAGGTGAAACACGCATCATCCGTATCAGGAAGGATATTACTTGGCAGGAGCTGTGGCACAAAACAGTAACAATTTATAATCAAACCCATGTAGTGAAATATCAGCTTCCCGGGGAGGACCTTGATGCCTTAGTTTCTGTGTCATGTGATGAGGATTTGCAGAATATGATGGAAGAATGTAACATGCTAGAAGGTGGAGAAGGATCAAAGAAACATAGGATATTCCTGTTCTCCCTGAGCGATTTGAATGATGCTCACTTTGGTCTGGGCAGCACTGATGGAGACGCTGAGATTCAGTATGTTGTTGCTGTTAATGGCATGGACATTGGATCGAGAAAGAACTCAAATATTCAAGGTCTAGCAAGCTCTTCCGGCAATAATCTAGATGAGCTAGATGCACAAAATGTTGAGGGGGACACTGGCAGAGTTGCAGCTGATTTTGTCGAGTTTAGCCCTTCACTTTTTACCGGCTCTATTGTCTCATCATCAACATTTCAATATCATCAACCAATTCAACCTACCTCTTCCATTGCCAGTGAGACCCATCCACAGTTTTGTGATGGCCGGATGGTGCATCATGCAGCTTCTAACCAGTATCCCTTGCATTATGGCTATGCGTCTGGTACTTACAATTACCAGACGTTTGGAGAAAGTTCTGTCCTGCTGCCTGTTGATGGGCTTATAAATGATCAACAAGGTCCGACCGAAGGGCAGCCATCCAGTGGCTTATACGTACAGTATCCACAGATGCAAATAAATGAGATGCCGCTGAAAAGTGACGGTTTGGTTCAGCAGGAGGGTGAACATGGAAATAGTCAACCCCTATCAAATGTTTACCTTGTTCCATCACAGCCATATGATGGTAATATGATGGGCTGTTTTCTGGTTGAAAAAGCATCAGGTGCCAGCCCTGCTGGGCAAGGAAATTTCGCTTCAAAGCCTTCAAAAAATGAGGAAAGGCACCAGGGACCGGCACAGGTCTCTTCGCCTCTCGAGGTTGTCAATCCAGCACAGTTTTCTGAATTCAATGTGAAAGACTGTCACGCATCTAGTAGTGCATTTGCTCCTGCATATGTCAAGTCGGAGTATGATCCAATTGATTTGAGCTACCTTGAGCCCTCGGTGCCTCCTCATAGGGTCTATTATTCTGAGCGAAAACCGCGGGAACAGGCTGAATTACTGAACAGGTTTTCAAAATCGGACGATTCGCTCGGTTCTAAGTTTCTTATAAGTCATTCACGTTCTGATACTCCAGAGCAGGATTTAATCACAGAATCTGTTGAAAAGTTTCACAATGAAAATCTGGCTCTCCAGACTGAGCAGCCTATCTCAACTGCAAAGCAATCATATACAAATCCTCAAAGCATTGCCAATGGGCACGCACAACTTCAACAGCTGAAGCAGGCAGCATCAACTCCTGTGGATAATAATCTTGCTGTGAACGAGGATAAAGTTCTTATGGCAGACAATAAAATGACCTGCGCAAAAGATGACAATAAGAATCTCATGGTTGATGAAAAATCAGAAGCAGGACCCAAACTCTCTGCCGCAAGCGGATTGGCTTCTGTGAATCAGGATGAAAATCCTACACATAATCTTCCCGAGCGTCATTGGGTTGACAGAGCTGACTGCGATTCCACTACTAGTAACAGTCTGTGGCATGCCCAAGCTTCTACCTGGACAGAAATTCCAACTGGAGATGTTTCTCAAGGGGAACCAGTGGTTGGTGCTTCTAGGGCAGAGTGGGGCGATATACTTATTGATATTAATGACCGGTTCCCTCACGGTTTTCTCTCTGATATATTTTCACAAGCAATGCTTTCTGTGGGTTCATCGAGCATTAGTCCTCTGCAGAAAGATGGACCTGGTTTGAGCGTGAACATAGAAAATCATGAACCTAAACATTGGTCTTTTTTCCAAAAATTGGCACGAGAAGAGTTTGCTCGCAAGGATGTTTCTCTTATTGACCCGGATCATCTTGGTTTTTCATCTGGACTACCAAAAGTGGAGGAAGAAGCTTCTAGTAATTATAAGTTTATGCAATCACCAGCAGATGAAATTTCTTTAAGCCAAGCGTATTCCCAATCCATTTCTCGTGAAGATGATCGGAAAGAAGTACCTGGTACAGTTGTAACTGACGCTCTATCCTTGAATTCAAATTACACTCCTTCCCAGGTGAAAGGCAGTGAAGGTATGCAGTTTGATGGTTTGGCACAGAACCTAAGAACACCGGAATCGGAGTATGAGGTACTTTTCTGAATGGTGGTTCAAATTAACAACTCCCAAAATCACATAGGTTTTTCTGCACTATATCTCTCCTAACCACTTTGATGATTTTAGGACGGGTTCCGGAATATTGGCCTACCTCCTCTAGATCCTTCTCTGGGAGATTTTGATATCAGTACCTTGCACTTGCAGGTATGATGGATTTATTTGCACTACTGACATGTCACGGATGATTAGACACGAACTGTGTATGTAGATGATTATAAAAAAACTATGCATTTTTGGCATATCTAAATATCTAAAGTTCAGTCTTTATTATAATGGTAATGTTTGATTACATTCGTGAATTGAGGTCAGTTAGTTGACATAACTTGTTGCTTTGCTCCTTTGACACCAATGTGTGCTCACATTCTTAGGTACTTGTTTGTGTGTGTGTGTGTGTGTGTGTGTAAATATATATACACCCATGTTCAAGCGTGTGGCTTAATGTTCTAACCTAATACCTATTTTGCGTAATAAATGTTGGTACCAGCAATACACAAGTATACTAATGACATTTTACAACACTTCTGTCAGTCAGTCCCCCTCCCCCGTCTTTCTCCCTCGCTTACCAATTCCAAGTAAGAACTGGTAGATGTGTACCATAAAATATATAGCACTAAGACATAGTATGTTTCATACCTTTTTTTCCCCTGAAGCAGAGGCATAAATGTTGCTAATTGGTTGTTTTTTAAAGAAAACTACTCTAGGAAGTGTGTGTTTCTGGACACACACACACACACACACAGATTGTCTGTCTCACTGCTAGAATGTTTGACTTACGAAGCCTTTTTTTATTTTGTTGGAATTAAGGGATTTAATTCCGGATTTTAGTCTGTTATTTATGGTCATGTTGACCACATTTAAGTTATTTTTATTTCTTTCCTTTTCCTTATTTATTTCCTTCCTTCATTATTCCAATGTAACATTATATAAACTCTGGGATGTATAGTAATAATATTATCACTTTCCCATATCTCTTTTTGGTATCAGAGCCTTATACAACCCTAAAACTATCACCCACCACCTTCACCGACTGCCAGCCACCACCCACCACCCTCGCCGAGCCCCACCTGCTGCCCAGCCCCCTCGCCGACCACCTCAGGCCACTCGCCTACCCCTTCTGACCTCACCCAATCCCAGTCGAGGCCCTCCCTCCCTGCGCCGCAAGTTCTAGGAGTGTTTCTCTCTAGCGGCGCAGCTTTGTAGCTCCTCGGGAGCCTCTTCAGCCCTGTTTAGGGCTTGTGTGTGATGTATTAGAGCAGTTCGTGTGCTCTTCACTGTCTGTCGGGTAACCGAGTTTCCGGTTGCCCTCGTCTGCCGAGTTTCCGGCTGTGGTTCGCCGAGTTTCCGGCTTTGACTGTCATTGTTGCTGATTTTTTGGTGCTTTTCCGGCAAGTTTTCATCCAAATTTTGGTCACTCTTTACAGCATCATGACTGATATCAATAAAATCGTTGATCCGATCAACCCAACATCTCATCCAACCGTGCACCGGGTCACTAGTGTTTTGCTAAATGGAAAAAAATTTCACGCATGGTCTTCTCTTCGTCTCTACCTTGGCGATAAACGGAAAATCGGGTGGTTGCTTGGGAAGGAGGTGAAACCTGCTGAATCGGACGCGAAGTTCGAGGAATGGTTTACAGATAACTGTATTATTCTGGGCTGGATGTTTAATTCGATGGATGAACGGATCTATAATATGTTTATGTATCATAATACGGTGCATGAACTTTGGACTGCTTTGAAGAAGATGTCATGCGCATTCTGACTCGCGCATTTTCGAGCTCTACCAGGATATCTCTCATGCTTCCCAAGCTACTTTGGGCCTGTCTGTTTCTGACTTTTTTGGATACCTCCAGACTCGGTGGGAGGAGTTAGCTCAGTATGAACCCATCATCGATTTTCCCAATGATGGAGATGTTGAAGTTAAGCGGCTTGACCGCCGTCGTACGTACCAGTTCTTGATGGGTCTAAAGCCCGAGTTTGAGGCTCTTCGGACTCAGATTCTGAATACTGTCCCTATGCCTTCTTTATTTGAGGCCTTTGCTACTGTTGATGGTGATGAGAGACGTCGTCGCCTACTATCTGCTCCTGACTCTAGGCCCTCTCCTTCACCTGTCCCTGACCAGATGGCCTTTCTGGTTTCGTCTGGTACTCGTCCTGGAGGTAATCGCCCTTACTGCCAGCATTGTCGTACATCGGGTCACTCCATAGATCGTTGTTTTACTCTTCACCCAGAGTTGAAAGGGCAGTTCACTCGGACTCGACCTGCTGGTCGTGGTACTGGTTGTGGCCGGGGTGCTCCTCGTACAGGAGCGGTTGGAGCGGTTGGTGAGATACTTCCTCCTCCACCCGATTATAGTCAGCTTCAGTCTCAGATTGCTCAACTTCAGTCACATGTAGGTTTGGGAGCTCCTCCTCCTCAATCACCCACTGGCCCCACAGCCGCCATTGCTGCAGGTACTCCTACTGCTCTTCATGGTAAGTCAGGCCACCCTACTTGGATTCTCGATTCTGGGGCAAATAATCATATGACTGGTGAGCTTTCGGTTTTTTACTTCCCCTCCTCTATTAAACAATCTGTACGTATCACTGATGGATCTTTCATTCCCATCTGTAGTCAGGGTGATGCCCGTTTGTCTTCCGACATCATCCTTTCCTCTGTGTATTATGTTCCCAATTTTGCTTTTAACTTGCTTTCCGTTAATCCCCTTGTCAAAGATCATAATTGTTCTGTTGCGTTCTTACCTCATTCTTGTTACTTGCAGAACCTGACTATGAAGAAGATTTTTGGCAGAGGGTTTGAGCGGGACAGCCTCTACTACTTCAGTGATCCTTCAGTGTCAAGGACGTTCTCCAGTCTTCAAGCTTCTGTGTTACCTGCTTTTAATAATTATGTTTTGCCCGACTCAAATAAATATGTGTTTTCCCTTCAAACGTTAGATTTGTGGCATGCTCGTCTAGGCCATGTTAACTTTCAGTATTTATGTTGGTTATTCCCTCAGTTAAATAAAGCTTGTAAGGATTTTCAGTTTAAATGTGTGGTTTGTGAATTGTCTAAACATACTCGCACCTCTTATGTTCCTCGCATGCACCGGGCACCTAGTGCCTTTGATCTTATTCACTCTGATGTGTGGGGTCCTTCCCCCGTCACATCCATGTCACAGCACCGATATTATGTTACATTTATTGATGACTATACACGTTGTACTTGGGTTTATCTTATGAAGAAAAAATCTGAAATTTTCTCTCATTTTCGAAATTTTCTTCAAATGATTAAGACTCAATTTCATACTGTTGTTTGCAATATTCGGTCTGATAATGGTAGGGAATATATTACTGATGAGTTTCGGGCTGAACTTAATAAAGGGGGTATTCTTCAACAACTCACTTGTCCTTATACCCCCGAACAAAATGGGGTAGCCGAACGTAAGAATCGCCATCTTATGGCTATGGTTTGGTGTCTCCTACGAGGGACGGATGTTCCCAAGTATTTTTGGCATTTTGCTGTCCTTACTGCTGCTTACCTGATTAATCGTACTCCTAGTCGTATCCTACAAGGCCAGGCCCCGCTTCATGTCCTCAAGCCTGGTAGTACACTTTTCCCTGTTGTCCCTTGAATTTTTGGGTGCACATGTTTTGTCCAAAATCGCAGCCCTACACGCACTAAACTTGATGATAAGGTTGTTCGGTGTGTTTTTCTGGGATATTCTTCCATGTCCAAAGGTTACCGTTGCTATGATCCTATCAGACGTTATATGTATCATTCTTTGGATGTCACTTTTTTGGAAACGGTTCCTTTTTTTACAGGTGCTTCTTCCTCTCTGGACACTTCACTAGAGAATGTTGGAGATGATATCTCTGTCCTTCCTTGCCCTGTGCCTATTCTTGATATACCCAGTGACTCTTTGCCTCCGGTCATTACAACTGACCCATTACAGGTGTATTCTCGTCGTCCTCGCGCTCCAGACCCCATGCCATCATCTTCTCCGGAATCAGGTATCTCATCTCCTCCTTTAGTCTCTGATGTTGCTCCTTCTCGTTACCCTACCTGTACTCGTCGTCCTCCTTCACGTTATATTCTTTCTAGTAGTACTGACCATCCAATTTCTAAGTATGTCTCTTATCAGGGTCTTTCAAACCAATTCAGCTCTTTTGTCAGTGCAGTTGATTCTGTCTCCATTTCTCGCTCTGTTCATGAAGCTCTCCAGAATCCAAAGTGGGTGGCTGCTATGAAAACAGAAATGAGTGCTCTTCAGGATAATCAGACTTGGGAACTTGTCTCTCTCCCAAATGGTGAACGTACAGTTGGTTGTAAGTGGGTCTTCAGTGTTAAGTATTTGGCATACGACACCATTGACCGTTATAAGGCCCGTCTTGTAGCTAAGGGCTTCACCCAAGTTCCCGGTAAGGATTTTGGGGCCACTTTTGCTCCGGTTGCTAAACTAACTACAGTCCGGCTTCTTATTTCTCTTGCTGCTTCCTATTCTTGGCCTCTTCATCAGCTTGATGTAAAGAATGCGTTTCTTAATGGTGATTTGTCTGAAGTTATCTATATGGACCCCCCTCCTGGTTTTCGGGCTCAGGGGGAGTATTCGGGGAAAGTTTGTCGCCTCCGAAAATCTCTCTATGGATTGAAGCAGTCTCCTCGTGCATGGTTCAGCCGGTTTAGTGATGTGGTGCTTACTATGGGTTTTATTCGCTGCCATTCTGACCACACTTGCTTTATTCGTCGTAATTCCAAAGGGCAATGTATCATTATCTCTGTTTATGTTGATGATATTATTATTACAGGAGATGATGCGTCTGATATTGTACAAGTGAAGCGTTCTCTTGGACTATCGTTCGACATTAAGGATTTGGGCCCTCTGAGGTACTTTCTTGGCATTGAGGTGGCCCGGTCCCGCCAAGGTATGTCGCTATCCCAACGGAAGTATGCCCTTGATCTCCTCCAAGATACGGGAATGCTTGGGTGTAGACCTGCTTCTTCTCCTATGGATCCAAATCATAAGTTAACTGCTGAATTGGGAGAGCCCTTACCAGATCCCTCTGTATATCAGTATCTTGTGGGTCGTCTCATCTATTTGACGAACACAAGACCGGATCTGACTTTTGCTGTTAGTGTCGTGAGTCAATTCATGCACTCACCTCGTACTTCACATCTTGATGCTGTTTATCATATTCTCCGATATCTCAAGACTTGTCCTGGTCTTGGCCTTTTCTTTAAGACAGGAGCTCAATCAGGTCTCTCCGGTTTTACTGATGCGGATTATGCAGGCTCAAAAGGTGATAGACGCTCTACTTCTGGTTTTTGTACTTTTCGAGGTTGTCATCTTATCTCCTGGAAAAGTAAAAAGCAAGCAGTTGTCTCACGATCTTCTGCTGAAGCCGAGTACCGTACAATGGCTCAGGGTTCATGTGAACTCTTATGGCTTCGTTCTCTTCTTGGTGAATTAGGCTTCCCAGTGGTGGAAGCATCTACGTTATTTTGCGATAACAAGTCAGCAATTATGTTATCATCTGACTCAGTTCTTCATGAAAGAACTAAACATATAGAGGTTGACATCCATTTCATTCGGGAAAAAGTTCGGTCAGGAGTCATAACTCATCAGATCAGACCGCTGATATGTTCACTAAGTCCGTTAGTCCAGCACTTCTACAGTCGTCTCTTGGCAAGCTTGGTTTCGTCAACATCTTCGCCACAGCTTGAGGGGGAGTGTTGGAATTAAGGGATTTAATTCCGGATTTTAGTATGTTATTTATGGTCATGTTGACCACATTTAAGTTATTTTTATTTCTTTCCTTTTCCTTATTTATTTCCTTCCTTCATTATTCCAATGTAACATTATATAAACTCTGGGATGTATAGTAATAATATTATCACTTTCCCATATCTCTTTTTATTTCATAAAAGCAGAGCTTAGAGAAACACTAGTTTCCTGTGCTGATTGATAGTTTCCCTATAAGGGCAGAACCTAATGTTCAAGATTCTGTGGAAGCACGATATATTTAGCAACACTAGTGAACTCCTGCTCTATGAGGCATATCTCGCTGTTGTTTACATTCTGTGATTCTGATAACAAGTGCGCGGGGTTTGTGGTCCTGTCATTACAGAATTTTAGCCGACTGGAGATGGAACACAACTCTCAACAATCCTGTTTTTTCTTATATAGGTTATTACCTAGATGTATATACAAAGTTTTGGGTATGGAGTGAAATGATTTCCGTGAATCTTGAACTCTGTTTGTTGCATTTGAACTGAAAAAAGTAAGGGAAAGGACTCTGAATATGCCGTAAACGTTCTGGAAAATGTGTTGATAACTGGTCATCTACTCTTTCTGCTGAAAGTGATTGTGAAATAGTCTATATACCACACTAGTTATCATATAAATCTATTATTTTTCATAGGTAATTTTTTGTTCTTGATAAGTTTCTTAGAGTATTTTTGTCTACATTTACACGTACATTGCTATATCTTCAGAATTTTGAACCTCGTGACTTGTGACTTGTGAGAACCTGCATTTACCAGTTCCTCTTTTTTTTGTTGGTAATGCTCATGTTCATCCAGAGGGGAGCCTTGGCGCAACGGTAAGGTTGCTCCATTGTGACCTGGAGGTCACGGGTTCGAATCTGGAAACAGCCTCTCTGCTTGCAGGGGTAAGGCTGCGTACATCTCACCCTCCCCTGACCTCGCAATGGCGGGAGCCTCGTGCACTGGGCTGCCCTTTTTTTAATGCTCATGTTCATCCGTGACGCATCATGGGTTCTCTTATATGCATAGTTGTCTGTTGACCAGCATGGATTCTCTTATATGCTTCTATTCCATAGTTGTCTGTTGATCTATTAATATGCGAGATTGTTCAACCTATAGTTGACAGCATTATAGTTGTGTTTTTACCATGTGGTTAATTATGACAGAACATAAAGAATGAAGATCTTGAAGAACTGAAAGAACTTGGTTCTGGTACATTTGGAACTGTTTATCATGGAAAATGGAGAGGAACAGATGTCGCCATCAAGCGCATAAAGAAAAGCTGCTTCACTGGTCGGTCATCAGAGCAAGAGAGATTGGTATGCACTCCTTCCCTCCTGTTTTGTGCTTCTTTTATACGAATAATGTTGTGTATATGGGCTTCCATCAACTGTAGTTTCTTGCTGTCACTCTGTTTTGCCATGTATTATTTTCTTTCAGCAATCAGGACCTTCAAGGTGATGGAGCCTGCCTGAATGCAGCACAATTAAACACACCTGACTTGAACATATTTTGACTTTTGATTTTGTTTGACTTTTCTCCTCAATTTAGATAGACACACATTTATTTACTTCTGTAAATCGAATGGAATATATTTTCTAGTTGAAAACTCAGATGGCTATATGTGTTTAATGGAACTAATAGTTGTAGGTCTCCTCTAGCCCTCTGGAATGGGCCTTGTTAAGTTGTTGCCCTAAACTGCCATGAAAGATGCCGTGCCTTGCAAAGGACGGCAGAAGATACATGCTCATAACTCATAAGGATCATGCTGTGCGTTGATGTCTTGTCAACTATTTGCGTTCACAACCAATCAAAAACAGCATCTGATGAGAAACAACTTGAAGGGATATTTGACGACATCACTTTCTTTCTTTTTTTATTGTTCCACATATAATTGATATATCTTTTAAATATGTTTCTCTCATGGTTAAATTTTTGTTACTGTCTGTGTTTGATGGAGTCTTTATAAGACCTCCTTGCATCATATGTATTAATTCTACTGCCCCTCTTAGACCATAGAGTTCTGGCGGGAAGCTGATATTCTCTCGAAGCTTCACCATCCGAATGTGGTCGCATTTTATGGTGTAGTGCATGATGGACCAGGTGGGACATTAGCTACAGTGACAGAGTTCATGGTTGATGGTTCTCTAAGGCATGTTTTACTGCGCAAGGATAGGTATTACATCCGGCTATGATTCTCAAGTTTGCGTTTTGGTATCATTTGGTCATGTTTTAGACTTAAAACTTTTCTGAAATTCAAAATTTCTGAAACTATCATGGCAGTAGTGGCTACTTGGTGCAAGGAATATTTTAATGTCTGAAATCACCATAATTGAGGAGAAACATTTTTCCCATAATGTAATGCTTGTTATTTTTGTCGATATTTCATTTTTCTTTCATGTAGAAGCAGCATTTTTCTCTCATGTTCTTTTTCTTCATGCTGGCATTTCCTCTTTTCTCAGGCATCTTGATTGTCGCAAGCGGCTCATAATAGCCATGGATGCAGCCTTTGGAATGGAGTATTTGCATTCAAAGAGTATCGTGCATTTTGATCTAAAATGTGACAACTTGCTTGTGAACTTGAAAGATCCTTCACGACCCATTTGCAAGGTTACACTGAATGGAATCCCATTTTGTACCCATTATGCTAATATCATAGGTTTATCTAGTAGACATTGTTATTGAATAAATGATAGAGTTTCATGTCAAGGCAATATCTGATATGATAGAAAAACCATGTGTCTTAGGTTGGTGATTTTGGCCTCTCAAAGATCAAGCGTAATACCTTGGTTTCTGGTGGAGTTAGAGGAACTCTACCATGGATGGCTCCTGAGCTGCTGAACGGAAGCAGCAACAAGGTTTCTGAAAAGGTAAGATGTCAACATTTACATGTATGCATACGCATCAGAATGAAAATTGATAGTTATTCTTGTAGATACCGGGGAGATTTGTGTGCGACGTAATGACAGTTTCCTTTAAGAAAATTTGGAACCGTCATCGAAAATGTTCATCACTTAAGTGAATATCTCTATATTTCTCTCCCTCTTTTTGCCATTTCATAAAGAGGCTTCAAAGCAACATATCTTTGTTTATGCAAGTGTGGCCCATATCTTTGTTTTGCAATTGTGGCCTTTCACTCATCTATAGATTAGTATGTCATAAAAAGAAAAGAAATGAACTTTTTGTGGGGCAGAGTTCTTGATTCTATACTTTCTCATAGTTTGAAGCTCATAACTTCACATCTCTAACAAGTAGCAACTATAATTGTTAAACTTTTTTTTTTTGTTTATCCTCAGGTGGATGTGTTCTCCTTTGGTATTGTCCTGTGGGAGATTCTTACTGGTGAGGAGCCTTATGCCAACATGCACTACGGTGCAATCATAGGTGCGATTCCTAATCACGTCGTTGTCATTTTTGAATTATTACTTGTCCGATGGTTGCAGATCATCTCAATCAGCAATAAATTGATTCCCAATTTGTGTTATTGTGCATACACATCACTACAATGAACCTGTGTTCCATAGGCAGTAATGCTGAATTAGCTCTATGGTAATGCATAGAAGTGTGCTAGGTTGGCATCTGTTGTGCAAGTCTTTTAGGGATGTGGAAGAAAATTTTGAACCAAAAGAAGAAAATACAAGAGTATTTCTTGGTATCTGAAATTTCTTTATTACAGACTTTGAACAAATTGTTTTACATCTATGTCAATATATCAAAAATTTTCTTGTTATCTGAAATCGGTTTCGGACGAAGAAAAATGGAGAAACAGGACCCATGTAGCGGCTCTACTAGTTTGGGGGTAAGAATAGGTGGTGGTTGCTCTGTTATAGGATTATATTCAAATTAGTGAAGTTCTAGGTAAAAAGATCTTGTTTCTATGGCCCTGAAATTCAACTCCCTGTGAATGAGCTTTTGGGGGAGAAAAAACAGATAAACAGAGAGATAAAAAGGATAGGAGGATCAGAATCATTTTGGGTTCGGGTGTCTTATTACAGTTTCTTTATTACTTACCCCCCAAAAAATGGAGGATCAGAATCATAATTTCAGAAATTTAGAAATTGACTGTCATGTCTCAGACTCAGCAATCTGTGTAGAATGGTAATAGAAATGTCCTAACTGGGGATTCTGGAACGGTTTGGGTAGGACATTTTGTTATGGATAGTTGGAATTTTCAAATCGCTTAAAATTGCTAATGTATGCTGGCATGAATGAATCTGATCTGTTTCCACGCCGGTTTATGAAGTTGCTGTCTACATATTTAATATTGGGTTTTCAGTCCTGTCCGATCCTTGCCTTAGTCCCAAAACTGTGGCTGATATTTATCTGTTCGCTCCCCTCAAAATCAATCGAAAAAAGAAAAGGAACTTACTTCCATATATGCAGGTGGCATTGTGAATAACACGTTGAGACCATCCATTCCAAGCTTCTGTGATCCTGAATGGAGAATGTTGATGGAGCAGTGTTGGGCCCCTAATCCCGTTGATAGGCCATCGTTCACAGAAATTGCAAGTCGCTTACGGGTAATGTCTACGTCCAGCCAAACCAGAGCACAAGTTCACAAGGCATCGAACTAATTATACGATGAAGCATTGTTGCTGTTCTCTTCCAAGAAATCAATATGCTATATATTTATTTCATTCAATTGTAGCACTGTAACAATAGTGCATGTCTTATATGAGTAATGGGGAGAGTTGGATCCACAGTGTTCTTGTGATGTATGGGATCTTATGACAATTTTCAGGTAACCTTTTAATTTCCTGAAGAAAAGGAATTGAATCTGCAAAATTTTATGTAGATCTCTTTAACTGATCTCATGAATATTCATATTTGTTAAATAGATTTATTTATTATTATTATTATTTTTTTCAATTCCTGGCAAAGCTAGATTGTAAAATATAATGAAAGAGTAGTATGGATTCCAAAGATATAGCAGTTTCTTCTGATCAGAAAGATACCTTTAAAATGAGCAATAAAAATGTATAGGAATCATCGCGGCCTCATAGGACGATCGATCTATATTGTATGTATTATTTGTGGAGTGATTAGATATAATCCTTAAGACAATTTAGGAGGATGATGAGGAGAGTGGTACTACTATTAGTGTGAAAGTTGCCATGCAGAAGCCAGCATAATGGGCCTTCCTTTCCAACCAAGAAGAAGACAGCCCTTGTCACTAGCCAGACTGTACCCATCACACCCATACACAGATAGCATCATCCTCATTTGGCTCTTACACTTCAATCCCACCCCTTGAAATCCTGCTCTCCCGAGTTGTCTTCTCCATTGATCCGCCCTTTCGTGCCTTTGTGTCCTCTCTGATCCCTCGCATGCTACTATGTTCCTAATATCCTGTGCAAAGTGATGCCTCTCTATCTTCATCCTCTGAAGGTTGTCTCTTGGGAGACTAGCCTCCAGTGAATCAAAAATGGCTGAATAGTAGTGTAGTGATTCGAGGAATCGGCCAAGAAAGAAGGGTCCATTATGGTTCGCATCTTGCTCCACTACTGTGAGCAGGGTTGGTCCCAATTTCTTGATTGCTTGAAGGATTACCTTCAGAGAGCCTCTGCTCTCTTTGACATACCTGTGCAAATGCATCACACTGTTCACAAACAATGTTTCTCCTTGTCTCAATTTTAGATACTCTCTTGATAACAAAGACGGTGTTGCAGGCTCAGGTATAGTTTCGAACTCTAGAGGAATGCCTAGTGAGTGAGCTTCATCGATAAGGCCTTTCATGATGGCTTCAAGCTTGGAGATATCATTTTGAAGATGATGATCTTCGACTATGCCTGTGATTCGGAGCATTTTTGGAGGTCCCTCAGGGCGTGAAGCTAAGGTTCTGATAAGGGAAGGCCACTGAAGGAGTGTATGTACCTCCATTCCTAAATCAATGATGTGTAGTAAGTCCTTCCCTTGTGCAGCTTGACAGATTGCATCATTTGCTGCTGTGAAGCCAAAAGAGAGATATGGAGTTGTTTGGTGAAGCAATTGAAAAGCTTCAGTTTTTTCCTCCCTTGTGACTTGTGAGACCTCGTCGTCCTTGGCAGTACCATTCACGAATGTGAATGTGCCATTTGGATTGACATTATGAAGCAGCAGAAATAGTCTGCATTTCAATCCAACCGCAAAGCAATAGGAGACTCGTTGCAAAGAATCACCCCAAGGACTGACAGAAGCCCATACTTGGGAGAGGATAGAGTTTGCAAGTTGAGTGTCCCTGCAGCCCACGGCCTCAGCACATGCGAGCAACAAATGCACCAGTTGAAGCCCTTGGTCCACCCCATGGATCGACGACATATTATTAGGACTCTTACTAGTACTGAACACCATCATCTTTTCTTCTGAAACAGCGGCACCACCAAAATCATCCAAAAAGCTGCAGCCATAAATCTCCATCTGATTGTTATCATGGTCATGATATTCTCCTTCAATCATCATTAATGGATCATTAATGTGGTGGTCTCCATAAACATCATGGTCAGCCATTGAAAAGTTTGGAAGCTCGTGATCATGATCGGGGAAGTAGTAATTACAATCCAAGGCCTCTAATTGGTTGTGGTGATCCGGATCCGGTACTGGTGGTGAGTCGTTTTGATTGTTGTGGTCATAGGAATCAACGCTAAAGAAGCTGTGGACAAATTGTTCCTCCTCAGAAGGGGATAAGCAAGGAGTAGTAATAATATTAGCAATGGTGTCATGGGGGGGAAACTGTAGCTGATGATGATCAATCTCATCAATATTAATGAAATTAGTTTCCTCCTGATCATCAAAGTACTCTCCCAATTGTTGTTGCTCAACTAGTCTTGCTGGGCAAAACCTTCGAATGGCGAGGTCATGCTTGAGACTGCTCTCATGCATGGGGAAGGAAACCCAACCATTCATCATGTTGCTAATTCTTTGGAGAATATATAATGATATTGATGAGTACAAGCTGGGAATTGCTTGGGTTTTTAGAACCAACTCGCATTGGGTGTAATGTAATATAAGGGTACTTCCTCCTCCTCCTCCTCCTTTTTGGAAAATAAACAAGTTAAAAAAACTATGCTGATTATAGTTAGAATATTCTCCTTGTTTTGGTGTGAGAGAAGAGAAGGTACATTTTCATTGGTGTTTAGAAGAATACATAAAATTTTTCACAAGAGACAGTTGTATGTGATTCAGCATTTGGCTTTTAACCCCAGGGACCATTCTACGTCATGGCATAGGAAAAGGTATCACATTATAAGTTATTTGGTGATGTCTAGTTCTTGTTCCGGCGAAAAAATAAAAATAAATAAATAAAAATGTTTAAGAAAAACAAAAGATCATCACAAATAACACTTTAATCGCAATGTCAACGCTCATGCCTAAAGCCTTCAGACTATCGCTCTGTCATTCCTTTTAGACAGTCCATAAGTTGGTTGGTATTGCAAAATTTTCCAACCACAACCTTATATTTTGTGCCCAAACTATTGCCAAAAAATTTACAGTTATTACAAATTATGGTAAGTGAATGTGACTGGTTGGTAATGAAGAAATTGTGAATCAAAATGAAATATTTAATAAGTGAATGTGGTTGAAAAGGATACTGGGAGGGAAGAGCCAGCAAGCTTAAGAATTTGTAGAAAAACATAACCGATTTTATTAGAGATTAGAAGTTCAGATCTGCTTTTGATATAATCTTGGATTAAAAGACAAATTAGTGCAATAAGCCGGCTTTGAAATATGGAAATAATAGTTGTAGAATTATAAGAGCCGATTGAGATTGGAGCAAGTTTAAGGAATTTCTTATTTAGAAGAATGAAATGGTTACCACATTATAATAATACAAAATAATAAACGAGGGCTTGTAGAGATGCATATTGGGCTTCTCATTTATTATTATTATTATTATTATTATGGTGTGATGTATTTGTCAGTGGGTCACATTCTCTTCGGTCGGCCAAACAAGCAATGAGACATGAACGGGTGGCCTAAGCCAGGCATCATTTGCTAAGAAGAATTCCATACTGTATATTATATTATAGAGTAAGGGTGAATTTGATAAAACTGAAAATTAAGTGTTGAAAATTTAAGTGATTTGTATTAGCAAAAAATTAAAACAGTGTTTTAAGAACTAAAATAAACTGCATTCAGTGATTATTTTCAGCAGAAAATTTTCACTTTCTATTGCTTTTTCAATTAAGTGGTATATTATCAAACGCGCTGAAAAAAATTGTGCTAAAAATTTTTATTTTCACAACTTAATTTGGTTATTAAACACACCCTAAGTCTATTATGAAAAGCTTCTTATATGAGAAGGCATGTTTTAACTGTTGGATAAGAATCTAGCCATGAGATTATTAAGAATCTGGAGATGAACTTATTGTTAAATTCACATCCAACGGTTAAAACTCACTTTCTCATATGAAAAACTGCACACGATAGACACGCCATATATTATATAATAGTCTCCCCTTCTCCTGTAATTGTAAACCCTTATTCTTTGAATTATTATTCTAAGAGTTTTCCATGTTCGTTTTGGGTTATTAGGAGTGGGGATCATATGCCAGGAATTTCTAGATATTGAGTCTTCATATTTGGATTTTTCCAAAAATATATTTACCTGCAAACAAATGCATGTATACATATATAAATGCATATATTTAGGAGTGAATATGTACGTGTTGTAAACTAATGGTGAAAAGAACAAATTTGAAGAAGAATGACAAGACTGATTTATAAGGAAAGAAAACAGAAACAATTTTTAAAAACAAATTCGTTAGGCAGGGCACTTCCAGGAAGCTTTCTTTAAGATAGCAATTTATAATAAGGTGATCGAGATGAGGTGCAAAGCTCTCTTGAGACGATACGCACCCTCTACGGGTAATACTCGGTGCAGTAGGAAATAGCACGCCGTCTCTGGGATATAACAGCCCAGCCACCCTTGCAGTGAGCCTATCAAGTCTGCACAACTTGACAAGGCAAGAAGCTTGCCCACTAGTGCCTTCTTTACCCAAAAATACTCATATGCAATTGAGAAATACTAGTAGAATATAATATATATATATTTGTATACATAAAGTTCCTTTTACACAAGATTTCTTCAAGAGAGTATATATGTGAACGCCCACACAACTCGTACATAAAGTGTACATATACTATACACATACAAATAGATGTTTGACCAAAAATGAAACTTGATCATCAGTTTTTTTCTTTTTTCACTTTATGACTGGAGGAAGTTGTATCCGTTGGACATAAATAGTTTGTTATATAAAGCTAGTCAATTTGTGAACCTTCAATGCATTGTAAAGGCTAATGATCCAACGGGTATGTATGTTTTGAAAAGTTTTATAACTCCTTTGTAATAAAATCATTAACTCCACAATTGGTGTACTCCAAAACACATTAAAAATATATTTTATTTTATTTTATTAAAATAATTTAACATTCCCCCACTTATTTTAATAAAAATAAATATACTCACATATTGGGTAAAGATAAAAAATTATGCATAATGAGGGTGCCAATGGCTTGAACCCCCACTTAGTGCTCAACAAATCTTGCTCCAGAGCTAGTAGTGACAATGTCTTGAACTATGACTGCTTTGGGGAAACAAGATATTGCGTCACACACATAATTTTTCAGCACTCTATTCCAAGCTTCTAAGCTAGCACGTTAACGACCATATGCTAAATCCCGGCTTCATGAGTGCTCTAGAGAATTAGCCCAATTCTCATAGGAAGCGGCCCCACTTCCACACTCAAATAGGTGAGCCTATCAAGGATGTTCTCATGACTCTGACATCCCACCAATAATGGCTATAGAACTCATTAAGAGTTGTAAACAACTCAACCTCACATCTGTCATGAGATCCATGCACTTACACCATAGGGATAGCCAATGAGCTAGTGCTCAATTTAGTGCATGTCAATCAAACCACTATATGATTCGTTCTTCCCTTTGAACCGAGTTCTCAGGATCTCTGGTCCCTAGGTAGGGTATCCTCATAGGCGATTTATTTTTATTTGGGCTTTAGGCCTATCCCCCTTAATGCAATCCAGACTTTTAACTTTAGCTAAAGCTTTTATAAATAGATTATCTCCATAACTCGTCACTTCACTTGTAAAGAATTTTACAATATTTTGTTTTTCGCATTGTAGTACTTATTCCTACGTACTTTTTCAATCATTAAAGTACAATCACAATGGATCAAAATAAGTGGTATTGATTTTCTCAAACATTATTGTGTCATACAGAAAATCATAAACCAACCCACTTCATCATTAGGTTTCAACAAATAACTTTATCTCCCAATATGAACTCATATAGCCAATGGTATACAATCAATCACCATAGGGTGTTCTAAATCTCATCACTATACTTTTCTAGTACAGTGGAAAACATTTTGGTAAATAAACCACCAAAATAGTTTCTTTAACCATCTCATTACATAAGTAATGGTATTCAAATAATCAACAACTAATCATCTTGGAAATCCCCAGGCATCACAAACTTCGTTTTGATTAATTTCAAGGAATCCTATAATTTAATATTTTTCCTTCTCATGTCATCTTGAATCATCAATTCAAGGTATCACACCATTTTGGAAAATATCCAAAAATATCAATTTTAATAATCTTGGATTAAAATCAAGACTAATCCAATTATTCATCTTGGAGAATGTCCAAGGCATTCATAAAATAATCATCTTGAAAAATATTCAAGGCAAACACACATTTTCATCTCAGATAATATCTAAGGCAAACATACGTCAAATTAATGACATTACTCTTACCATTGTACTTTGCAATCATTTTAAAACATAAAATCATTCTTTTATTTTTGCAAAAAGTCCCCACTATTTGAAATCACCAATTCATTGCATTGGATTTTTACATCCATAAGTCAAGACAACGAGACATCATTTATATGTGTCACCATATGAACCATCAATTTATATCGAGGCAATATATACTTATCAAACCAGATAAAGCAAGTATAGTCCAGCAAAATTATTTGCCAAATAGCTCAATAAATTTTTTTAAAGCCCCCACTAGAAAAATCCATAACTCTTTCACCAATAAAATCAAAAGAATTGTGGTGGAATTTATTTTCCATATTATGCTCGTTACATCAAAAACCAATTTCATATATTGATGGCACGCACACACATTGACTAACGGAAATGCAATAACCTCTCGTTAGTAATATATTAAATCACAATTCTTTTGTAGTATAAGAAATTTTTCCTAAATAAGAAGATAGTTAGCATAATATCTCCTTTGTTTCTTTTTTTTTTTTTCTTTTCAAAAACTCCTAAAACCACATTCAATCACAAGTCAAAATTCATTCAATAAATCCACAACATTTTTTTTGGTTTAAAACTTGCACGTCTTATCTTCTATTTTTCCAAAAAATTTCATGTCTTTCAACACTTAACACAACTAATCCCCAAAATTTAGAGAATTACTAATTCTCAAGGTCTTATAAAATTTTCAGAGATCACCTTTAAATAACTAATTGTTCAAAAAATGTAAACACTCTAAGTCTCAATGCTTCAGACTTACTCTCTCTTTTCTCATAATAAATATGACATAGCTTTAATTCCAAAAACTCTTTTCTTTTCAATTTAACAAAGTAATACAAAATTTTGTCTACAAAGTCACAGTGACAACTTTTTGGGGTAGTAAAATCAAGCAAGCAAGTAGCCAAGACTGTAGCAATATTCTTCCTAACAAAGATACGTGACATTGCTTTTATACTATCATAAAGCATCATATATCTATAAATCCGTATATACACAAGCGGAATAAACAAAACAAACACAATAGTTTTTTTTCTATGCATGATATAGGTCAGATATCTATGCACATAATCCTTGTTTCTAACCCAACCACAGAAATAAAATTTAATAACATACATATGTTAGATATGCAAAAACAGTTTATATCTAACCTGATTTGTGCAAACAATTTGATTCTTTTCACGAGAATAAAAAACCACTGAGATAATCAGAATCTTATACCCCCACTATTTCTATCAAATATAATATCTCAAAGAAGCAAGTTTAGAAAACATACCTTGGTCATGAGAACAGTATCCGCAAATAAAAAACTGAATTCTTACAACTCACGTACATTATCCTCCGTAAGTATCGTCTCAAATTGTTGGAGAATAATACAAAATAACCCACATTATAATATGCCTTCAAAGAATCCACCAATAATAGAATTTCTGTCAATTCCACCATTGTATAAAACCAATAATAAGGTGACCGAGATGAGGTGCAAAGCTCTCTTGAGACGATACGCACCCTCTACGGATAATACCCGGTGCAGTAGGAAATAGCACGCCGTCTCCGGGATACAACAGCCCGGGCACCCTTGCCGTGAGCCTATCAAGTCTGCACAACTAGACAAGGCAAGAAGCTTGCCCACTAGTGCCTTCTTTACCCAAAAATACTCATATGCAATTGAGAAATACTAGTAGAATATAATATATATATATATATATATATTTGTATGCATCAAGTTCCTTTTACACAAGATTTCTTCAAGAGAGTATTTATGTGAACACCCACACAACTCGTACATAAAGTGTACATATACTATACACATACAAATAGATGTTTGACCAAAAATGAAACTTGATTATCAGTTTTTTCTTTTTTCACTTTATGACGGGAGGAAGTTGTATCCGTTGGACATAAATGGCATGTTATATAAAGCTAGTCAATTTGTAAACCTTCAATGCATTGTAAAGGCTAATGATCCCAACGGGTATGTATGTTTTGAAAAGTTTTATAACTCCTTTGTAATAAAATCATTAACTCCACAATTGGTGTACTCCAAAACACATTAAAAATATATTTTATTTTATTTTATTAAAATAATCCAACAGAAAATGTATAGAAAGAAGAAGAAAGCAGAAAGGTAGAACCGAAAGAAAAAACTAAAAAACGAATGCATGCTGATGCCTATAAATATAGAACTAAAAAGTCACGAAGAAGGATCGCACTTTTCTCCAGAAAGGTCGTGACCTCTCTGTTTTTGACCGTCGGAGAAGCTATCTGTTTTAATCTTCTTCTTCTTTCTTTCTTTCATATATATATATATATTATATTATATTATATATATATATATATATAAATTAAAAAGAAAAATTAAAAACTTGAAGTTCTTCCATGGGTCTCCTCTTGTGAGGTATTCCTTGGGAGCTTGGGAGAGACTATGAAGAACCACCTCCTATTTATAGGAGAGGCTTTCCCACAATATTACTCCTAGTTTCCTATGTGGGACAACATACCAAATTTAAATTTCCTTTCAAATAAATATTTGGTAGGAAAATGAAAATTTGGTTTTCCCTCCAAAATATAAGTAGTACACTACTATATGATATAGTAAAGATTCATATTATAAACTATTATTAGTAAATACTATTATGTATATAATTCATATATATATATATAACAATCCCCCACTATTTACTAATAATAAATAAAAATAAATCAATAAAAACAAACACAAAAGTCGGGTACAATATAATGAATATCCACAGGTCGACGAACCTTGAACCTAGGATTGAACATGAAGGAATGAACTTTAAATGCCAAAGAGAACTGTGTCTTGATCTTTGTGCCTTTAAAGCAATTGAAACAATGTTCGCATTATACCTTGTATTCATGGTTCTCTAGAGCCAACACATTATAGGCCTTGCGCTGATCCTTCTTAGCAAGTACACTAGGGTTTTACCGTGAACCCATAGAAAGCGGCCCTTATTTTCATACTTACAAAGGCAGACTCATCAAGGGCTTTTCACAATCGCTCTATCGCCCCACATAGCTATGAGTTCTGTTAAGAATATAATTCAACCTTCTTGTTGTGAAATATTCAGTGCACTAACTAGATATGAGACTTTCGCAAAGAATAGCTTTACCCCCACTATTCCCGACATAAGTAATGCACCGGAGATGTAACCTCGCGTTAACATTGTCACACCCATTCCAGAAATTTATGATTTTTTTTAAAATGCATCATTTGAGATTTTTGAAATTATTAATGCTATTAATAATTTGAGTTGAGGTTGACTGTAAGTCAACGGTAAAGTGTCAGTGAGGACACGAGAACATGGCAGTTCATATTGCATGGGCATGACTAAATGACATTTATATGATTTAAATGTTATTTGACTTTATCTGGTATTTGATGAATAGTAATTTTATCTGTGTTGTGGGAATTCTGGTAATCTTTGATATTGTTATATCATTTTGAGAACTGTGGTGAGAACGTGAGTGATACGTTAATTAAAAAGGTAGGTTGTGTAGAGATTCTATAGAATATAGTTTTCGGACGTTATTTTGGACCCAAATGAAACCTAGTCGGAAACTTTTGAAATTTATAGTTTTCACTCGTAAAGGTATAAACTGGACGTGTGCGAAGTTTCATGGGTTATTTAGAAGTTTGAGAAACTTGTGGGGAGGTAAACGTAAATTTCCATAAAGTTGTCTATATATAGAAGTGGATGAGATTTCATTCTCATCCACAACTTCTAAAAATATCTAGAGAGAGAGGAGAGAGAAGGGAGATTGAGCCAACGGGCTTTGCGACGCCGATCGACGACCATTCGTCCGTCAGATTTTCTCCAGATTCAAGATTTGAACTCGTGGAGGTAAGACCTACGTTTTGATACTACTTAGGTCATGTTTGGCCAATTTTTGTAAAAATATTAATTCTAGACTTTTGGGGAAAACCCAGTAAAACTTGTAAGAATCGTCCCAAATTTGAAATCCGACGTTTAATTAGTCCCCTAGACGATCCTTCAAAGTTTGAAGAGATTCGCACGAGGTATGAATTCTAGATCTATGAAATATATGAATTTTCATGTTTTGAACATCATTTTTGATATTCTTGGATCCGGGCAAAATTCATGTATTAATTAGGCCCGTTAATTATGCACGTGAAATTATATGAAAAGCACGTATAACTGTTTATGTGAGCATGTTATGTGTCTACTTGGGTCAAAGGGGAGTTTGGTGCAAATTCATCCGGGGTAAGCTCCTCGAACATTGAGGATTGTGATTTGATTGTGATTGTGATGGAATTGGAATTGTGGTTGTGTCTGGATTGGAGGTGGGCCCAACCAGGATACGGTACCTGGTATGGAGGAAGGCCCAACCAGTGTACGAGATGCGTGGGAGAGGTGGGCCTCCTACGGCATCGACCGGATGAATGCGTACCACTCACCCTAGAGACTATTTCTATGTGTTTTAGATGCTTAAACCATGAACTGTCATATAAGCATACTTTTAGAATTGTACACTCAGCATATAGCTGAGCAGTGGAGATGTACTCCATTGCAGGTAAGAAGAAAGACAAGAAGAAGCGCGATGAGTGAGGCCGTTAAAGAACGCCGGGGGATATCACTTGTTTATGTTTTTGGATTAACTTCTAAAACTTGTGTAAGGATTGTAAATTGTAAAAGGTTGTAATAGAATCATAGACTACTTTCTTAGTATTGTAATCTTGTAGTTGAATGCCTTTAGTTATGTTTCGAATGTTGTAATTGGCATTGGTTGTGATTGTTGGTGGTTAATGAGAAGCATGAGTTGTGAATTATCACCACAGGGCTGCCCAGCAGGGGAGCAGTCGACTGGACCCTGGGTCAGTCGACTGGATCCCGTGTGATTAAGACACTGAAAGTGAATAGTAAGAGAAGCAGTCGACTTGTCACGCCCCGACGTAGCATAAATAAGGAAAGCGTTTAATTTCCTTTATGGACCCGTAGGTCGCGACAGTTTGAAGGATCGATTCCGTCCCAAACGTCGAACAACAAAACATAATAATCAGAGTAAAGCAATCAAGGCTTACAAAAATTATTCTAACTTAAAGAATATTACAGCACGGGTTATCTAAAGGCACAGACCGCCTTGAATTAAAACAATAACTTAATGTCTGTTACAGTCATCCTTATAAAACAAAACAGTTCATAACTTAAAACATATAATAAACAGTTTCTTCATTCCAGAAGCAGCCATTCTCAATTAGCATAGTCGTATGATTCCTCCTGGTTATATCCTGAAAAGCCTGAACACGAATGTCCAGGACGCATCAACGTCGTCAGCTTCAAGAAGCTGGTGAGTATTAAAAATATGACTTTAAATGTAAAACATACCCATTTACCTTTTTCCATTATCAGTTTTGTAAAATTAATAGTTAAACCGCAGAAAGAATTCATTTATAAAACAACAAGGAATATATTAAAGGTCGGTCATTCATAAGAACAGATACTCATGTAATGAGACAATGCACCACACTCATCTTGCCGACTCTTTTCTCTCGACAGCCACAACAACCCACTATCTTACTCCTGGTATCTTTGAAACACTAAGATAGCCACACTTTAGCAACGGGGCGCCAGGGAGTGCCCAGTTTGCCTCACACTTTGGTCCGGGGTACCAGGGAGTGTCCAATGCCTCACACTTTGAATACCCTAACCGCCATGCAAATACCGGGGCAACCCCTCACGCAGTATCCAGACTCGAGTATCAGGGAGTGTCCGTAGGCCACACTTTAGCACTACCATGGGTGCCAGGGAATGTCCGAGTTCGGCTTCACACACTTTAACGCTTCCATGGGCGTCAGGGAGTGTCCATATTTGCCACCGTCGCATTTCAAAGATACCCTCTCCACAACCACAACCACAACCACAACTACAACCACAACTCAACTCAATCACAACTACAACCACAACTCAATCCACAACCACAATCACAACTACAACCTCTAACCACAACCACAAACTACGACCACAAACTCAAACTCATACTCTTTCCACACAGACTGACACCCACATGCATGTACCACTGACCCCACATGAATGATATGCACATGAACCTAAGCAAAACACTAAATTAAAGGAACAACACTCGTACGGAGATTGATAACTTGCAATATAATGTTTTAATCATTCAAAACATAACCAAATAGAGTTCTGATTAACTAAATATCCCAAACAGAACCTTAACAGTACTAAAAAGTTGAACCAAACAGTCCCTTAACAGAAAACAGACAAAAACAGAAACTGCCAGACCTCGCGCGCGCGGGCCGCTCGCGCGAAAGGTCGCTCGCGCGGGCCGCTCGCGCGATATGCCCAAATTTCCTTTTATTATAAACTTTTCTGTCTGCCTGTGGAAATCAAGGTCGCGCGCGCGGATCGCTCGCGCGAAGGGATTCTCGTGCGACCCTCGCTCGCGCGACCAGCCAAATTTCAATATATATATATATATATAAACTCTTATGTCTGCATGGGAAAGCAAGGATCGCGCGCGCGGTCCGCTCGCGCGAAAGATCGCTCGCGCGGGCCGCTCGCGCGATTCTCGCGCGCGCGATCGTGGCGCGAGATGAAGCTGAGGCTTCATCTTCCTCGCAGAAACTGCTCTGTTTCAGATTTTCAGGGTCTTTTTGACCCATTTTCAATTCTGTAAGTATGTATATCATGTTATATATGGATCTCTTCCTTTTTCAACAAGGATTAAGAATCTAAGATTAATTTAACATGATTCTAACTATAACTCTCCAATTTCATGAAAAACTAAAACATGTCAAAATTTATTTTCTTATATACTTTTTCATATGAACAAATTAGGCTTTAAAACTTTGGGTATAGCATATATGACATGTAATCTATCATATTCATCTAACAAAACAGGTTTTGGTTGAGTTTGGAAAATCTCCATTTTTCAAGCTATGAACTTCAACGTACAACATCAATGGTGATTCTACAAATTAACTACCCAAATCAGTAAATAAGGAATGGATTACATTCTGAGTGAGTTAGTAATACTCACTGGGATTGAAGATTCAAATAGATGTTGAGAAAGAAAGACCAATAAGGAAATCCACTTAAGCTAGGCTATGGCGGATTGAAGCTTTCTCTCACTATAAATTCTGAATAAGTCTCTGTGATTTCTCTAACTCTCTGAAACTCTCTATAATTTGGTAATGTGCAGTGGGTGAGTGTGTGGTGTATAAATAAGCTCCACAACTTGAACTTGGAGGCCAAGTCTATTCTCCAATACTCAACAAATTGAATTAGTTTAGCTAATTCACTAATATAAACACCAATGATCAGCATATATGCATCTACGTATATATATATATATATATACACTCCTCAGATTGTGAAGGGGCAAATGTAGATCAATAGGGGTCAATGAAGTGTTGTTTGGCAACTTAGCTTATGGCACAACATTTGCACATATAAGTTGTATGTTCCCAAACAAGGCACAAGGCAATCATCACTTGCCATAATTAGAAATAAAGCAAATGTCCAAATCGGTCACTTCCAAAATCTGTGGAAGTTAAACACAACATGGACAGTTTTGAACATAAACTGGTATTTTCGGGGCGCGGTGGTCACCACAAAAATACGGGAATTCCATTTTAACTTGAGAATTGATTTCCTGGTTTCATAAAAATACTGTTTGAGTCAAAAGGAAATATTTCCATCGTTTTGAGATACAGATTTTGAAATCCACACAGGTATCACTAACTTTGTAAAATTGCAGTTTGGCCCCAATAAAATTTAAATGTGAATTAGATAAGAAATTAATATTCCAAACATGTGACTGAAATTAGAATAAAAGCGGACGATGCTAATTGAATTTAAATATGCCAATGCAATTACAAATAAATTAAATATGGACATGAATATTAAATTAAATGGAAATGCAGGTTGTTACACGACTGGACCATTGATCAGTCGACTGAACACTTTTGATTTTGGTTACTGCTTCTCGTAATGGTAAAAGCAGTCGACTGGACCCTGGGTCAGTCGACTGGACCCCTTTTGTAAACGGATGGATTTTGGTTCTGCTTAACACAGTCGACTGGGGACCTTGATCAGTCGACTGAGCAGTCGACTGGGGACCCTGATCAGTCGACTGGACCTCTGTTGAGAATTTTAGGTTTTGGTTTCTGCTCAGTACAGTCGACTGGACCCTTGGAGCAGTCGACTGAACCCCTGTTTTCAAAATTGGTTCTTTCGGATGTGTTTTCATTTGGCCAAAACTTTTTATAACTCTAATTTTAATGGATTTTTATAATGTTTTCCGCTGCTATTTGACTTTAATGGAATTGGTTGAGCCTTGGTGGCGTGCCACGTGTCCTATTTCCACGCGTAGTGGGATAGGTCGTGACATTTAGTGGTATCAGAGCTAGAGGTAACAAAAGTTGGGGGAACGTTCGACGACGAGTGGAGTGTTGAGTGAATTGTCACATGTTTTAAATTGCATTCATACATCCTAGAGATGTTTGATGCATATGGATGTTGTTTTACATACATGCTATTGTTATTGTTGGACATGCATCATAGCGTTTATGCATTGCGAACTACAGTATTGTAATCATGGATGACCGAGAGTTATCACCACATACCCGACGAATGAATGCTATGGCAGAAATGATGGGGAACATGGGGGAAATGATACGGAATATAGCGGAGCGACTGCCTCCCACACCCCAAATTGAAGTGGAACCAATAACTATAATGCATGCACCCGAAAATAGGGGCATGAGATCAATATTTGAACAGCTTACTCGAAAGAAACCGATGGAATTTCATGGAACCCCTGACACGACGTTAGCAGAACATTGGATAATGGACATGGAGCAAATTTTTTGATCTATTCCGATGACAGATGGGGAGAAGATTGAAAATGCAAGTGATGTGCTGAGAGGAGAGGCTCAGAATTGGTGGGTGAATGTACTGGATCAAGGGGCACCGATAACTTGGGAAGGGTTTAAGACAGAATTCAATCGCCGATTCTTTCCGCGAGCCGCCTACAATGCAAAGAAGCGAGAGTTTGATAACCTTAAGCAAGGAGACATGACTGTAACAGAGTATACTTCCAAGTATAACGCGTTGTTGAGATTTGGTAAGGGTTCAGTGCCAGAAGAGGAAGATAGGGCGAGAAAATTTGAAGAGGGTTTAAGGGATAGTATCTAGTTGAGAGTAGAGACCTACGAGCATTCGACTGTTGCAGCAGTACAGCAGACGGCACTTGTAGCCGAAAGTGGAATAGAGAGATCGAGACAAAATCATCAAGGAAAGCGAAGCCATGAGGGTGGTGACCGAAGTCAGGGTGGATCTTTTAAGAAGCCGTTTTCACGAGGCTCTAGTTCTGGTTTTAATGATTCCAGGAGGGTACCAAGCAATATACCGTTGTGTCCGCTTTGCAACCGACCACACACCGGTCGATGTTTTCTGACCAACTTTTAGAACAGATCTATAGGGGGAAACAGTGCGAGTTCTGCGACCTATTCACAACTCAAGTGCTTTGATTGTGATACCTTAGGACACCGAGCAAAAGATTGCCCAAAGAAGCGTCCACAACAAGGGGCAAGTTCTATGGCTTCTAGCGGTTCGAAGCCTAAGCAGTCTAGTGACGGAGGACAAAGGACGGAGCAACGTCAAGGGAGATCATTCCAGATGAACCCTGGAGACGTGGCTGTTACTAATACAGTGGTCTCAGGTATGGTGCTTGTTTGTTCACACTTAGCACGCATACTCGTTGATTCGGGATCTACGCATTCATTTGTATCTTATAACTTTGTTGAACATTTGAATGTTAAGTCCGCGCCGCTAGGATATGATTTATCCATTGTCGTACCGCTTAGTAAACCGGTAGTGACGTCTACGATATATAGAAACTGTGAGATCAAGCTAGGCGAGAAGTTAATGACCGTAGACCTTATACCGATTGTGGTAAACCATTTTGATGTGATACTAGAAATGGATTGGTTAGCTCTTAACCAAGCTACGATAGATTGTGAACAAAAAGAGGTTAATTTTCGATCACCGGTGCATGGGAACTTTTGCTTTCAAGGGAGTGGGGTTACACCGCCGCCGTACTTGATTTCAGCTATCCGAGCGGGAAAGTTATTGAAAAAGGGATGTCAGGGATTTCTATGTTCAGTTACTGATGTCTCAGCGACCTAATTGAAAGTAGAAGACATTTCGATAGTACGAGAATATCCAGATGTATTTCCTAATGATCTACCAGATGTTCTTATTGAGAGAGAGGTTGAGTTCACCATCGACATTATACCAGACGCAAGACTCGTATCAAAGGCACCGTACAGAATGGCACCCATAGAATTGAAAGAGCTGAAAAGTCAACTACAAGAGCTACTTGACAAGGGTTTCATCCGACCAAGTGTATCGCCATGGGGAGCTCCAGTATTGTTTGTAAAGAAGAAAGATGGCTCCATGCGTATGTGTGTTGATTACCGGGAACTGAACAAGTTAACGATTAAGAACAAGTATCCATTGCTGAGAATCGATGACCTATTTGATCAACTTCGTAGGGCACAAGTATTCTCCAAAATAGACCTGAGATCGGGTTACCATCAGTTGAAAGTGAAGGCTGAAGATGTTGAGAAAACAGCTATCAGGACGCGCTACGGACATTATGAGTTCTTAGTTATGCCGTTTGGGGTTACGAATGCACCAGCCGCGTTCATGGATCTTATGAATTGAGTATTCAAGGATTATTTGGATGACTTTGTGATTGTTTTCATTGACAATATCCTCATCTATTCACCGAATGCGATAAAACACGAGAATCATTTGAGATTGATACTTCAGAGACTGCGGGAAAAGCAATTATTTGGAAAATTCAAGAAATGTGAATTTTGGCTACCTAGTATTACTTTTCTTGGTCACGTAATTGATAAGAATGGAGTTTCAGTTGATCCTCACAAAGTAGAAGCTGTATCTAATTGGCAGAGGCCGACTTCCGTATCCGAAATTCGAAGTTTCTTGGGATTAGCGGGATATTACCGCCGTTTTATTGAACATTTCTCGAAGATTTCATTGCCAATGACAAAGTTAATGAGAAAGGGTGTTAGTTTTGAATGGAGTCAGGAATGTGAAGACAGTTTCCAAGAGTTAAAGTCACGTTTGACGAAAGCACCGATATTGACAATACCATCCGGAACCGAGGGATTTGTAATCTATAGTGACGCTTCGCATCAAGGTTTGGGATGCGTACTTATGCAAGGTGGCAAGGTGATTGCCTATGCTTCGAGACAATTGAAGACACACGAGATTAATTATCCGACCCATGATCTTGAATTAGCCGCTGTAATTCATGCGTTGAAAATTTGGAGACACTATCTGTATGGAGAGAAATGTGAGATTTTCACCGACCACAAGAGTTTGAAGTACATTTTTACTCAACTGGACTTGAATATGAGACAGCGAAGATGGTTGGAGTTGATGAAGGATTACGATCTTTCGATTGAGTACCATCCGGGAAAGGCTAATGTAGTAGCCGATGCATTAAGCCGGAAGACGCCGAGGAATTTAGTCGACGAGCTAACACAACAAAAAGAATTGGTAAAAGAGATGGAACGCTTAGAATTGGATGTGATTCCAGAAACTAGTAGTGGTTTAATGATAGCAATCATAGCACACCCAGATATTATTGATGAGATCAAGAAAGAACAATTTCATGACGTCTATTTGTGCAAAATGAGAGACGAGATATCTTTGGGAAAACAACCGGGAATTATCTTGCAACAAGGGGCGTTGATGCTTGGGAACCGATTATGCGTACCGAATGTGAAAGATTTGAAAGAACGACTTTTAAAGGAAGCACATAGTGCTAGATATTCAGTGCACCCAGGAAGTAATAAGATGTACAAAAACTTGAGAGAAAACTTTTGGTGGAAGGGTATGAAGCGTGAAGTCGCTAAATTTGTATCTGAATGTTCGGCATGTCAACAGGTCAAAGCAGAGAGACAAGTACCCGCGGGGTTACTTCAGCCATTGCCAGTGTCAGAATGGAAGTGGGACGAGATCATGATGGACTTTGTTTCGGGATTTTCGCGATCATCCAACAAGAATGACAAGATTTGGGTTATAGTCGACCGATTAACCAAGTCAGCTCATTTTCTACCGATCAAGACGACTAAACCGTCCAAGTTAGCAGAATTGTATGTGAAAGAGATTGTAAGACTACATGGAGTCCCAGCTGTGATTGTATCAGATCGTGATAGTAGTTTTACGTCAAGATTTTGGGGAAGTTTGCAAGAAGCTATGGGTACGAAATTAAGTTTCAGTACTGTATTTCATCCTCAGACCGATGGACAGTCAGAGCGCATGATTCAGACGCTAGAGGATATGTTGAGATTGTGCGTGTTAGACTTTGGGAGTGATTGGGAGCACCATTTGCCGTTAATTGAATTTGCTTATAACAACGGATTTCAGGCAAGTATTGGTATGGCACCATATGAAGCTCTGTATGGCCGTAAGTGTTGATCGCCAGTTTGTTGGACCGAAGTGGGAGAAAGAAAGTTGTTAGGACCTGAGTTAATACAGGTGACTACCGAAAAGGTGAAATTGATTCAGGAACGTCTTAAGGTAGCTCAGAGTCGATACAAGAGCTATGCGGACTCTAAACGACGACCGATGAATTTTGAAGTGGGAGATTTCGTATACTTGCGAGTATCGCCTTCAAAAGGCATTGTACGATTTGGAAAGAGGGGAAAGCTCAATCCAAGATTCATAGGACCTTTTGAGATCCTAGAGAGAGTAGGTCCAGTGGCTTACCGATTGGCCTTGTCATCAGAGTTGGAACATGTGCATAACGTATTTCACGTATCAATGTTGAGACGTTGTATGACTGATACGAGTAAGGTCATTGTACCTGAACCGTTGCAAATTCAGGGGGACTTGACTTATGTGGAACAACCAGTAGAGATTCTAGATCGAAAGGAACAAGTCTTAAGAACTAAGACGATTCCAATGGTAAAAGTATTATGGCGTAGTCACACGGTGGAAGAGGCTACATGGGAAAGTGAGGAAGACATGAGAAATGAGTATCCGTACTTATTCGACGCATGAGGTAAAGTTTGGGGACAAACTTCCTTTTTGGAGGGGAGAGTTGTCACACCCGTTTCAGAAATTTATGATTTTTTTTAAAATGCATCATTTGAGATTATTGAAATTATTAATGTTATTAATAATTTGAGTTGAGGTTGACTGTGAGTCAACGGTAAAGTGTCAGTGAGGACACGAGAACATGGCAGTTCATATTGCATGGGCATGACTAAATGACATTTATATGATTTAAATGTTATTTGACTTTATCTGGTATTTGATGAATAGTAATTTTATCTGTGTTGTGGGAATTCTGGTAATCTTTGATATTGTTATATCATTTTGAGAACTGTGGTGAGAACGTGAGTGATACGTTAATTAAAAAGGTAGGTTGTGTAGAGATTCTACAGAATGTAGTTTTCGGACATTATTTTGGACCCAAATGAAACCTAGTCGGAAACTTTTGAAATTTATAGTTTTCACTCGTAAAGGTATAAACTGGACGTGTGCGAAGTTTCATGGGTTATTTAGAAGTTTGAGAAACTTGCGGGGAGGTAAACGTAAATTTCCATAAAGTTGTCTATATATAGAAGTGGATGAGATTTCATTCTCATCCACAACTTCTAAAAATATCTAGAGAGAGAGGAGAGAGAAGGGAGATTGAGCCAACGGGCTTTGCGACGCCGATCGACGACCATTCGTCCGTCAGATTTTCTCCAGATTCAAGATTTGAACTCGTGGAGGTAAGACCTACGTTTTGATACTACTTAGGTCATGTTTGGCCAATTTTTGTAAAAATATTAATTCTAGACTTTTGGGGAAAACCCAGTAAAACTTGTAAGAATCGTCCCAAATTTGAAATCCGACGTTTAATTAGTCCCCTAGACGATCCTTCAAAGTTTGAAGAGATTCGCACGAGGTATGAATTCTAGATCTATGAAATATATGGATTTTCATGTTTTGAACATCATTTTTGATATTCTTGGATCCGGGCGAAATTCATGTATTAATTAGGCCCGTTAATTATGCACGTGAAATTATATGAAAAGCACGTATAACTGTTTATGTGAGCATGTTATGTGTCTACTTGGGTCAAAGGGGAGTTTGGTGCAAATTCATCCGGGGTAAGCTCCTCGAACCTTGAGGATTGTGATTTGATTGTGATTGTGATGGAATTGGAATTGTGGTTGTGTCTGGATTGGAGGTGGGCCCAACCAGGATACGGTACCTGGTATGGAGGAAGGCCCAACCAGTGTACGAGATTCGTGGGAGAGGTGGGCCTCCTACGGCATCGACCGGATGAATGCGTACCACTCACCCTAGAGACTATTTCTATGTGTTTTATATGCTTAAACCATGAACTGTCATATAAGCATACTTTTAGAATTGTACACTCAGCATATAGCTGAGCAGTGGAGATGTACTCCATTGCAGGTAAGAAGAAAGACAAGAAGAAGCGCGATGAGTGAGGCCGTTAAAGAACGCCGGGGGATATCACTTGTATATGTTTTTGGATTAACTTCTAAAGCTTGTGTAAGGATTGTAAATTGTAAAAGGTTGTAATAGAATCATAGACTACTTTCTTAGTATTGTAATCTTGTAGTTGAATGCCTTTAGTTATGTTTCGAATGTTGTAATTGGCATTAGTTGTGATTGTTGGTGGTTAATGAGAAGCATGAGTTGTGAATTATGTAATACCCTGTATTTTGGTATTTTAATAAGACCCGGTATTTCATTTCTATACTCGTATAAACTTTCTCTTCCTTTTGGTGAATTTTGATACCAATCGATTGACATATTCCCAATCGATTGACACTTTTTGATACCAATCGATTGATAAGTTATCCCAATCGATTTACATTCTACCGACTAAAAGTGATGACGTGTCAAACTTTCCAATCGATTGCTATTCATCTCAATCGATTGACATTGTTTCCAATCGATTGACTACAAATATCTGTTGCCAATCGATTGACTGGTGTCTCAATCGATTGACATAAGCTGAGAAATGTTTTCTTCTTTCCTTCAGCTTTAAACGCGTGGCACTCCCTTATGTCTATATATATGTTTCATTTAGTGGCCTTGGGGCTGTTTTTCAGACCTTGGGAGAGAAATATACATACCTCTTGAGTTATACATACATATATCTATATCTATACATATATACACACTCACACACACTCACTCCTTCGGCAGCTGGGAGAAGAAGAAGAAAGAAGACAGAAAGAAGAAGAAAGAAGAAAGGAGGAGACAGAGAGGGAAGACAGAGACAGAGAAGATCAAGAAGGAGAGAAAGAGGATTTTGAAGTTTTAAAGCTTTGAACACACCCAAACGCACCCTAAGTGAGTTCTAACTCACTTGGTCCCTTTATATGAAGTTTATATAAGCTATTATGATGTTTAGATGGGTTACATGCATGTAGTGCACGTTTATATATGCTGTTTTTACAATCTGCTGGAGAAGACGTAGTTCCAATCGATTGACATAAATCTCAATCGATTGACATCAGTTGCATCCCAATCGATTGAATAGGATTTCAATCGATTGACATTGTTCCAATCGATTGACATGTTTATCAATCGATTGATATAGTTCTTGTTCCAATCGATTGAACTTTTGTTCCAATCGATTGACATGATCAGTACATGGTTTCCTTTGCCTATTTATTATATAAGAGGTTTAGTTGTTCGATTTCCAATTCGGGAATTTCCATTATGCGATTATGGGGTAGACAGGAGAAATGTGACACCAAAGATTTATGGATAATGAATAAAAAGTAATATGAAGTCGTGGGTTGACGTGTTGTTTCTGATAGGAGTTCGATGGCCGTTTTCTTTTAATCCGAGTAGTCAGGCCACATTGGGAATTGTCATGTGTCGATGTTAGAATGGAACGTAAGTAGGTTTGGTAAGTTCCGGGAATGGTACGTGGATGGATGATTGGTCACAATATGCTCTTAAAAGCGGTGAACCGGACCATGGTTCTTAAAAGCGGTGAGCTGGACCAAGAAGTCTTAAGATAGACTGGATGATCTGAGATATGCTCTTAAAAGCGGTGAACCGGACCATGGTTCTTAAAAGCGGTGAGCTGGGATCACTAGTAGATGACGTTAAGTCGTGGCAATAGATTGATATGCCTTGTTCGAAACGTTATATCCCTGAAATGCGGTGAACAGGACCATTGTTCTTAAAAGCTGGGGACAGACTGACGTGAAGTCCATGACATGCGGTGAGCAGGACCATTGCTCTTAAAAGCGATGGACAGAATAAGGGTGTATCCCTAGAGTTAAACGATTGAGTCTGTTCATGACATCTGAATACGTTGAGTTCGGTATTTGAGTAATAAGACGATAAGGGTCGGTTTATAAGAATGAATAGAAGAACAAGATAATGCTATTTTATAATAAGATGTTAACTCTTGTTTTTATAAGCTTGTGTTTACTTCAGATAACTGGTACCTCGTTAGTTTATGCTCACTCAGCTCTCAGTAAGCTGACGGCCTTTTATTGCCTGGACATTCCCCGTCCAGAATATCCTGCCCCTTGTTTTACAGGTGATGACCAGTACACTGATGAGTGTTATCCAGAGGAAGGCCCCACCGATGACGATTACACCAGGAAGGATTATCCTTATGCCAGTTGAAGACTGAAGATGTTATAATTAGATTTAATTTCAGTTGTTCTGTTAAACTTTTGTTAATGGGTACTTGGGCATTTGTTGTCTTCAGACCTGTTGTGATCCTGTGGACCATACTCTGATATTTTGTAATAGTTAACACTGTGTGTTATTCTCAGTTGGTTACTGTTGCTTTTCTTTTGGACTAGTACTGTGTGGTGTGGATTATTAGTGACTTTCACCTGTCATTCCTTATGGACCCATAAAGGAAATTTATTTTTCTCTATTTATGCTGCTCCGGGGCGTGACAGGGTTTTTGGTATCAGAGCCTGCGTTCGGTACTCTAGGTTGTGATACTTTTGTTCACTAAGTATTTCCACACCATCTGGTCCTAGTATGTTAAGATTCTTTGAGATGAGATATGAGTATAAGATAAGTTCGTCTTCCTGACGATAGATAGTTTCCTTTGCAGGATAGCATGGATCCGGAGTTTCATCAGTTTGTTACCGATGCTTATGGAGGTCATATTATCCATGGAGATACCGTGGAGCCAGCTGACCCAGAGTTTTATCGTGAGCGTGTGCGCCAGATAGCTAGTCGACATTTAGAGGAGGACATGTGGAGAGCACTTTATGTGACCAGGAGTACTCACCCGACCCAGATGCGCATGGATGCTTACCACTTAGCGAGAGTTGGCAGAGACATTTGCCAGGAGATGTTGCGACTAGTTTTGAGTAAACCAGAGATGGATGAGATTGAGTTGAGAGCCATTGTAGCCGGTCCACCAGAGCCCGTAGTTGCACCAGCAGCAGCTCCAGCAGCCCCACCATCACCAGTACCCGTCCCAGAGCCAGAGCCAGAGCCTGAGCCGATTGAGGATGAGGAGGATCTAGAGCCTGAGGATGAGCATCCCGATGAGGACATGGATGGAGATGGAGAGGAGGATCCGATAGATGATGAGGGCCCAGTAGAGGATGAGCATGCAGATGATGATGACCCTGAGGATGACCCCGAGGAGCCAGAGTTTGAGCCGGAGGATCCCGTACCAGACCCAGAGGCTATTGAGGCAGACGTAGTAGTAGATGAGGAGGATGACCCCGAGGAGATAGTTGTGCCAGAGATACCCGTTGTGCTTCAGATACCAGCCGGACCGATTATGCATATGGCAGCCATGGCCGATATGGCAGTAGGATGGATAGCTCAGATGATAGCACAGCCAGCAGATTTTGTTATGGGAGAGGTGGCTATAGCAGGAGCTCTTGACATAGCTGACGGTTTTGCTGCAGTAGCTGTTGATGTCGCTAACCAGGCGATAGCAGATGGGATGGAGGACGATGATGCAGAGATGATAGAGGATTGGGATATAGGGGTAGTAGTCGGAGATCTTGTCGCACCAGTTGAGGATGATCCACTCGAGGAGATGGATATAGATCCAGAGGACGAGGCACCACCAGCAGGATCAGATGCTGACGACTTTTGAGTCAGGATCAGCAGGGTGTAGATTTTGTTAGTTTATGTTAGGACATGTTGTCCACTAGATTTTTGGGAGCTTGAGAGATAGCTATTGACCATAGCTTTGTATAGTATTAGCTGACTTTAGTTGTTGTAACTCTTGTCCCATATGGTACACAGGTTGATTAGTGTGTACTATACGGTACATCTTTTGATATATATATATATACGAGCAGTACTTTTGTTATATTTTGGTTGTTGTGTTGTGATGTGTTGTTTAGTAGAATGGTTAGTTTTACTGTTCTTGTTCTATCTTGAGTTCGTTTCTACGAGAAGATTTTCAGCTGATCAATATGTCAATTGTAGGCGATACTCGTTATCATCATGGTAGGACCCTTGAGAAATCACCAAGCACGTAATGAAGCACCTATACCGGAAGGGATGGATCCAACGGGAATTTTTGAAGCATTTATGCAGAGGATGGAGCATGTGGGGGATACATATGATCATTCCACCCACCAGAGACCTCTTGTACCCCCGCCACCAAGACAGACTGGAGATAAGCTGTTAGCAAATTTTCGTGGGTTACGTCCCGAAAAGTTTGATGGACTAACAGAACCATGGAAAGCAGAGCAATGGATAAGAGAGATGGAGTTAATATTTGGAGCATTGGAATGCAACGAACAAGAGAAACGTCGCCTTGCTACGTTTCAGCTCACCTATGCCGCCGCAGATTGGTGGGAAGCTGAGCAAGCCACTGTTGGGATCGATGCCGCTAGAGCTATGCCATGGGAGACATTCAAAGGCAGATTTTTGGATAAGTATTTTCCAGAAGATGAGAGAGATCAACAGGAAAGGAACTTTCTAAATTTGATCCAAGGAGGATGGAATGTACGGGAATATACAACACAGTTCGAGCGTCTATCCAGATTTGCTCAGCACATGATAGACACGCCGCAGAAGAAGGTGAAGAGATTTCACCAAGGACTGAACCCCCACCTTAGACATATGATGGTTGGTCATCTGAACCAGTCGTATGAGGAAATTGTTAGATTTGCTACAGGATTAGAAAAGGATGCTAATCCAGTACAGCAATCACAGACAAATCGACCTCAGTCGTCACGAGGGTTTCAACAGAGAAATTTTCCTAATCGACCACCAAGAAATACCCAAGGATGGAGACCTCAGGAAAATTTTCAAGGAAACAAGAGAATCTGGGAAGGAACCAGGAAACCTCAGCAAGGTTATAATCGACCCCAGCAAATTCAACAGCGAGGACTACAGCCGCAGGCATTACTAACAGCCCCGCCAAGCAATAATGGAGGATGTTTTAACTGTGGAAAGCCTGGACATATTGCAAGGAACTGCACCGTCTACAGACCTAATCGCAAGCCAGATATCGTATGTCGCAACTGCAATAAACCAGGACACTTGAGCAAGGATTGTCGTGCGCCACGAGGAGGATACTACGGGGCACCAGTGCAAGGAATTCAAGGACCTCCTGATCAGACGAGGATGAATGCTATTATTCCAGGAGAAGCAGGCTTTAATGCTGATGAGCAGCAACATTTGGAAGGTACACTTGTACTCTTTCATAGTCCAGTTAAAGCTTTATTTGATACTGGAGCCGCACGTTCTTTTATTGCTGTTAAGATTGTGCGTCAGTTGGGTTTAGAACCCCAGACACTTGAGGCAACACTGAATGCTGTGTCACCGTTGGGAGTGACAGTTAAGTTGAGTAAGGTGTGTAGAGATTGCCCTTTGACTTTGGGAGATAGGAATCTTCCAGCAGACTTGGTAGTTCTGTCGATGTCAGAATTCGATGTTATCCTAGGGATGGATTGGTTAACTAAGTACAGTGCCAATTTGGATTGCCCTACTAGGACGATTGTATTTCCAATACAAGGAAAGCCGACGATCAGATTTCAGTGTCAACCGACAAGCGACCTGTTCCTTACGAGTAATTTGGCTACGATCATTAGTACGAGTACGGAGCTTAAGATGGATCAAATTCCTATTGCACGAGACTTTCAGGATGTATTTCAGGATATTAAAGGACTTCCACCGAAAAGAGAAATAGACTTCTGCGTGGAATTAGTACCTGGTACATTGCCTATTTCTAAGACTCCATATAGGATGGCACCAACCGAGATGTTAGAATTGAAGAAGCAAGTTCAAGAACTCGAGGATCTAGGATTTGTTCGACCAAGCACGTCGCCTTGGGGAGCACCAGTTCTGTTTGTAAAAAAGAAGGACGGAACATTTCGACTCTGTATAGACTACAGGGAGTTGAACAAGGTTACGATTAAGAATAGATATCCGTTACCTCGGATAGATGATCTATTCGACCAGTTACAAGGATCTAGGATCTTTTCTAAGATCGATTTACGTTCAGGATACCACCAATTGTTAGTTCGACCAGACGATGTATCGAAGACTGCATTCAGGACAAGATACGGGCATTACGAGTTTCTAGTTATGCCTTTTGGATTGACGAATGCGCCAGCAGTATTTATGGACTTGATGAATAGAGTATTCAGACTATATCTGGATAAATTCATTATTGTGTTCATTGATGATATACTGATCTACTCAAAGACAGAAGAGGATCACAAGGAGCATTTACAAGTTGCCTTGCAGACACTTCGAGATAGTAAGTTGTATGCAAAGTTCAGCAAGTGTGAGTTTTGGCTACAGGAAGTCAAGTTCTTGGGACACGTTATATCTCAGGAAGGTATTTCGGTAGACTCATCTAAGATTGATACAGTCTTAAGCTGGAACAGACCGACGAATGTGACCGAAGTCAGAAGTTTTCTGGGTTTAGCGGGATATTACCGAAGATTTGTCGAAGGATTTTCCAAGTTAGCAGGACCATTGACAAATTTAACAAGGAAGGAGACGAAGTATGAATGGACAGACAAGCATGAGGGTGCATTTCAGGAGTTAAAAGAAAGATTGACTTCTGCACCAGTACTCGCATTACCTAAGAGTGGAGAAAAGTATGTGATCTACAGTGATGCATCGTACCAAGGACTTGGATGTGTGCTTATGCAAGATGGAAATGTTATCGCATATGGATCGAGACAACTAAAGGTACATGAGAAAAATTATCCTACGCATGATCTGGAATTAGCAGCAATAGTGTTTGCATTGAAAATTTGGAGACACTATCTCTACGGAGAAAAGTTTGATCTGTTTTCTGATCATAAGAGCTTGAAGTATTTGTTCTCTCAAAAGGAGTTGAACATGCGACAACGGAGATGGATGGAGTTACTCAAAGACTATGACTTTTCTTTGCAATACCATCCCGGCAAAGCAAATGTAGTAGCAGACGCTTTGAGCCGTAAACCTCGATTAGTGATCGCTGCATTACTAATTAGAGAATGGAGAGCATTAGAAGTTTTAGCCGAATTTGATCTTCAGCCAGTGGAGCCAATGAAAGGACAACATTTTGGATGTCTTATGGTACAACCGACTTTGATCAGTCGTATCAAAGAGGCTCAACAGACAACAGAGGATTTGAAGTTATGGTTCACCAAGATGTCAGCCAAGGAACCAGAAGTCTGGAGTATAAGTACAGATGGAACCTTACGATGTAAGGGTAGACTCTGTGTACCTAATGAAGAAAATCTCCGGAAGGAAATATTAGATGAAGCACATAAGTCACGAATGACTATTCACCCCGGAAGTACGAAGATGTACAAGGACTTGAAGAGAAATTTTTGGTGGGAAGGAATGAAGCGAGAAGTGGCAGAGTATGTAGCTCAGTGTCTTACTTGTAAACAAGTAAAGGCAGATCATCAGAGACCACCTGGACTTATACAACCGTTACCTATTCCTCAATGGAAATGGGAACACATAACCATGGATTTCGTGGTAGGATTGCCGAAGTCACAGCAGAATCACGATGCTATATGGGTAATCGTGGATCGACTTACTAAGACGGCACATTTTATTGCCTATAGCATGACGTACTCAGTAGAACGTTTGAGCCGAATGTATCTACAACATGTTGTACGATTATATGGAGTGCCTGTATCTATTGTGTCAGACAGAGATTCGCGCTTTACTGTAGAATTTTGGAAGAGTCTCCAGACAGCGATGGGAACGACATTGAACTTGAGTTCAGCTTTTCATCCACAGACAGATGGACAGACGGAACGAGTTAATCAAGTGATGGAAGATATGTTACGCGCTTGTGTCATTGATTTTGAGAGTTCTTGGGAGATGCACTTACCTCTGATTGAGTTCGCCTATAATAATAGTTATCATTCGAGCATAGATATGGCGCCGTTTGAAGCTTTGTACGGAAGACCTTACCGATCGCCGCTATGTTGGACCGAAGTCGGAGATAGTCAACTTCTTGGGCCAGAGATGGTACGGGAAACCAGTGAGAAGATTCAAGTCGTACGTGAGAAGATGAAGACAGCCCAGACCAGATACAAGAGTTATGCTGACAAGCGACGCAAAGACTTGGAGTTTTCCATTGGAGATCACGTATTACTCAAGGTTTCACCTGTTCGAGGAATCGTCAGATTTGGTCAGAAAAGGGGCAAGTTATCTCCACGTTTCATCGGACCATTCGAGATTCTGGAGCGTGTTGGAAAAGTTGCTTATCGCCTTGCGTTGCCACCAAAGATGTCAGGAGTGCACAACGTTTTTCACATCAGTATGCTGAGGAAGTGTGTTCACAACCCAGCGCACGAGATCAACTTTGAGGATATCGAAGTCAACAGCGACGTTACGTTCAATGAAGGACCTGTTCGTATTATGGATCGAGGAATCAAGAAACTCAGGAACAAAGAGATTCCGTTAGTCAAGATTCAGTGGAAGCATCATGATGAAGGAGAAGCTTCGTGGGAACTAGAGTCAGAGATGCGCGAGAAGTTTTCGTTTTTATTTTAAACCTTGTTGCTTTTGATTTCGAGGACGAAATCTTTTGTTGAGTGGTGGATGATGTAATACCCTGTATTTTGGTATTTTAATAAGACCCGGTATTTCATTTCTATACTCGTATAAACTTTCTCTTCCTTTTGGTGAATTTTGATACCAATCGATTGACATATTCCCAATCGATTGACACTTTTTGATACCAATCGATTGATAAGTTATCCCAATCGATTTACATTCTACCGACTAAAAGTGATGACGTGTCAAACTTTCCAATCGATTGCTATTCATCTCAATCGATTGACATTATTTCCAATCGATTGACTACAAATATCTGTTGCCAATCGATTGACTGGTGTCTCAATCGATTGACATAAGCTGAGAAATGTTTTCTTCTTTCCTTCAGCTTTAAACGCGTGGCACTCCCTTATGTCTATATATATGTTTCATTTAGTGGCCTTGGGGCTGTTTTTCAGACCTTGGGAGAGAAATATACATACCTCTTGAGTTATACATACATATATCTATATCTATACATATATACACACTCACACACACTCACTCCTTCGGCAGCTGGGAGAAGAAGAAGAAAGAAGACAGAAAGAAGAAGAAAGAAGAAAGGAGGAGACAGAGAGGGAAGACAGAGACAGAGAAGATCAAGAAGGAGAGAAAGAGGATTTTGAAGTTTTAAAGCTTTGAACACACCCAAACGCACCCTAAGTGAGTTCTAACTCACTTGGTCCTTTTATATGAAGTTTATATAAGCTATTATGATGTTTAGATGGGTTACATGCATGTAGTGCACGTTTATATATGCTGTTTTTACAATCTGCTGGAGAAGACGTAGTTCCAATCGATTGACATAAATCTCAATCGATTGACATCATTTGCATCCCAATCGATTGAATAGGATTTCAATCGATTGACATTGTTCCAATCGATTGACATGTTTATCAATCGATTGATATAGTTCTTGTTCCAATCGATTGAACTTTTGTTCCAATCGATTGACATGATCAGTACATGGTTTCCTTTGCCTATTTATTATATAAGAGGTTTAGTTGTTCGATTTCCAATTCGGGAATTTCCATTATGCGATTATGGGGTAGACAGGAGAAATGTGACACCAAAGATTTATGGATAATGAATAAAAAGTAATATGAAGTCGTGGGTTGACGTGTTGTTTCTGATAGGAGTTCGATGGCCGTTTTCTTTTAATCCGAGTAGTCAGGCCACATTGGGAATTGTCATGTGTCGATGTTAGAATGGAACGTAAGTAGGTTTGGTAAGTTCCGGGAATGGTACGTGGATGGATGATTGGTCACAATATGCTCTTAAAAGCGGTGAACCGGACCATGGTTCTTAAAAGCGGTGAGCTGGACCAAGAAGTCTTAAGATAGACTGGATGATCTGAGATATGCTCTTAAAAGCGGTGAACCGGACCATGGTTCTTAAAAGCGGTGAGCTGGGATCACTAGTAGATGACGTTAAGTCGTGGCAATAGATTGATATGCCTTGTTCGAAACGTTATATCCCTGAAATGCGGTGAACAGGACCATTGTTCTTAAAAGCTGGGGACAGACTGACGTGAAGTCCATGACATGCGGTGAGCAGGACCATTGCTCTTAAAAGCGATGGACAGAATAAGGGTGTATCCCTAGAGTTAAACGATTGAGTCTGTTCATGACATCTGAATACGTTGAGTTCGGTATTTGAGTAATAAGACGATAAGGGTCGGTTTATAAGAATGAATAGAAGAACAAGATAATGCTATTTTATAATAAGATGTTAACTCTTGTTTTTATAAGCTTGTGTTTACTTCAGATAACTGGTACCTCGTTAGTTTATGCTCACTCAGCTCTCAGTAAGCTGACGGCCTTTTATTGCCTGGACATTCCCCGTCCAGAATATCCTGCCCCTTGTTTTACAGGTGATGACCAGTACACTGATGAGTGTTATCCAGAGGAAGGCCCCACCGATGACGATTACACCAGGAAGGATTATCCTTATGCCAGTTGAAGACTGAAGATGTTATAATTAGATTTAATTTCAGTTGTTCTGTTAAACTTTTGTTAATGGGTACTTGGGCATTTGTTGTCTTCAGACCTGTTGTGATCCTGTGGACCATACTCTGATATTTTGTAATAGTTAACACTGTGTGTTATTCTCAGTTGGTTACTGTTGCTTTTCTTTTGGACTAGTACTGTGTGGTGTGGATTATTAGTGACTTTCACCTGTCATTCCTTATGGACCCATAAAGGAAATTTATTTTTCTCTATTTATGCTGCTCCGGGGCGTGACAAATTATCACCACAGGGCTGCCCAGCAGGGGAGCAGTCGACTGGACCCTGGGTCAGTCGACTGGATCCCGTGTGATTGAGACACTGAAAGTGAATAGTAAGAGAAGCAGTCGACTGGACCATTGATCAGTCGACTGAACACTTTTGATTTTGGTTACTGCTTCTCGTAATGGTAAAAGCAGTCGACTGGACCCTGGGTCAGTCGACTGGACCCCTTTTGTAAACGGATGGATTTTGGTTCTGCTTAACACAGTCGACTGGGGACCTTGATCAGTCAACTGAGCACCTGATCAGTCGACTGGGGACCCTGATCAGTCGACTGGACCTCTGTTGAGAATTTTAGGTTTTGGTTTCTGCTCAGTACAGTCGACTGGACCCTTGGAGCAGTCGACTGAACCCCTGTTTTCAAAATTGGTTCTTTCGGATGTGTTTTCATTTGGCCAAAACTTTTTATAACTCTGATTTTAATGGATTTTTATAATGTTTTCCGCTGCTATTTGACTTTAATGGAATTGGTTAAGCCTTGGTGGCGTGCCACGTGTCCTATTTCCACGCGTAGTGGGATGGGTCGTGACAAACATCTCTTGGATAATGCTTGATTAAACTCTTTTGAACTTTAATCAAGTGATTTTCAGAGATTCTGACATCATCTTGTTAAAGTAGGCTACAGTCAAGATTACCTCTAATTAATCGGTAATAGTCCCATATCCCTCATGGTTTTGTCAATCTTTTCACCACTTTTTGGTTTTGTTAAAGGATCTGCACGCATTTGATCCGTAGGTAAATACTCAAGATCAACTTTACCTTTCTTCACGAGTCGCCTAATGTGATTATATCTCATAGCAATGTGTTTGCTATTACTAGATATTCTCATATTTTTAGTATTATAGATCGCAGCTTGATTATCACAATACAAAGTTATAGGCGCTTTAGGTATATCAATGAAAGGAATGCATTTCATAAAAAAAATTCATCCATTCAATATCTTTACTAGCTAAAGACATAGCAATATACTCCGATTTCACGGATGATAAAGCAACACAAGATTGTTTCTTGGATGACCAAGCAACAATAGCACCTCCTAAAGTAAATAGCCAACCACTAGTTGATTTAGAATTTGTTCTATCCGAAGCCCAATTAGCATCACTATAGCATTCTAAAACAGAATTTAAGCAACGATAATGTAATCCATAAGTTATAGTGTGTTTTAAATATCTCAAAACTCTACTAAGTTCTTTCCAGTGTTTAGAACTAAGATTACTAGTGAATCTACTAAGTATTCCGATAGCACACACAATGTTAGGTCTAGTGTTGTTCATAGCATATATTAAGCTACCAATAACCTTAGCATATTCTCCTTGATTGATAGATTCTCCTTTATTAGGTACTAACTTATTATTAGGATTGATAGGTGTCTTACTAGGTTTACAATCAAAATGATTAAACTTCTTCAACACTTTCTCTATAAAGTGTGATTGCGTTAAAATGAAAGCTACATCCTTCTTTATTACTTTAATACCCAAAATCATGTCCACGGGTCCTAAGTCTTTCATATCAAACGTTTGAGCTAGAAACCTCTTAGTTTCATTTATGCAACCCATATTCGAACCAAATATAAGTAAATTGTCAACATAAAGTGTCATTAAGACTTTATCATTATTAGTCACTTTATAAAATACACAACTTTCTACTTTGGAACTCTTAAACCCAAACTTTGTAACTTCTTGTCTAAATTTTTCATACCATTGTCTTGATGCTTGTTTTAGACCATACAAAGATTTGTTTAACTTGCAAGCTTTATCTTCTTCACCTTTAACTACATACCCTTCAGGTTGATTTATATAAATTTCTTCATCTAAAGTTCCATTAAGAAATGCAGTCTTAACATCCATCTGATGTACTTCTAAATTATAAGCAGAAGCAATTGAAAACATGATTCTTATAGATGTTATTTTAGTCACAGGTGAAAAGGTTTCAAAATAGTCTACACCTTTTTTTTTACTAAAGCCTTTAGCGACTAATCTTGCTTTATATTTGTCAACACTTCCATCAGTTTTGAGTTTCTTTTTCAAAACCCATTTACATCCTATAGTTCTAGAGTTTGGAGGAAGATAAGCTACAATCCATGTGTTATTCTCGTTTATAGATTTTATTTCATTATCCATTGCTTTTTTCCATAAATCTGCATCGGGTAAGGAGATAGCTTCTTGGAAAGTTTTAGGATCTTCTTCTAACAAGTAAGTGTACATGTTCGGTCCTAAATCCTTTTCAAAATTCTACTTCTCTTACTCCTTCTCAATCCATTAGAACTACCTTCTCTGTCTTCTTCATTTCTCAAGCTATTTGAATTATATTCATTAATCAAGTTATGAGAGTTTTCTCCATTATCTTGAGCATTAATATGTGGACCTTTATCTACCTCTTCTATTAGATCGTTTCCTAATTCATGACTATCCGCATATTTAATAGTTAAGTGTTCAAAATAAATAGCATGTGTAGATTCAATTACATTGTTAGTGCTTTTTAAGAATCTAGAAGCTTTGCTTTGCTTAGAGTATCCAAACTTTGAAGTAACCAATGTTCGGCTTATGATTTTTCCACAATTCATATGGAGTTTTATCTTGATTTTTATGTAAAATTCTATTAGATATGTAACATGCTGTGTATAGGGTTTCACCCCAAAATGTCATAGGTAATTTTGAATGTAATAACATTGCACTAACCATTTCAAGTAGTGTCCTATTCTTACGTTTTGCTACTCCATTTTGAGGGGGAGAATTACGTGCAGATTCTTCTATAATAATTCCATGAGTTTCACAAAAATTAATATAGTCATTTAACCGATATTCACCGCCTCTATCGGATCTAATACGTTGAATCTTTTTTCCATGTGCATTTTCAACTTCTTCTTTAAAGATCTTAAATTTTTCAAAAGCTTCATCTTTTGTTCTAAGTAAATAAATATAAGCATATTTAGAATAATCATCTGTAAAGGTTATGAAATACCTTTTTCCTCCTCTAGTTAAATGATCTTTATTGTCACACAAATCGGTATGTATTATCTCTAATAATGTAGTTTTCCTAGAAACTGATTTAAAAGGTTTTTTTTAACTATTTTTGCTTGAGCACAACATTCACAGATGATTATTTTTGGGAACTAAATTGTGTGAAATCATGCGATTCATAGTATTACTACCAATATGTCCTAATCTATAATGCCAAATATGACTATCATTCACATCAACGATATAAGTAGAAATAGAAACATCTTTATTTAGATTAAGCAAGTGCATATTATCTTTGGCATAGCCTTTCCCAACAAATGATCCCTTCTTTGATATGATCACTTTTTGGGAGTCAAATACAACTCTAAAACCATGGTCATCTAACTTCTTAACGGAAACAAGGCTCTTGCGCAATCCGGGAATGTGATGAACGTCTTTAAGCGTTAACACTTTCCCAGAGGTGAGAGGAAGTTGAGCGGTCCCCTTTCCTTTGACAGAACTTGTGGAGGAATTGCCCATGAATACAGCCTTGTCACCATTCACAGCTTCATAGGTCTTGAAAATATTTTTGTGAGGAGTCACATGACAGGTTGCCCCAGAGTCAACCCACCATCCTTCATCACTATTGACCATGTGAACTTCGGTGAGCATTGCAATCATGTCATCGTCTTCCACCACGTTAGTCTCGTTCTTCTTCTGTCCTTTACGAAAACGGCATTCTTTGGCCCAATGACATAATTTACCACAAACAAAGCAGGGACCTTTCTTCTTCTTCTTGGTATTCTCCTTTTTATTGGAGTTACCAAATTTTCTCTTTTTGTTATTAAAAGAACTCTTCTTTCCATTATGATCCTTAGAGACAGGTTTTGTAGAGTCGGATAGCGGAGCTTCCACATTGTGAAGTTTTTCAGTCTTTCCTTGATGATCAAGTGAATCTCTTAATCTAGCCTCGCTCTCAATTTGGATATGTTGAAGTAATTCATCCAAATTCAGAGGTTTCTTTTTATGTTTTAAAATTCTTTGGTAATCCTTCCAAGAAGGTGGAAGTTTACCAATAATTATAGACACTTGAAAACTGTCCGAAACAGGTTCACCAACATCAGCACATTCATTGGCAATATCATTAAGAGTATTCACTTGATCAATTATAGATTTAGAATCATCAAATTTAAATTCAATATGCTTGTTAATAAGGAAGGACTTATTTCTGGCATCTTCATTTACATACCTCCGTTGTATAGCATTCCATAACTCCCAAGATGTAGCAAATTTGTGAAACACATTGAACTGAGAATTTGTCATCGCATTGAGAATTGTAAAGCGACACACATAGTCATCCTCAACCCATTTCTGTTGTCGTTCAGTGTATTCTCCATTGATTGCTTCATCTTGTGGATATGCAGTAGACAGAATATAGGCAACTTTGGCAATAATGAGTTGATAATAGATCTTCATGCTCCATCGCTTGTAATTGATACCATTGAACCTCTCAAGTCTTTCTACTTCTTGAATTTGAGACTTCACCATTGTTGATTCCATTGACGAAAATTGCTATCTTAAAATTGTTGTAAACTAATGGTGAAAAGAACAAATTTGAAGAATAATGACAAGACTGATTTATAAGAAAAGAAAACAGAAACAATTTAAAAACAAATTCGTTAGGCAGGGCACTTCTAGGAAGATTTCTTTAAGATAGTAATTTTCCCACTATGGTGCAAATAGACTCTTGGAAATCTATCTCAAGAATACAAAGCCTAACTTAAGACTGTCTAAATTACACTGTTTAGCAGTCTTGGAACCACCGAATTTCACCCGACATAAAACCAAAAAATGTATAGAAAGAAGAAGAAAGCAGAAAGGCAGAACCGAAAGAAAAAAACTAAAAAACGAATGCATACTGATGCCTATAAATATAGACCTCAGAAGTCACGAAGAAGGATCGCACTTTTCTCCAGAAAGATCGTGACCTCTCTGTTTTTTATCGTCGGAGACTTCCGTCGCCAAACAGTCCCTACGGTCACTGACCGTTATTTTTAAATTTTTAACTGTATTAAAACCGACAGTTATTTATAACTATCTATTTTAATCTTCTTCTTCTTTCTTTCTTTATATATTATATATATATATATATATATATAAGAAAAATTAAAAACTTGAAGCTCTTCCATGGGTCTCCTCTTGTGAGGTATCCCTTGGAAGCTTGGGAGAAAATATGAAGAACCACCTCCTATTCATAGGAGAGGCTTTCCCACAAGATTACTCCTAGTTTCCTATGTGGGACATCATACAAAATTTAAATTTTCTTTCAACCAAATATTTGGTGGGAAAATGAAAATTTGATTTTTCCTCCAAAATATAAGTAGTACACTACTATATGATATAGTAAAGATTCCTATTATAAACTATTATTAGTAAATACTATTATGTATATAATTCATATATATATAACAGTACGTACGTATGTAAGCGTATTCACGCGTAATCAAACAAAATTTAATAAAATTTGAACAATTCAGCTGAGAAAATACTCTTGCTCACCCAAAATATGGTACACCAATGCTCACTCAAGCATCACATTGGCCAATGTTCTCACTCAAGCATCCCATTAGCCAATGTTACAACATTAGCCAATGGGATGCTTGAGTGAGCATTGATGTACCATATTTTGGGTTAGCAAAAATGCTCTCTTCAGCTAATAGTCTAGTAGAAGAACTTTTTTTTTTTTTTTGATGACTCTAGTATAAGAACTTGAAGAGATTCGATTTCAATATTTTCTCTCTTTTAAAATATTTTGATATAAGGATTTGATCACTTGGGTTCATATCGTGGATTTATAAAATGCAATTGAACTATCTTAATATAATTGATAAATTTTTAGATGGGAACTGGGCTCTCTCATGATTTGTTATTTGTCAGCTGGGAAGTAACTGAGATGGATAACCTATAATACCAAAAGAAAATGAGTGATGTGATCATATATAAACACAAATATTCTATACTATTACTTGTTGCATGTATAGATTTAGTTGGTTATAATTAGGGTGTGTTTCGGCCGGAACGGATCAATCGGAAATCATTCTTTTAGAAAAAATTCCGAAATTTTTGGAACACTAAAAAAATTCCGATTTCGATTATGAAATTTCGGAATTTATTTTTTCTGTTCTGATTCGGAAATTTCATATATTTCCGGAATCGGAATCTTTAGGAAATTTTTAGAATTATTTCGGAATTTTCCATTTGTGATGATTGTCATACTTGTCTTTCAGTTTATACAAGCACTTGTCATTCTCTCTATTCATTCTTTACCGATGTGAGACGAAATGAAGTTTCGGAATATTTCGGAAAACTTTCAGAAAATATAGTTTCGGATTTTCTTCGATCGGAATACTTTCGGAAAAGATAGTTTTAGAATTTTTTCGGAAAACTTTCGGAATTTTCGGAATTCTTAAAACAATTTCGATTCAGATTCGATTGTTTCGGAATTTTGGAATTCGAAAAGCATTTTTTGTTCCTAAAATCGGAAATTTTCGGAATGAAATCGGACGGAATCGAAATTTCCGTTCCAAATGACACCCCTAGTTGTAGCCTATGAGCAGGTGAAAGCTGTGAATTTGAGTATAGTTTGCTCACCCATTTTTTGGTTTACTATAGTTCATTTAATTATGCTCACTTGAGTAATGCTATGTTTCCAAATTTTTATCTCAAATAATGTAGCAGTGAAACCAAGTAAACAACTTTCAATCAAAATTCAACTGATTTTACTGTATTAAACCTAGCTCCACTACCTGCATTTTTGGGATTAAAATGTAGGAAACATGACATTACTCATATCACTAAGACTTTCGCACATTTGACTTTGCCGTATCAATCACCATAACAAAATGTTCCAACATCTGAAATCTTTTTTGTTATAATTAAGGGGGTAAAAAAAGATCCTAGATCCTAAAATTTAAAGGAGAGGTTTGTACAATAACAGGGGACATGAGCAAGCCGCTGAACAAATGCAGACAATGCACGAAGACCACTAGACAGAATTTCATATCCGACTATTTAGCAGCTCTCTCTCTCTCTCTCTTCTTCTTCAATAATCCTTTCTCTGCTAATGTCTTCAGTTTCTGTGTTTTTCGCTCTTTTGCTTTTTCTTCAAACCCATCATCCATCATCTTCATTGTTGCCACACGTTTGGCCTTGTAAACCTGCAAATCATAGTGGAAATTCATATAGAAATACAGGTGGAAGCTGTGAATTTGAGTGCAGTTTTGCTCACCCATTTTTTGGTTTATTATTGCTCACTCTCTTTTCTCATTGGCTAATACAGTGGGATGCAATACATTATACTATTAATTAATTCTTATTTAATTATAGATCCTACTACATTAGCCAATAGGAGAGGAAAGTGAGTAATGGTGAACCAAAAAAATAGGTGAGCAAAATTGTGTTCAATTTGCAATGGTGTATAATAACATGTTGAAACTAAATGCACATGATAGGCGCAGTCCCTCATGTGAAGCAAATATTGGGTACCACATGAATACCTGCTAGAATTTCATCACCTCTCACAGGTTTCAAATTTTTGCTGAGTTGGAGAAGAATTCCTCTAGAAATAAGGAGACCAGATGGATTAAACAAGGAATGTTATTGCTTACTGATACCATGTCATTCAATACAACGGTTGTATTGAATACCTTTCCCCTCATGTAGATGTCCTCATAGCCCTAAGCTACCAATTGTTGGAAGGTTAACTCTTGGGGCACATAAAAATCTCACAAAAATAAGATACATAAACTTTATGTGTTTATCTCTCTCCTCTATGGACCTCCGTAGATACTATGTCAATGGACTCCACTAGGAGAGAGATAGATACATTATAATTTATGTATCTTATTTTTGTAAAATTCTTATATGCCCAAGAGTTATCTTGCTCGGAATGAGATCATATTGGGGAGGGCTTCTTAATTAGGCTCATTCTTGGCCTACCCACAAATGGTTTTTACTAAACATTACATGGTTGGGCTTGACTTGCATTATGCTTCATGCCTCAAATCTAAGATTAATAGCCCAATCCAAATTGAAGTTAAAAAAATAAAAAAAGCAATGCGATATTGGACCTTTTGACAGTTAAATTAGTTAATACCAAGTTGGTTTTTTTTTTTTTGCTCAGATAATACGAAGTTGGCTATTGGCGAATGAAGTAGCTGGCTGAAGCTGGGGTAGGTACCGTAGGAGCAAACCAAATAAGCCTAAGCCCATCATAATGTTAATGCTTTCCTAAATTTTGTATTTCTAATACTTCTCTAATAAATGTGATGTGATAGTGGAAGCGCTTTCAATAATAATGAGACTATTGTAACAACTTTCAATAATAATGAGGTTATTGTAACATCTGCAATCGTAATGCAGTGAGACCATTATCATATATATATATATATATATAAAGCTTTTAAAATCTAAAATTTGGGAAATATTTTTATATCAGTAATGAAACATAGATTTGGGTTTGAGAATTGAATTTACGTTCAACAGTTGTCTGTCCTCATATCATATGGCCACACGTCACGGGAGATGCATTTAGTGTCAAATGTGAGAAGGATAACTCATGGGTCATATAAGAATCTCATATAAATAAGTTATATAAATTACAAAGTGTCTATCTCTCTTCTGGTAGGGTTCATTAACACTACATGTTTATGGGGTCCACAGAAGAAAGATACATAAAAGAGAATTGTTATTGTCACTCCATCATTGAACTAATGCACTCCATGGTACCACTCTTAGAGCATGTGGTGGTATCATGTATGCAATGCATGACATGTATGATATTACATGTTTTAAGAGTGATACTATAAAGTGTCAATGATGGAGTGACAATAACATTACCTTACATAAAATTTATATATTTTATTTTTGTGAGATTTTTATGTGCCCTAAAAATTATCGGGATGAGCTGGTGGTGGTGGTGGTGGTGGGAAGGGTTTCCTTTTGTGCCTCCGACTGACATCACACGCGCTCACCACGTGACTAAATTCTAGTCTCTTCTTTCTTCCCATAACAGTAATACGGTGTAGGTGTAACCTCCACCCACCCACCCACCCGTGGTCATAAAGAGAGTGTAAAATTGTTCCGAAAATGCACTCTCTCTCTCTCTCTTTTTAGGTCATATTGAAAGCATCTTTTCTGTCTACTCTTTAACACTGTATTCCAATATGTTCGCACCACGTGGATGTCGTCAAACAGCTCCTCTCACTCTCATGACTCTCTTAACACTTCGACACCTGGCCCCCAGGTTACCCTATTCCCTCGAATGCATCACTCTCTCTCTCTCTCTCTCTCTCTCTCTCTCTCTAACAACCATATTCGAAAGCTCTCTAGCTCTCTCTCTCTCTCTCTCTCTCTCTCTCTCTTACTCTCAGGCATTCTCTCTCTTAGGGCTTGACTAACCGGAAGAACCCGGAAGCTTGTTTACCTAAGCTACCATGATTGGTAATTACTACTCCAAGTTTTTCATTCTTCTTTCCACTTTCGTCACATAATTGATAATTTTTTTGGCACTATTTTTTCTCTAGGGTTTTTTATTTTTTTCAGTTGATCTTCTGTTTCATTTCTTTTTTAGTCATATTTCACTCCTTTTAAGGCTTGATTTAGATAACATGATCTACTTCTCTTTAAAATGGCTCAATTTTTTAGATTATTTCCGCAGATAGTTTATGTACAAGTATTATATACCCCACAAAATGTCCCGCACTTATGATTTCTTGATAATATAGAGGTCACAGGCTTAATATTCGAATTTTTTTAATAAGAGAATTTAATTTGTGGTTATTTTATGGTATGTCTTATTCGGTTTGTTGTAATTGCTTTAAATTTTAAGACTTAATTGTTTTTATTTTTTATTTTTGGTTGTGGAAAGGGGCGAATATTTGAAAAATTATAGGCATATGCATGTGTTGTGGTTAGAGACTAGAGTAGTAGAGTATGCTTGGATGACTGGCTGACTCGGAAGAAAAAAGGATTTAATTTCCCCATTCTAATAGAGGCTCCCTTTCCCCTATATTAACACCACCCCCATCCATATCCTTCACCTCTATAATATAATTGTAAGTTACGTACAAGGGTCAGGTTGATAAGAATGAAAACAGTATTAGAGGTTAGGATAGCCTTTCGTTTATCAATAATGCTAGGCACACTTCAAAATCCACACAGGACGTACAATCGTGACCGTTAATTGTCATGTGTGGATTTTGGAATATGCGTCGCACTACTCCTAGTTTATCCCCTGCCTAAGTGGGACCTCTATTTGGGTAAGTAGCCTTTTTTTTTTTTTTTTTTTTTTTTTTGTGGAGATGACCTTCTGGAAGGTTCGTCTTCTTCTTATGAGTGTGCAGTAATAAAGCTCATGAAGAGATGGAATGTGACTTTGAATTTGCCTACACTTCGAATTGGCTAAAGATTACTTGTTTGCAGCTCAATTAAGCCTGAATGTCTGCCAGCTAGGCAGATCATAATCAGTGTTAATATAACTCTGAATGTATATTAAGTTCATTTTTTTTTTTTCACCACCTCCTTTCAGCATTGCAGTGAGGAGATTAGTGATAATAAGAGCAACCTATATTATATTATAATAGGCCATGGATGAATCAGAACCGTCGCAGCAGCAGCAGCAGCAGCAGGCAGTTATGGGAGTTGGTGCAGGTGGAGGAGGTCAAATGGCCTATGCTCCTCCCTACCAAACTGCATCAATGGTGACTTCTGGAACTCCTCCGGCTGTAGCTGTCCCTTCCCAAATCAATACCTCCCAGCACCAGCAGCTTGCCTACCAACAAGCCCAACACTTCCATAACCAACAGCAGCAGCAACAACAGGAGCAACTTCAAGTGTTCTGGGCCAACCAAATGCAAGAAATCGAGCAAACCACCGACTTCAAGAACCACAGCCTCCCACTTGCTCGCATCAAGAAGATAATGAAAGCTGATGAGGATGTTAGAATGATTTCAGCTGAGGCTCCAGTCATATTTGCAAAGGCATGTGAGATGTTCATCCTCGAGCTCACTCTGCGCTCTTGGATCCACACGGAAGAGAACAAAAGGCGGACCCTTCAGAAGAATGATATTGCCGCTGCCATTTCTAGGACTGATGTCTTTGATTTCTTAGTCGATATCATTCCTAGAGACGAGTTGAAGGAAGAGGGTCTTGGGATCACAAAGGCTACAATCCCAATGGTGGGATCCCCAGCTGACGCTGCTATCCCATATTACTATGTTACACCTCAGCACCACCCGGTGGTGGGACCAACCGGGATGATCATGGGAAAACCTGTTGATCAAGCAGCGCTCTACCCTGGGCAGCAACAGCCTCCACCTCCTGTAGCATTTATGCCATGGCCTCATCAGTCTCAGCCTCAGCAACAGCAACAACAACAGCAAACTCAACAGAATGACACTTGATGGAGGTGTGTGTTTTGAAGATTATGAAATTCCCGCTAGACGTGCCTTACTGTTTGTTATCATAGGCAGAAATCAGTAGCTTTTCGTCCTTGGCCAAGTCTTAGTTGTTTTGTTACTAGTCATTTGTAATACTCATAAGAACTTGATGGCAAGGTAGAATTGGGGCTGTTGACTCACGTTTCTACTTGTATTGCTCTTTATGATCTTGAGATCTTTTGGTTTGTGGTTTGCCCTTTTTTTTTTTTTTTTAAGGACAAGGGGGTCCAGGAGGATAATAGACGGTAGGCACGGCACTGCAGTCAGTCTGTTTGGGCAAATTAAGCATCGATTCTAACTCTCATGTAATTGCAGAAGGGGAATATTTCAGCAGTGAATTGTGAATTCACATTAAAGTTCATCTTCTGAACCAATTTATAGCGTGTACTATTGTTGTGGTAAGAGCACTGGCTGATATATATATCACTTGAGTAATGCTATGTTTCCAAATTATTATGCCAAATAATGTTGCAACGGAACCAGGTAAACAACTTGTAATCAAAATTCCACTCGCTCCACTGCCTGCATTTTTGGGATTAAAATTTTGAAAGCATAGCATTACTCGTACGTAGCACTAAGACTGTCAGCACATTTGACTTTGTCGTATGCGTTTATGCACATATCAATCATCATAACAAAATGTTCCTAACATCTGAAATCCTTTTATAATTAAGGGGGTAAAAAAAGATCCTAGAACCTAAAATTTAAAGGAGAGGTTTGTACAATAATAGGGGACATGAGCAAGCCGCTGAACAAATGCACACAGTGCACGAAAACCCCTAGACAGAATTTCATATCTAACTATAAAGCAGATCTCTCTCTTCTTCTCTTTTTCCTCTTCTTCAATAATCCTCTCTCTGCCAATGTCTTCAGTTTCTGTGCTTTTCGTTCTTTTGCTTTTTCTTCAAACCCATCATCCATCATCTTCATTGTTGCCACACGTTTGGCCTTGTAAACCTGCAAATCATAGTGGAAATTCATATTCAAATACAGACACTAGATATCTGGAATCACTAAATAGTGACACACTCTGCTATTACAATCAATAAAAATGTTGTGTCAACACCCCCTAGATAAAGTTCCAAAGATGCTATCAGTGTGGTGAAAAGACTAAGGCTTTGTTTGGTTCTTGGATTTAACAAAGGAAAAAGAAAGGAATGTAGAGGAAAACATTTTCCTTTGTTTTGGCTAACAAAGGAAAACGACGAGGAAAATAAGAAAGAAAATATAATAAGTACAGAAATAAATTAAACATTATAAATCTTATGAGTCATTCCCTTTGTCCATATATTACAATTATATTTTAGGAATTCTTAATTTTTGATGTTATTTAAGCAGGAAAGAAATACACATGGGAAAACATGAGGGAACTAACTAGTTTTCCTTTCCTTTTGCTTTTCCCTCACGAAATCCATGAACCAAACAAAGCCTAAAGATAAAGATGTGCTTACTCCGAATTAAACACTTGTTTTGAGCCTTTTTGAGGGTTGGTGACATATGAGATACAGAAACTATACAGAACTACACAGTAATTAACACTTGAGAAATACATAGCTAATCGAGCAGGTTTATGGATAATGTTGAGATTTTCAGAACATTCAGGAATCAATGAACTTCATGGAACCACTTATAATTAGGGATGGCAAGGTTCAATAAAATAAATAAATAAACCATCAATCTGTTTTAAGTTATCTGTCGACCATTCCTTTTGAGTTGGTTCTTAAAATTAATAGTGGACCTTTTAACTAGACACCTAGGGCCGGCTCCACTAAAACAAAACCCATGATGCAAGAAGACTTCACTAAGATGCAAGAATATTACAATAAATAGATTTCTTGCAATTGAAGGAAAAATTTATATATAAGAGGTAGTGTTGCTAGTCAGCACCAAGTTTCCCAGTCTGAAGTATTCTTTTTTTTCATCTGTTTTCTTCAAAAACAGTTTAAAACAACTATGTCGATGCTATTTGCTCATAGCAAACATGCTAAAAGTGCAAAATCTCTGAAGATCACATTGCAATCAATCAACCAGTGCTTCATCATACAATCAAATATATCAACATACAATCATAAAAATGACCTTATATCCTGAAAATATTGCATGTTCTCTCACCTTCGTGATATCAGAAAGCACCTCATTCTCTTTACAATCGTACTTGTCCAATTGTTTTCCAATCTCAGCTTCTATTTTATGAATAAGATCTACATCATTCTGCAGACATCTCGAAAATTCAGAAATGGCCATTGAGAAACAAAATGAAAATGAAATGCTACATTTAAGGCTGTTACCAGTAGTAGTTTTGTTTGTGCAGGGCTGGAAGGGTAAACTGGAGATGTTTTCTAATCTTCTTAACATTATTTTTGTATAATGGCTAGACGGAGCAATCTACATATATTAAAGCTGTATTCACGCATCTATACATATAGTGACACAGGACCTTACGGATTTTATTGGAAATTCTGCAGTAGGTACTCTACTGATACTGCCCCCACCCAAAATTGGGTGTTTTGAGTTTCCTTGCTACAAATACACACACACACACTGCAGTGTCTTCATTGAAGGAAGAAGATGTGCAGATAAGGGTACTAAATTATTAATCCAGCCTTTTTTTGTAGTGTGCCACATTTAGGAGCTGTGTAAATCTTTCTGTTCTTGACAGTGTACCAAAAGGCATCTTTTTGACGAGTCCCAAAGGGCACTCTTGAAAGCATAAAGCTTCAAAATAATATCAAGAGTATTATGCTACTTGCCTGGGTAACTAAACTCACAGCCAGCCCTCCCCTGCCTGCTCTTGCAGTGCGCCCAACACGATGAACGTAGTCCCTTGGATACCTGACAGAGCAGTATTATATTTTACTGAAGTGAGATGTTGGACAGAATAAAATAAACGCACTCCTGTTTCGTAAACTCCAAAACGTGACCTATAACAGGAAAGGAAAAAAAAAAATTCTGAAATGAGAGAATTCTACAATAAAACAACCTTGGAATATCATAGTTGATTACAAGATCAACTGTAGGAATATCTAAACCACGACTAGCAACATCAGTTGCAAGCAAAATGGGAACTTGTCCAGATTTAAATCGATGTAGAGCAGCAAGCCTTAGAGACTGGGATTTAAAGGAATGCAATGCTGCAGCTTCCAGATCAAGCTCTTCCAGCAATAAACTTAGAAGGTGACAACCCCTGCCCCAAACATTGTAAACATATAAGTCAGCACATATCATGACACATAAGTTCACAGGGTTCCTGATACATACTACTACTTTCCAGATAAACTTGATAGCACTACAAAGCTAAAGGAACAAAAAAGTGTTTAGAAAATCACGTTTACCTACACAAAAATAAGAAAAGAATACTAGTGAATTGGGACAGGTCAGCCCTTGTACATATAAATGGGTTGAAAAATGCAAGTCTACAAACCAAATTTTGTAGAAGACAATCCCCTTACTTCTTAGCCAGCTAATGAGTCAAGCTTGAGGAAAATTTCGTAGAACATTAGGACATTCAGTTAATACTTCTGATTGCATTTACATTTAAATTTTCCATCTTTTGGGTTCATATGATTTAAAATTTCTAATATAGTATAAGAGGGTATGTAATCCCCATTTGACCAGAAATACTGCATACATATGGGATGCTCTATTATAATGTTATGTGTTTGCATACATTGTGTGCAAGACTTGACACTTTCAATGCTTAATACATCAAGATGGCTCTACAATGCATCCAGATAAAATGTGTTTACTGCATTCGTTTGCATAGAAACGTGACAAGGAGTGAACCAAACAGATAATGCCATGGTATATGCAACACGACACAACTACACATTTGACTACAAAGATACTTGGAGAAAAGAGAAGTGTACCTGCAGGTGGAAACGAATATGATCGCAGATCGAATACCCATATCGTCCATTTTGGAAAAAATGTGCAGCAGATAAACATCCTTAACATTTTTAGGGACAAAAACATACTGCTGTTTAAGAGAGTCAACTGTCTCGAAGCCTTCATATGCCTGGTAGAAGTATGCCTTATTTGCAGAAAGCTCAAGTAATGTTTGTAGATCGCTTGTCATTGTGGCAGAAAATAATAAAGTTTGCCGATTTTTTGGCAAGCATTGAAATACGACTCTCAATTCATCTTGAAAGCCAACGTCCAGAACTCTATCTGCTTCATCCAGAACTAGGAACTGTTTGTTACAAAAAAAAAAAAAAAAAACAAATTTAATAATAAACTATAAATAAAGAGCTCGCTCAGGTCACCAACTGAAGGGAACGGGGAGAAGAGTACAGTAGCAATTTTATTGAGACTCGGGTACCTTGGTTTTAGAGAAAACAGCAGCAATATCAGGATTCTGTTCAATGAGAACCTTAATCCTCCCGGGGGTAGCTATGACGACATGAGGGCGATGCATGAGCGTTTTAGACTGGGTAATCATATCCATACCACCAACCACGACTGTGCATCGCAAATTCAAGCCAGAACCAAGAGCTCGAAACTGTTCGGCCAGCTGGTAAGCCAGCTCCCGAGTAGGGGTAACAACCAGTGCGAACACCCCATAAGGATCCTCGGCCAGGCGTTGGAGTATGGGTAGTGCAAAGGCGGCAGTTTTTCCGCTACCAGTCTGGGCTATGCCCAACACATCTTGGCCACCTAGTATTCGGGGGATACAGTGGTGCTGGACAGGGGTGGGTTTTTTCATGCCCAGTTCTTTGCAGGTTTCGACGGCCCATTCGGCAAGTCCGAGGTGGGAGAAAGATCCCAAATTTGGGTTAGGTTTAGGATTTGTTTCTTTCAGGAGGAGGAGGAGGTTTTGGTGGGTGTTGGGTGTGGTGTTTTGGGATGTTGTTGCTGCCGCTGCTGCGTGCTTGGGAGTAATTTTCCGGGAAAACAGGGGGAATGTTTCATCGACAGTGATTTCTTCATCCTCATCATCCATCATGCTGCTTTCAATGCCCAAACCCAAACAACAGAGAAGGCCCTAATACATGGGACTCCAGGCGATTCTCTCTCCAAGGCCCGCAATACAATGCTAAAAAAAAAGCCACAGTTTTCAAAAATCCAACTGCAAGAAAAAGTTATTTTCTGAGATCCAACGCTAAGTCGATATAGACAATAATCAGCAAGAGGAAACTCACATTGAGTTGCCGGATTCGTCGTCTCCGATGTCAGGTCTCGCCGCCTGTCTTCTCTGTCGCCGTAGTCTCTCTCTCTGTGGTGGTGGCCAGTAGCGACCGGTGGAGTGGTTATAATTGTGGAGAGGGATTAGGGTTTTGTTTTTGAGGAAGACGACGGACGTGAATTATTTGGGAATTTTTTTTTTTTTTTTTTTTGTGTTTTTTTTTTTTGTGTTTTTTATGAAGATTTTGTTAACATGTGCTATGTTAGGGTTTTAAAAGTCGAAATAAACAAGGGAGGCAAATACTGAACCTTATACTAGACATACCCACACTATATCTCTTGTTTATTTTCATATTTAGAACCTTAAACAAAACCCTTTTTTTCAAGACAAATAATATGTGCAATGTTACGAATTTGTGAACCGAAAATTGTGGTCATTTATTTTGGTGAGTCCCATACACTTTGGCATGGGGCTACCGAAATGAATGACCACAAATTTTCGGTGCACAAATTCGGTGACTCTACTATTACTGAAAATATAGACCACTCTCATGAATTGCGCTTTATCACTAACACCCTCCAAATAAAAAATTCAACAAACTAATCCGCGGATTTATCATTTTTTCTTTTCAAATTGACCCCCTCAAATACCCTTCACAAATAGATTATGGGGTCAATTTATTGTATTTTTTTTACGATAGAGAGAGTTAGTGAAAAAATGTAATACAGGAGGAATGAAGAAGTTTCTATATATTTTACCCTTATTATTAATTAAATGATAAATTTTGCCATTGAGTTTACTGTAATTCTACTCACCTCCCTCCACATTTCGAAAATAGCACTATCCTCCGTTAAGGTTTGAAATACTATAAGAATCCCCATTTGTTAAATAAATATAAATTCAAAAAGAAATTTAGGAATTGACCCAGAGTCAGGGGCGTGATCAGTACTTAAAATCAAAATTCTATGAGAGTCTGAGCGCAGGTGCTACTTTTTTACAAGTACTCAGTTAAAAACCGCCCTGACTCGGACAAATTTACTTGTAGATCCTTAAACTTATTCTTATTTGTAGATTTTACTGCACAAATTCTTTCACTCAAATAATCGACATAGTAAAACACCGCTATTACTCTCCGTTTAATATGATTGTAAAATAAAATTGAATAGAAAAGAAAAGAAAAGAATCAAATGGAATTGATTTGCAATTCTAATTCTCTTGTTTGGTTAAAACAGAAATAAAAATAATAGAATTGAAAAGAATTGTTATTATTTCCTAAAATACCCCGTTAGAAAATAGGTTGTTCTTAAAATCTGTTTGGATATGTAAGCTTGAATTTGGATTAAAGCTTACCCAAACAGACCTTACCCAAATTAATCCCCAAACTTAGACCCTACCCAAACAGACCTTACCAAATTAATCCCCAAACTAATTAGACCTTACCCAAATCAGACCACATTCAGACGAAGAAGACGAAGGAAGAAGACGACGAAGAAGAAGCTACGCAACAAAGAAGAAGAAGAAGAAGAAGAAGAGGAAGAGGTGATTGAGATTCTGTTTATATAATATATATATATATATATGCGTATAACTGTGTATATACATATATATAGAACTGTGTAATAGAAACCTGTTAATATATGTATATATAGAAATCTCTCTGTGTGTGTGTGTGTGTGTATATATTTACAAACGAGAAAGAGAGGGAGAGAGACAGTGTACCTGGTTCACCACAGCAGAGGGAGAAGATGAACAAGAGGGGTAGTTTGGGAAAAAAATGAATCACAAATCAATTCTTGAAGAATCCGACCATTTTGGGTAGAATTTGTACAGGGCCCAAAACAAGAATTGGGTAGATTTCAAAATGAATTCATTTCTTATTTTGTGTCAAACCAAACATAAGAATTCCACAAAGAAGAATTGTAAATGAATTCTTTTCTTGTTTGTGGCATACCAAACAGAGTGTTAAGATTCATGTTAGCTGTGGATTTATTATGACATCTTGATTTTGGAGAGTATCCTTTCCCTTCCTCGTGTAGTAAGAGTGAAAAGATTGGTTCTGACATCTAAAATGTATGAAGTGTTAGAATATCTGCAATGCCTTTCAACCTGGATGTGTTCCAGGGTTCCTATCCAAAATTTTTAATGATGTTTGACGATAAACGCTTCTATTGAATATTGATAATGGTGTTACTAAGTAACAAATCATTGTCAAGATAAGAAATTTCCACAAGGTAAGAACACTCTAGTATAATATAAAATATTGCAGTACTAATTGTGGTTGGTGATACTCTTGCCCAAGCCTGGAAGTTTTAACAAATATACAAAGGAAATAAAGGATTGTGGAATTGAGGAGGAGAAAACATGACAATGTCAAAACAAAACTATTAAGAACTAGAAAGCAACGCATCATACAGTCCATGGATAATATATAAGTTCACTTTCTTGAAGTTGCAAATCTACCAAGGCGGATGCAGAGAGATCCTCTGATCAATGACCTCTCTGTGTGGTTAGTGCAATATTAGAAGCCAACGAATTTCACATTCATTCCTAAAGCCAACGGGTAACATTATCTAGTTCACTTGGTGCCCGTCCATGTCTCACAACTTCCCAGGCTTCTGGAAGGTGTTGTCTCGATCCAAGCTTCCCTTTTAAACATCCTCTCCACATTCAGTCACTGTGGCCTTTTTCTCCACTTGAGGGGAATTTCATATTCATTTGTAAACCGGGGCCATTTATCAAAAAGTAGGTACTAGGTAGTAATGAGAATCAGAGATGCATTATGACTTCATGTCCATGCCATTTCCACACCATTTAATACACAGACATATGAGTCTTGTTTTTTTCTGTAGTATCATGTCCTGCCAAAGTTACAATATTCAAGTCAAATCGTGATACTGAATCACGGGAACGCGTAAACAAAAGGGATACGAAAAAACAAGTCAACATTAACTTGCGCTATATACGAGGATTAAAAAAAACAAAACAGTAGCGTACTTGTGCAAACCAAGGTTTCATCTATCTGAAGGCATGGCTTCCTCAATTCTCCTGATGACCACACTTAGACTGCCTCCACTTTCCAGAGCTTTTACAGCAGCACGATGGGCTTCTTTATGCCATTTCAACAGATTGTAAGACTGCAGAACAGACCACCTTGCTTGATTTGACATCTATTGTAGAATAGTAAAACGTCCAAAATTCAGTATTTATCGAGAGAGAAGTTCATAAAAACAAAAACATAAAAGATTTTTGATGAGAGATATACCTGTGCTACAGACAAAGGGGGTTCCAGAAGAACACAGATGCTCCTGAACAGATTTTCATCGTTTTCTCCACCCTCAGCCTCTCCATAGACAAGAGCTTCAGCTGCAATCCCACCAAAGAGTACCATGCAATACCTGAACCAATTATCGTAATAATCAGTAGAGAGTGTCTAATATAGAGGTCAACTTTAATCATTTGGTCTGCACTGGCATTGCTGACTGATTCATCCCATTCCTTGACCAAGATGATTTATGCATTAAGTATACTTTCGGGAAATGGCGAAGAACACTTCATTTATTATCTAATTGAGCATGCCTACAACTTCTAAGAAGGTTATCTAACTAATATATTATAATTCACTTCCTGAAGAAGCTAAAAGCAAAAGACAACATGAATGTTACAACATTATAACAATCCAGACACCAAAGAGCAACAACAGATCTCTGAATACGCATCTTCCCCAAAGGAAAAAGTCATTAAACTGAGGTGGCAAAACAAAATAGTACACAAATCAAAAAAGAAGTCTTTAAGACCCACCTGTCGAAGGCAGTACTGCTGAGTCGACCTTCAGCAAGTTCATTTTGCAGCTTTTCATCCCAAAACTGTGTTCCTGCCTGCAAAAACAATACCATTGATGATTATGAACCACAGTAAAGCTAAGGATAGTTCAGGCTGCAAGGCATTGTCAACTGGATGAGAAAAATCAGAATTCCTCATTTCAAAGAAACCAATAAGTATTGATTTTCTAATATAATATGGAAAATTAACTTTCACCAGTTTCCAATACATTGGGACAAAGATAAACAAGTTCTCACATGCGGCCACTATCTTTATGGTGATAAAGGGTGTTCCAATGCCAGATGATTGGAAGAGGATAACCATCTTTTTTAAAATCTTCAACCTTGATGCCCTATGTTTTATGTGAGGATCTACAATAAGATGATGCACTTGTCAATAGTGTTAAGTTATCAATTACTCCAAAAACTTAAGCTGTTAGAGAATGGGCCCAACAGTGTATATCAAGCTTTAACAATCTCCCTCACGTGCGATCCCGTCTTGCACATCGCACATGGAGAGACAACCAACCAAACTCCATCATGGTGGAGATAAGTAATGAAATGCAAATATGCACACCAAAGCGGGGACAATTCGACCTCTCACAAACAAGGCAGTAACCAATTACTCCAAAAGCTTAGGCCGTTAGAGAATAGACCCAACAATGTATATCAACTTATTAGGATTTATTTTTAAAAAATGTACTTGTTCTAGTTTATAAGATTTGGGTTGATATGGTTTTAGAATTTAAATTGTTTTAGGTTGTTTATTTAGATAAGATTTGTTTTGGAGATATTATTTTATTCAAGAAGATTTAATTAGATTTAGAATAATCCAGTCAAATCCCATGATTTGAGGATCACGTATCTTTAGGGATTTGATTGTAATCAGTATTTATTTCTTTTGATTTTATTTCCTGTTTATAATTCCCTAGCTTGTATGTATATATATATATATATATATATCAGTGGAAGAATATAAGAAAATATTTTACCCCATCTTAGTTTTGTTCTTGGTATAGAGCCAGGTTGATTTGGCCTAAAGTTCAAGTGTTTCCACTTTTCCAGCAGACGGCATAAGCCATTTGAAATTTTCTTAATTTTCCTTTTTGACTCCTTTGGTCCCTTCTCCTATATCACTTCTGCTGCTGCCACCAATTCAACCGCTTGGCCCTTAAGGGCCTGTTTGGCAGCCCCTACGGTCACTGTCCAGCTGTCGGCCAGCCCATCTGAGCCTGCCCTTTCGAGACCCGTCCAGCCGTCGACAAGCCTTCTCAGGCCATGTCCAGCCGTCGGCCACCCCACTGGGGCCTCATCCGCTCCTTTTGGTCAGCCCATCCGGCCATCCTGTGCAGCCCATAGCCATCGGCTGCCTCCTCTCTCTTGCGCAGCCTATGTGTGGTGCGCATCCTTTCTTTGCGTAGCGTCAGTGCTGCCTTGCCCGTTGAGGTTCTTCTTTGCACAGTGTTAATGTTGCCTTTCCCGTTGAGGGTCTTCTTTGTACAGTGTTAATGTTGCGCATGTCTTCCCAAGGGCATGTTAAAGGCATGTCTGGCTACCAAGTACCAATGCATTCTTATTCGGTCCACCGGTGTCTTTCAAAGCCATCTTTGTTCAGGCTTCTGGTGTTGTCCAGGAGCATTCTTCCAAAAACTTTCAAATTCTCATCTTCTGAGGTTTTCAAGTTCAAATTGGACACTTCAAAAGATTTTCGTGCCTAAACTTGCAAGTGTTAGAGATATATTTTATTCATGAAGATTTAATTAGAATAGAATATGGAAAAATGAATTGTTGTATTATTTCTTCACTATAGAATTGCTTGAGGGGGAGTGTTAGAGATATATTTCAAATTCTCATATTTTTATCCAACACTCCCCCTCAAGTTGGTGCGAATATATCCACAAGACCCAGCTTGCTCAACGAAGACTTCAATAAGGACGGTCCAACAGAATTAGTAAGCATATTAGCACCTTGATCAGTTGAGGGAACAAAGTTTGGAACAATAGTACCAGAACGAACTTTTTCCCGAATGAAGTGAATATCCACCTCAATATGCTTGGTTCGTTCATGAAGAAGAAACAAGCATAATTGCAGACTTGTTATCATAGAAGAGTGTAGAAAGTTCACTCATGGGAAAACCAATTCGCCTTCAAAGAGAACGAAGTCAAAGTAATTCACAAAGTGCCCTAAGCCATAGCACGGTATTCGGCTTCAACAGAAGACCTAGAGACCACTGCCTGCTTCTTACTCATCCATGATAGAAGGTGACTACCATAGAATGTACAAAAACCGGATGTAGAGCGCCTATCATTTTTAGACCCTGCATAATCTGCATCAGTAAAACAAGAGACCCCAGTCTATTTTCCTGCTATATAAAAGAGACCAAGACCAGGGCAAGTTTTGAGATGTCGCAGGATATGGTGGATAGCATCCAAGTGTGTGGTACTAGGAGAATGCATAAATTGGCTCACGACACTCACTACAAAAGTGATATCTGGTCTAGTGTTGGTTAGATAGATTAATCTCCCAACCAGACGCTGATAAATTGAAGGATCAAGTAACAAATCTCCAGACTCAACAGTTAACAGCAGATTAGGATCCATAGGTGTGGTCGCAAGACGGCATCCCATCATACCAGTATCTTCTAAAAGGTCTAGGACATACTTCCTCTGAGTCAATAATATTCCACTACGAGATCGGGCAATTTCAATATCGAGAAAATATTTGAGTGGCCCTAAATCCTTCACTTCAAAGGCACGACTGACCTTCTTAACTTGAGTAATCCCCACAGTATCATCTCCAGTAATAATTGTCATCCACGTAAACAGAAATAACAATACAATAATCATCCATAGAACGACGAATAAAGCATGTATGATCTGAATGACATCTAGTAAAACCAAGAGATATTACCACATCACTGAAGCGACTAAACCAGGCTCGAGGTGACTGTTTCAGCCCATAAAGAGATTTACGAAGTCAACATACTTTACCATAATACTCCCCCTCAGCGCGAAAACCAGGTGGAGGATCCATGTAGATAGTCTCCTCAAGATCACCGTGAAGAAAAGCATTCTTGACATCCAATTGATCAAGAGGCCAAGAATGAGAAGCAACGAGGGAAAATAAGCAAACGGACCGTGGTATGCTTAGCCACCGGAAAAAACGTAGCGCTAAAATCTTTCGCTGGAATCTGAGTAAAGCCTTTTGCAACAAGGCAGGCCTTGTATCTATCAATAGAACCATCCGCTCGATATTTAACCGTAAAGACCCACCGGATGGAAGAGAAACAAGTTCCCATGTCTTATTTTGCTTAAGGTCATCCATTTCTACTTTCATGGCCTGGGTCCAATATGGAGAGCTTCTGACACTAACCGAGGAATATTGACAGATTCAATATGACTAAGGAGTAAGGAACGCCTGGTAGGAACCTGAAAGATTAGAATAAGAGAGATATTGGGAAATAGGATGGTTAGTGGAACTTGGAAAACCATATCAATTCACAGGGCGAGAAACCCGAATGGATCGTCAAAGAGGAACAGGAGATGCATTACCCGACACTGGAGAAGATTCGGGCAGCGGAGATAGAGCACGGGAACGACGAGAATAGCGATGAGCAGGAGATGACGTGACAACCGGAGGAAGTAAGTCATCAGAAGGAGAAGAGCTCTCAAAAAATAGGAACAAGACATGGGAGAGCTTCAACGGTGGTGATTGGAGTGGGTGTTTCCAAAGACTGAGGTGGCCCTGCAAAAAAAGAAGTATCCACCAAGAAAATAACATCCATAGAATGATAAAACCGTCGGGTGGTCAGATCGTAACACCTATAACATTTGGACATGGGGGAATAACCAAGAAACACAGACCGGATAGCTTCATCATCAAGTTTGGTACATAAAAGACTCCTGTTTTGCACAAAGCAAGTGCAACCAAAAACTCTAGGAATAACAGGAAAAAGTGCACAATCGGGCTGTAAGACCTGAAGATGAGCCTTCCCTTCCAAGACACGATTGAGTATGCGATTAATAAGATAAACGACTGTTAGTACTGCTAAATGCCAAAAATATTTAGGGACCTCCATACCACGTAAGAGACACCGAACAACAGACATAATGTGGCGGTTTTTTCGTTCCGCAACACCGTTCTGTTCCGGTGTACAAGTACAAGAAAGTTGCTGGAGGATACCTTGTTTATTAAGTTCTAACCAAAAATCATTAGAAATATACTCGCGACCGCTATCATATCAAAGAATGCGCACCACAAAGTGAAATTGAATTTTAATCAAACAAATTAAATACTTAAGATTTTTTCTTAAGAATATTAATCCACGTGCACTATGTATAATCATTAATAAAAGTCACATAATACCAGTGACCAGCTAAAGCAGTAGCCGGGGAAGGACCCCATATATCATAATGAATAACATCAAAGGCACAAGGAGGACGATGCATACGAGGAACATAACTAGAACGAGTATGCTTAGAGTTCACAAACCACACAATGAAATTTATTTGTCTTACATGCTTTTATTAAAGAAGGAAATAGCAAACATAGATATTGAAAATTAACATGCGCTAAACGAGCATGCCACAATTCTAGAGTTTGTAAAGAAAAAATATAAGATCCAAAATTCGGTAAAACAGACGCCTGAAGACTCGATGACTCTACGACAAGTGGTGGAGCTTCCCCGAAGTAATATAATCTCCCGCGCTCATACCCCGTGCCAAAAATCCTCTTCGTAGTCAGGTCCTGCAAGACACACCGATCAAGTAAGAAAATGACAGTACAGTTATATTGTTTTTGGCAAGACAACTGACAGACACAAGATTGAAAGCAAATTTAGGAACATGGAGAACAAAGTTAAGGGTAATAGAAGATGATACGCACACATCACCTTTACTAGACACGTGAGGGGTGGATCTATCAGCAATACAAACATTTTAATTAATGGGTGTAATGGAGGAAGATAAAAATGACAACTCACCAGTCATATGATCAGTGGCTCCAGAATCCAGAACCCAAGATCGGAGAATCCGACCGAACATAAAAGGCAGAGGAAGTACCTGAAGCAAGAGTAGCAGTGGGAGCAGAGGAGGACGTGCCTTGGTGAGAAGGCGACTGCAGAATAGAGCCAAGCTGAGACTGAATCAAACTAATCTGAGTCTGCAACTGTCCAAGATCAGGAATGGCTGGGTTAGACATAGTATCAGCAATAACAGCAGTACGAGGAGGACCAGTATTATGATTATTACGAGCATACTGTTGCTTAAGCTCGGGGTGGAGCTTAAAGCAAGGATCTTTAGTATGGCCTGGAACCCCACAATAACGACAAATAGGATGCTTGGTACCTGAACGAGCGCCAGAAGCAGCTGCAAAGGCCATCTGATCAGCAGCAGTAGGATGTGACTCAGTAGCAGGAATAGGGACAGGAACAACGGGGTGAATCAAGCAACGCCATCGTTCGTCTCCATCTATAGTAGCAAAGGCATCATACAGAGAAGGCATGGGTGAGGTGTTAACAATCTAAGCCCGAAGTGTTTCGAACTCAGGCTTAAGTCCCATGAGGCCAACTGGTAGGTGTGCAGCCGGTTAAGACGTTGGAGAGCGATAGAAGCAGCTTCAGTCGGATAGTCACTAAGAGGCTCATATTGAGCCAACTCTTCCCAGCGAGACTGTAAGTAACCAAAATAGTCAGTTACACTAAGTCCCAAAGATTCTTGGGAAGCCTGGGAGATAACCCGATACAACTCAAAAATCCGAGAATCGTTGCGCACGTGCGCATACATCTGGGTCAAAGCAAGCCATAAATCATGAACCGTATCATGGTAGATAAACATGTGATAGATACGGTCTTCCATCGAATTAAAAAATCATCCCAAAATGGTACAATTGTCAATGTTCCATTGGGCTAACTTAGGATCGGTGAGAATTGGTTTCTTTTCTTCACCTTGAATCCAACCAATTTTTCCTTTTCCACCTAGGTAGAGGCGGAGAGAACGAGACCAAGCTGCAAAATTCTGCCCATTCAGAAGCACATTAGTAACCCGATGAGCGGGAGTGTGCTGTGACAGAGAGACATCTGGTCGAGTTTTGGAAGAGGTAGGCTGAACAGCATCTTTGCCTTTCCCGAATTGGCCATCAAAACGAAGAGATAGGAGCAGAATTTTCACCCGTAGCAAAGAAAAATACCGATCAAAGGTTGTTGGAAAATAAGCAGCAGAAAAAGAGCCCACAAGAAGCAAAAAAATATGGCACGGAACAACCTTAAATCATCAAAAGACCAGCAAGAGCAAGGCGCAGCCTAAAAGCTGCGCAAATAATGGCGCAGTGACCTACGCAGGAGAGAGAAGAGATGCGGCCTGGTGGTGTGGGCTGTGGGGGGCTGCGGTCTGGTGGTGGTTGGCAGTGGGCTATGAAGCACGGACGCGGGTGCGGGGATTCGGGTGCGGGGACGCGGGTGCGAGGAGTTCGGCAATTTTCCCAAAATCAAGAGTGCAAGTGCGGCGGGGTACTTATATAAAAATATAAATATAAAAATATATTTTTATATATTACTAAATATGAACCATTCAAGTACACACTTGTTTTCATATATATATATATTTCTAATTAAGACCTAATAACAACAAACAAGCCATAAACTCGTAAACATAAATGCTACATAGGCAACTAAGCAGCACATAAACTACTATTCTACAAAGATAAATAAAAAATAAAAAAACACAAAACTAACTAAAATTAGAAAAAAAAATTCATCTCTGAAAAAAAAAATACCAGATTGTCGGTAGTCGGTTCCTCGTAGGTTGTCGAATCAAAAAATATATATATATATATAAATGCTACATACGCAACTAAGCAACACATAAACTACTATTCTACAAAGATAAAAAAAATAATAATAATAATAAAATAAAAAATAAATTAGAAAAAAATTCATCTCTGGGAAAAAAAAATTCCAGATTGTCGGTAGTTAGTTCCTCGTAGGTTGTCGAATCCTCGTTGTCTAGGTTCCTAGTGGGCTAACCTGGCTAGAGAGAGAGAGAGAGAGAGAGAGAGAGAGAGAGAGAGAGAGAGAGAGAAAGATAGAGACTAAGAGAGAGAGAGAAAACGAGAGAGAAACGAGAGAGAGAGAGAGAGAGAGCGAGAAAGAGAGAATGAGAGACAAACTTGTTAGGCCGCGTGGATGTTGCGCAGCTGTGGATGAGTGGATCGTCACTTTCTTCTTCCCTATTTCTTTTCTTTTTCATTTTTTGACTGTAATGCAGCTGGATGTAGTATATATTATGGTCTTTAGGGTTTTTTTTTAAGTTAGTGCTATTTATTTTTTGGACCCCTACTTTATCAAAAATTTGTTTTCAACTTTTTTTAAAAAAAAAAATTGCCCCACCGCACCCCCTAGAAGTGTCCCTCCCGCACCCCCAAGTGTCCTCGCCGCACCCAAAACTGCTGAAGAACTAACTGTCGCACCCACGCCGCACCCGAACTGGGTGCGCACTTAGTTCCCCTGCGGCACCATTTTAGGAGTGTCCGTGCATCATAGGCAGTGGAAGGCTGCGGCTTGGTGGTGGGGACTGTGAGAGGCTGCGGCTTGGTGGTGGAGGCTGCGGCTTGTGCAAGGGTTAGGGTTAGGGTTTAGGTTTAATCTCTGATACCAAATAGAATATGGAAAAATGAATTGTTGTATTATTTCTTCACTACAAAACTGTTTATATATACATTACAAGGAGGATTCTAGAAAAGATAAAATAAGAAGGAAATAAAAATATACTAGACAATAATGAAAATGAAAAATGATCCACATTCTACGGAGCTAATTATCCAGGATAAGAATAACAATATCCAACAAATTTAGATTGATCCAATCAAATCCCATGATTTGAGGATCACGCATCTTTAGGGATTTGATTGTAATCAGTATTTATTTCCTTTGATTTTATTTCCTGTTTTTAATTCCCTAGCTTGTATATAAATAGAGAGCCCCCCCAGTGGAAGAAAATATTTCACCTCGTCTTAGTTTTCTTCTATTTATTTTGGATAATGGTTATCACTTAAAGGATTTCTCAGCCTATAAGTAGGCTTTGTTCAGGTTGATATGGTTTTTGAATTTAAATTGTTTTAGGCTGTTTATTTAGATAAGATTTGTTTTGGATAATGGTTATCACTTAAAAGGTTTTCTTAGCCTATAAGTAGCTTTGTTAGTCGTTCATAAAGAAGTCTAAACATGAATATCTACTATATTTTCATAAGCTCTCTCTCTCTCTCTCCCTCTCTCTCTCTCTCTCTCTCTCTCTCTCTCTCTCTCTCTCTCTCTCTCTCTCTCATGTTCTCCATCTCTTCAATCCTCTATTTAGGTCTTGGATTGAAACATGTTCTCCCCGTCTTATCTCATTTTCTCTCTTTCTTCCCTACAATTTTCTCTCATTAAATGAAAAAATCAGCATGTTATCTTGCCAGTTATATGTTCTTTGAAATCATTAGAAGAGCCAGGTTACATCAAACATTTTACAAGTGGCCAAGTAGAAGACAAAATAGCTTTTTCCAGTCACTTGGAACATGAAAGTAATTACTTTTTCTGGATCATCATAATGGTGATTGATATATTATGAATTGAAAGAGCACATCACTTAAGGGCCAAAGTACCGAAGAGAACAACAAAATTTTGAGGATACAATATCATGGCTTGTTAAGCAGTAATGAGACTTGCAAAAAGGCTTTATCCTAGAAGTATTCTAATAAAGGTTCACAGGGATAAATTGTTTACTGAGAAAGGAGAAACTAGGTTAGCACAGAATGGCAATGGTAAACACCTATAAAATATTGAAAACTGTGTGCACTATGCAAAAACAAGTTAATCGACAATGTTGAAATGCACGGAAAAAAATATCATAAACTGCAATCAAGATCAGAAGTACCTGCCCTTGAATGCCCATTTGCATTGCAACAATTGGGTCTAAAATAACCCCACGAATTGGGCAACCCATGAGGTATGCTGCAAATTTACAAAAAAGATAATGAATGAAGTAATCGCCAGTGTAGAAATTATATTCCTCTTGCAATAGCAAGTGTTTGATCAATGTTTGAATATATCGTAGGAAACCTATGCAAGTTTAACTAACTATTTTCCACACTTTGAGAATAAAAAACCAAGAATCCAAATGCAAGGGAAGGGGGTCTAACCTGTAAGGAGATGGCCTGCCTCATGAACTAGGATTCGACGCCTATATGGAGGCCAATAACTTGAGATTTGAGCTAAACAAGAACCACCAAGGAAGATTGAATCTAGCATGGCTAACCCCAATACTGCAGCAATGTTAGGTCTGACATCTATTCCTTGATTTAGAAGAAAAGACACTCCTCCAAGTAAAGCAATCAGAACAAAACTAGAGGTTCCAGAAAGACCCCACTTCTTTGGTGAAAGTTTAGATACTAGATCAGAGAAATTAAAAAGAAGTTCTTGTAAGTATCCCGCAATAATAAATATGAGTGATGTCGTAAGCAACAAGAACCCATTCACATTTGTTTGAAAGAATCTGGAGTATTGAAACTAAAATAATACGTGTAATGGCTGATGAGTGTTGTATAATAGTAATTAAATGACTTTTCAGTTGTTTGGAAGAAGTTAGATAAGATAAAGGTACACCATTGACCATACCTTCCAAACCTGTTGAAGAATTCAAAACGGTGGGTGTAACATCTCTTGGCCCTTGTAGCACTGCAAATTCACAAGATTGTAGTAAAATATATGCTGTTTTAAATGTACATGTACAAAATGTAAATGTCTAACTAGTGAGGATAACAATCAATTGAGTAGGGAATACTCATATAGAAGAAGGCAAAGAACGAGATTAAGGAGTATGTATATACCAATGTTGCGGCATAATCCGAAATGGGGTAAGAAGCCCATGTCCTTAAGAAAAGAATAGGCGCTCCCAACAAGTTTCATATTATCAGCATTCAAGCAAGTATCTAGAACCTCCCAATCCCTCTCCAACCCAGAAAATCCCAAATCAGCACCACGACGCCTCCGAGTAGTCAGCTCAATCAAAGAAGAATCATCATTATCATCGTGGGGGGGTTCCATTTCCATAGCAGTGTCTTTCAAGAACCGAAGAGCACGAGCGAGGTCCTTTTCTTTCACAGCGTCCTCGTACTCTTGCCACTCTCTCAGAGCTCTGGTTCTGGTCCTCATCATGATGTGTTGCTGTTGTGGTGGTGGTGGAGGAAAAGGGATGGTTGGAGTTGCATGATAGACAAATAAGCCAATTCCAATATTATTGTATGAGAAATTTGGAGGGACAATCGAGAGGTGCCGCCGAGGAGATGAAAAACAGAGAGACATGACGACCATTGGAATTTCGGACCCCTCTCTCTCTCTCTGTGAACAATCTTCTTGCTTTACTAGACACAGCAGACAGAGACGGACCTCTCCTGCTCGAACATTGTAAACATATAAGTCAGCACATATTCATGACAGTATGACACATAAGTTCACAGGGAAACTACTACTTTCCAGATAAACTTGATAGCACTACAAAGCTAAAGGAACTAAAAAGTGTTTAGTAAATCACGTTTACCTACACAAAAATAAGAAAAGAATACTAGTGAAATGGAACAGGTCAGCCCTTGTACATATAAATGGGTAGAAAAATGCAAGTCTACAATCCAAATTTTGTAGAAGACAATCCCCTTACTTCTTAGCCAGCTAATGAGTCAAGCTTGAGGAAAATTTCGTAGAACATTGGGACATTCAGTTAATACTTTTGGTTGCATTTACATTTAAATTCTCTATCTTTTGGATTCATCTGATTTAAATTTTCTAATATAGTATAAGAGGGTATGTAATCGGGGGATACACTGGTGCTGGACAGGGGTGGGTTTTTTCATACCAGTTCTTTGCAGGTTTCGACGGCCCATTCGGCAAGTCCGAGGTGGGAGAACATGGTTCGAGGTCGCGGTATCAGCAACCGGTGTAACGACACATGCGCCGCGTCGCGGTCTGGTATCGGGCGATACGCAACGATACGCTAGATTTAAGGCTCAAAAAAATATGGAAAAATAACCAAAAATTCAAAAATCATCAGAATAGCAAAATTGGCCTCATAGATTATCACGATACACAATGTACCAATCATATAATCACAAATTATTCAATTGACACGCTGCCGATCTAGTGTTTGATAGCTTTACACACATAACTGGATAAAAGTTGTTCAATAGTACTACATAATACACACATTTTAAGAACATGATAATAAAAATACAACTTTGTAACATACAATAGAAAAATCAGTGCCAGAAGGAGTGTCGTGGGGGCTCGAAATCATCATCATTATTCCCTTGATTGTTGAAGGCATTATATGGATATGGAAACTGAAGGCCTCCAAATAAAATTGAACCATACTCTGAATAAACATTTTTTAAATACATAAACATAAATTAATACACATACACATTTTGACCAAATATAAACAATTTTTTTTTTATAAATGAAAACAAAAACTAATACACGTGCAACTAAATAAACATATTTTTTTTAAATAAAAACAAAAACTAATACACATACAACTAAATAAACATTTTTTTAAAGTAAAAACAGAAATTAATACACACAACTAAATAAACATTTTTTTAAATAAAAACAAAAGCTAATACACATACAACTAATAAACATTTTTTTTTAAATAAAAACAAAAACTAATACGCATACAACTAAATAAACATTTTTTTTTAAGTAAAAACAGAAATTAATACACAACTAAATAAATATCTTTTTAAGTAAAAGAAATTAATACACATACACATTTTGACCAAATATAAACATTTTTTTATAAATAAAAAACAAAAATTAATACACATACAACTATATAAATATTTTTTTTAAATAAAATAAAATTAATACACACATACAACTAAATAAACACGCATACACATGTTATACTAAATAAACACACACATGTTATACTTATTGGGAATACAATCCCAATCCCCCAAAATAAACTCCCCACCACTGCGTCTAATGCTAACCCAAACCAAAAAACAGAAGAAAAAAAATTTTCTACTTTACCTTTGAGACGCAGAGCAGCAGACGACGAGAAAGAGAGAGAGAGAGAGATCAGAGCTTGCGATCGCCGCAGGTGACGAGAAGAGAGAGGGATCAGAGCTCGCGATCCGCAGGCGACGAGAAAGAGAGAGAGATCAGAGCTCGCGATCAACTTCCACAGCGAGAGAGAGAGCACGACTTCCAGAGAGAGGTCTGGATCGAGATCAATCGACTTATAAAGAGAGAGGGATAGAGCTCGATTTCGAGAGTGAGAGAGAGAAAAGGCCTTAGATCTGCAAAGATTTGGGATGGTTTGAGTAGATCTGAGGCAATGAGGCAGTGAGTCTTCAAAAGAGAGAAAGAGGCCGACAAGAAAGTCTTCAAGCATGTGATTTCAGGTACGTAACACAGCTTTTGATTTTTTTTTTCCCTCACTTTTTCAATATCTCGTCTATTATCTCGGCACATTTCGGCCGAGATTTTCTTAACTCGACTGTTTCGGCCGATACGACCAATTTTGTTACGTTACAGATTTTTTTTTTAACTCAGCTTAACTCGTTTAATATCTCGTATCGGATCCTCTCGATACAGAGTTGACTCGGCCGATACGTCTCAGTATCGGCCGTTACTTCGAACCATGTGGGAGAAAGATCCCAAAATGTGGGTTAGGTTTAGGATTTGTTTCTTTCAGGAGGAGGAGTTTTGGTGGGTGTTGGGTGTGGTGTTTTGGGATGTTGTTGTTGCTGCTGCTGCTTGTTTGGGGGTAATTTTTCGGGAAAACAGGGGAAATGTTTCATCGACAGTGATTTCTTCATCCTCATCAACCATCATGATGCTTTCAATGCCCAAACCCAAACAACAGCCACGGCCCTAATAAATGGACTCCTGGCGATTCTCTCTCCAAGCCCCAGCAATACTCAAGCAAAGCTACAGTTTTAAAAAATCCAACTGCAAGAAAAAGTTATTTTCTGAGATCCAACGCTAAGTCGATATAGACAATAATCAGCAAGAGGAAACTCACATTGAGTTGCAAGATTCGTCGTCTCCGTTGTCAAGTCTCGCCGCAGGTCTTCTCTCTCTCTCTCTCTCTCTCTCTCTCTCTCTTGCTATGGTGGGTGGTGGTGGTAGCGGCCAGTAGTGAGCGGTGGAGTGGAGTGGCTATAATTCTGGAATGGGATAGGGTTTTGTTTTTGTGGAAGACGATTGACGTGAATTATTCGGGATAATTATTTTTTTGGTGTTTTTTAAAGGTAAATAATATAGACCACCTTCATGTATTGTTCTTTATCACTAACACCCTCTAAATTAAAAATTCAACAAACTAACCCGCAGAGCTATTATTTTTCTTTTCAAATTGACCACCTGAAATACCCCTCACAAGGGGTCAATTTGTTGTATTTTTTTACCATAGAGAGTGTTAGTGAAAAAATGTAATACATGAGGAATGAGGAAGTTTCTATGTATTTTAGCCTTATTATTAATTAAATGCAGTGTTCTAAAAATCGGCCTAGGCCGCCTAGGCGCTAGGCGGTGCCCGGCCGCCGAGATTTTCCCTAGGCGTTTGCGAAAATCGGCCAGTGGATTAGTCGGCCTCTAGGCGGGGCCTAGGCGGTGCTAGGCGGACTAGGCGGACTAGGGTGAGAATGCTAGAAAGTCTTATTTGGGTCTTACTCTTTGGAAAAAAAAACTCTAACATTAGTATATATATATATATACTTGAGGTTTAAGTTAATTATGGAGAGATTCCTAATAGTTTTTTAAATATTAAAACCTTCTAATAATCTTTACTTATTTTCAAAAAACACCACATAACCTTTATATATATATATACATATATATATTATTTGAACCACAAATCTATAATTATTTTAATTAACACCACATAACTTGTATATATATCTAATATATAATTAATTTTATTTATAAAAAAAAAAATCCGCCTAGGCCCCTAGGCGCTAGGCCCCCCTCCGCCGCCCGACTAGCGCCTAGCGATTTTTAGAACATTGATTAAATGATAAAATTTGCCATTGAGTTTATTGTAATTCTACTCACCTCCTTCCACGTTTCAAAAATAGCACTATCCTCCGCTAAGGTTTGAAATACTATAAGAATCCCCATTCGTTAAATAAACATAAATTCAAAAAGAATTTCTACTACATATATCACATGGACCAAAAATGAAATGTATATAGTTATAAAAAAAACGAAGTATTTCTCCCTCTGATCAACAAGAGAAATTAAAGGAGAGTGCCTATGTGGTAGTTCTATCATTGGATGATGATCCTAATAAACAATTTAGTTTATAACGTGATCGAAGGAGAAAAAAAGAATTCAACTATTACCAAAAATGAAAATAAAAAAACATATATGAGGAAAGTTAGTAAACTTTGACCATTTGTCAATCTCCCTCTATTTTAACTACTTTTAGGAGGGTAGCAAAACAAAATTTAATTAATAACTGTCTCTACTAACGATATGCAAATGCCAACTCTCATTATTCTAAAAAATAATTATTTTAAAAACTAACACACACACTAACAATTATGACGACAATCAAACATTAATAGCTTATTTAACAAAGCTGAATAGAACAATTGGAGATAAGGGCAGCTTACATGCAGGTGTCTCCTAGTGTTGTGTTGGTAGGAAGGTCCAAATTAGCATATCTTAGATAAAATGACAATTGGAGAAAAGGGCAGCTGCATGTAATGCAGGTGTCTCCTAGTGTTGTGTTGGCAGGAAGGTCCAAATTTTATTATCGCAGATAAAAATGTCTGTCTCAATTAATTGTTTTCCAACAACCCTTTTTTAAACTGTCTCCCCTGCCTATTTTCCGAACTTACTAGTTACATGCAATCTGCTTTGTTCACTTGAAAGCAACTTCTACACAGATAGATACATAATTACATATAAACATATAAATATTGGGTGGGGCTAAAAAAAGTGTGAAACATCACAATGAGAATATTAACATTTCCCATAGTACATACACATGTCAACATTTCCCATATATATAATGCCTATATATCTATACAGCCTATCTATATCCATATCATGCACATTCCCAAAAAAGTGTGAAACATCACAATGAGAAGGAAAGAAAATGATGTTTTTAGCTGCTGCAGAGTGCAGACATCATGACATTCAATTAATTAGTCTGAAATCCTGGAATGATCACCATGCCTTACTAAAGAGAATGCATGTACGGGCTCCACTAACATGGTATGTGTGTACATGGAGCTTCTACATGCACAGATGTATGGAATAGATTACATTGATCATCTTCAAGGTTTTTTTTAACAATAGATATCTCACTTAATTGCAACGACAACACTTCAAAGTTCAAATACATTTCTCCAACCACTTATGTTACCTTCTAAATGCTATTTGTCCACCTATCAAACAGGGTAATGCTAGACCCTAAGCCTATACTCGTGAGGTCCTATACTAAAACAAGATATATGTAGTAGAAAAAGTTTCTAAGGAGTAAATTTATAACTAAAACAAGATATATGTAGTAGAAAATTTTCTAAGGAGTAAATTTATAACTATATATTTCTCCCATGTCTTATGCATTAGCACATGTTTGAGTCTTGACTGAAGGATGAGATACATGAATGTGAGAATATTCTTCCTTTTGCTTCCTAAGCCAAGATAAGTGTAGTAGAAAAAGTTTCTAAGGGGTAAATTTATAACTAAAACAAGTAAGAAAATGGTACCTTTTGCTTCCTAAGCCGCAGGTTTTTTCCCCTCAGTTGTCGCACTTTCTCCTCCAACTGGTGTAAGCCTATACTCGTGAGGTCCTATACTCGTGTATCTACACAAAAGATCCCTTGATTTCAGACAATATATATCAACAATTCCTTGATTTCGGACACATATATATACATATACATATATATATATATATACGGTCCGGCTCAATGGTGAACCGGGTTGATGAACATACCCAATGAACATGGGTCGACCCGGGTTCACTTAAAATTGGGTTAACAAATTTTTGGGGGGAAACCAAAAAATAGGGCTGAAAGAATTGGGGGCAAAACCATACATCTCATTCACACTCACTGTGAGATCTCTCTCTCTCTCTCTCTCCCGTCACTCTCCCCTCACTGCGCCGCCGGCCAGGTCGTCGCCGGCCTCTCGCTCCCTCCACGTCGCAGCTTCGGCCTCTCTCTCCAGGTAAGCTCGAGTTCAATCCCTCACCATCTCGTTCTCCATCTCTCACTCTGTCGTCCTGAATCTCTCAAATCTCCATCTAGGGCAATTGATTAAACAAAAGAATCTATCTATATAATGAGGTTTGTAAAAATTATAAAACATTTCTCCATCTCTCACTCTCGATCTCTCTGTCTTTGCAAATCTCCATATCTCTCTTTGTCTTTGCAATGTCTTTGGAGTTGATTGGGGTATGTAAAATGAGGTTTGTAAAATTATCTATATAATGAGGTTTGTAAAATTATAAAACATTTCCCTCTCTGGTTTGTTTTATTTTTGACAGAACAGTCCTGGAGTAGCTTGCATTTACATTTATTATCAATTACATTTATATTATCAATTACAAACCAAATTACATTTATATTATCAATTACAGATTTTTTTCTTCACAAAAAGGTCATCTAATTAACTAACTAAAACATCCAACTAGTACCATCCATGAACTATACTGAGAAACTAAGAAGTTTCTGATAGTATAGAAAACACAAAATGAACTATACCATTGTCAGATTAATTGTTTAACTTGATGTATAGAAAACACAGAATGGCCAGTTAGGACAGTTTGGGAACATTGAAAACAAAATTAGGTTCACTTTTGTTTATCTATACGAAAATACGTATTAGGTTAGTACGACAAATGCCATTTTAATGCCAATTTGAAGCCATACACAGACTAATGTATCCCTAATTACAGTCAGCTATACAAGTATTAAACTATTTAAAACTAGTTATTTTAAAAGTAGTTATTCTAGAGACTTGATTGCACTTTGCTCATTATTTTCTTTATTTCTCTTCAGGCATTATGGACAACAATATGGAGGGGTAGAATGTGGCAAGAAATGACTATCTTGATAAAGAGGCAGAGACTGTTGAATTGAGGGCAGATTATGAAAGTGATGAATGGGGGGACACCTCCAATTGTCGTGATAGTACTTTTCCTCAAGTGGCCACTGATCTCAAACCTAGTCTTGGCCAACAATTTCAAACAATAGAGGATGTTTACAGTTTCTACAATGCATACGCTAAACAAGGTGGTTTTAGTATTCGAAGTTGGGTGTCTAAGAAGATGCAAGGAAGTGATGTAATTTATAGGAAGGAGTTTGTATGTTTTAAACAAGGAAAGGGAATAATGGTTGCGGATGTTGCAAGCCAAAGGCGTCGGGGAACGGTGAAAGAGGGTTGTAAAGTAAAGATAGCTGTGGTGAGAGACAACTCTGGGGTATATGTAGTTACACAATTTGTTGAGGGTCATTGTCACCCATTGGCAACACCTTCAAAGAAGCATCTTTTGAGATCTCACCGATCCGTTTCAAATGCCCAAAAGAGTTTGACGCAACAAGTTGGACTTGTGAACATACCCTCACATCAACAACATATTTCTAATCGAACTATATTTTTCTTTAATCTAGTCTAGAGAAAGACACGCGTTTTAGCTACTTTTGGACAAGATACTGCAAACTTATATGTGTAAGTATCATCCACTATAGGTGACACTATTTGCAGTGCACTCGGCTGAAACAGCTGACTAAGAACAGTAAGTGGAAACTGCTCTGGAATTTCATACCTTTCAAAGAAACAGCTGACTAGACTACCTAGATTAAGCAGCAATCCTGCATTAGTTGATGAACAAGCAAATTTAACAGACTGTTCAGAAATATTTATGCAAGGAACTTACAAACGTAAATATCCATAGTGATCAACACCAAAGTGGAGTAGAGTAATATCCATGTGCATTGTGTACGACAAAGAAAAGTGTACCAGTACTTTTATAACGAAGTACTTGAAACATTTAAAAAAGAATCTACCATATAATATGCTAGCTAGAAAAAAACATATATCCCTACTGCTAGTGCTCAATATAAAACTTGAGGGTTGAAAACTATGTATATTAAGCTATTCACTGACTGTAGATCAGTTTCGAAACTTTTCAAATCATATTATAAACTAATAGAATGATTATAAAGCAAAGCCCAACTTTCAAGTCCAAGAACTAAGAGAATTTTCTAATATATCTTCACTAATTTCATATCAATTTCCAGTTTGTGTCAATATTAGGATCAAAAGAGATGGCGGGAGATATTGGAGTAATTTTCAATATCCCACAACCTTTTACAGTGAAAAGTAAGAGACTTTCTCAGGTCCCATTATGTTACCACATTATGTGCTCACCAAGATCTTCCACTTCCTGAATCACTCAAATAAGCAGAGATTTTGCCCAATCGGAGCAAACCCTAGATGGAGATTTGAGAGATTCAGGACGACAGAGTGAGAGATGGAGAACGAGATGGTGAGGGATTGAACTCGAGCTTACCTGGAGAGAGAGGCCGAAGCTGCGACGTGGAGGGAGCGAGAGGCCGGCGACGACATGGCCGGCGGCGCAGTGAGGGGAGAGTGACGAGAGAGAGAGAGAGAGAGAGAGATATCTCACAGCGAGTGTGAATGAGACATATGGTTTTGCCCCCAATTCTTTCAGCCCTATTTTTTGGTTTCCCCCCAAAATTTGTTAACCCAATTTTAAGTGAACCCGGGTCGACCCATGTTCATCGGGTATGTTCATCAACCCGGTTCATCATTGAGCCGGACCGTATATATATACTAGTGATAACCCGTGCCCGCGGGCACAAAGCAAAAAAAAAAAAAAAAATGAAGAAGAAGAAGAAAAAAGGGAAAAAAAATATGCAATACTTTAAAATTTTCAAATCTTTTGCGTAAAATTGTACAGGTCATTCAAATCCACATACTATTTAGTACTAACCTGTGCCCGTGGGCACGAAGCGGGAAAAAAAAATTCAATACTTTAAAAGATCTGAGATATAGTTGAAATTTGAAGTGAAGAAGACATTGGTTCCAATATTAAATATATCATTAACTCAATTTAATTAAATATATTTAGTCCAACATTAGATGAATATTTTAAGTATAATTAATATTTATTCGTAGAGACTTCCCCCGTGCCCGAGGGCACGAAGTGAAAACCAAAAAAAACAAAGGTTTTTTATAAGCTTTTGGAAAGAAATAGAAAAGGAAAGCAAAACTTTTGTGATTATTTATAATTCGGCCATATTTGGGAATCAGCATTACTCATTTCACTAATTAACCCTATAGACTATATCAAACTGATAGAACTAATCAAATGACCTATAAAAGGGGTGGAACTAATCAAACTGCTAGCAAAATTTACAACCATAGTGCTGGAAAAACTCATTTTCTAGATAGACAATAGAATATAACAAATACGCTTCTTAGATTTTAAAAAAAGTGCAAGTGAGAATACATTTCTTGAGACTTGAATTATGAAATCCATTGTTAAAACTCACTTCCTAAACTTCAACTTTATGTGATTTTTCACTCATATTATATCAGTTTGATTAGTTTTATGAAAGTAATTTAATCAGAGTCATGGAAAGGAAAAAAGAAAAACCTATAAAAAAATAAACTTTATGAATATATGTATGATATGGGAAGTTTATATTCCAATATTTATATTTTGAAAAAATCAGTCCACTGATTTAGTTTATCTCCCAAGATTTGTGTTTTGTATTTACTATTAGATATATATATATATATTCAAATTCAAATTAATTTAGGGAATTCCTTTTTTGCTATAAAAAAAACAGTCTAATGATTTAGTTTTACCCAAGATTTGTGTTTTGTATTTACTGAAGTTGACAATTTGGATATTGACATGTATTTATTCAAATTCAAATTAATTTAGGGAATTCTTTTTTAATTTAGAGTTTTAATAGGATACAATGCAATATTTAATGGGATTAACTATTTTTGGTGGACAATCAATCCGACGGTCTGAAATATCTAAACTTGTCTCAATGGTCAAGATTAAAAGTTGCTAACTTGAAAGGGGTCCACACCGCTCTATCTTATTATATATATTTTGCCCAATCGGAGCAAACCCTAAATGGAGATTTGAGAGATTCAGGACGACAGAGTGAGAGATGGAGAACGAGATGGTGAGGGATTGAACTCGAGATTACTGGAGAGAGAGGCCGAAGCTGCGCCGTGGAGGGAGCGAGAGGCCGGCGACGACCTGGCCGGCGGCGCAGTGAGGGGAGAGTGACGGGAGAGAGAGAGAGAGATCTCACAGTGAGTGTGAATGAGACGTATGGTTTTGCCCCCAATTCTTTCAGCCCTATTTTTTGGTTTTCCCCCAAAAATTTGTTAACCCAATTTTAAGTGAACCCGGGTCGACCCATGTTCATCGGGTATGTTCATCAACCCGGTTCACCATTGAGCCGGACCGTATATATATATATATATATATGTACACAGATAAGAGAAATAGATCAGAAATATAAGTCACAAATTGCATAGTACCAGTCAGAACAACCAAAAACTTTCAGATCTGAGGCTTACAATAAACGAAATAAAGGAGCAGAACTAGCTATTTGACATAAAAGATTTAACAGACCATTTTCTTTTCTTCTACTTCAATTTCTCAGCAGCCAATCAGAAAAATGACAAGATATAACACCCACATTTGTGTTATTGCATTTGCATTACATTGTCATGCATGATAATGTGATGTGGCGTGTCTTATGACACATGGTTGAGTGAGTTTGGACTCACGAGTTGATTTGGGTGTCTGTATTAGAGAACCCTCTGAGACTGTAGTGATTGAGTGTTGTGAATGTTTTGACGTCTCTCCGAGTATGAGATGGTCACTGTGGAACACTTTAAATTTTATCTGGAAATAAATGTTTACCTGTGTATTTCAATATCTGTATTATTTTCTATTTTAGAATTTATATATGTTGTTAGTTTTAGTATCCTGGTGAGAACGAATTAACACGCTATTAATTTGGTAGGCTAATTAGCAACTTCGGAAACGTCATGTAGAAATTCGCGTTTTAGCGACCAAACGAAACTTAGTCGAAAACTTTTATAATTTTGAAGTTTCACTCGTAAAGCTATGAATAAACTGTATAGAAAGTTTCAGAGACTGATTAGGAGTTTTGAAAACTCGTGGGGAGGTAAACGTAATTCCCGAGAGTGTTGCCTATATATAGATAGAGATGAACTTAGATTTTTCATAACTTCTAACCTAAATTCCAAAAAGGGGGCTAGAGGGAGATTTTGGAGCTTAGAGCTTTGCGACGCCAAACGACGATCTTTCGTTAGTTTGTTTCCTCCCAGATTTCATATTTGAGCTCCTCGAGGTAAGAGCTTCGTTTTGATACCTATTAGGGCATGTTTGGATAAGTTTTTCGAAAAGTTGTTTTATAGAATTTTTCATAAAAGTTGATAAATGGAATTTTGATCCATAGGAATTGTACTAGACGGACTTCTGCACGTTCTTTGTGCACGGGTTTTGTTTGGATCATATTTTAAGCGCGTAAATCGGAGGTGAGTGATTCAACTATGTCTTTGGAATGATTTCTTGACATGTATTTATGTTTTGTGTGAATAGCATGTATTAATTCTCAGAGATATATTGTGTAGTTCATATTGGGCATTTATATTGATAAGTAGGCTCAATAGCACGGTGATATGTTTTGATTACAGCGAGTATGGTGATATGTATTTGAGCATGTTAAGTTGCTTATTTTGGTCAGAAGGAGCACGTGGTCACCGTGCCATTTTGTGGAGCCGATATAGGCATTAAGGTCGCACGATTGAAGAGAAGAATCGTGGGTCTTACCCTTTCGCGTGGACTTATTGGCGAGGAGTCGCGGATTGGGAGTATGGACGGGCACGTGAGTCTCCGGCGACTAGTATAAATTGTAGAGATGTGAATGCGGACATGTTTATCATTCATGTGCATATGTTGTTTCATCCACTAAGCGTTAGCTTAAACAAATTGAATATGTGTGGTTATTCAAATAACCATTTCAGGTGTAAATGCTGGCGAGGAATCGCAGAAGTGAGCACGTGGGTTTAGAGTTCGCTTTGAAGGCAACTTGAACGTTAATCTTGTAGTTTTGGGACAATAGGAATGTTGTAATAAGAATTTTTATGGTTTTTAGTTATGTTTAACTTGGTATGTTAGAATGAATCTAAAACGTTGTAATAGTTAGTAACATGTTGTAACTGTGCCTTGGTAATATGTTAATACAGTTAGAATTGCTTTGGAGTACTTTTGGAAGTGTGTGTTTGATCGCCATTCGAATTCAAAAGCTTTTAAACTTAGAAAACTCTGCAGAATGAGAAGCTGCCATAAATCAGTCGACTGGTTGAGAAAACAGTCAACTGGAGCCTCTGTTTCCAGCAACTCACTGCACCTTTTATTTGAGGATCAGTCGACTGGGTCCTCGACACAGTCGACTGGATCATGTTTTCAATTCAGATATTTTGTTCAGACTGGACTTCAGTCGACCGGACCGTATCAGTCGACTGAAATTTGAAGCCCCAGTCGACTGGGTGTAGAAAGAAGTCGACTGGATAGTGTTTTAAAATCCAACTTTCTGCTGGACCAGGATCAGTCGACTGGGTCTGAGGATCAATCGACTGGACATTTAGTTTTCAAAATGACTTGTTATTCCGCTGCGTGTGTTCTTCAAACTAAATTTTGGGAACGTTAATGAATTGGTTTAGCCTCGATGGCGTGCCACGGGCTCCGGTTCCGCTATTGTGGGACCGGGCTGTGACATTTAGTGGTATCGGAGCATAAGTTTAGAGCCTTGGGAACGAGTGACGTTATACATGCTGAGTGACGTCGAGTGGAGTGTGTAATTGTGAAGATAATGGTTATCATTGTAGAAATGCTTCATGTGTTAGCCTTTGTTGATTGTGATGAACTGTGCACATATATCTATATTGTGGCATAGCATGCATGGTCATTATGCATTGAACTCAACAGGGGAAATATTTGAAACGTTATGGCTGATCCACCAAGAGAGTTGTCACCGCATTCGCGGATGGACCAAATAGTGAATATGGTGGGAAATTTCATACAAGCGGTAAGTGAAAGAGAACAGAGGAACATTCAGCCTCCACTGGCACCGCGACCTCAACACACAATTGTGGAACAGTTTCATAAGCGGAAACCGACCTTGTATTATGGACAAGTTGACATAGACTTGGGCGATCATTGGATGATGGACATGGAAAGACATTTCCGTCAGGTAATATGTACCGATGAGGAGAAAATTTTATGCGCATCCGATACGTTGATGGGCGAAGCATTGGATTGGTGGAACAACGTGCTTGAACAAGGGAAGCCGACCACGTGGGAAACATTTAAGGAAGAATTCAATAAACGTTTCTTTCCGCAATCTTCTTATACTCAGAAACGTCAAGAGTTTGCAAGTCTGGTTCAGGGGGACATGACTGTGAGTGAGTATGTTTCTCGTTTCAATGCCTTGTTACGATTTGGAAAAACTACCGTTCCGACTGATAGGGATAAAGCTCGTAAGTTCGAGGAAGGGCTTAGAGAGAATATCCGTGGCCATGTGGATATGTTACAACACCCGACCGTTTCTCTCGTTGAGGAAGCTGCTCGTATTGCTCAGAAAAGTGTCGACAGATATCGACAGGGACAACAAGGGAAGAGAGCAAATGACAGTCGGGGTAAGAGTCAAGGGAATGCGAAGAAACCGTTTACGCAAGGTTCGGGATCATATGTGAGTAACCAAGGAGGGAGTACGTTCATGGGGGACTCGAGACCGTTGTGTCCAACATGTAACCTGCGACACAGAGGAACTTGCTACCAATTGAGCACCTGTTACCTTTGCAAGCAGTTAGGACACATATCCCGAAATTGTCCTTTGAATGCAAACTCGACCACACCAAATACCTTTCCGAATACGAAGAGCTACAACCCAGAAACGAGAGGAAAATGTTTTGAGTGTGGACAACCGGGACACATAGCAAAGAACTGTCCGAGTAAGAGACAACCGGGAATGAGTACCGGGGCATCGAGTGTGCCAAGCGGATCAAGGGTAGAACCTCGAGTAGATAAAGGGAAAGGAGTCGCGCAACAACAAGGACGATACTTCCAGCTCAGGCCGGGGAATACGGATGATACTGTCGTATCAGGTATTCTTCCTATTTGTTCGTATCCTGCACGTATACTTATGGATTCTGGTTCAACGCATTCATTTGTATCACGTGATTTTGTTAAGCATTTAACTGTTAAGTCAGAACCGCTAGGATATGACTTGTGTGTATCATTGCCTAGTAGTGAACCGCTAGTTACTTCTTCAATATTCAAGTCATGTGAGATCAAGATAGGTGATAAAGTTTTGAGCGTTGATTTGATTCCGTTGACGGTGAATTACTTTGATGTTATCTTGGGTATGGATTGGTTGTCGGTTAACCAAGCCAAAATCAATTGTGAACAGAAACGGGTTAGTTTCTATCCGTCAGGACGAGAAGAGTTTACTTTTCAGGGTAATGGAATCGTACCACCGTACTTGATATCTGCGATCCAAGCAAGTAAGATGTTGAAGAAGGGTTGTTCGGGTTTCTTATGTTCAATTGTCGACACGCGAGTTCTTGGACCACTAATAGAAGAAATCTCAGTAGTTCGAGAATTTCCAGATGTTTTTCCCGATGAGTTACCCGACGTATTGATTGAAAGAGAGCTTGAGTTCACAATAGAAGTAGTACCAGGGTCACAACCGGTATCCAAAGCACCGTACCGAATGGCACCGATAGAGTTGAAAGAATTGAAAGTTCAGTTAGAAGAACTGTTGGAGAAGGGTTTTATCCAACCGAGTGTTTCGCCGTGAGGAGCTCCAGTCTTGTTTGTGAAGAAGAAAGATGGAACAATGCGTATGTGCATCGACTACCGAGAGTTAAATAAGTTGACCGTCAAGAACAAGTATCCGTTGCCGCGAATAGATGACTTGTTTGATCAGTTACAAGGGGCTCAGATATTTTCGAAGATCGACTTGAGATCCGGTTACCATCAGTTGAAAGTCAAAGAGGAAGATGTTGAGAAGACAGCTTTCAGGACTCGATATGGTCACTTTGAATTTTTGGTTATGCCATTTGGAGTGACTAATGCACCAGCTGCTTTCATGGACTTGATGAACCGTGTTTTCAAGGATTATTTGGATGAGTTCGTTATCGTGTTCATAGATGACATCTTAATCTACTCCAAAAGCGTTGAAGATCACGAGCATCATTTGCGATTAACTTTACAACGATTATGTGAGAAGAGATTATTCGGCAAATTGAAGAAGTGTGAGTTTTGGTTGACCGAGATAGCTTTCCTTGGACATATAGTGTCGACAAAGGGAATTTCTGTAGACCCTCAGAAGATAGAAGCAGTTACCAACTGGGCGAGACCAATGAATGTGACAGACATCAGAAGTTTCCTAGGATTAGCTGGGTATTATCGGAGATTTGTAAAAGACTTTTCGCATATAGCAATGCCGATGACACTGTCACGACCCATCCCACTACGCGTGGAAATAGGATACGTGGCACGCCACCAAGGCTCATCCAAACATCATCTAACGATACGCAGCGGAAAGAACTTTAAAACAACCCTGGGTATTTTAAAACTTTAGGAAACATTGCCCTCTGAGTTGAAAAATCCATTGGAAATCAAAGTTACAAGAAGGTTTTGCCCAATTAGAAAGTGTTCACAAAATCCATTTGAAAATACAGAGGTTCAGTCGACTGCCCAATCGACTGTACTAGGGTCCAGTCGACTGTGCCTGGCAGAAACTAAAACCCTAAATCCTCAACAGAGGTCCAGTCGATTGCCCAGTCGACTGGGTTAAGCAGAACCCAAAAAGCAACTTACTCAAAAGGGGTCCAGTCGACTGATATGGGGACCCAGTCGACTGCTTTTCCATTTTTAGAAGCAGTAGCCAAAATCTACAGTGTCCAGTCGACTGATGAAGGGGGTCCAGTCGACTGCTTCTCTTACTATTCACTTTCAGTGTCTCAAACACACGGGGTCCAGTCGACTGATCCTGGGTCCAGTCGACTGCTCCCCTGCTGGCAGCCCTGTGTTGTAAATACTAACAACTCATGCTTCTTAAAACCAACAACAAACACAACCACAACTGATTTAACATTTAAAACATAACTATAGGCGTTCAATTACAAGATTCCCATACTACAGAACTAATCCATGTTTATATTACATCATATTACAAAATTCCAATCCTTACACCAGTTTTGGGATTAAAACAAAAACATATACAAAGGTGATTCCCCGGCGTTCATCGGCCTCACTCCACACACTTCTTCTTGTCTTTGTTCTTACCTGCAATGGAGTACATCTCCACTGCTCAGCTATATGCTGAGCGTACAAGTTCTAACATATGCAATATATAATAAAACATGTTTTAATCTCATAAATCATACAATAGTCTCTAGGGAGAAAAATACGCATTCATCCGGTAGCGGCAAGTCCAAGTCTTAAACCGCGATACCAATGGCAAGTCCAAGTCTATCAACCATTGTATCCACAAGTGCCATGGCAAGTCCAAGTCTATCAACCATGCACAGTAGCCGTCGCTACTAAATTCTCAAACATCGAGAAGCTTACTCCGGCATGAATTTGTATAAGACTCCCCTTTGACCCACATAGACAACTTAACGTGCTCGCGTAAATTTAGACATGCATTTCACAAATTAGCGCGTGCATAATTAACGGGCCTACAATTAACACATGGATTTCGCCCGGATCACAATTTCGTCGTCGAAATATAAAACATGTATTTCCCTATATTTCACAAGTTAGAACTTCATACCTCGTGCGATTTCCCCCAAACTTTGAAGGATCGACTAGGAGGCTTAATAAACGTCGGATTTCGAATTTGAGAAAATTCCTACAAGTTTATACCTGTTTTTCCCAAAAGTCTCAAATTAATATTTTTACAAAAATTGGCCAAACATGACCTAAGTGGTATCAAAACGTAGATCTTACCTCCACGAGTTCAAATCTGAAATCTGGAGAAAATCTGACGGACGAACGGTCGTCGATCGGCGTCGCAAAGCCCGTTGGCTCCAAATCTCCCTTCTCTCTCCTCTCTCTAGATATTTTGGAAAGTTTGGATGAGAATGAATCTCATCCTCGTCTATATATAGACAAAAGTTCTGGAAATTACGCTTACCTCCCCACGAGTTCCTCAAACTTCTAATTAGTTCTCGAAACTTCGCGCACATCCATTTTATAACTTTACGAGTGAAAACTATAAATTTCAAAAGTTTCCGACTAAGTTTCGTTTGGGTCCAAAATAACGTCCAAAAACTATATTCTGTGAAATCTCTACACGACCTACCTTTTTAATTCACGTGTCACTCACGTTCTCACCACAGTTCTCAAAATGATATATATATCAATATCGGAAAAAAAAATCAGAAATTATACTACACAGGTATAATTCACTATTCATAAAATACTAGAGAAGTTAAATAACATTTAAATCACATAAATGCCATTTAACCGTGCCAATGCAAAATGGACTATCATATTCCCGTGTCCTTACTGACACCTTACCGTTGACCTACAGTCAACCTCATCTCAACCCAATTATCAAATAACATTGATATACTCACAACTTTCCAATTATGTATGATAAAACTATGAAATTTTGGAACGGGTGTGACAGACACAGTTAATGAGGAAAGATATTGCTTTTGTTTGGAGTCCAGAATGTGAAGAAAGTTTCCAAGAGTTGAAGGGTCGACTAGTGAAAGCACCAATTTTAGCCGTTCCGTCAAGGACGGAAGGGTTTATCATTTACAGTGATGCTTCATATAGAGGTTTAGGTTGCGTTCTTATGCAAGGTGATAAAGTCATTGCGTATGCATCGAGACAACTTAGACCGCACGAGAAGAATTATCCAACACATGACCTAGAATTGGCCGCCGTGATTTTTGCATTGAAGATTTGGCGTCATTATCTATATGGGGAGAAATGTGAGATATATACGGATCACAAGAGTTTGACGTACTTGTTTACACAACGAGATTTGAACATGAGGCAAAGGAGATGGTTAGAGTTGATGAAGGACTATGACTTGTCAATTCAGTATCATCCGGGCAAGGCGAATGTCATCGCCGATGCTCTTAGTCGCAAAGTACCAACCAACACCGCATCAGATTTGACTTCTCAGAAAGAACTGATACGAGATATGGAGAATTTGGAGCTTAAAGTGATACCGAGGATTGAAAGTGACTTGATGTCGATGATGGTGGCACAACCACTCTTGATTCACGAGATCACGGAGAAACAACTTCAAGATGTGGCTTTGACGAAGATTTGTGATGAGATTCCGATGGGCAAACAACCGGGATTTACTTTTGAGAATGATGTTTTGAGATTGAGGGGTAGAATTTGTGTGCCTAACGAGAAGGAGTTGAAACGAAACATCCTAGAGAAAGCACACAATACGAAGTATACCGTTCATCCGGGAAGCACCAAGATGTATAGAGACTTGAGACATGTTTATTGGTGGCCGGGAATGAAGAGAGAAATAGCACGTTATGTTTTACGTTGTACTAGTTGTCAACAAGTAAAGGTCGAACGCCAAGTACCTTCAGGATTGTTACAACCGTTACCGATAGCCGAGTGGAAATGGGAGCACATAACAATGGATTTTGTTAGTGGGTTTTCGAGGTTGAAGAGATCGAACACTATTATTTGGGTGATTGTTGATCGTTTGACGAAGTCGTCGCACTTCCTACCGCTTCGAACAACTAAGTCGATGTCGTTAGCTAAGTTGTATATTCGCGAGATTGTGAGACTACATGGTATCCCAGTTTCTATCATTTCGGACAGGGATAGTAGTTTTACATCAAAGTTTTGGAGAGCCATGCAAGAAGCAATGGGTACCAAATTGCATTTTAGTACCGCTTTTCATCCTCAGACCGATGGTCAATCAGAAAGAGTAATCCAGATGTTGGAAGACATGCTTCGTTTATGTGTACTTGATTTTCAAGGTGATTGGGAAGACCACCTACCGTTAATTGAGTTCGCATATAACAACAGTTTTCAGTCGAGTATTGGGATGGCTCCTTATGAAGCTTTATATGGTCGTGTATGTCGTTCACCGATTAGTTGGACGGAAGTCGGAGAAAGAAAGATTGAAGGGCCGAAAATTGTACAAGAGACGACGGATAAGATAAAGGTAATTCGACAACGGTTACTGACAGCTCAGAGTAGGTATAAGAGTTATGCCGATAAGCGTAGGCGGCCGTTGGAATTTGACGTGGGAGACTTAGTGTATTTGAAGGTGTCACCTTCAAAGGGAACAACCAGATTTGGTAGATACGCGAAACTCAATCCGAGATATGTAGGACCTTTTGAAATCATTGGAAAGGTTGGACCCGTAGCTTATCGTTTGAACTTGCCGAGCGAGTATGCTCAAGTTCATAACGTGTTTTATGTATCGTTGTTACGCAAACAATTAGTGGAATATAGAGATCAAATGATGACTTCGACATCGAATGAGATACAGAGCGATTTAACGTATGTCGCATATCTGGTAGAAATCTTAGACCGGAAGGATCAAGTCTTACGAAATAAAGTAATATCGAAAGTGAAAGTGTTATGGCGTAGTCAAACTACGGAAGAGATGACGTGGGAAATAGAAGATGAGATGCGTACTCAGTATCCGCACCTTTTCGAGACATGAGGTACAAGTTTGGGGACAAACTTCTTTTAAGGAAGAGAGTATTATAACACCCACATTTGTGTTATTGCATTTGCATTACATTGTCATGCATGATAATGTGATGTGGCGTGTCTTATGACACATGGTTGAGTGAGTTTGGACTCACGAGTTGATTTGGGTGTCTGTATTAGAGAACCCTCTGAGACTGTAGTGATTGAGTGTTGTGAATGTTTTGACGTCTCTCCGAGTATGAGATGGTCACTGTGGAACACTTTAAATTTTATCTGGAAATAAATGTTTACCTGTGTATTTCAATATCTGTATTATTTTCTATTTTAGAATTTATATATGTTGTTAGTTTTAGTATCCTGGTGAGAACGAATTAACACGCTATTAATTTGGTAGGCTAATTAGCAACTTCGGAAACGTCATGTAGAAATTCGCGTTTTAGCGACCAAACGAAACTTAGTCGAAAACTTTTATAATTTTGAAGTTTCACTCGTAAAGCTATGAATAAACTGTATAGAAAGTTTCAGAAACTGATTAGGAGTTTTGAAAACTCGTGGGGAGGTAAACGTAATTCCCGAGAGTGTTGCCTATATATAGATAGAGATGAACTTAGATTTTTCATAATTTCTAGCCTAAATTCCAAAAAGGGGGCTAGAGGGATATTTTGGAGCTTAGAGCTTTGCGACGCCAAACGACGACCTTTCGTCAGTTTGTTTCCTCTCAGATTTCATATTCGAGCTCCTCGAGGTAAGAGCTTCGTTTTGATACCTATTAGGGCCTGTTTGGCTAAGTTTTCCGAAAAGTTGTTTTATAGAATTTTTCATAAAAGTTGATAAATGGAATTTTGATCCATAGGAATTGTACTAGACGGATTTCTGCACGTTCTTTGTGCACGGGTTTTGTTTGGATCATATTTTAAGCACGTAAATCGAAGGTGAGTGATTCAACTATGTCTTTGGAATGATTTCTTGACATGTATTTATGTTTTGTGTGAATAGCATGTATTAATTCTTAGAGATATACTGTGTAGTTCATATTGGGCATTTATATTGATAAGTAGGCTCAATAGCACGGTGATATGTTTTGATTACAACGAGTATGGTGATATGTATTTGAGCATGTTAAGTTGCTTATTTGGGTCAGAAGGAGCACGTGGTCACCGTGCCATTTTGTGGAGCCGATATAGGCATTAAAGTCGCATGATTGAAGAGAAGAATCGTGGGTCTTACCCTTTCGCGTGGACTTATTGGCGAGGAGTCGCGGATTGGGAGTATGGACGGGCACGTGAGTCTCCGGCGACTAGTATGAATTGTAGAGATGTGAATGCGGACATGTTTATCATTCATGTGCATATGTTGTTTCATCCACTAAGCGTTAGCTTAAACAAATCGAATATGTGTGGTTATTCAAATAACCATTTCAGGTGTAAATGCTGGCGAGGAATCGCAGAAGTGAGCACGTGGGTTTAGAGTTCGCTTTGAAGGCAACTTGAACGTTAATCTTGTAGTTTTGGGACAATAGGAATGTTGTAATAAGAATTTTTATGGTTTTTAGTTATGTTTAACTTGGTATGTTAGAATGAATCTAAAACGTTGTAATAGTTAGTAACATGTTGTAACTGTGCCTTGGTAATATGTTAATACAGTTAGAATTGCTTTGGAGTACTTTTGGAAGTGTGTGTTTGATCGCCATTCGAATTCAAAAGCTTTTAAACTAAGAAAACTCTGCAGAATGAGAAGCTGCCATAAATCAGTCGACTGGTTGAGAAAACAGTCGACTGGAGCCTCTGTTTCCAGCAACTCACTGCACCTTTTATTTGAGGATCAGTCGACTGGGTCCTCGACACAGTCGACTGGATCATGTTTTCAATTCAGATATTTTGTTCAGACTGGACTTCAGTCGACCGGACCGTATCAGTCGACTGAAATTTGAAGCCCCAGTCGACTGGGTGTAGAAAGAAGTCGACTGGATAGTGTTTTAAAACCCAATTTTCTGCTGGACCAGGATCAGTCGACTGGGTCTGAGGATCAGTCGACTGGACATTTAGTTTTCAAAATGACTTGTTTATTCCGCTGCGTGTGTTCTTCAAACTAAATTTTGGGAACGTTAATGAATTGGTTTAGCCTCGGTGGCGTGCCACGGGCTCCGGTTCCGCTATTGTGGGACCGGGCTGTGACACAAGACAACTTACGATTTCTAGAGAGAGAAAGAGACAGAGAGGGGTGTAACAAACCATTTTCTTTTCCTCGACTCCAATTTAAACTGTTTCTATCTTCTGGATTTGAGGTTTTTGAGGTTGATGAGAGATAGTGTCCACGATGAGATGGTGAGGGGCCGGAGATGAGATGGTGTCCGCGATGGTGTCGCAGAGAAATGATAAAAAGAGTTCTTAGGTCTTAGCAAAAAAAGTGGTCTAAAATTCTCAGAAAAAAAGAAAGAAAGAAAGAAAGAGGTATAAATTTGGGGGAAATTTTTGGCGCGCCAATTTTTTTGGGGAAAAAATTTGTTGAAGAGTATTTGTGTGGGTTTATTCAATTCCAGACAAATAAATATTGTTTGCGTCGGATATGTACGTTTTCGTCGTGAATAAAAATTTATTTGTGTCAAATAGGTGATATGTTTCTGTCACGAATAAAATTTATTTGTGTCGAATAAGTACGTGTCTGTCAGGAGTAAAAATTAATTTGTGTCGGATATATTTCCGTCACAGAATTCATATTTTGTGACATTTGAATCCATCACAAAAATATTCGTCACAAAAGACCTGTCTTTTTTTTTTTTGTGTGTGGTGCACGCATTTGTTTCTTTTTCTTCGGACCTCTCTTAATTTCTTCAACCAAGTTTTTCCTTCCAGTAGATAGAGTATCAACATTCTTTGTTATTGCAGTAAATGTTATAATACAAAATAATTCAAGTAAAAAAATTGCGCGAGGTTGCTATCAAGAAAAAACAACAAGTGTGTTGAGGAAGTGCCATCTAACCCTCAGGGTCGGCCTTGGGGTAAACAAAGTAAGTAACCGCTTGCGGCCTCCACTCCTAAAGGGCCCCTATATCCAATTGTAGATGTGATAAAAAATTAATTTTACATAGAATTATGTGTAAGTATGTATAAGTAGACCCTAATAAATTCGCTCCGTGGGCACTGCCTCCAAACCCCTATATAACCTTAGGACTCATATTTTAGAGTTTGCATAAGACCCCAAAACTCAGAACGGACACTGCTAACCCACTCATGACTTACTACTGACTAAGCTGTGACAGGAATCTTTTTGCTTTACGTTTGTTTCAAGAGGGCGAGCCTCACGACTAGTGGTGTCAATCGGGTCGGGTTGGCCCCGGCCGATTTTTCCGGGCTAAAAGCCCGGCCTGGCCCGCTAGGCCCGAGCACTTTTGTCCAGTCCGGGGTGGACACCCTTAGTCCCGTCCACGGCCTGACCCGCTCCTTTGTCCGAAACCCGGCCCGGCCCGCTAACCCGCTAGCCCGGATAAGCTAGCCGTTGTGGCCCTGCCCGGCCCGGTAGGCCCGCCCGAGCCCATAACGGCTAGTTTGGCCATTTTTCAAATATTTTTTGCACTTTTTACCCCTCTAACGGCTATAAAACGGCTAGTTTTGGAGGTAAAAATGTAAATGTATTTTTTGACTTCCCAAAATGCCCCTTAGCCCATTTTCTATAAATACCAAACCTCCCACAACATATTTTCTCATACAAAAATCAATTATCTCTCTATATTCTCTACTTTCTCTATACTACTCCATAAACTACAAGTCTACGACTCTACAAGCACTTCTACTCTACAAGTTGGTGATTCAATTATCAAAGCTCTAATTTGTAAAGGCACTTCTAGTCTTCTACAACTTGAACAGTTGAACTTACAAGCTCTCAAGTCTCAAGTCTTATTATAATTTATAGTTGTTCACTTATTCTTCTACTACTATAAGTTGAGGTAAATTTATTTATTGTTTCACTTCTTGCTTTATTAGTTGCTTATTTAATTGTTACTATTTTTAATCTTTTATATTTCTTTTCCCTCTTTTTTTTTATTTAAAAAAAAATGGCATCTCACTCAAGATCTTCAAAAACAAGGGAAGGCCCAACTTATGACTTTGAAAATTTAGATTATGGGAAAAGAAATGAGATTAATGATTTGGAATTGGAGGATGATGACGACGTTGAAATTATGGGGTCTAATCCATCTAAACCATCTCCTTCAAATCCTAATGATCCCAGTCCCACCACTGAATGAAAATTAAAATCACCTGTTTGATTATTTTTTAAATTAAATGACGAAAAAAATGGAGCCATTTGCAAAATATGCGGACTCAAATTTTCTTATAAAGGTGGAGGAAATAATACACTTAAAAGGCACATCATAAACAAACATAAAGGTGCATGGGAAACAGGTACCGCTCAAGCGGACGGCCTAGTACAATCCCAAATTTATGCTTCTACTGGCACAAGTGTTGGAACTTTTCTTTATAATAAAAAAAAAATGAGGGAAGGCTTGGCAAAATTTGTTTGTGCATCCGATATGCCTTTTACTTTAGTTGAAGAAGAGTGCTTTACACGTTTTATTCAAACTTTTTTACAACCCGCCTACCAACCTATTACTAGAAATACTCTTAGAAGTGATATACAATCTGTTTTTCAACAAACAAAAAAAAAATTAATTGAGGAATTTTCTACTTTTAATTGTACAATTGCATGCACTTCTGATTTGTGGACTGGTTGTAATAAAACGGGATATATATGTATAACGGCGCATTTTGTAGATGAAAATTGGAATATGAATAAAAATATCATTGCTTTTCATGCATTAGGCTATCCTCATACTAGTGAAAATATATATAACTATATAATCAATGTTTTTAATGAGTATGATATTATGAAAAAAATTATAAGCATTACTTTTGACAATGCTAGTGCTAATACAAATGCTATTAATATGTTTAAAGATCTTATGCGCCCAATGTTGAATGGAAAATTATTTCATGGTCGTTGTGTATGTCATATCATTAATTTGATTATCCAAGATGGATTAACAAAAATTAATGATCACATACTTAAAATTAGAGAGGCAGTGGTCTTTTGTTGTTCAACGCCTAGCCGTCTACAAGCATTTTATGGTGTTTGTAATCAAAATCATCTTAATCCAAAGAAATTGCAAACTGATATTAAAACTCGTTGGAATTCTACTTATCTTATGATAGATTCTTGTAAAAAGTATAGTAATATTATTACTCAATTTGTTAATGTTAATTATCCATCACTAAACTTGACTTCAAACGATTGGGATATGGCATTTGACTTTCATGGATTTTTAGAAGTATTTTACAATGCTACAAATAAACTTTCCGGTGTTTACTATTCTACTTCTTGTTTAGTTCTTATGGAATTATATAATATGGCTCATACATTTCATAATTATAAACAAAAAAATGACATTTTTATTGATATTTGTGAGAAAATGGAAAAAAAGGTTAAAAAATATTGGTCTAACATTCCACCTGTATTTTATTTATCTGCAATCTTGGATCCTAGAATCAATTTTGATGGTGTTTGTGAAATGGTTAAACAAATGTCTGAATTGATGCAAGGACCAGATGGTGAGCCTGGTCTAGAAATAACTACTTTTGAAATGGAAAATACTTTGGAATCTTTATTTCGTATTTACTATGAAAAATATACAAATAAAGAAAGTGCTATTTCTTCTACTTCTAATATTGAGTTAAGTTCGGGAGCGTCAGGTGGTTCTTGGGCGAGCCAGTTTCTCAGTCGAAAGAAACAAAAGGGTGTTAGTCAATCATTTGTAAGTAGCTCTAACATTCTTGGTGAATTAAATAAGTATCAAGAAACCGAGTGGGAAAGCCGATTAACCAACGAGAAAATGGTCGATTTAAATCTTTTGATATGGTGGAAAGAACATGTAAGAGCTTTCCCTGTTCTTTCCATCATGGCTCGTGATCTACTAACTCCTCTGGCTTCCACAGTTGCATCGGAGTTTGCTTTTAGTGTAGGTGGAAGGGTGCTAGAGGAAAGGAGGAGCAGATTATCTCCTGATATGCTTGACTGCTTGATGTGCTTGAAGGATTGGGACCGTGCACAATATCGAACTCAAAACCGCAAAGATCCTATTCTTTAAGACTTCGCAAATTTGGAAGTTACAGAAGAAAATTGAAGAATGAAGAATTGAAGAATGAATATGAGAGTTGAAGATCATTTAGTTCCAAACAAATCAATTGTAATACTCCTGGCCCGCATGAGTATAAACTGTGAACGACTTTTAAAAAAAAAAATCCAATTCTGTAAAATATAATCTTTACTTTTTATTATACAAATTAATGATAAGTAATCTTTATTTTTTATTAGACTATAATTTTAAATATCAAATACTAGTAATCTCTTTAATTTTTATTGAATAATAAAAATTCTTTACTATTTTTTTTAATGAACTTTTTTTAGACTTTTAGTAATCACTAATCATTAATGAATAAATCTTTACTTTTTATTATACAAATTATTGAAATTAATGATAATAATCTTTATTTTTTATTAGACTACAATTTTTAAATATCAAATACTAGTAATCTCTTTAATTTGATATGGAGTAATAAATATTCTTTACTTTTTTTTTAATGAACTTTTTTTACTAATCACTAATCATTAATGAATAAATCTTTTACTTTTTATTGTACAATTTATGATAAGTAATCTTTATTTTTTATTAGACTATAATTTTTAAATATCAAATAATAATAATCTCATTAATTTTTATTGAATAATAAATATTATTTACTTTTTTTTTTGTTAAACAAACTTTTTTTTAGTAATCACTAATCATTAATGAATAAACTAAACATATTTAAAAAAAAAAAAAGAGTAAGGTAAAAACTTCCCCCAATTCCCAAACATTAAACTTTAAAAGTTAAAAATTTTCCCGCCAAAACTTCGGCCCGGCCCGTCTGTGCACCCGTCCACGAACCCGTCCACGAGCTCGTCCATGAGCCCGTCCACTAGCCCGGCCCTAGGGAGCCCGAGCCACCGGTCCGAGGTGGACATCCCCCCTCCCTTTCCAAGCCCGGCCCGGCCCGGCCCGATTTTAAGTGAGGCCCGGCCCGGCCCTCTAGCCCGGTTAAGCCCGCTTTGACCGAGCCCGGCCCGGCCCGTTTGACACCACTACTCACGACACTAAAATGAGGAAATAACTTCTCCACAGATGAAGCATAGTGGGTTGTCTTTAATAAAAAAAATAGTGCTACTTCTTTTTGCTTGGTTACAACAATGAGATTGAAGCAAATTATTTATCATTGAGAGGCGATTTTTTTTTTGTTTATATATATATATATATATATATATAATTATGTGTAGAATTGATCTTTGCAATCAACATGTATCATCACTCATAATCAAAAAATCACATTCTCAAAACTCACAAAAGATTATTGAATCAAGGAAACTTACTGGAATCACAATCGCCAGAGAAGAGACGACCTAGACTCCTCAATGGTTGACCCTCCTACCAAGTCTTATCGTTCTATTTTAAAATTTTAGGGATCAAATTGACACAATTAAAATTATATAAACTAAAATGAGATAGAGATCAAACTTTGATGATATATTTTGTAATTAAGCCTCTTTTTTTTTTTGAAGTCGGTTTCAATTATAAGTTATAACTCACGCTTTGGGGGTATCCAAAATTGATATGGTAAATATTTAATTTTTAAAATTTCAAGAGAAGTTTGGGCCCACATTGGCATAACACTCCCTCCGGGATGTTATCATTATGTCAAAACTTTATTAATATATTTTTCACTTCTGAATTTTGCTTCTCAATCCACACGTCCGTGGCATTACTAAACTGTTTAATGTATGATCAGCAAAAAAAAAAAAAAAAAACTGTTTAATGTATTAAGAAGTAAATTTGGAAAGTATAACATTACTCTTTACTCATTTTAATCGAGTTTCCATACAAGTAATAGAGTATTGATTCAATTTGATTGCGAATTTCAACTTGAAGATTCACTATTTAAAGAATTTTGTAGTTAGGTTGATACCAAAAAAAAAAAAAAGTAATGCTATATTTCTTAAATTTTTATTTTAAAAGTGTTTTTCAAATGATATGACAGTGGGAGTCAGGTCTAATATAGTGAGATAAGCTAAATTTTGATTAGGGGAAAATACATTTTACCCCCTGTGGTTACACTCATTTTCTCATAACCCCCTGTGGTTCATTTTGTAACACTTAACCCCTCTGTACTACGGACTAAAGTGAGACTGTTAACTTTTCTAACGGCAGTCCCACTTCAGTCATTAGTACAGGGGGGTTAAGTGTTACAAAAATTAATCACGGGGGGTTATGAGGACATGGGTGTAACCATAGGGGGTAAAATGTATTTTTCCCTAAAGAGTATGTATAGAGGCTTGGGGGTATTAACGTCATTTTCTTTTTCTCCATTAGAAAAGTTAACAGTCTCACTTTAGTCCGTAGCACAGGGGGTAAAAAGTATTTTCCCCTTTTGATTAAAGTTGTTTATCTAGCCCCACTACCACATCATTTTAAAAACACTTTAAAAAATTTTTTTAAAAAGAATAACATTACTAAAAAAAAAAAGTGAACAAATTTGGTGGAACGTCCCCCATCGTTTTGCAAAGCATGCTTAATGATGATGTATACTCCGTATTAATTTACGACGGATGAAAAATGAGCCCTTTTGTTTATACGTATATTATTCCGTTCTTGTGGTTGGCTTTTTTTTTTTCCCTTCAAAGAACGGATGTATTTAGCCCATAGCAACAATTGTCTCTTATGTTGGCTTAGGACACAGCCAATCTATATAATAACCTACAAAAGATCTCAGGACAAAAAAACTGATCTAAGGGTCCTAAACTCATCTTGATCTGACAAATTGCATCATAATCGTCCACTATTTTGGGACACTTTCAACCGTTGGATCAAATCCTACGGCACAGCAGCACACATACGCCACCCTTTTTGCTGTCAAATCACAGCCCCATACACACCACCCTCTCTCTCTCCTGATGTACACACAACCTACCCATGCATTAAATGCACACCATGCGCCACCTTTCTCTCTCTTTAAAACCCATGACCTTCACAGCCTCTCTCTCTCTCTCTCTCTCTCTCTCTCTCTCCAGTTTACACACAACCCCCCATGCGCCACCTCTCACCTCACCTGTCAACTCTTACCTCGGCACAATCATCACACCCACACCATTTCAAACTTCACCAAAACTTCCCTCCTCTCTCTTGACCAACTTCTCTATTTCTCCCACTCTCTTTTCTATCCCCCTCATACCATTTGGTACTCTCTCTCTCTCTCTCTCTCTCCACAACCGACCACCACCCTTTTGGCCTCCACCACTGCCCAGAAATGGAGGTAGGCCTCCACCATTTGATAAATTTCTTTTTAGGGAAAACATGTTTGTAATTAGCCTAAAGCATTTGCTATGGAAAAATATTGTATGCTTATGAATTTTTATTGGGTATGCAGATAATGGGTTAATTCACTTTGCAATCTGCCTACCGCTATTGAAATGTGAGCATGCCATCTGAAACTTCATTTTACCTTAGTGTTTGTTATGTCATTTTTTTGGATAAGAATTTCATTATTGTTTCAAGTGGTCACAGGTTATGCCTTCACTGCTTATAGTATCTTCTTTAAAACCAAGTGTTTCTAGAGCATTCAATACCACTTATTCTGCGTCCTTGCACCCAAACATATAAAACAAAATAACACTCATTATTGTTAAAGAAACTATGTATGCTAATTAAAACAGAGAACGCACGCCTGGGTATTTTGTATTCTATCCTGCCAGGCAATCACAAGCAAAATTCATTTAGAACAAATTCCCATCATTTTTTTAGGCACCCTTACAAACAAAAAACAACACAAAACTGGAAACAAAAAAGAGAAACCTGGAATGAATATAAGGGAGAAAAAAAATAGAGACTAAAACTCCTAATTGTAGAGACTAAAAATAGAGAATAAGTATCTTCTTTAAAACCAAGTGTTTCTCTTCTCCTAATGATTCTTTGCTTCTTTTTTTTCCTCTTTCACTTTTGTGTATTTTTTCAGTTGATAACTGTGCTTTTAGTTTTTCAGTGTAAGAAACAATTTTGCATCAATTTTGCATCCATTTTTTAAAAACCCTTTTAAAAACCTTTAGTCTCTCATGTTTTTTAATTCAGTTGTAAGCAACTACTATTTATATTCAATTTTATTTGTATCCTGGGGTTTAGTATTTTTTTATACATTTTTTATTTGTCTCTCATGTTTAATATTTCTTATCAACTTTCTGTTTGCTTAACATGTGTGTACATATTGCTTTCAATCATGAGTCCACTAAGCAGATTTTTTAGTGCAGTCAAAGCAAGTGGATTTTATTGCAGTTTGCTGGGGGGTGTTTCTTTTATTGCAGTACGTAAACACCCCCAGAATTTTATTGCAGTCAATGCAAGTTTATTTTAATTCCTACTATTTTATTTCATAGAAAAAAATTAATAATGAAAAGAGAAGCTTAGAAACTGAAAGCAAAGCATGTTAACTTTAAAAAAAAAACTTTTTTACTTACTCTAATGTTTTTGGGTTTCTACTACTATTTCTTAACATATTCTTTTTTAAATCCCAACCCAATAATATCTTTAACATTTGCCTATGATGGTTTTTTTTTTTTTTTTTTTTTTGGGACTCTAATTGTTCGCCACATTAGATGATAGATGCTTTTTTTTTTTTCCCTTCATCTTCATGGGAGGTGATTATAAAAAAAATAACCCAAATTCTGCAGTTTTTTTTTTTTTTTTTACTGTTTTTTAATGCTGCAGGTTTGTTTTATTTATTTATTTTTTGTCAGGTTTTACTGCTCCAGTTGAGGTTGAGGCAAATTCTGCTGGAATCGTACAAAGCATTTGATTTTTTTTCTGTAATATTTACTTACTCTTTATGTCTACCTTTTTTTCTTTAGTTTTTTTTCCACTGTGAATTGTGTAATTAAAACATGTTGACAAGCCTCTTCACCCTTAATGTTCTTTATTTCATTACATTTTTTAAGCATTTATTGGATAGGTTTCATTTCAAGCTTTTCCTAGCGTTCCTTTTTTTTTTTTTTTTGTTAACCATTTATTGGTTAGGTTCCTCATTGCATTTTTTTTTTGTTAACCATTTATTGGTTAGGTTTCATTTCAAGCATTTATTTGATTTTTTTTTTGTTAACCATTTATTGGTTTAAATTTAGTTTGACACCTTTCTTAAAAATTGAGTTTGGGCAAGCCAGAAATACTTTCAGTTTTCATTATCATTGACTTAGAAAAAAAGGAATAGAAAGTGCAAAACATACAAACACAATTAAAATGACCTATTTCTACACTTTTTATATTGTCAGGTACCTGAGAAATAAATAATTTAACTATCTACGGTCAGGTAAGAATGTTCCTTACATTTAAACTAATCAGGGTCTGTTTGATATATTTTGCAATACAACAACATTGTACACTACTAAACTAGGGTCTGTGTTAATATTTTAAACTTTGTACAGATGGATGGAGACCTGGAAAAAACAGTAGGAATCTCAACTTCGCATTTTCAAATTTTTTGTAGCATTTTTTTTTTCTTTATCTTATTTTTTTCCATTTATTTATCAACTAAAATACACATGTGTATAAAATAGGTCCGATTCTTGAGAGAAAGGAATGTAGGTGTAGTTATTCGAGATGAGAGGACTTTCAACAGAGAACATCTTTCTCAGGTAAATAATTATCTACATTAACACAGTTTAGCACGTATATGTGTTGAAACTTTAATCTTTACAACATGTTTTAAAGGCACATTATGAAGCAAAATACTCTGCTAAAGGAAAGGAGAAAGCGACAAGCTCAAGTCATGGAAAGGGGAAAGAAAATGTAAGTCTTACCTGTGAACTTAGCCTTTGATTTCGTTGCATCATTATATGTTATACTGGTTTGGTAATTTTATCATTGCCTATTGTGTGTTTAATTGGGTACACTAGGCACCCTTATGTAACATTGCGTCAAAATCATCAATCTCCCAACGGAAGCGGCGAGAAAGGGAAAAATCTGAACAATCAGTCCAATCTCGGCACATTAACGATTTAACAGCAAGAGTTCAACATCGATACTTTCCTGGTTTGACACCAAGAGGTCGTCGTCGTAATCATGCACGTTTAGAAGAAGAGACATGCCAAAATGCACCAAAGCGCTTAATGGTGTCACGCGCCTGCATGGTGCCACGAACACCAGATTCGAGTGATTTCTTCGTTCATTCCATGCCAACTCCACGAAATCTTTACACTGAACTATTGGCCATCCCAGCATCGACACCTTCCAATTTGCCTATCTTGCAATCCATGCCTTTCCCACCAAATCATTACAATGAACTTTTAACTGTCGATGCTGACCCACTCACAATGACCCAGATAGAATCACCTTTATATGGTGGGTTACCTTTACAAAATGTATCCTCCGCTTCACAAGTGAATAGGTGAATTAATATTCTTATTTAAACACATTTAATTATTAACTATTTTTTTCGTACTTGCGTAATTTTTATATGATAATTGTAGGCCAAATTGTACAAATCAATGTTATCACGAGGAACATAATGCAATTACTATTCAAGAATACATAGATTCACCTCGCCACTCTCTCGGCAATATGGATGTAGAATGTCTTTATTGTTCAGCCCTACATTGGATGGATGAGAAATTAACAGCTTCATCTCTGCATCAACCCCGTTTTGGAACATGTTGTTTACAAGGAAAAATTAGGCTACCCTTACTTGAAGCGCCTCCTCCACTTATTCAAGCTCTGTATGATGGGAATGATGCAAAGTCGAAATCATTTCGAAGTTATACTCGAGAGTATAATGCATGTAATGCATTTACGAGTCTCGGTGCTAAATTAGATCAAAGAGTTCTCACTGGAAGGGGTCCTAGACCTTTCACCATTCATGGAGAATTGCGTCATAGAACGGGATCTCTGATCCCGCAACCTGGTCATGATGCATGTTACGCTCAATTATACATTTATGACCCTGACGCAGCTTTACAAGAACATTATCGTAGAAATCAGCACTTAAGAATGGATGTTCTCAAATCCATTATGGAAACTTTACAACAGTTCAATCCATTCCCAGCAAAATACCGTCAGGCTTATGAACTCCTAAATCAAAGAGAATTGGTAGGGAAAGCTTTGCCTGCATGTCTGCGTTACAAATCTGAAACTGATCGACGTCTATATAACTTACCAACGGCAAATGAGATTGCTGTTATACTACCAGGGGAGGTGAATGAGATTTGTGGGATGAGAGATATAATATTGCATCTTAGAGGAACCAATGGGTTGATGCAAATTAATGAGTGTCACCCAGCTTATTTGCCATTGCATTACGTTTTGTTGTTTCCCTGTGGTGAGCTTGGCTGGGAACCTGAGTTGAAACAGTGGGATGTTCTACATAATCGCCCTTCGAAAGATCGTCTTACTCAGTTGCAGTACTACTGTTATCGTATCTTTCAACGCCCAACGGAATACTCAACAATTCTTAGAGCTGGAAAGTTATTCCAAGAGTTTTTGGTTGATGCTTGGGCGGCGACTGAGCAAAATTGGTTGACATACTACAGGTTAAATCAGGGAAAATTTTGTTCTGAACTGTACAAAGATTTATCTGATATAATAGTTGACAGTGATGGTTTAAGACCTGACCAAGTTGGTCGACGGATGATATTGCCCTCTTCATTCCGTGGAAGTCCAAGGCATATGTTTAAAATATTTCAGGATTCTATGGCTATCACTCGGCACAATCATCACCCAGATATTTTCCTAACAATGACTGCAAATCCTGGCTGGATTGAAATCAAATCCGCTTTGTTGCCGCATCAAATACCCACAGACCATCAAGATTTAATTGCGCGCGTTTTTGAGCTAAAAAGAAAGTGTTTGATGAAGGAGATAGACAAAAATAAAGTATTTGGTAGAAAGGTTGCGCATGTTTATACTATTGAATACCAAAAACGAGGGCTCCCACACATGCATGCTCTTATATTCCTTCATGGACCAGACAAAATTAAGACGTGTGCTCAGGTTGATAATTTAGTGTGTGCGGAATTTCCAAATCCAAAAGAAGATCCATTTCTTTTTGAGACTGTTATGAATTGCATGGTACATGGACCGTGCGGCGCTCAAAATCCAGATGCTCCATGTATGGATAATGGAAAGTGTACAAAGAGATATCCCAAAGATTATGGGGAAACGACAACTATGGATCAGCATGGATACCCTATCTATCGTCGGCGCAATCAAGACCAGTTCTATACTGTGCAAAAGCATAGCGTTGATAATAGGGATGTCGTGCCGTACAATCCCTATCTTTCTAGAATGTTCAATTGTCATATTAATGTTGAAGTATGTGCCGGGATGAGATGTGTCAAGTATATTCACAAATATATTTACAAAGATCATGATCGCAGTACTATGGTTTTAGGAGGAGTGGATGAGATCCAACAATATGTTGATGCGAGGTATATTGGACCAGTCGAATCTGCTTGGCGATTGTTAGGTAATAGTATGCATGAAGAGTTTCCACCACTTGTTCGATTGGCTCTTCATTTGCCTGGAATGCATAAGGTGGTATTTGATCCTAATGAGTCAGTTGATAGGATTGCATCTAGAGCTTCGCGACAAGTTTCGACCCTGATTGGATTCTTTAACTATTGTGCAGCTAATCCGAGTGCCCGTGTGTACACTTATCAAGAATTCCCAAAATATTTTGTTTGGAATAGCACTACGTGTGTGTGGGCACCCAGAAAAAGGGGGTATGCTATTGGTAGAATTTATTTTGCTAGCCCGAATTCAGGTGAGAGATTCTATTTACGCTTACTATTGACACATGTGAGAGGGCCAACGTCATATGAAGATTTGCGCACAGTAAACAATATCACACATCCTACATTTAAATCAGCATGTGTTGCATTAGGGTTGTTGGAAGATGATGAGGAATGGATAAAGTGTCTTCACGAAGCTGCAATTATGAACACTGGCCACCAACTCAGAAGATTGTTTAGTATCATTCTCACGGAATGCTCTCCGTTGCATCCATATGAGTTGTGGAAACGATTCTCATTAGATATATGTGACGATCTTCATCATAAGATTCATACATTGCATGGAATTTCAAACCCAGATGTGGTTCTAATAGAGGATTATGGTCTATATCTTCTCAATCAAATGCTTCAACAGTCCGGAAAGAGTTTGGTTGACTACCCGCCCATGCCGCAAGCAAGTGGAAGTTGGAGCAGCACAGTCGGTAACAGACTATTGTGTGAGCACAACAAACTTCAACGCGATGCTCAATGTGAAGATGTGCGCAGTAAGATTGATAGCCTAAATGTGAAACAGCGTGCCGCTTTTGATGTAATCACTTCTACAGTCTTAGAAAATAGAGGTACTACATTTTTTATTAGCGGGGGTGCTGGAACTGGGAAGACTTTCACTTATAATACAATTGCATTATACATTCGTAGCATTGGCCATACTGTTATTACAGTTGCGTCATCGGGGGTTGCTTCGTTATTGTTAGTAGGGGGCAGAACTGCACACTCGGCATTCTCTATTCCGTTAGATGTGCATGACAATTCAGTATACGGATTTAGCAAGCAGTCAATGCAAGCAGAATTGATCAGGGAAACCAAGTTGATCATATGGGATGAGGTACCGATGCAACACAAATATTGTGTGGAGGCAGTCGAGCGCACACTACGAGACATTTGTGATATTAACAAGCCATTTGGGGGTATAATTGTTGTTTTAGGTGGAGATTTCCGACAAGTCTTGCCAGTTGTGCTCAAAGGAGTGCGTGAACAAATTGTGGGTGCTTCTTTGAGACGCTCTAGGTTGTGGAATAATGTAAATGTTTTAACTTTGGACGACAACATGCGCTTAAACAATGCAAACCCAAGCAATGTAAACTTTGCAGCATTCTTGATGGAGGTATCAATTCTTCAAACATTCCTTATTATGGAAATTTGATTGTAATTAAAATTATTATATAGTGTTTTTCTTTATTTGTATTTTATTATTTTATCCAGATAGGGAGTAAAACGCAAGAAGTTGTAAAACTTCCTTCTACAATACATAAGTGTCGACACCTTGAGGAGTTATTATGCACAATTTATCCACGGCTGGGTTTGGATGGGACGTCGACCCCTACTTATCTGACTAGTCGGACGATTTTGTCTGCACAAAATGAGAATGTGAATGTTATTAATAAAGCTGCGTTAAGTATATTCCCAGGAGAGACATGCACCTATCTAGCTGCGGATAAGATGTCTGACGATGATGGAGGTGATCGCGCTATTACTAACCGATATCCTAATGAATATCTTAACTCATTAGACCCTCCCGGTTTGCCTCCGTTCAGCCTACAATTAAAAGTAGGTTGCCCTATCATGTTGTTAAGAAATATTGCACCGACGGATGGACTTTGCAACGACACACGATTAATGGTTGTCAGAACCGCTTCGCGTGTAATTGAAGCGCAAATTTTGACTGGTTATAAAGCTGGCAACTTAGCCTTTATTCCCAGAATAACCTTGGCTCCATCAACATCTGAATTGCCTTTTAGTATGACAAGGCGTCAATTTCCAGTCCGATTGGCATTCGCAATGTCAATTAATAAATCTCAAGGTCAATCGGTGAACTTTGTTGGGGTTGATTTGCGCACTCCTGTATTTAGTCATGGGCAATTATATGTTGCTTTATCTAGATGCACATCTTTTGATCGTATAAGTGTTCTTCTTCCTGATGGTGCCTCTGATTCTACGACAAACATCGTTTATCCTGAGGTCCTGATATAGTGACTTATAGGTAAACATCAGTACATAACTTTGTTACTCCTATTTGATTTTTTTCCCCCTCTTTTTACCCTCAAATATTAATTTTGTAGGATTGGTGGAAAAATGTAGCATGGAATTGGCAAGATGCAGCAAAGGAGTTTGAGTTAATAAATGCCCGTCCCAACAAGGTAATGTAATAAGATGAAACTTTTGTTACTCTTTTTAAAGATTCACATTGAAATGCAACTAATAAATTATTTGTTTCTTTTTAGATTTTTGTGCATTCACCGCAATGGCCGAAGTATATTGATATTGATACTTACACGTTCTACAAGTTGATGAAGAAAATTCACAATTTGCCAAAATGAATACTTTGCAAAGAGAGAACGAACGATGTAATCTTTTTTTGGATTAGAAAGAACTATGTAATCTTTGTTATTTTTTTGGATTTGAACGAACATTTGCATTGATGTACACGTTTTTGTTGAATTAATACAGTTTTTAACTGCACACTATAAAATGTTATGACCCGTGCCCACGGGCACGGGCAATTACTAGTATATATATATCTGGGTTAGTTAGGACTTTAGAAATATCACCATTCAGATTACTCTTCTCCTTCTTTGTTCAAAAAAACAATTTTTTGCAAATTTCTCTTCTCTGTTTTGGAGCAATTATGAACGTTGCATACTCTTCCAATTCGAGTGCACGTTTGGAAGATTTGATTGCTGAATCCTGCAGAACATAGCGCCATGTTGAGACCTTCTGCATCGAGTCACAGACTCCGAATGGGCGGAATTGTTCTTAAGGACAGTGCTACCGTAGCACGTCTCAATCAATTTCACGGCACTATCTTTCCTATATTTCCAACATCAACATCCTATAATAAAAATCAAATGGGCTCACTGCAACATGTGTTTGGGACACAAAATTTATGAAATATAGCATTACTCTTGATTTTATTGTAGGAACCAAGTAAAAGCAGTTTTACAATAAGGGGTTTCTTTGTTTTTTTAAGTTTTCTGTTGGGTTTTGTTTGTTATTGGTGGCTTAGTTTTAAGTCTGTTTTAGATTTTGTCTTTCGCTTTGACCTTTTTTGTGTGGCTTCCCTTACCACGGACCTCATGCTCTGAGTTTATTGTTAGAGTAATACTTTGGTTGTGCCCCAAGTATTACCCTTATTGTTATATTCAGGCAAAAATGTTAGGCACACAATACATTTCACAACATGGCTTTAAATGTGTTGTACCCTGTGCTGTTTGAATTTTTATTTTACACTTTTTTATGCACTACAACAAGGTATATGCATTTAAAGTCCTGTTGTGGGATGTATTGTGTGCCTAGCATTTTGATATCCTGGGGTATGCTCCTTGTACATTTCTGTACATTCCTTTTTGGAAAATATACATATATATATATATATATATATTTAACATTTTATGAAAAAAAAGAAGAAGCGGTTTTACAATTACAATATGTTGGAATCAAGTTATAATATTTTTGACACCAAACTGAGATGTATGATACATTCAAACTTACCGAGATGTATCATTGAAAATCACTCTTTGACAAAAAAAAAACCAAAAAAAAAAAAAAAACACTCTTTGAGTAATGCAAGTCAACTAGTAATTGCCCGTGCCCGTGGGCACGGGTCATAACACCTTATAGTGTACAGTTAAAAACTGTATTAATTCAACAAAAACGTGTACATCAATGCAAATGTTCGTTCAAATCCAAAAAAATAACAAAGATTACATAGTTCTTTCTAATCCAAAAAAAGATTACATCGTTCGTTCTCTCTTTGCAAAGTATTCATTTTGGCAAATTGTGAATTTTCTTCATCAACTTGTAGAACGTGTAAGTATCAATATCAATATACTTCGGCCATTGCGGTGAATGCACAAAAATCTAAAAAGAAACAAATAATTTATTAGTTGCATTTCAATGTGAATCTTTAAAAAGAGTAACAAAAGTTTCATCTTATTACATTACCTTGTTGGGACGGGCATTTATTAACTCAAACTCCTTTGCTGCATCTTACCAATTCCATGCTACATTTTTCCACCAATCCTACAAAATTAATATTTGAGGGTAAAAAGAGGGGGAAAAAATCTAATAGGAGTAACAAAGTTATGTACTGATGTTTACCTATAAGTCACTATATCAGGACCTCAGGATAAACGATGTTTGTCGTAGAATCAGAGGCACCATCAGGAAGAAGAACACTTATACGATCAAAAGATGTGCATCTAGATAAAGCAACATATAATTGCCCATGACTAAATACAGGAGTGCGCAAATCAATCCCAACAAAGTTCACCGATTGACCTTGAGATTTATTAATTGACATTGCGAATGCCAATCGGACTGGAAATTGACGCCTTGTCATACTAAAAGGCAATTCAAATGTTGATGGAGACAAGATTATTCTGGGAATAAAGGCTAAGTTGCCAGCTTTATCACCAGTCAAAATTTGCGCTTCAATTACACGCGAAGCGGTTCTGACAACCATTAATCGTGTGCCGTTGCAAAGTCCATCCGTCGGTGCAATATTTCTTAACAACATGATAGGGCAACCTACTTTTAATTGTAGGCTGAACGGAGGCAAACCGGGAGGGTCTAATGAGTTAAGATATTCATTAGGATATCGGTTAGTAATAGTGCGATCACCTCCATCATCGTCAGACATCTTATCCGCAGCTAGATAGGTGCATGTCTCTCCTGGGAATATACTTAACGCAGCTTTATTAATAACATTCACATCCACATTTCGTGCAGACAAAATCGTCCGACCAGTCAGATAAGTAGGGGTCGACGTCCCATCCAAACCCAGCCGTGGATAAATTGTGCATAATAACTCCTCAAGGTGTCGACACTTATGTATTGTAGAAGGAAGTTTTACAACTTCTTGCGTTTTACTCCCTATCTGGATAAAATAATAAAATACAAATAAAGAAAAACACTATATAATAATTTTAATTACAATCAAATTTCCATAATAAGGAATGTTTGAAGAATTGATACCACCATCAAGAAAGCTGCAAAGTTTGCATTGCTTAGGTTTGCATTGTTTAAGCGCATGTTGTCGTCCAAAGTTAAAACATTTACATTATTCCACAACCTAGAGCGTCTCAAAGAAGCACCCACAATTTGTTCACGCACTCCTTTGGGCACAACTGGCAAGACTTGTCGGAAATCTCCACCTAAAACAACAGTTATACCCCCAAATGGCTTGTTAATATCACAAATGTCTCGTAGTGTGCGCTCGACTGCCTCCACACAATATTTGTGTTGCATCGGTACCTCATCCCATATGATCAACTTGGTTTCCCTGATCAATTCTGCTTGCATTGACTGCTTGCTAAATCCGCATACTGAATTGTCATGCACATCTAACGGAATAGAGAATGTCGAGTGTGCAGTTTTGCCCCCTACTAACAATAACGAAGCAACCCCCGATGACGCAACTGTAATAACAGTATGGCCAATGCTACGAATGTATAATGCAATTGTATTATAAGTGAAAGTCTTCCCAGTTCCAGCACCCCCGCTAATAAAAAATGTAGTACCTCTATTTTCTAAGACTGTAGAAGTGATTACATCAAAAGCGGCACGCTGTTTCACATTTAGGCTATCAATCTTACTGCTCACATCTTCACATTGAGCATCGCGTTGAAGTTTGTTGTGCTCACACAATAGTCTGTTACCGACTGTGCTGCTCCAACTTCCACTTGCTTGCGGCATGGGCGGGTAGTCAACCAAACTCTTTCCGGACTGTTGAAACATTTGATTGAGAAGATATAGACCATAATCCTCTATTAGAACCACATCTGGGTTTGAAATTCCATGCAATGTATGAATCTTATGATGAAGATCGTCACATATATCTAATGAGAATCGTTTCCACAACTCATATGGATGCAACGGAGAGCATTCCGTGAGAATGATACTAAACAATCTTCTGAGTTGGTGGCCAATGTTCATAATTGCAGCTTCGTGAAGACACTTTATCCATTCCTCATCATCTTCCAACAACCCTAATGCAACACATGCTGATTTAAATGTAGGATGCGTGACATTGTTTAATGTGCGCAAATCTTCATATGACGTTGGCCCTCTCACATGTGTCAATAGTAAGCGTAAATAGAATCTCTCACCTGAATTCGGGCTAGCAAAATAAATTCTACCAATAGCATACCCCCTTTTTCTGGGTGCCCACACACACGTAGTGCTATTCCAAACAAAATATTTTGGGAATTTTTGATAAGTGTACACACGGGCACTCGGATTAGCTGCACAATAGTTAAAGAATCCAATCAGGGTCGAAACTTGTCGCGAAGCTCTAGATGCAATCCTATCAACTGACTCATTAGGATCAAATACCACCTTATGCATTCCAGGCAAATGAAGAGCCAATCGAACAACTGGTGGAAACTCTTCATGCATACTATTACCTAACAATCGCCAAGCAGATTCGACTGGTCCAATATACCTCGCATCAACATATTGTTGGATCTCATCCACTCCTCCTAAAACCATAGTACTGCGATCATGACCTTTGTAAATGTATTTGTGAATATACTTGACACATCTCATCCCGGCACATACTTCAACATTAATATGACAATTGAACATTCTAGAAAGATAGGGATTGTACGGCACAACATCCCTATTATCAACGCTATGCTTTTGCACAGTATAGAACTGGTCTTGATTGCGCCGACGATAGATAGGGTATCCATGCTGATCCATAGTTGTCGTTTTCCCATAATCTTTGGGATATCTCTTTGTACACTTTCCATTATCCATACATGGAGCATCTGGATTTCGAGCGCCGCACGGTCCATGTACCATGCAATTCATAACAGTCTAAAAAAGAAATGGATCTTCTTTTGGATTTGGAAATTCCGCACACACTAAATTATCAACCTGAGCACACGTCTTAATTTTGTCTGGTCCATGAAGGAATATAAGAGCATGCATGTGTGGGAGCCCCCGTTTTTGGTATTCAATAGTATAAACATGCGCAACCTTTCTACCAAATACTTTATTTTTGTCTATCTCCTTCATCAAACACTCTCTTTTTAGCTCAAAATCGCGCGCAATTAAATCTTGACGGTCTGTGGGTATTTGATGCGGCAACAAAGCGGATTTGATTTCAATCCAGCCAGGATTTGCAGTCATTGTTAGGAAAATATCTGGGTGATGATTGTGCCGAGTGATAGCCATAGAATCCTGAAATATTTTAAACATATGCCTTGGACTTCCACGGAATGAAGAGGGCAATATCATCCGTTGACCAACTTGGTCAGGTCTTAAACCATCACTGTCAACTATTATATCAGATAAATCTTTGTACAGTTCAGAACAAAGTTTTCCCTGATTTAACCTGTAGTATGTCAACCGATTTTGCTCAGTCGCCGCCCAAGCATCAACCAAAAACTCTTGGAATAACTTTCCAGCTCTAAGAATTGTTGAGTATTCCGTTGGGCGTTGAAAGATACGATAACAGTAGTACTGCAACTGAGTAAGACGATCTTTCGAAGGGCGATTATGTAGAACATCCCACTGTTTCAACTCAGGTTCCCAGCCAAGCTCACCACAGGGAAACAACAAAACGTAATGCAATGGCAAATAAGCTGGGTGACACTCATTAATTTGCATCAACCCATTGGTTCCTCTAAGATGCAATATTATATCTCTCATCCCACAAATCTCATTCACCTCCCCTGGTAGTATAACAGCAATCTCATTTGCCGTTGGTAAGTTATATAGACGTCGATCAGTTTCAGATTTGTAACGCAGACATGCAGGCAAAGCTTTCCCTACCAATTCTCTTTGATTTAGGAGTTCATAAGCCTGACGGTATTTTGCTGGGAATGGATTGAACTGTTGTAAAGTTTCCATAATGGATTTGAGAACATCCATTCTTAAGTGCTGATTTCTACGATAACGTTCTTGTAAAGCTACGTCAGGGTCATAAATGTATAATTGAGCGTAACATGCATCATGACCAGGTTGCGGGATCAGAGATCCCGTTCTATGACGCAATTCTCCATGAATGGTGAAAGGTCTAGGACCCCTTCCAGTGAGAACTCTTTGATCTAATTTAGCACCGAGACTCGTAAATGCATTACATGCATTATACTCTCGAGTATAACTTCGAAATGATTTCGACTTTGCATCATTCCCATCATACAGAGCTTGAATAAGTGGAGGAGGCGCTTCAAGTAAGGGTAGCCTAATTTTTCCTTGTAAACAACATGTTCCAAAACGGGGTTGATGCAGAGATGAAGCTGTCAATTTCTCATCCATCCAATGTAGGGCTGAACAATAAGGACATTCTACATCCATATTGCCGAGAGAGTGGCGAGGTGAATCTATGTATTCTTGAATAGTAATTGCATTATGTTCCTCGTGATAACATTGATTTGTACAATTTGGCCTACAATTATCATATAAAAATTACGCAAGTACGAAAAAAATAGTTAATAATTAAATGTGTTTAAATAAGAATATTAATTCACCTATTCACTTGTGAAGCGGAGGATACATTTTGTAAAGGTAACCCACCATATAAAGGTGATTCTATCTGGGTCATTGTGAGTGGGTCAGCATCGACAGTTAAAAGTTCATTGTAATGACTTGGTGGGAAAGGCATGGATTGCAAGATAGGCAAATTGGAAGGTGTCGATGCTGGGATGGCCAATAGTTCAGTGTAAAGATTTCGTGGAGTTGGCATGGAATGAACGAAGAAATCACTCGAATCTGGTGTTCGTGGCACCATGCAGGCGCGTGACACCATTAAGCGCTTTGGTGCATTTTGGCATGTCTCTTCTTCTAAACGTGCACGATTACGACGACGACCTCTTGGTGTCAAACCAGGAAAGTATCGATGTTGAACTCTTGCTGTTAAATCGTTAATGTGCCGAGATTGGACTGATTGTTCAGATTTTTCCCTTTCTCGCCGCTTCCGTTGGGAGATTGATGATTTTGACGCAATGTTACATAAGGGTGCCTAGTGTACCCAATTAAACACACAATAGGCAATGATAAAATTACCAAACCAGTATAACATATAATGATGCATCGAAATCAAAGGCTAAGTTCACAGGTAAGACTTACATTTTCTTTCCCCTTTTCATGACTTGAGCTTGTCGCTTTCTCCTTTCCTTTAGCAGAGTATTTTGCTTCATAATGTGCCTTTAAAACATGTTGTAAAGATTAAAGTTTCAACACATATACGTGCTAAACTGTGTTAATGTAGATAATTATTTACCTGAGAAAGATGTTCTCTGTTGAAAGTCCTCTCATCTCGAATAACTACACCTACATTCCTTTCTCTCAAGAATCGGACCTATTTTATACACATGTGTATTTTAGTTGATAAATAAATGGAAAAAAATAAGATAAAGAAAAAAAAATGCTACAAAAAATTTGAAAATGCGAAGTTGAGATTCCTACTATTTTTTCCAGGTCTCCATCCATCTGTACAAAGTTTAAAATATTAACACAGACCCTAGTTTAGTAGTGTACAATGTTGTTGTATTGCAAAATATATCAAACAAACCCTGATTAGTTTAAATGTAAGGAACATTCTTACCTGACCGTAGATAGTTAAATTATTTATTTCTCAGGTACCTGACAATATAAAAAGTGTAGAAATAGGTCATTTTAATTGTGTTTGTATGTTTTGCACTTTCTATTCCTTTTTTTCTAAGTCAATGATAATGAAAACTGAAAGTATTTCTGGCTTGCCCAAACTCAATTTTTAAGAAAGGTGTCAAACTAAATTTAAACCAATAAATGGTTAACAAAAAAAAAATCAAATAAATGCTTGAAATGAAACCTAACCAATAAATGGTTAACAAAAAAAAAATGCAATGAGGAACCTAACCAATAAATGGTTAACAAAAAAAAAAAAAAAAGGAACGCTAGGAAAAGCTTGAAATGAAACCTATCCAATAAATGCTTAAAAAATGTAATGAAATAAAGAACATTAAGGGTGAAGAGGCTTGTCAACATGTTTTAATTACACAATTCACAGTGGAAAAAAAACTAAAGAAAAAAAGGTAGACATAAAGAGTAAGTAAATATTACAGAAAAAAAATCAAATGCTTTGTACGATTCCAGCAGAATTTGCCTCAACCTCAACTGGAGCAGTAAAACCTGACAAAAAATAAATAAATAAAACAAACCTGCAGCATTAAAAAACAGTAAAAAAAAAAAAAAAAACTGCAGAATTTGGGTTATTTTTTTTATAATCACCTCCCATGAAGATGAAGGGAAAAAAAAAAAGCATCTATCATCTAATGTGGCGAACAATTAGAGTCCCAAAAAAAAAAAAAAAAAAAAACCATCATAGGCAAATGTTAAAGATATTATTGGGTTGGGATTTAAAAAAGAATATGTTAAGAAATAGTAGTAGAAACCCAAAAACATTAGAGTAAGTAAAAAAGTTTTTTTTTTAAAGTTAACATGCTTTGCTTTCAGTTTCTAAGCTTCTCTTTTCATTATTAATTTTTTTCTATGAAATAAAATAGTAGGAATTAAAATAAACTTGCATTGACTGCAATAAAATTCTGGGGGTGTTTACGTACTGCAATAAAAAAAACACCCCCCAGCAAACTGCAATAAAATCCACTTGCTTTGACTGCACTAAAAAATCTGCTTAGTGGACTCATGATTGAAAGCAATATGTACACACATGTTAAGCAAACAGAAAGTTGATAAGAAATATTAAACATGAGAGACAAATAAAAATGTATAAAAAAATGCTAAACCCCAGGATACAAATAAAATTGAATATAAATAGTAGTTGCTTACAACTGAATTAAAAAACATGAGAGACTAAAGGTTTTTAAAAGGGTTTTTAAAAAATGGATGCAAAATTGATGCAAAATTGTTTCTTACACTGAAAAACTAAAAGCACAGTTATCAACTGAAAAAATACACAAAAGTGAAAGAGGAAAAAAAAGAAGCAAAGAATCATTAGGAGAAGAGAAACACTTGGTTTTAAAGAAGATACTTATTCTCTATTTTTAGTCTCTACAATTAGGAGTTTTAGTCTCTATTTTTTTTCTCCCTTATATTCATTCCAGGTTTCTCTTTTTTGTTTCCAGTTTTGTGTTGTTTTTTGTTTGTAAGGGTGCCTAAAAAAATGATGGGAATTTGTTCTAAATGAATTTTGCTTGTGATTGCCTGGCAGGATAGAATACAAAATACCCAGGCGTGCGTTCTCTGTTTTAATTAGCATACATAGTTTCTTTAACAATAATGAGTGTTATTTTGTTTTATATGTTTGGGTGCAAGGACGCAGAATAAGTGGTATTGAATGCTCTAGAAACACTTGGTTTTAAAGAAGATACTATAAGCAGTGAAGGCATAACCTGTGACCACTTGAAACAATAATGAAATTCTTATCCAAAAAAATGACATAACAAACACTAAGGTAAAATGAAGTTTCAGATGGCATGCTCACATTTCAATAGCGGTAGGCAGATTGCAAAGTGAATTAACCCATTATCTGCATACCCAATAAAAATTCATAAGCATACAATATTTTTCCATAGCAAATGCTTTAGGCTAATTACAAACATGTTTTCCCTAAAAAGAAATTTATCAAATGGTGGAGGCCTACCTCCATTTCTGGGCAGTGGTGGAGGCCAAAAGGGTGGTGGTCGGTTGTGGAGAGAGAGAGAGAGAGAGAGAGAGAGAGAGAGAGAGTACCAAATGGTGTGAGGGGGATAGAAAAGAGAGTGGGAGAAATAGAGAAGTTGGTCAAGAGAGAGGAGGGAAGTTTTGGTGAAGTTTGAAATGGTGTGGGTATGATGATTGTGCCGAGGTAAGAGTTGACAGGTGAGGTGAGAGGTGGCGCATGGGGGGTTGTGTGTAAACTGGAGAGAGAGAGAGAGAGAGAGAGAGAGAGAGAGAGAGAGAGAGAGAGGCTGTGAAGGTCATGGGTTTTAAAGAGAGAGAAAGGTGGCGCATGGTGTGCATTTAATGCATGGGTAGGTTGTGTGTACATCAGGAGAGAGAGAAGTGGTGTGTATGGGGCTGTGATTTGACAGCAAAAAGGGTGGCGTATGTGTGCTGCTGTGCCGTAGGATTTGATCCAACGGTTGAAAGTGTCCCAAAATAGTGGACGATTATGATGCAATTTGTCAGATCAAGATGAGTTTAGGACCCTTAGATCAGTTTTTTTGTCCTGAGATCTTTTGTAGGTTATTATATATATATATATATATATATATTTCCCTCCCAATAGTCACAAAGAATTAAAACAGTTTTCAAAGTTAAATAACATTGTGAGGCCAAATTATAATAATTTGACACCAAACTAGAAAATCAAAGTAGTAACACACTTTGGTCCATTTAAAGATATAGGTTAATTATAAATACACCTCTTGTACTTAGCCCGTTTTTTACTTTGTCCCCTATACTTCAAATCGTGTAATTAATACTCTTGCATTTTGGACTAAAGTGAAGCAAGTAACAATTACATTAAAATTAAGGAACAAAAGCTTGTTTAGTAGAGTATTTGTCACTTTTACCCCCTATATATGGTGAGCCCATTTTTCAATTTGCCCCATTGTAGTTCTAAATGGGTCACTAATACCCCTTGTGAACCGTTTGGTAAAATTACAAAAAAATAGAGATTGATATATGTTGTTCAATGTAACTTTTGGCCAATTACAATTATAGAGGCTATTTCACTAAATAATTTATTTTACTTTTGGAGTTTATAATTATTGATAAACTCCAAAAGTTATTACCAAACATGGCTTATGCCCGTTAATTTTAACGGAATTGTTAACCGTTTCACTTTAGTCTAAAGTATAAGGAGTATTAGTAACACGATTTAAAGTACAAGGGGCAAAGTGAAAACGAGCTAAGTATAAAGGGTGTATGTGTATTTAACCCTAGAGGTAACTACCTAACAGCAACAAATGCCTCTTAATTGTGAGGCTCAGGACACAAAAACCTGCCATTTGAGATATAATCCCCTTATTCAAGTGCGATTTTCTATGATACATCTAATTAGTTTTGAATGTATCATACATCTTAATTTAGTGTCAAAATATTATAATTTGGTATCTAAAATGTTGTAACATCGAAAACCATGTAGGTTTTAATGTTTTATAACATGTTGCAACCAAATTACAACAATTTTGAACGAAATTACAATATTACGATATTTTGGCGCTAATATGGAAAACTAAAGTGGTTTTTAAAATTACAATATTTCATAACCTACTTATAATTTTTTTAGACTTGACTATAATATTTTGTACCAAAAAATATTTTAAAAACCGGACCGTTCATCGAACCGGAAAAATGACCGGATCAAGGGTTAATGGTTCAACCGTTGGGTGAACCGGAATCGAACCGTGACCTCATAATTACCTAATATTTATATTTATTTATATAAATTAATATTGACATAAAATAAAAAATGCACACAACTATCACATAAAAAATATCTAAAATTTACATTTATTTATATAAATTAATAGTGATATAAAATAATATATATATATATATCACATTAAAAAAAATATCAAAAAATTATTATCACAATTCCATGTAACTAGAGTATCATAGTGCGAAAACTATCAATACTTTTACATCTTTTTTATAATATATAGTTCAAGGAAATTAAGGAATCAAGACTTCAAGTTCAAGTTCAACAATAAAGAGATCTTAGAGATGGGAGAAAACTCAGAAAACTATCTAAAAAAAAAACTATAAAGCTATGAATTTATGAAACAAATCACTCACAAATACAATGAAATACTAAATTAAAAATGTTAAACTTAAAACTTTAAAAGAGGGAAAGAGATAAACATATTAAACACTTAAATAGTACCTTGTTAAAATTTTAAATGACAGATCGGAAATGGCAGCGGTGACTCCAGGCAGCGCACTCCAGGCGGCAGTGACTCCAGGCGGCGGCGATTCCAGGCAGCGGCAACTCCAAGAGGCAGGAGGTTTCTTGATCTTCTTTCTAATTCTATGGACTATGGAGTATGGAGTATGCCATATGGACATGGAGTATTGGAGTCTAAAGACTCTAAACCACGGAGTTTGAAGAATAAGAGGAATGAGAGAGAAGAGATGAGAATATGAGATGATACTGATAGAGATGATAGATCACTCAGATCAGACCTAAATCCCTAATAAAGAGGAGGCAAAATAACTTATTGACCCTTGATATGTTTAATTTTTTTCGATCCGGTGGGGCAGAAAAACTGTCTACGGTTTTCCGGGTTTCCGATTGAACCGATTCACCTAACGGTTTTTAACAGGCAGAAGTCTAATGGCGGTTACCGGTGCTAACGGAGCGCTGACCGATCGGCGGTTCAACCGATCGAACAGGCCGGTCCGGTCCAGTTTTCTAAACAGTGACCAAAACCACTAAAATGTATGTGCATCCAAAACTACTGAAATGCATCACAGAAATTTCCTATTCAAACGCCACCATTTCAAGTTGGGGTGTTATAAATAGAGAGATCCACAAGCATCAAATAGGAAAAGAGTGACAAGTGACAACCAGCCAAATCGTCACAGGACCAACCGACCCATGTTTCTTTGATGACAACATACCAACTGCCTCAATAAATAAGCACTTTTGCAGCCAAATCCCAGTTACTAACTTACTCAACGCTCTTCTAGATCTTATACACAACACCATGTTTCATAAATGTAGGTAAACTTGAAAGTCGAGCAACACTCAGAAGCAAGAATGCAGTTGACAACCACGATCACTTGGCTTAGTGGAAGCGAGTCTCAATAGGGGAATGTGGCCAAAAAATTTTGGCCTCCCAAAGAGAGGTCACGGGTCATGTGAGTGGGTTGAAAGGATACATCTCAAATAGTTGGATGACCCATATCTAGAGCTTGTTGTGGGTTTGATTCCTACCATTCACTCATCTTTCTAATTTACCTGGTGCGTGTGTTGTGGTATGTGGGATCGGTGCACGTGCCCGAGGGTTTGCTCTCTGTTCTACTCCGATAAAACGATAATAGGTACTGATCTCAAAGTCGCGGAGGACTGACTCGGGAATTTGCCCTTGTCATTCGAAAAAAATAATAATTTGACCTTGTTTTGCTGATTACATTTTGTATAGAGTAATACTACGCTTCCTAAATTTATGTTCCAAAAGTACTTCTTAAATGATGTGACATTGGGGCTAGGTCTAACACAGTAGGACCAATTGAATTTGATTGGAAGTTCTTTACCTGACCCACTACCACATATTTAGAAAACACTTTTGGGATAAAAATTTAGAAAGCATAGCATTACTCTTTTGTATAGATCTGCTATCTATAGTCACAAAGAGAACAGTATCATGATCTTTTTCACCCGCTGAACCATTCACACTCTAATGTCGGGCTTAATGCCCACTCATCTTTATTCGCTTGGGTTCTGTTTGATTTGTTGATTTAGAGAACGAGGGAAAAAAAGTATGAAAAACAAGAAGGAAAACCAATTCCATCGTGCTTTCTCCTTCGGGCTTAAATCACAATATTCCAGAATGTAATGTAATATAAGAAAAAAGGAATGGAATTAAATCACAACAATCAAAATGTTCTGAATTTATTTTATCAAATTATTCTCTTTTCTTTCATATTTTCTCGTCTTTTTTCTTATTAACCAAACAATGGAAAATTGTTTTGCTCTATGTTTTCTTTCCCCTCACTTAATCCAAGAATCATAAGTCAGTCACCCAGATTCTGAGACCACCATTGAACCGGGAGCAAATTTGCTCACGGTTAGCCCATCACGGCTCTTTCACGGATCTCTCTAAAATTGCCATGTGGCAAAATAAAAACAGGTTCCTCAGGGATTCTTTGGGTGGGATTATAAAAAAAAAAAATTAGTGGCTGTTTGGGATTCATAGCATTTTTGTTCACCCAAAAAATGGTTCACCAATACTCACCCAAATATCCCATTGACCAATGCAGTAATCCTGGGTCCCACTGCATTGGCCACCCAAAAAATGGTTCACCAATGCTCTCCCAAGCATCCCATTGGCCAATGCAATGGGACCCAGGATTAAACAACTTGGCCAATGTAGTGGGACCCAGGATTAACATTTGTTTAATCCTAGGTCCCACTACATTGACCAATGGGATGCTTGGGTGAACATTGGTGAACTGTTTTTTGGGTGAGCAAAAATGTTCTGAATCCCAAACAGCCCCTAATTTTTTTTATAATCCCACCCAAACAATCCGTGAGGAACTTGTTTTTATTTTGCCACATGGCAATTTTAGAGAGGTCCGTGAAAGAGCCGTGATAGGCTGACCGTGAGCAAATTTGCTCCCCCATTGAACCTGCCTATTCTAGAAGCAAGACTGCATCATTATTGTCCTCTCTCTCTCTCTCTCTACTACTACTACTACTGCATAAAGTAACTAATTTTGATGCCGAAAGAAGAAGAAAAGAACAAGAAGCGAGTGAAATAGTGAAATTTCAGGGTGGAGAAAAAGCCAATTTATTGAAGACTTGGAAAGTCTCTCCTTGCCCTCTAAACATTTCCTGAATAATGTAAAACAAGAGAAACAACAAAGATAAATGGATGGCCACACTGAACATCTACAACATGAACTCATATCTGCCTACAACATTTCTTGTTACAAGCTCGGATTTAAACCATAATTGATTGGTGAAAAAATATATATATATATAAAATTTGTCTTACACAGGAACATACGGTATTGCTTCATCGAGTGCGAGGACACCAGGGAGTTCTTTCCCTTCCAACAACTCCAAACTGGCACCACCACCTGTTGATATGTGGCTCATCAATTCAGCAACTCCTACTTTCTCTACAGCAGCAACAGAATCTCCACCTCCAATGATTGTTGTCACTCCCTTCCCGCTTAGTTCTGCTAGCTTCTTTGCAACGGCCTGCAAGTATAGACAACCACAATTCAGCATCTGTTCTTTTACAGATGCAAACGTATGGACAGCAAATGTGATGCCGTGCCTAGCATAAGTTACATCTCACCACATCTATGATTTGAAGCATATGTCAATAGCATAAACAGTAATATGATGCATGCATTCATGAGAAATCATGATTTTATGTTTCAGTTAAAAAAGACCAGTGCACACCACTGTTCCAACAGCAAACTTGTCAAACTCAAACACTCCCATCGGTCCATTCCAGATGACAGTTTTAGTAGTGTCCAAGGCATCGTTGAATGTCTTCACTGAGTCTGGTCCAATATCCAATCCCATCCAGCCGTCCGGGATGCCAGATGCTGGCACAATCTGCAATGACCCAAATAAAAATTACTCCAAACTATCTAGCTTTGTGAAAGGCTAATCATATAGATGGGAACTCCATAAAGTCAGGATTGTTTCTTCAAAACAAAAATGATTGGTTTTCCTTTACATTGCCGGAGATACTGGTGCTATGAATTTCAAAGTTACAAGGTGAAAGTACAAAGCTTTTCTAATGGGAGCTTAAAAACAAACCTTGCTGTTTGCATCAGGAGCAAACTTGTCAGCAATTACCACATCAGTGGGTAACAATAGAGACACTCCTTTGGCTTTTGCCTTTGCGAGAAGCGTTGTTGCAAGTTCAAGCTTGTCTTCCTCTACTAGAGATGATCCCACAGAAAAACCTTGAGCCTTGTAAAATGTGAAGATCATGCCTCCACCAAGAAGCAAGATATCACACTTCTCCAGAAGCGACTCGATCACTCCAATCTTAGATGAGACCTTTGAACCACCCACAATGGCAGCAAATGGCCTCTTAGGGCTTGAAACTGCCCCGACAAGGTAGTCCAGTTCCTAATTAAATAAAAGAGAAGTTTAAGGTGAATAAATACATAACAAATGCAGAAACCCTGGGAAAAAAAAAAGATGAAAATATTCATCCGCCAAAGTCCACATCATCAAAATATGGGCCGCAGTACAAGTACTTGGCAGATGCAGGCATATGGTTTCTTTTTGTCCACCCACTTTAACTAAATAATCCCCCATTGCAGGCACAGTGACTAATTTTATTTAATTTTTTAAGTATTTTTAGTCAAGAAGTTACCTTCAAAGACACACTAGCACGAAAAAGTAAATTTGGTCAAGAAACAAAGAAGTAATTCCAATTTTTTCCTCTCTGAGATGCTGAGATGGTAGACACAGGCGCTCAAAGTTTAACCTATTTAAGCAGTGGTGTCTTTTCCAATTAAATGGAATTATATGTAATCAAACCAGATAACAAATGCTTAAAACTCATTAATCTAATTTAATGCTCCTAAAGAAGTGGCCATAGGTGCATAATTGAGGATGAAGAATTCAATTATCAAACCTTCTGCAGAAGGAAACCAGCAACAGACGGCTTCAAGAACTTTGTAACCCCTTCAGTTGAGGCGTGTGCTCTGTGTGCAGTACCAAATGCATCATTTACATAAAGATCTGCCAATGAAGCAAGCTTCTTTGCAAACTCGGGTTCATTCTTTTCTTCCTCCTTGTAAAACCTCACATTCTCAAGAAGAAGAACACCACCTTCAGGAAGTGCAGACACCAATTTCTCTACCTCTGGACCGATGCAGTCATCAGCCTTCACAACCTGTTCCATTACGATAGAGATGGTAAAGGGATAAAGCCTCACGATTCAGTGACAACATCTAATATTATGGACCGGTATACACGAGAAAATGCCTTTTCACTTTCATTTCTTATTCTGAAGAAAGTGTACCTGAATGCCAAGCAGTTCAGACAGCCTGGGGACAAGAGGGGTCAAGCTGAATTTTGGAGTGACGCCTTTTGGTCGTCCCTTAAAATTCAAAGAAACGAATGACTCAGCTTAGATAGTTCAAATTCATAGGGATTAAGCAATATAGATAACGCAGCAAGAAAATAGTTGTTGGTAACTATAATTCAAAACATCAATCCACTAAAAGAGCTGGCTCCTATGAATATGCCTACAAGAAACCTTTTTTTTTTTTTTTAATGTCATATATACGAAACCCTCAAAAATAGAAAAATATAAATACATAATATAAGAAGAAAAAATCATGTAATTCCAGCCTGAGCCCCCCAAAAAAGACATTCCAGATAACTATGAGGAAGAAAGAAATAAGAACGATATTTTCCTATATTAAAACCCATCAATGTTAATCCTGCAAAAACTGCACAGTGGAAGTTCTTTCAAAATTCATAGTATAAATGTGATTTTGTATCTTTGCAAATGTTGCCAATAATCAGATGCACAACTGCTGAAACCAAAAACAGAGAGAATTGCAATTTTCTCAAAACAAATTACTATGAGAAATTAAAATTACAGTGTGACAACTCCTACAATGTCAACTACAAACATGGGCGGACCGAAGTACAAGTCGGCTGGCACAGGCCCCCCCTGAACTTTTGAAAATTACATAATTACATATAATATTTTACAAATTTTACAAATAAGTCCTCCTAAAATTCACACAGGCCCTTCCTGAACTTTTAAAAATTCTAGATTTACATACAATATTGTATAGGTTTTAGACACAGGCCCCCCTGGACTTTTGAAAATTCTAGATTTACATGTAATATATTACAAGTTTTAGAAATAGACCCCCTAAAATTACATGATTTACCCCAAATTAGGGGTGTTAAATCAATTTTACAGTTTTACACATAGTTGTGTATAAGTAGACCTAAAACAATTTGCCTCTGGGGCGTTGCCCCCGAACTCCAATATAGTTTAGGCCCCCTGACCAAAAATCCTGGTTCCGCCCCTGACTACAAACTTTTTCAATCATAACAACCACTGAACCAGAAATCATAATCAATCTTGTTTCTTAATTTTCTGCGCCTCTTTGAGCCCTCGGCATTAATGCCCACGGGGAGATGAGAAGTTTACACTTTATTATTTTTTTACTGCACCAATTTTATCTGTAGTTGTCGATTAATTTAAAACCACACAAGAAGGCAAATATAGATTGAATTTGAGCAAAATAGATAATTTTCCTCAAAAATGAAAAATGGCAAAAGAGTGTAGTAACTTTGTGATAGGAAGATGTAATCAATAACAAATTCAAATCCGCAATTCTACAATAGATTACCCGCAGCCGCAAATGCAATGCATAAGAAACACCTTTGGAACGAAATTAACATTCAAAAAAGCAGATGACTTTTTTAAGATTAAAAGCAACGACTGTATAAACAATGGAAATTGGCAATGAGATGATCGATCTAAAATTGAGGATGAAGATGTCAAACTCAAAACCTATAAGTAGGTAAGTAAGTAAGTAAGTAAGTAAGTAAAAATGAGAAAGAAGGGCAGGGGCAGGGGCAGGGGCAGGGGGAGGGGCACTCACCAAGTGACTGGAGAGAATGACTTTGGCACCTTTGGCGATCAAGTGCTTGATAGTGGGAATAGCAGCTCGAATTCTAGTATCGTCAGTGATGTTCTGGGCATCGTCCAAAGGGACATTCAAATCAGCCCTCACGAACACCTTCTTTCCCTTCAAGTCCGACTCAGTCAGGTCTCCAACGCTCTTCTTCACCATACACGCCACTCCTCTCGAGCCCCCCTTTCCGCTGATTTGGAGGGATCGGAGTCTGGAAGCCACGTGGAGACTGAGAAGAGGGTCTGCTGCAGCGCCGACGAAGCCCAATCGACGGAGAGGGGCAGCGCGTAGGCAGCGAGTGGAGGAGGGGAGAGAGAGAGAGGAACGAGTGTGGGAGGTGGAAGATGAAGAAGTGGTGGGGATGAGAGAGAGGGAGATTGGTGATGTTGCAGCGGCCATTGTTTAGATTAGAGAGAAGTTTTTAGAGAGAGAGAGAGAGAGAGAGAGAGAGAGAGAGAGAATGTGAGGCAAGGAAGGGAGGGCGGGGAAGTATTATGTGGTGGTGATGACGAGGGAGTGGGAGCGAGAGTGAGATTGAATGATTGGGTGGGTGTCGTGGGGATTGTCTTATCCCTGAGGATAGGTTGAAGATGTTCGATGCTTTTCAAGCTTTTGCTGCTAACCCATGGTTTTCCTCCCCCGACTCCTTTTTCTTTTTTCTCTCTCGTTTTTTTTTTTTTTTTTTTTAAATATTAAAAAAAATCCCTACAATTAACTATTAAGAGTTTAAAATTCAAAAGATATGTTACTTTTGTTGAAAAATCGAAAATTTTTATTTACTGTGTATTGCATTTCATAGTTACTAAGCCACACCACCACCATGAGTCACAGGGCCGGCCCGGCCCTGAGATTAGAAAATTCACATGAAGTCCTAAGTGAACATGAGAAGAAAAAAATTTTAAGCCATTTTTTTGTCCTGTTTTTATATATAATACATGTATATATAAGGCCCTAATTTTATATATAATACATGTATTTTGGCCAAACAAGGCCTTATTTCAAGGCCAAAAAATATTTTTAGGCCCTTTTTTGGTCCTATTTTTATATATAATACATGTATATATAATGCCCTATTTTTTTAGGCCCTATTTTTATATAAGACATAAATTTTGGTCAAACAAGGCCTTATTCCAAGGCCAAACAAACCCTTATGTTTTGAGGCCCCAAGCAGCCACTTGGCCCAAAGGCCGGCACTGGTCAGCCACCACCGAATTTTCAACGAGTTTCCATGAATCACCAGCATTGTGAGTGACCAGCGAGTTCTCCTAAGTCCTAGGGATTGGTAGACAGAACAAAAGTTAAGATAAATTTATCTTATTATCAATGAAACTTAAGAGAAATTTCCCTTAACTTTCATCAACAATAAAATAAATCTCTCTTAATCTTTCACTACATAGGCTATGTATTGGGGGAAGTTACTAGATTTCTGGTGAGGAGTGGTGGTCGTCGAACCATAGGTAAGGCACGAGTGGTGGTCAACGAAAGTGTCATGGGTGATGGTCGTCGGAGGTAACATGTGTGGTGGTTGCCGAGGTTTCATGGGTGGTGGTTGTTAGACGTGGTTGAGTTGGTGGTTGCTACAGTTCGCAAGAGTGGAGGTCACCAGAGATCAGGTGAGGCAGTGGTGGTGATCTGCGGAGGTGGAGGTGGTGGTTCACTTTAAAAATTGGATTTACGAGTAATTATTAAAGCTCTACTGTCCTTAATAGTAAATCCCCCTAATATATATATACTAGCTATTGCCCGTGCCCGAGGGCACTACTAGTAGGGTTGAAAAATGGTTTGGTTAGGTTTGCTTTGGTTCGATTCGGAGTGAATTTTAGTCAAATCGATTGGTTTTGGTTCAGCTCGGTTCAGTTCGATTTAGTGTGAATGTTCGGCTCGGTTCAATTTTTCCAATGCATGAAATTTTTTTAAAATCGACTGAACCGATCGGTTTTGTTACACCCTAATTACCGGGAAAAAATATAAAGGATTTATAAAATGAGGAACCTAATCTTTTTTTTTTTAACTCTAAAATTATATAGCTTTAAAAAAAATAATCATAAAAATTCGACAAAGTCAACTTTGTTATTTCGATATTAGATCCTGTGAAAATGCATTACCTAAAAGTTATAGCAATTAGCACATGTGCATTCACTCAGCATTTAACTCTATGTGCCATCGACACTTAATATAATTCCACGTGTATTTTAATAACAAAGAAAAAAAGGATACGATACACTTATCCGGTAATATAAATGGAAAATTCAATAGAAATGCATCATAGGCTTACAATGGTTGTCACAATAGATGGTACAACTGTCATCATCAATAATATATTGCCCATGCTTAAAGGCATTTTCATTGATTTTAATACATGTGTTTGGCTGTTAGCTATTCAAATTTCACTGTCACTTAATACATCATTCATCCAATATAGATATTCTTAGATTAGATGCAAAATTCATACCTATCTTTATATAACAAAAATCAAACATAATTTTTATTGTTGTAACTTAATGTTTTAGCAACAAAGAAATATAATATAATCCATCATTAAAATTCTAAAATATTACAAATAGAAAAGTCTTGCATGCTAAAATTATGTTTTTCATTTTTTGGATGATCCTTTACGATCTTCGGCCGTCAAACAATACATTTTCTTCATCATCCTACAGAATGAAGTTGTATCCAATACAATACACCTTCCTATGTGAGGAATGTACACAGCAAGCTAATTATGTATTCAACAAAGAAATTAGGCATGGAGATAATCTCCAAATTGTGATAGAGGAGAACATGTGTTAAGTTCCTAGGTTTCAGAATCTTTTGGATTTGAAATTGTTTCTCTCTTAACTTTTCCATCATCTTCTATACAATATATATTATATTTTTTTGGGTTCAGAATCTTCAATACATTAACAATAAAAAAATAATAATAATAAAAATAATACCATAATCATATTGACACAAATGAACATTTTTTTTAATGTTTAAACTAATCACCTCTATCAATTTAATCTCCATTATAAATAATCGGTACAAATAGAAAATAATGATTACATAGCCTATAAAAATAAATTTAATAATTGAATTACTAACACTACAGATTTTACATGTATCAGTATCCAACATCTAGAAGACCGTGGATGTAATGTAACAGTACAATGCATGTAGAAGGGACAGGATAGGACTTAAAAATACTGTACTTTTGTGCCGAGATCACAAATGGAGCAATGTATATGCTTGAAACACCGACTTCATCACTGTCATATTTACAAAAGAATGAAAACAGGAAAATTGAAGCTCCCAAACCCAAAATGACAAAAAAGAGGACAAAAATACATGTGATACATACCATGTGTTAAGAAAACTTAGTCACTCATATACACAGACATAAACACAGACACACACACACACGCACACCAGTAAACACACACTTAGTCACTCACACACACAGACATAAACACAGACACACACACACGCACACCAGTAAACACACACACACACACACGCAAGGCCGGTCCTGAGATATTGGGAACCCCATGTGAGATTAGTAGATCGGGGGCCCTTTACACAATTAGGGTTTGGAGGAAACCCTCCCTTTGCTAATTTTTTTTGGTCTATTTGCATATATTTTTGAGAAATCAAAGGTTTGGTGGCCCTTTTGTATGATGGGCCCCAAGCCCAAGCATGTACTGCATGTGCTCAGGGCCGGGCCTGCACACACGCACACACGTAACCACACACAGACACACACACCCACACACATGCAAGCACACACAGAGAAGAATTTGATATTGAAAGAAAACTTACAAAAACCTATATTACAGTCTCTAAGATTGAAAGAACCACACATACACACACTCAATCACTCACATACATAGACTAAAACATACACACGCGCACACACACATAAACACCCACCCACACACACACATGTATACACGTAAACATACACAGACACACATACCCACACACATGCAAGCACACGTGACCACCCATGTAGCGCACACACACACACACACACACACACACACACAGATAGAGAGAGAGAGAGAGAGGGTTACCTTGAAATAGGCAGTGATGGTTGAGAGAAGAGAGGCGTGAGGGAGAGGTTTATCAAGCCCGTTTTAGATTTGGGATTCTTTCTAAGACTCAGAAGGTAAGACTTATTTTTTTTTCTTCTTAATGATGAGAGAGATTAGTGGAGCGGCTTTTTTTTTCTCCTTAATATTTTTTTTTACAGGGAGTGCTTAATTTAAGGGATTAGAAGGTAAAAAATATGTAATTGCGGGAGAGAGATTAGGCGTGGTGGCCAATCTCTATTATGAAGTCCATACTATATTGAATATCTATATTATGACTGTATATATCTATATTAGGCACATTGGTTCAATAAGTAAATAAAGCAAGTGAATAATGACTAATAGTTGACCCATGTCCCCTACCATACACGTTAGGCACATGGAATTAAATTGGAACCATCCTTTTTGAAGCACCACATCTCCAAACAAAATACAAATTTGGTCTCAATCCAATCAATTAATCTTAGTTGGCCTTTTTTAGCCAATCTAATCAATCTTAATCATCAAACTAATCTACTCATCAAAAATCTTGTCCTAATCATTTGTCCTAGTCATATAAGTCCTAAATTGTAATATAGAAATCTTGTCCTAGTCATATAAGTCCTAAATTATAATATAGATATATATATATATATAGAGAGAGAGAGTCATGCTCCAGTGTGCACTAGGTGAACGCATTGGACTTTTAAGTCTAAAAAGACCGCGGGGGCGCCCCACTGACCCGTGTCCCATCCGGCCACCCTGCTGACCCGCAATTTTTTTAGGCTTAAAAACTCAGTACGTTCATCCAGTGCGCACTGGAGCCAGACTCTCTCTCTCTCTCTCTCTCTCTATATATATATATATATATATACAATCCTATTTCTTTCGAATCCCTTAATCATAATATTTCATTTGACAAAATCAATAGAACCTTTCGTATAAAAAAAAATCCCTATCTTTATATTACAAAATTTCATAGCACTAATATATAAAACTTCAATGTCATGAAAATTTCACATACTTATTTTTTGTTGAGTAACTTTTAATTATTAGAAAAAAATAATAAAAAAATTTAGGTTGCACATTGACTAAAAAAAACGTATTTTAGGACGAGAGTAATATTTGGGGCACTAACAAATCTTACTAACACTCACACCCACACTCTATCTCTCTCCTAATGGCACTGTGGGGCCTGTAGTGGACCTCACAGTACCACTAGGAGTGAGACAGAGTGTAGGTATGAGTGTTAGTGAGATTTGTTAGTATCCCTAACATTGTTATTAGGACAATAATTCCCTTTAGAAAATATACGAAATAGACGGACAGAGAAATTATTAGGCAATTAAGAAATATAAAATTCTTTCCCATTACATCTTCCATTTTTCACTATTGTTCTTCTTCTCAAATTCACCCCTCAAATATCCCTCTCACAAATAGTTGAGGGGTCAATTGACTAAGTTTTTTTATTGTTTTTTTAAATATTTTTTTTTTATTTTAGAGGGTGTTAGTGAAAAAGAACAATATATGAGGCGTGTTTAAATAATTTATCCCTTTTTTAAATAAAAAAAAAAAAGAAGAAGAAGAAGAAGAAGCAGCAGCAGCTCTTTTTAAGACAATAATTCCCTTTAAAAAAAATACACAGCAAAGTTGTTATGGAACAATGAAGTATGACAAAATGAGCAAAAGGTGCAAAGAAAAATGTTCTGCAAAAAAAAAAATATCAGTTTGACATTTGTATAGTTGGAATTAAATAAATCACTATCAATCAGTCAACAACTTCACAATTAACATTTGTTGAACTAAGAAAAATAAATAAATAATGAACAATTGTTGCAACAAAAAAGAAACAAGGTGGTAAATTGATCAGAGTACGCATGAACAATACATTGTTCCGGTGAAACCCCACAATTTTTGGGTTAAAATGTAGAAATCAAACCAATATATTGGCAGAGCTTTAATTTTCTGCCCGTGCGGTGCTGTACTGCTGGGCATGGAAAGTTATAAGAGTGGATCTATTATGTTGTTCCTTTGTTGATGAGTTGGCAGAAACTTTTAGCCCAGCTAGCTAGCAAATTGCCCAGTGGGTCTCCCTCCAATCAATCATCATAAAAATAATAATAAGAAATTAAAATAAAAAATAAAATAAAAAAGGGGGAGGGGGTAAGCCCTGCTTTGAGGTAAGGTCAAAATATAATAAAGGAACAACAGAATAGATCCACTCTTATTCGTGGTATGCAAAATTATACTAACCTCTCTTATTAGACTTTTGTATAGAGATGAGAGTGACAGAAAAATTGACATGTATATATATACAGTTTTGTATATATGTATATTTTTGTATATGCACATGTGAATACAAACCATCATCAATTCGAATTAATCTCTCTCTAACAAAAACAACACCGCAAACCACCATCAACGGCACAACTGACGTTGTCACCGACTGCCAAACCCACCGACCAATCATACACCACCATCAAATCTCCCCACCTATCAACTAATCAACAAGCTACAATTAGCAACTGGTATTAGATTGATAAAACAAAAGCAAACTCTCATAGTTCGGAACCCAGCTCAATTGGAGACCCAAATCGATACCCAAACTGTAGCAATTGATACCCCAAATTGAAACTCAATTTGGTTCGATGGTGGGATCAACATCGGTAATGGTGGACATTAATTTTAGATACAGATCTGATGGATTTGGGAGAGAGGAGTCGAAGAACTAATTTACACACATACATACAGATATACATTATATGTATATATATACTTATATATGTGTACATACATACACAACTCTTGGGATTGCAGTGAATGGTAATATTGGTATGGAGGAGAAGTGAATGGGAAACCAAACCCTGTTTTTAGAGAGAGAGAGAGAGAGAGAGAGAGAGAGAGAGAGGGGGGGGGAGGGGAAGATGGTTTTTTTAAAAAGTTTTTTTAGGGTTTTTTTATCAGTAAGGGTAAAATGGCCATTATAAAAAATTTAACCCAGAAAACTAACAGTCAAACAAGAGGGTAAGCGTAACACAACTATAAACCTCAAGGGAGGTCAGTACAATTTTGCATACCGCGAGGGAGGTTCTTGTATTTTGACTTTACCTTAGGGGAGGTCTGTGTAATTTACCCTAAAAAAAGGAAGGGTAAAGCCCAAAATTCAAGACAACGTTACGGGTCAGGTGGCCAGTCCATGGATGGAGTAGTTAAAATCAGAAAAAAGATTCATTTATCATGCATGATTTCTCTCCAAGTGAAGGGGTCTGTCTCTGTCAGTGGTGTCTAGTAAAGCAAGAAGATTATTCACAGAGAGAGATAGAGAGAGAAAAAAAAAAAAAAAAAGGGGACCGAAATTCCAATGGCCATCATGTCTCTCCTATATTTTTCATCTCCTCGACAGCACCTCTCAATTGTCCTTCCAAATTTCTCATACAGTAATATTGGAATTGGCTTATTTGTCTATCAAGCAACTTCGACCAACACTTTTCCTCCACCATCACCACAACAACACATCATGATGAGGACCAGAACCAAAACCAAAACCAGAGTAATGAGAGAGTGGCAAGAGTACGAGGACATTGTGAAAGAAAAGGACCTCGCTCATGCTCTTCGGTTCTTGAAAGACACTGCTCTGAAATGGAAATGGAACCCCCCTGTTGGGTTTATGCCCTCAAACCATTACTTTATGTATGACATTAGCATTTTAATATATGGATATCAATTTTACATTTCATTATGTATGTTTCTTTCATGAGATGATTTTCACTCCTTAAGTATCATAGTAGGTAATTCGCGTGTGTATGAGATACATACAAGTGAGATATGAATTACCATCCTTTGATACTTAAAGTATGTCATAGTGGATGATGAGGCTGGATATCTCATCAGGTATACACTGTAGCATAATTAACTACCATTGGATGGAGTGACTAATCTCAATCACTAGAGTGTCACTCTTAGTTAATATGTTAGTGCTTATAGTACATTGACGGACCTGAGCTTTCCTATTGACACTTAATGTTGTCAAACAGTCAATAGGAACTCATAACTTGTATAAGGTATGTGTTCTCAATCTTGCGATGATTATGAACATAGACTGTGGATATGGCTGCTTTGACTTACCAATCAGTGAGGTCTACAGAAGATCAACACCTGGGTATCTTGGGTATGTCATGTTCATAGGGTTGTGAACATATATTGTCAAGACAGAATCTACCCTCTGTTTCAGAGTAAGCATTCCCTTGAGAATGTCACCAAGTCGATTACTGAGTACTGCAGTCTTGTTGATAAGAGTTATCAACATGTTTGGTAATCATGAGAGGTGAATGGGACTCAAGGAATACAAGAAGTAATCATGATTCAGGTTGACAGTAACAGTTATCCGACTACCTGAATATGATTACGAATACTGAAGGTAGAGGGACATTAGTACAACATACAAGTCTAGTTATCGCTTCGGATATGTTCTTTTGCGTTGAAGTTCAGTTATCGTTTTATATTGGAGTAAACGTTAACTGACCAGTTAGTTAGTTTGCTGATCAAAGAGTTTGGTCACGGTGATTAACAAACTGGTCTGAGCCAACAATAAAGAGCCTAGGAGGTCCCACTCTTAGCTTCACTAGGAAGCTTGGAAGGGCACATGAGGATCATATCAAGGCAGGTTCGATCGATCGAAGGAGTTTCGATCGATTGAAGTCTAGGCAGGTTCGATCGCTCGAGGGTTGTTCGATCGATCGAAGGTTCGATCGATCGAATACACTTCGATCGCTCGAAGGTTAGGTCGGTTCTGGGAATCTATAAATAGGGCAGCTGCATACTGAATGTTTTTAATCGTCGTTTTTATACGTAGAAGCTGCAGAAACTGTTTAGATTTTCCTAAACATTCCCAATCCCCTCCATTAGGGCTCCCACCAATCCTAGTCCTTCCTGCGAGCATCCATAGGAGTCATAAGAGTGAAGGCCATCTAGTGGAGGCTGCTGGAAGTTAAAGATTTCAGAATTGGGTTCAAGACACAAAGGTATAATACTTGTCCCTTCACTAGTTAGTACGCATCTATAGAATTGACGGGTAGTAGATCCGGGCATGCCAATAAAGTTTCATAACTTAACTTTTCCGCTGCGCGTTTAAACTTTTAATTTAAACCATTTTTTCCATCAATTGGTATCAGAGCCACGCTCGTTTGGATCTATAGATGCATTTTAAAACACTAGTTTTGATTTGCATGTAGATTTTAGGACTGTTTTCAAACTGCATCGTCACAAATCTATTTCTGTAGTGTTATCGCAGTAGAATACAAATCTGTGATTGCATTAGATGCATGTTGGATTCGATCAATCGAAGTAGGTTCGATCGATCGAAGTAGGTTCGATCGATCGAAGATGCTCTGTGCTCAAGCGATCGAATGGCATTCGATCGATCGAGACAGATTCTCTGTCAGGTTGTTATTTTCACAGTTTTAAATGTTTTAAAAATTATATGCTTTAATTTTAAATTATTCTGTAATTTTTTCCAAATCATTATGTGAAATAGAAAGTTCAAGCAATTGAACAATGTTCAATCGATCGAAGGTTCGAGCGATCGAACGGTCTTCGATCGATCGAACTGTGACAGTGAAGTTAGATGTTGTTTTAAGTCCTAATTTAGTATATAAAGAGTTTATGTACTGTGTGAATCAATTAGCTATTCCAATTGTTATATATACGTGGATGTATGTACGACTAACCCTTTTGCAGCAATTTAGTCCGCTATCTCCCATGGCACCAAGATTTATTTAAATTTTGGTATTTGAATATTTTGAGATTGGTGCATGTTTATTTTATTGGTTTGGTTTCAAGGCATATGTAAAGGGCGGTACGACTTCAATCCTGCGAATAGGAAAGTCGCACCGGTTTCCCTAGCCTTTTATATTATAGTTTTTTTTTTCTTCTATTTCTAGATAAATTGTAAGCTTCGAAAGAAGCATATATAGGTTCAATGTAATAGAATTAGAAAATTCATGAAGATGGAGCAAGGAGCCGTTGTCCATGAAGATAGAGCTGGAGGCGATCAAACCAAGAAGAGGTGGTTCTATGGAGATAGAGCCATGGAAGATAGAGGCATTGTTTGAATGCCTATATTTCATTTTAGTTTTTTGTTTTATGTGCTTGTTTTGTGATTGGCATTTAATTATATTGTTACTACTCGCATGCACGTAAAACAAGTTTTCTAAAATAAAATTCAAAAACCGTTTTCAACGCATTAGTAAACATTGGATGTTTATGGGTAATGTGTGGAAATGCCTTTTCAGAAGCAAAATCCTTTTCTCATTAAATCTAGTGGGAGAGGGTCTTATTTATAAACACCCACGATCTTCCATTAACGGTTCACTATAAGATGGTAGTGCATTCTGTGTCACCTCGTCAGGGGTGATCATTCCATACGGAGGGTGCATTACTCATTGGTTACTAGATGTGAATTTCCTTTGATAGGATCAGTCAGACGTGTTAGAGGGTGACCACCACACGGAGGCGCTACTTGAGACGGTTGTGATTGGATCCTAGTTAATGATACATAGTAGCTAAGCTATGGATAAGGGATCCCACACGGGGCATTATTCATAAACTTAGAGATCAAAAGGGATCGGGAGTCATAACTTGTTTTGCAAGAGTTGCATAGTGGACAAATCATGATTAATCGAAAGATCGAATATTGACCACCACACGGAGGCTTTATTTTTTCGTTTCGATATTTCGACGACTTTGTTTTTAAAATAAGAGTTTTAAGGATTCTTTTATTTCAAAATTGTCAAATTTTGATATCCACATTTATTTTGTTTGTTTTATTTTTAAAGTAAATCATAATGTCTGGATCTACATTTAGTCCACTTGCCACCATACTCACTAAAACAAGTTAACTGGAAATAACTACACTGAATGGAAACGAAACCTTGACATTGTATTAATTACGGAGGATCACATATATGTCCTCACCACCCCATGCCCCGAAGAACCCGCGGCAAACGGTTCGGCAGCTGCGAGACGCGAGTTCGATAAATGGAAGAAGTCGAATGGAATGGCTCGTTGCTACATTCTGGCCTCAATGGCTGGTGTGTTGCAACACCAATTCCAGTCGAACAATTCTGCCAGTGACATTATCGAATCCCTGAAGAAGATGTTTGGGGAGCATGGCAGGCCTGCTAGACAGTTAGCTATGCAGAAGATAATAAGTGCTAAGATGTCGGAAGGGACTCCAGTCAAAGAACATGTTTTAAAAATGGTTGGTTATTTGAATGAGCTGGAGACCCTAGGTGCTAATATCGATGCACAGACCCAAGTTGATATGATCCTCAACACACTGTCACCGTTATTCGCTCAATTTAAACTAAACTATAATATGAATAAAATGGATGTTTTAATGATCAAATTAATAAGTTCTTTACTGACAGCGGAAGGGGTGATCAAACCTGGGGTCAACGTTCTGAACGTTGAGAAAAGCGCTTCCTCTTCCCGATCTATGCCAAAAGGAAAGAAAGGGAAGAAGAAAGCTGGCACTGGTGGTTCAAATGTTGGACCGGTTCCTAAGATTGCAAAATCTAAGGGAAAAGGTAAGGGCAAAGGGAAGGTGGGTGGCCAAGGCAAAGGAAAGTGTTTCCAATGCGGTGAGAAGGGCCACTGGAAGAGGAACTGTCCAGAATTCTTAGCTATAAGAGTTCAAGGTATGATTGAGTCACATGTGATTGAAGTAAGTTTTATTACGGATACGTCAAACACTTGGTGCATTGATTCTGGTGCGACTAACCATATCTGTAATTCATTGTAGGGGTTCAGATCAACCATGAAATGCAGTGATGTGGAAATCGTGCTGACTCTGGGTTCTAGCGCAACCGTTTCTGCGGTTGCTACAGGAGTAGTAGTTTTAGAGTTTTTAGATAATAAGACAATAGTTTTATCAGATGTTCTTTACGTCCCTTTGATGAGACGTAATTTAATTTCAGTTTCAAATTTATCGAATAATGGTTATTCTTTTCATTTTGGAACAGAAGTTCTTATTAAAATAAATAATTCTTTTATATGTTCTGGTGTTAAAACTAATGGCTTGTATGTGATTACTCCCAATATCTTTAAAGACTCTTGTATGGAACTTAATAACTCAATGGTAATTGTACCATCTAAAAGAAAGGAACCTTCCACTAATCCAGCAAGGCTTTGGCACATGAGGCTTGGCCATATCAATCTAAATAGGATTGGCAGACTAGTCAAAGAAGGGGTCTTAGGCGATTTGATTCTCGAACCAATGGAAGTCTGCGAGTCTTGTTTAGAGGATAAGATGACCAAAAGGCCCTTTCCTGCAAAGGGCAATAGAACCAATGCATTGTTGGAATTAGTTCATACTGATGTGTATGGACCAATAAATATTAGATCAAGGGGTGGTTATGGGTATTTCATAACATTTACTGATGACCACTCTAGGTATGGATATGTGTACCTAATACAGCATAAGTCTGAAGCCTTTGAAAAGTTCAAAGAGTTTAGGGCTGAAGTGGAGAAGCAATTGGGCACACATATCAAGGCCATTCGATCTGATCGAGGTGGCGAGTACCTCTCTAATGAGTTTATTGATCACCTCATACAGAATGGGATTCTGTCACAGTTGACTGCACCTGGTACGCCTCAACAGAACGGTGTAGTAGAGAGAAGGAATCAGACTCTTTTAGACATGACTAGGTCGTTAATGAGTTATTCTGAATTGCCATTATTCCTTTAGGGTTATGCTTTGGAAACCGCTGCATACATACTAAATCTAGTACCAAGCAAATCTGTTCCCAGGACACCACAAGAGATGTAGATTGGGCGCAAGCCTTCTTTGTAACATCTCCGGATATGGGGGTGTCCGGCACATGTGCTGAAAGGAAAGATGAGCAAGTTGGATTCTAGATCAGAAGTATGTTACTTCGTAGGGTATCCAAAGGGTACTTATGGATGGTATTTTTATGATCCAAGAGAACAGAAAGTGTTTGTTAGTACAAATGCTATTTTCTTGGAAGATGATTATATCATAAACCATAAACCTAAGGGAAGGATATATCTTAGAGAGATTGAAGGAGGGCCCTCAGTCCAACCCACAGTTAATAACGATGTAAATCAAGAAAACACCACTTCTTCACCCATTTCCGTACCAGTACCTCGTCGTAGTGGGAGGATTATCAATCAGCCTGATTGATACATGTTCTTAGGAGAAGTTTTTGAAGCTATCTCCATGGAATTTGAATCTGATCCTGCCACATACAAAGAGGCAATGGTTGATGTTGATTCAGTTTATTGGGTTAAAGCTATGAAGGCTGAATTGGAATCTATGGATTCTAATTAGGTCTGGGATCTTGTAGAACTTCCAGCCAATATTAAACCCATTGGTTGCAAGTGGGTCTACAAGAGAAAATAAGGATTTGATGGAAAGGTTGAGACCTTTAAGGCTAGGCTTGTAGCAAAAGGTTATACTCAGAGGGAGGGCATTGACTATGAGGAAACCTTCTCGCCGGTAGCCATGCTTAAGTCCATCAGAATACTCTTATCCATTGCTGCATGCCTAGATTATGAGATCTGGCAGATGGACGTCAAGACTGCATTCTTGAATGGCAATCTTGAGGAGGACATCTATATGCAGTAACCAGAAGGGTTCATAGCTGGTCGAAAAGGTAACTTGGTATGCAAGTTGTAAAAGTCCATTTATGGGCTTAAGCAGGCATCCAGGAGTTGGAACATCCGATTTGACCGAGCCGTCAATTCGTTTGGTTTCATACAGAATCTGGATGAACCTTGTGTATACAAGAAGTGTGAAGGGAAAATGGTGGCTTTTCTTGTGCTTTACGTTGACAACATTCTACTCATTGGGAATGATGTAGCGGCATTGTCAACGGTCAAGGTTTGGCTAGCTAGTACATTCGATATGAAGGATCTAGGAGAGGCGAGCTATATTCTTGGGATAAAGCTCTTTCGGGATCGCAAGCGAAAGATAATGGGATTATCTCAAGCTGACTATATCGATAAGGTGCTAACTAGGTTTTCAATGGATAATTCGAAGAAAGGTTTCTTACCTTTCAGGCATGGTTTAGCGTTCTCTAAGGAACAATGTCCTAAGACACAGGAGGAGAGGAATCGCATGTCAGGAATTCCCTACGCCTCAGCGGTGGGAAGTCTCATGTATGCGATGTTATGCACTAGACCAGATATCTATTTTACCGTTGGCATGGTTAGCAGGTATCAGTCGAATCCAGGTCCAGAGCACTGAACAGCCGTTAAGTACATTCTTAAGTACTTGAGAAGGACTAAAGATTACATGCTTATGTATGGTGGTAGTGAGTTAATTCTAGTAGGATACACTGACTCAGACTTTATGTCAGATAAAGACTCGAGGAAGTCAACGTTCGGTCATCTCTTTACCTCGGGAGGTGGTGCTGTTAGTTGGAGGAGCATTAAGCAGAAATGCATTGCAGACTCAACTACAGAAGCTGAGTATGTGGCTGCTTGTGAAGCCGCAAAAGAAGTTGTTTGGCTCAAGAAGTTCCTTATGGACCTCGAGGTGGTACCAGCGTCACTGTCACCTATTACGCTTTATTGTGATAATAGTGGGGCAGTGGCTCAGTCCAAGGAGCCAAGGAACCACGGAAAGGGAAAGCACTAGAGCAGAAATATTATCTTATCCGAGATATTGTTCAACGTGGAGATGTGACTGTCACCAAGATTGCCACCGTCGACAATCTTGTTGATCCGTTTACAAAGGCCTTGTCACAGAAGGTCTTTGATCGTCATCTAGATAGTCTAGGTCTCAGATGTAATCCTGTATGGTTGTGAGTGCAAGTGGGAGTTTGTTGGGTTTATGCTCTCAAACCATTACTTTATGTATGACATTATCATTTTAATATATGGATATCAGTTTTACATTTCATTATGTATGTTTTATTCATGAGATGATTTTCAATCCTTAAGTATCATAGTAGGTAATTCGTGTGTGTATGAGATACATACAAGTGAGATATGAATTACCATCCTTTGATACTTAAAGCATGTCACAGTGGATGATGAGGCTGGATATCTCATCAGGTATACACTGTAGCATAATAAACTACCATTGAATGGAGTGACTAATCTGAATCACTAGAGTGTCACTCTTAGTTAATATGCTAGTGCTTATAGTGCATTGACGGACTTGAGCTTTCCTATTGACACTTAATGTTGTCAAACAGTCAATAGGAACTCATAACTTGTATAAGGTACGTGTTCTCAATCCTGCGACGATTATGAACACAGACTGTGGATATGGCTGCTTTGACTTACCAATCAGTGAGGTCTACAGAAGATCAACACCTGGGTATCTTGGGTATGTCATGTTCATAGGGTTGTGAACATATATTGTCAAGACAGAATCTACCCTCTGTTTCAGAGTAAGCATTCCCTTGAGAATGTCACCAAGTCGATTACTGAGTACTGCAGTCTTGTTGATAAGAGTTATCAACATGTTTGGTAATCATGAGAGGTGAATGGGACTTAAGGAATACAAGAAGTAATCATGATTCAGGTTGACAGTAACAGTTATCCGACTACCTGAATATGATTACGAATACTGAAGGTAGAGGGACATTAGTACAACATACAAGTCTAGTTATCGCTTCAGATATGTTCTTTTGCATTGGAGTTCAGTTATCGTTTTATATTGGAGTAAACGTTAACTGACCAGTTAGTTAGTTTGCTGATCAAAGAGTTTGGTCACGGTGATTAACAAACTGGTCTGAGCCAACAATAAAGAGCCTAGGAGGTCCCACTCTTAGCTTCGCTAGGAAGCTTGGAAAGGCACATGAGGATCATATCAAGGCAGGTTCGATCGATCGAAGGAGTTTCAATCGATTGAAGTCTAGGCAGGTTCGATCGCTCGAGGGTTGTTCGATCGATCGAAGGTTCGATCGATCGAATACACTTTGATCGCTCGAAGGTTAGGTCGGTTCTGGGAATTTGTAAATAGGGCAGCTGCGTACTGAATGTTTTTAATCATCGTTGGGGTTAGCCACTAGAGTCAATCTTTCATGGTTGTTCTTGTTTAACTCGAATTTCAAGTAATTGGTGTCACACCCCCAACCCACCTCGGGCAAGTTGGGACACGTGTAGCAAGCCCACACGTCAAAACACCATTAATTCACTAAGAAAAACAAGGATTAGACCTCATTAAACAGCTTCGTTGACACAAAATAGCCCCAAGGGCAAAATGGTCATTAATAAAGTATAACAAATTTTATACCAAAAGATAGGACTTTGAGTCCTAGTTCCAACGCAAAAAAAGGCTCACAAATCTGAATTTTCGAGAGAGAGTTTCTGCTTGTTTTTGTAAAAGCCGTCGGGCTGAACCTAGACTAGCGGATCGATCTGCCCCAATTCCGATTGATCCGATTTTAGCAGATTGGGTTTTTCTGCACCTCCAGAAGCTCCAGATCGATCCGCACTAGACCCGAATCGATCCAGTTTCTGCAGATGGGTTATTCTACTGCTTAAACAATGCTAAAATAGTTCAAAACATTCCCCAAGTTCCAAAATTGGTTCCAAACATTATGAACACTTTCGGAAACACCTCATAAACACCCATAAATATATCCACAACATACTTAAGTCTTTCCAAAACTTTTAGAACATAACCTAAGCACATATATATGAAGAACTAGCCATGAAAACTCTAATCTCACAAACTAGCAAGGAAATAGGAATGCTCTTAACAAAGTGAGCTCAAAACCTCAAGTAAACTCCATGGAACTTATGAAGATCATCTTTAACATGAAATCAAAATTTTCCAACATTCAAACATGTACATGATTTCATTTGAAAAGTTTTTTTAACATTCAAACTCATTAATCTTTTCACTAAAACATCAACTCGCATCACATTATTCCCAATACTTACATGACCATTCAACATAAGGAAAACAAGATGAGCTTTATAACCAAAGCTACTAGCTCCTTCCAATTCCTCTCCCAACATACATAACTTACAACTAGCAAGTTCAACTCATGGTTTGGTGCATAGACAACCAACAACACCTAACTTTGCATATTACAAGTTATCCAAAAAACCCAATATAAATTTACATTGCCAACAAAAAATACATTCAAAGCATAAACTAGCTAGGCATATGAACATATACACATGGACACAACTCACATGCCCAACCCGTCATGCAAATCATTTTCTCTCCTCTTCCCGTGTCGTATTTGTGATGGTTATTCAATAACCACAACAGAAAATATATTTCGTTTAAACTTTCGCTTAGTGAGGGAACTAACCATGTCATTGGAATGCAAAGTATGTGAATGCAACAATCATTATAAACAACAACAAATTGATCTCCGGGAAGTCAATTCATTCCAGCCACCACCCCCGGGTCCTTCTCACCCCGGATCTTTCTCATGTTTAGGCATATATAGCGTATCACACACTCTCTTGTGACCCTGAAGGCATCACTGACTTTTCATTGTGGTCGTCACCTCGTCCTACTCATTGAAGACTTCCTATCCCTTACATATGGGACCTATAAATGGTGACCACTACTTGACTTCCCTTTGATCCACATAGGCATTTAACCAACTTAGCACATAAGCATAACAATTTCACATTATTGGCATGCTTTTTGCCCAAATTCTACAACATATATATACATGAGCATGAGTTTAGCAACTATGAATAACAATTATCACATTAACATAGCTAAACACCCAATTGGGGGATTAGAACACTCACCTCTTCGATTTACTAGCGATTAAGCTCCTAGAATCCAATTTCAAGCTAGATTCAAACCCAACTCTTGTTCTAGAGTAATCCTACATAAGTTTGATACATCAAACATCGTCTATCAAGAACGGTCACCGAAAAAATATTATCAAAACTGAAAACAAATTACGTGCATGTGATCCTCTTACGTCCACGAGTCCAAAAGTGGTCTCGGATCGTAAATCCGGCACCGGACGGCGGAGGAACGATAAGAAACATCTCGTGAATTTCCGTCGCTGACATGGAGCTCTCGTTCTCTCCTCAATTCAATTCCCATCTGTGTTTTGATTCTAAGAAGACACATATGCTATACATGCATATGTGTTGTCATGCATTTTCCATAATTCCATTTACCTCCCCCAACTTTATTTAAGTTTTATTATGAAACCCCATGCTAATTACATTAATTACCCACCTTTTCTAAATGAGTTTAATCTAAGACCCGCGTGGGTCCCAAACGTAGTCCCACATAAATTATGAGGTTACTATTAAACCTACTAATTATCAATTATATTAAAAAGCGCCCTCACATGGATACTCAAATTGGTTTCCTTTACCTATCATAAGACATAATAAAATCTTTAAACATTCAAACAAGTATTCATATGAACATATAACGACATCAAAATGCAATTATTCTTATTAAACCCTCATTGGGCCCCACATTTATAACAATCTTGCCTTTCACAGAACTTTCATCTGTGTCCGTATTTGAACACCTTTTCACATGTGGGTTTATAACCCCACCTTAAACCATCTTATGCATTAATTATCTTAAATTAACACACATCAATATCACATTAATCTTCTTTTTCGAGTATGGGTGTTACATTTTTCCCTCCCTTTTAAGAAGTTTGTCCCCAAACTTATTCTTACCTCATCAGTCGAACTAGTGTGGATATCTCTCTTTGATCTCATCTTCCCGTTCCCAAGTTGCCTCTTCAACGCTATGATTACTCCAGAGGACCATGGCCAACGAAAATTATCTTTTTTCTTAACACTTGATCTTTCTTGTCTAGAAGTTATACTGGATGCTAAACATACGTCATATCTTCTCGGACTTCCAACGGTTCTGGTTCAAGAATATGACTCAAATATGACACATAACGCATGATCATAGATACATGGAACACATTATGAACATATGCCAATTCTTGTGGCAATTCCAATCTATAAACTACTGGTCCTACCTTATTCATGATTGGAAAAGGTTCAACATATCGAGGACTCAACTTACCATTTTTACCAAATCGAGTAATGCCCTTTGACGGTGAAACTTTCAAGAACACATAATCACCAACCTCAAGGGTTATCACATAGTCCCATGATAACTTGACTGAATGGGTTGCCCCGAGCCTCCAAGGTCATAGTTCCGTGCAATCGACTGACTGGACATGCAAGTGAAATGCAACAGACACACAAAGATTGATTAATTCGATTAAAGGGATGTTTTCAAGTCTAATCCTCGAGTGAACCCAAAATCAGGAATTCTGGTTTACGAAACCAGAGATTCTGGGTTCGATCCCCAGCAGAGTCGCCAGATTGTAGATATCACATTTTTCTTACCCACAACAATTTAAATTTCTTCAAAATTCAAATCACGAGTCGCCACTTAATTTTTAAAAGGAAAATTAAGAAACCATTTGAAGCAAACTGGTCATTTAGGAAACCAAAGATTTCTAGGTCCGGGGATTATGGAATGAGAGGGGAAGGAGCCCGGCGGACTAAAACACCCCCTCTCATCCTATCTCACGATAGGCCTCTACTCAACCTCCTTTTAATCAAATTATTAATCTAAATGTGCTCTCAACTAATACATATGTATAAATATACATTACAAAAGCATGTATAAGGGTACAAGATTGTAAATGATGAAATATCATTCAAAACCACATAATTCAATGAGCAAGCAATATGATATGCAATAAGGAACAAGAGAACTTACCCAGGATCCTGCTGCGAATATTAAACGTGCAATGCATGCAAATAAATAAAACCTAGGAAAAGAGTCTCTAATCTATATATACAAGTAAAGCAAGTACTAATTCTAAGGTGTCGCGCCTGGAGTAAAAAATCAATTAAAATCAAAGAATATAATAAACTAGAGAGGGGTTGAGAAATCGTACCTCAATAGCGCTACAAAATAGAGGGTTAGTCCACATGCCTTAATCAAGATAGTGTATGAAATTCCAAATGACAATCTTAAACTTCTAGCTTAAATCTATCAAGTATGAGAGAACGGACGTAATCATGGATTCCTTCTAATTAGTTGGAAATGCATCACTTCTATAGATATACAAATCTCAACTAGGAGCCAATGTAATGTCCATATAGAAATGGTATAGTTCCAACATGGTCATAAGGAACCCACAATTAGGTTTTACTAAATTTTTTCCTAACACAAAATGAATTCTAATTACAAGTATTAACCTACATTGATGAATGCATATAGATATATAAACATGAACAAGGATAAGCTATGAATTATTCATTAATTTGGATCACTTAACCTCTGTATTTAAGTTTAATTGATCATTATTAAAACATGGTTTGAGCCCTAGGTCATAGAAAAGTCATTTGGACCATTATTTACGAAGTTGGTCAAATATGTCATAAAGTTCTAAAAATTATAGAGAGCAGACCAGAAATTAAAGGAAAGAAAAAGCATGCTTCCCAATGGTTTGATGTCGGTGAATTTTGGACACAAGATGCCTCTGTGTGTCTAGTTTCCATCCCAAAAAGAAAATCAAAGTTTCAACGGTTAGATCTCTGGGAAACCGACAAAAACCAGACGTCACTCAGAGATTTACAAATTTCTGTCCACAGATTTTGTATGATTTTTTAAAAATAGTAAAAAAAAATCAGAAACTCTTTGATCTTTTTAGTGTATCCTCCTAACACATTGAACTACCCAGAAAAATTTATTTGGCGTCAAGAATGCTTGATTAAGGCTCTGATTTACTCATTTCAAAAACATGTTACTGTTCTGAAACTCTGGACATATTGTAGTTGTCTCACATAACTCATGACCAAACAACTTTAAACATGAAATCTCCTTAAAACAAAAATTACAGTGGTAGAACTTTGTGTTACCGACACTTTCCAAGTGATTTCACTTAATTCCAATGGTTAGATATTTAACTAAAAATCTATGATCAAAAACAGTTTGTGAACTCACTACTCCACTATTGGGCTTATCACCTTTTGTTACATCTATCAACAAAGCCATGGTTACTGGCGTATCCTAAACCTAATTCTCCTTTCCATTGAGGGTCATTAGAGATCAAAACATGACTAGTACTCATGAGTCTCAAAGGAATATAGAAAAGATTCCATGAAACATCAAGCTAGAGAACCCAAGTCATAAGTATGGACTTGGATTCATCTATTTGCTTATAAAATGAAGTGATGGTCAAACTTTGACTCCCATGTGAAACATGAGCTTTCATGAGATTCAAAAGATCAAACTCAAGAGCTTTCAAGATAGACATTGAAGATCTCCAAGAATTTCAAAAGAAAAGTATAAACAAAAGAAGAAATGAAATAAAGAAAACTAATAGAGCAAATGTTTTAAATCCATCAAAGAATCTTTTGGTAAAACTTGTTTACTTCAAATTCATAGATGCTTTTAAACCAAGCTAAGAAGAAACAAAAGAGAATGAAAACTTAAATAAGATTAGAGGATCACCTCCAACTGTCCTCAAACTTCTATGGTTTGAAGATCTTCCAAGCTCTACTTCAAGCTCTCAAAACTCTCTTTATCCCAAAAATTCTTTTTATTTTCTTCTTGAAATTTCCCTCTCCCAAAAATGTGTAATTGTCCTCCCCCCCCCCCCCCCCCCCCCAAAAAAAAAAAAAAATTATCCCTTGTAATGGAGTATTCACCCTCTATTTATAGGCAAATTTTAGAGGGTTATTTTTGTGATGACCAAGAGCCAATACTCCTGAGGCTGGATGGCCAAGACGGATGAGGTGAGGTCAGGTGTGGGGACTTGTCCCACATCGCCTGGGGTGAAGTTCCTAGACTAGTTTATAAGGATTAATCGCCCCTCTATATGTAACAAGACCTTTTAAAACCGTGAGGGCTAAACATGAAAGAACTTCACAGTTAAACGTGCTGCTGCCAGAGCAGTACCAGGGATGGGCGACCCCCTAGGAAGTTCTTTGTGTTTAGGCCCAAAGCGGACAATATTGTTGCTAGATGGGGAGGTAGGTCGTTACAATTTTGGTATTTTCAAACCAAAAACCCTAATTTCGGATGTACTTTTGAGGGTACAAAACGTGTTATATTACAGCTGGCTGCTAAAAATGCAGCACTCAATGGAGATGGAAGCGGCACTGACTGAGTGCCGGAACGACACTCACTGAATGCCGGTGCAACATTTACTGAATGCTGCTGCGACACTCAATGAATGCCGCGGACAACCCCATGGACTGCCGTCTTTTTTGAAACTCTTATTTTCGCGGTACTTGATGTGTTTTTGCGACAGTTACGGACTGCCGGTCCGGCAAACACAGAGTGACGATGCGACACTGCATGACTACCGCAGCCCACACCATGTGCCGTTCTATTCCTTTTTATTTTCTTTCTTTTTTGTTTGAATTGAAGAGTCTTTTGAAGAGCTTGAATCACCTTGGAAGCCTTAGTTTTGTTCGGACATTATCATCATCGGACTTGGAGGTAACACTCCCCTTGATTCGACGTTTGGTTAAAATTGGGGTGTCTACAACCGATCAACAATCACTTAAATGCTATCATTAGATCTAGGAGATCTCGGTAACCCAGACACAAAATCCATCGTAATGTGTTTCCATTTCCATTCCGGTATTTCCAATAGTTGTATCTCTCTCGCGGGTCGTTGGTGTTCAAGCTTTACTAATTGACATGTCATACATTTAGCTACATATTCAGCAACTTCACGTTTCATTCCACTCCACCAATAGACCTCTCTTAAATCTCTATACATTTTCGTACTACCCGGATGCACGGAATACCGAGTGCTATGAGCTTCTTCCAAAATTCTTTCCTTAAGGTTGCCAACATTAGGCACACATAACCGATTAATGTACCATAATACCCCATCATGAAAATTGAACTCTAGACACTTCCTCTCGGGTAATTCATCCACAACTTTCTTTAAGTTTGGATCCAGAAAGTGATTTATTTTAATCTCTCCAATCAAATCAGGTTGTGCTATGATTGCAGCCATCAATCCACCTTCAACTCTAGGAATCACCTCCAACCCCAATCATTCAAACTCTTTCACCAACCCTTCCTGTGCCGTCAGAACACATGTCAAACTTTCTGATGATTTTTGACTCAAAGCATCGGCAACCACATTCGCCTTACCCAGATAATATTGAATTTTCAGGTCGTAGTCCTTCATTAACTCTAACCATTATTGTTGTCGCATATTTAGATCCCTCTGAGTAAACAAGTACTTTAAGCTCTTGTGGTCAGTGAAAATTTCACAAGTTTCCTTGTATAAATAATGTTGCCAAATCTTTAAAGCAAAGATTACTGCAGTAAGTTCCAAATCATGGGTTGGATAATTCTTCTCATGAGTTCTCAATTGTCTTGAAGCATATGCTATCACCTTGTCCCCTTGCATAAGGACACACCCTAAGACATGAGAAGCATCACTGTAAATACTGAATCCCCTGGTGCTTGTCAGAATTGCAAGGATCGGAGGAGAAGTCAACTTACTCTTCAACGTCTGGAAGCATTCCTCATATTCTTTCCCCCATTCAAACGGAACATCTTTTCTCATTAATGTTGTCATTGGAGTCGCAATCTTTGAGAAATCCCAAACAAATCTTCTATAATACCCAACCAATCCGAGAAAACTACGAATTTTTGACACATTGGTTGGTCTCACCCAATTCATAACAGCTTCTATTTTCTGTGGATCGACTAACACACCTTCTTTAGAAATCACATTACCAAGAAAGGTAACACTTGACAACCAAAACTCACTTTTCTTCAGTTTTCCGAACAAATATTTTTCTCGAAGTCGTTGTAACATCAATCTCAAATGTTTATCATGTTCTTCTGGAATCTTTGAGTAAATGAGAATATCATCAATAAAAATGATAACAAATTCATCTAAATATGTTTTAAAGACTCGATTCATTAAATCCATAAACGCAGCCGGTGCATTGGTTACCGTAAATGGCATTACAAGAAACTCATAGTGACCATATCGAGTTATGAAGGTTGTCTTTCAACATCCTCGGCTTTTACCTTTAATTGATGATACCCCGACCTCAAATCGATCTTTGAAAACACTTGAGCCCCTTGTAGTTGGTCAAATAAATCATTGATCTGTGGTAATGGGTACTTGTTTTTAATAGTTACCTTGTTGATCTCACGATAATCAATACACATCCTCACTGTTCCATCTTTCTTTTTCACAAAAGAACCGGTGCACTCCAGGGGGATACACTTGGATGAATGAATCCCTTGTCTAACAACTCTTGTAACTGAGTCTTCAACTCTTTCTACTCTTTCAACTCTACCAGAGCCATTCTATATGGTGCCCACGAAATGGGTTGTGTTCTTGGTATTACATCTATACCAAATTCAATTTCCCTTTCAATTAATACACTCGGCAAATCTTCTGGGAATACATCGGAAAATTCTCTAACAACTGGTATATTTTCTAATTTTTGTTTAGTGCTTCTAGTATCCGATATACTATAAAGGAAACCTTTATACCCCTTCCTCAATAAAACGACAAGCCTTGATGGCGGATACCAGATAAGGTGGTGACGCGACACCTATCCCTTGGAAAGAAAAGACCCTATGAGTCAGTGCTTGGAATTCTATCCTTTTGTTTTCACAATCAATAACCGTATGATTAACTGACAACCAATCCATTCCCAATATGACATCAAAATGTTGGATTACTAACGATACTAGATTCACTGTTAACACTTCATCATTAATTTTAACTTCACAATTTCTATAAACCCATGAACTCACCAAAGATCTTCCCAATGGAACATCAATAGACAAATCATATTCGAGAAGTTTTAAGGGTACATTCATAATTCTAGCGAATGGATGCGACACAAACGAGTGCATAGAACCAGAATCCATTAATACATTAGCAGGTGTTGAACAAATAAGAACTTTACCTAAAACGACCGTGTTAGCAATGGTGGTTTCCCCTGGGTTAAGCTGGAAATAACGGCCCTGACATTGCTCCATTCCTTGTGATTGTTGTTGTTGAGGTGGTCGTGATACTGGTGCACTACTCGCGATTGCACTAGAATCCCCTTGCCTCGGCCTAGGACAGTTGCGCATTCGATGTCCAAGCTCCTCACAGTTATGGAAAATCATTCCACTATCATCGGTACTCCTTATCGGAGTATAAATATTCGGCCTCACTCCCGTACAATTCTTCGCCACATGCCCCGTTTGTTGACAATTGTTACACACCGTTGTTGGTAAATTACACACACCCCAATGAAACTTCCCACACGTATTACACTGTGGCTTATTACTTCCACCACCTGAGGAACTTCCAAAACTTTGTCTTTTTGAACTCCTTTGACCACTATATTAGCTTGACCTCGACCTCTTGTGTTGTTGAGTTAACATTGGTTGTGAACTTTGTTGATACCCCATATCTCTCTCGGCAATTGAAGCCACATCCAATGCCTCCGCAACTTTATCCAACCGTTGCACTAAAACTTGGCGTCGGATCTCATCCCTAAGTCCCGTCACAAACTTTCTAGTTCGATCTCCTTCATTTGGTACTATGTTTTCAGTAAATCGTACCAAGCTTGTAAATCTAGCGGAGTTTTCCCGAATCGTCACCCCCCCTTGTTTTAGTTCCATAAACTCTTGAGCTTTCAAATCTTCAAACGATTCGAAAAATATTGCTTCTTGAAGAGTACTACAAACTCCCCCAAGTGTTCAGCCTTTCCAGTTCCAATTTTGTACGCCACCAGTATTGTGCTTCTTCTTTTAAAGTATCGGCGGTAAATAAAACCAGCTAAGCCTCGGAACACGGAATAACTCTGAATGTCATTTCCATATCGGACAACCAAAAATCGGTTACCATTGGATCAGTTTTCCCCCCTGAATAATGTCAATTTTAGCTTATAAATTGTGAAATTGTAGTCACCTCCTCCCTCGAATTAGGATTCGGTTGATCGTGTCTTTTCTCTATTGCATGGTTTCAACCACTTGTACCAAACCGGCTACAACTCTTTCAATTCTCTCCATTTGTGTAGGCGGTGTCGAACCATACATTTTCTCTCTCCGACATTCACAATACATTTCCACATACACGTTATGATTATACTTTTCAATGCATGCTCAACATCATTCAACATGCTATGTAAACGTCTATGCATGATTTACGCATCTTTTAATCATTTATGTTATTGTGTCGTAATCGTCACTCGTCCACAAAGGCTTTAACCTATTGCTCTGATACAAAAAATTGTCACACCCCAACCCACCTCGGGCGAGTTGGGACACGTGTAACAAGCCCACACGTCAAAACACCCTTAATTCACTAAGAAAAATATGGATTAGACCTCATTAAACAACTCCGTTGACATAAAACAGCCCCAAGGGAAAAATGGTCATTAATAAAGTATAGCAACTTTTATACCAAAATATAGGTCTTTGAGTCCCAGTTTCAACGCAAAAAACGGCGCGCGAATTCGAATTTTCTAGAGAGAGTTATGCTTTTGCAAAAGCCGTCGGGCTGAACCTAAACTAGCGGATCGATCCGCCCCAAATCCGAATCGATCCGGCTTTAGAAAATTGGGTTTTTCTGCACCTCCAGAAGCTCCGGATCGATCCGCACCAGACCTGGATCGATCCAGTTTCTGCAGATGGATTATTCTGCTGCTAAAACTCTGCTAAAACAGTTCAAAACATTCTCCAAGTTCCAAAATTGGTTCCAAACATTATGAACACTTTTGGAAACACCTCACAAACACCCATAAACATATCCACAACATACTTAAGTCTTTCCAAAACTTTTAGAACATAATCTCAGCACATAAAAATGAAGAACTAGCCATGAAAACTCCAATCTCACAAACTAGCAAGGAAATAGGAATGTTCTTGACAAAATGAGCTCAAAAGCTCAAGTAAACTCCATAGAACTTATGAAGATCATCTTTAACATGAAACCAAGTTTTTCCAACATTCAAACATGTACATGATTTCATTTGAAAAGTTGTTTTAACATTGAAACTCATTAATCCTTTCACTAGAACATGAACTCGCATCACATTACTCCCAATACTTACATGCCCATTCAACATAAGGAAAACAAAATGAGCTTTACAACCAAAGCTACTAGCTCCTTCCAATTCCTCTCCCAACATATATAACTTACCACTTGCAAGTTCAACTCATGGTTTGGTGCATAGACAACCAACAACACCCAACTTTGCATGTTACAAGTTTTCCAAAAAAACCCAATATACATTTACATTGCCAACAAAAGATACATTCAAAGCATAAACTAGCTAGGCATATGAACATATACACATGGACACAACTCCCACTCCCAACCCGTCATGTGAATCATTTTCTCTCCTCTTCCCGTGCGGTACCTGCGATGGTTATTCAATAACCACAACAGAAAATATATTTCGTTTAAGCTTTCACTTAGTGAGGGAACTAACCATGCCATTGGAATTCAAAGTATGTAAATGCAACAATCATTATAAACAACAATAAATTGATCTCCGGGAAGTCAAGTCATTCTAGCCACCACCCCGGGTCCTTCTCTGTCATAGCCCGGTCCCACAATAGCGGAATCGGAGCCCGTGGCACGCCACCGAGGCTAAACCAATTCATTAACGTTCTCGAAATTTAGTTTGAAGAATACACGCAGCGAAAAAACAAAACACATTTTAAAACTAGGGGTCCAGTCGACTGGGTCGGGACCTCAGTCAACTGAAGAGAGCAGAGAGTTTTCAAAAATTGTTTACAGCCCTTCCAGTCGACTGAGGCTGGGGTCCAGTCGACTGAAGTAAGCAGAACCAAAAAATCACATAAACCTTCAGAGGTCCAGTCGACTGAGGAAGGGCCCAGTCGACTGCTTTTGCCATATTAAAAAGCAGTAGCTAGCAGGCACAAGGGTCCAGTCGACTGAACACTGGACCAGTCGACTGCTCCCCTGGCAACAGCCTAATCTGCAGAAAAACAAGTTTCAAAAGCTTTTTAAAACAACCAAGTGTTAACCACACACTCCAACCTCACATCAAAGTAGTCCTAGCTGTGTTAAAACATTACCAAAGTATAATTACAACATGTTACTAACTATTACCATGCTTTAGGTCCATTCTAACATACTAAGTTAAACATAAGTTAAAACATTCAAATCTTTATTACAACATTCCTAGTGTTCCAAAACTACAAGATCAACATTCAAGTTACCTTCTAAGCGAACTCTAAACCCAAATGCTCACTTTTCCTATTCCTCGCCAGCATTAACACCTGAAATGGTTATTTAAATAACCACAGATATTTGATTTGTTTAAGTTAACACTTAGTGAATAAAACAACATATGCACATGAATGATAAACATGTCCGCATTCACATCTCTACATTTCATACTAGTCGCGGGAGACTCACGTGCCCGACTACTCCCAATCCGCGACTCCTCGCCAATAAGTCCACGCGAAAGGGTAAGACCCACGATTCTTCTCTTCAATCGTGCGACCTTAATGCCTATATCGGCTCCACAAAATGGCACGGTGACCACGTGCTCCTTCTGACCCACATAAGCAACTTAACATGCTCAATACATATCACCATGCTCGCGGAAATCAAACATTTTATCGTGCTATTGGGCCTACTTATCAATACAAATGCCCAATATGAACTACACAGTATATATCTATGAATTAATACATGCTTTTCAAACATAACATGAATACACGTCAAGAAATCATTCCAAAACATAGTTGGATCACTCACCTCCGATTTACGCTCTTAAACTTCAATCCAAAGAAAACCCGTGTACAAAGAATGTGCAGAAGTCCGTCTTGTACAATTCCTATGGATCAAAATTCCATTTATCAACTTTTATGAAAAATTCTAGAAAACAACTTTTCAGAAAACTTGGCCAAACAAGCCTTAACATATATCAAAACGAAGCTCTTACCTCGAGGAGCTCGAATATGAAATATGGGAGAAAACAAACTGACGGAAGGTCGTCGTTTGGCGTCGCAAAACTCTAAGCTACAAAATCTCCCTATGGCCCCCCTTTTGGAATTTAGGTTAAAACTTGTGAAATTTATGAAAGTCATCACTTTCTATATATAGGCAAAACTATCGGGAATTACGTTTACCTCCCCACGAGTTTTCAAAACTCCTAATCAGTCTCTGAAACTTTCTATACAGCTTATTCATAGCTTTATAAGTGAATCCTCAAAATTATAAAAGTTTTAGACTAAGCTTAGTTTGGTCGTTAAAACGCGAATTTCTACATGACGTTTCCGAAGTTGCTAATTAGCCCACCAAAATAATAGCGTGTTAATTCGTTCTCACCAGGATACTAAAACTAACAACAGATATAAATTCTAAAACAGAAAATAATACAGATATTGAAATACACAGGTAAACATTTATTTTCAGATAAACATTTAATGTATTCCACAGTGACCGTCTCACACTCGGAGAGACGTCGCAACTACAAATCCTCAATCACCACAGTTTCAAAGGGTTCTCTAATACAGACACCCAAATCAACTCGTGAGTCAAAACTCACCCAAACATGTGTCATAAGACACGCCACATCACATTATCATGCATGACAATGTAATGCAAAAGCAATAACACAAATACGGGTGTTATATTCTCACCCCGGATCTTTCTCACGTTTAGGCGCATATAGCGCATCACACACTCTCTTGTGACCCCGAAGGAGTCACCGACTTTTCATTGTGGTCGTCACCTCGTCCTACTCATTGAGGACTTCCTATCCCTTACATATGGGACCTATAAATGGTGACCACTACTTGACTTCCCTTTGATCCACATAGTCATTTAAGCAACTTAACATAAGCATAACAATTTCACATTATTGGCATACTATTTGCCCAAATTCAACAACATATATATATATATATACATGAGCATGAGTTTAGCAACTATGAACAACAATTATCACACTAACATAGATAAACACCCAATTGGGGGATTAGAACACTCACCTCTTTGATTTACTAGCGATTAAGCTCCTAGAATCCAATTTCAAGCTAGATTCAAATCCAACTCTTGTTCTAGAGTAATCCTACATAAGTTTGATACATCAAACATCGTCTATCAAGAACGGTCACTGAAAAAATGCTATCAAAACTAAAAACAAATTACGTGCATGTGATCCTCTTACCTCCACGAGTCCAAAAGTGGTCTCGAATTGTAAATCTGGCGCCGGACGGCGAAGGAACAATAAGAAACGTGTCGTGAATTTCCGTCGCCGACTTGGAGCTCTCGTTTTTTCCTCAATTCAATTCCCAGCTGTGTTTTGACCCTAAGAAGACACACATGCTATACATGTATATGTGTTGTCATGCATTTTCCATAATTCCATAATCCATTTACCTCCCCCAACTTTCTTTAAGTTTTATTATAAAACCCCCATGTTAATTACATTAATTACCCACCTTTTCTAAATGAGTTTAATCTAAGTCCCGCGTGGGTCCCAAATGTGGTCCCACATAAATTATGAGGTTACTATTAAACCTACTAATTATTAATTATATTCAAATACGCCCTCACATGGGTACCCAAATTGGTCCCCTTTATCTATCACAAGACATAATAAAATCTTTAAACATTCAAACAAGTATTCATATAAACATATAACGACATCAAAATGCAATTATTCTTATTAGACCCTCGTTGGGCCCCACATTTATAACAGTCCTGCCTTTCACAGAACTTTCATCTACGTCTGCATTTGAACACCATTTCAAATGTGGGTTCATAACCCCACATTAAACCATCTTATACATTAATTATCTTAAATTAACACATATTAATATCATATTAATCTTTTTTTTTTTGGGTAAGGGTGTTACAATTGGCCTCCAGATAGGCGTCGAATTCTAGTTCATGAGACAGACCATCTCCTTACAGGTTAGACCCCCTTTTCTTGAGTTTGGATTCTTGGTTTTTTATTCTCAAAGTGTGAAAAATAGTTAGTTAAACTTTCGTAGATTTCCTACAACATATTCAAACGTTGATCAAACACTTGTTATTGCAAGAGAGTTATAATTTCTACACTGACAGCTACTTCATTCATAGTCTTTTTATAAATTTGCAGCATACCTCATGGGTTGCCCAATTCATGGGGTTATTTTAGACCCAATTGTTGCAATGCAAATGGGCATTCAAGGGAAGGTACTTCTGATCTTGATTGCAGTTTATGATATTTTTCTCCGTGCATTTCAATGTTGTCGATTAACTTGTTTTTGCATGGTGCACACAGTTTTCAATATTTTATAGGTGTTTACCATTACCATTCTGTGCTCACCTAGTTTTTCCTTTCTCAGTAAACAATTTATCCTTTTGAACGTTTATTAGAATACTTCTAGGATAAAGCCTTTTCAAATCTCATTACTGCTTAACAAGCCATGATATAGTATCCTCAAAATTTTGTTGTTCTCTTCGGTACTCTAGCCCTCAAATGATGTGCTCTTTCAATTCATAATATATCAATCACCATTATGATGATCTAGAAAAATGTAATTACTTTCAAGTTCCAAGTGACTAGAAAAAGCTATTTCGTCTTCTACTTGACCACTTATAAAATGTTTGATGTAACTTGGTTCTTCTAATGATTTCAAAGAACAAATGGCTGGCAAGATAACATGCTGAATTTTGCATTTATATGACAGAGAAAATCGTAGGGAAGAAGGAGTGAGAAAATGAGATAAGACGGGGAGAACATGTTTCAATCCAAGACCTAAAGAAAGGATAAAAGAGAGAGAGCTCCAAGCGCTTCTGAAAGTATAGTAGATATTCATCTTTAGACTTCTTTATGAACGATTAACAAAGCTTACTTATAGGCTTATAAAATCTTTAAGTGATAACCATTATCCAAAACAAATCTTATCTAAATAAACAACCTAAAACAATTTAAATTCAAAAACCATATCAACCCAAACAAAGCCTTGGTCAGTTCTTAGTAGTTTTGTTTTGACATTGTCATGTTTTCTCCTCCTCAATTCCACAATCCTTTTTTTTCCTTTGTATATTTGTTAAAACTTCCAGGCTTGGGCAAGAGTACCACTAACCACAATTAATACTGCAATATTTTATATTATACTAGATTATTCTTAACTTGTGGAAATTTCTTATCTTGACAATGATTTGTTACTTAGTATCACAAGCATCAATAGAAGCTTTATTATCAAACACCATTAAAAATTTGGATAGGAACCCTAGAACACATCCAGGTTGAAAGGCATTGCAGATATTCTAACACTTCACACATTTCATGTCAGAACCAATCTTTTCAAACTCCTACAACACGAGAAGGGAAAGGATACTTTCCAAAATCAAGATGTCATAATAAATCCACAGCTAACATGAATCTTAACAACGATTTTTTATTATGTCGATTATTTGAGTGAAAAAAGTTGCATAGTAAAAGCTACAAACAAGAATAAGTTTAAGGATATACAAGTAAATTTGTCCGGGTCGGGGCGGGTTTTAACTGAGTACTTGTAAAAAGTAGTACCTTCGCTCAGACTCTCATAGAATTTTGATTTTAAGTACCGATCACGCCCCCAACTCTTGGTCAGTTCATAAGAAGTTTCTAAGGAGTAAATTTATAACTATATATTTCTCCCATCTCTTATCCGAATTAGCACATATTTGAGTCTTTACTAAAGGATGGGATACATGAATGTGAGAATATTCTTCCTTAAAGGAATTGTTTGGTTGGAATAATCTAGACATTAAATGTTTCTGGAAAAGAATGTAATCTTTGCATCCCACTTCCTTAATGTACGTAGTGTATGTTTGGTTGTATATCAAGCTGATTTTGGTAGGAATTAAATTCGGCTTTGTAAGTTTTACTGCATCATTTGTTGAATTTCCTGATAAATTTGGATTCACCAATAGTATGTTTCTTTGAACGTCCTATGCGTTAATGTGCTTTTTCCCAACTGATTTTAGCAATTGCGGTTTTTTCCAACTGGTTCTAACAATTGTGGTTTTTCCCAACTGGCTTTAGTTTCTTCATCCTTCCCAAATAATGGATTAGGATTGGAAATGGTTTGTGGGTTAAACATATTGTTTCTCTGTGTATATAACGAGTATCAATTGTGGTTCTATCTAGCCTCCATTCTTTTTCTATTGATGATATAATTATCTTTTCCTAGCAATCCTAATCTGAAGATGCAACATACATTTTTAAGCTACCTATCTTCCCAAAATATCACCAATAACAAAAGGAATATTTCTTAAATAATTTATTTACTCGCTCTGTCCCATTTTATTTACTCGCCTGGGTGAACAATGGTGAATCAAAATTGGGTGAGCCAAAATGCCCTACAAAACTTACTACTAAGACTATTTGTTGGTTCGATTTCTTCATTAGACGCCAAGTATATGAGAAGTTAGGGCATAAATTTCTGATAGGTTACATATAGGTATTAACTTTTCAGTGTATTATTACTTTGGTAGTTCTACTGTTTTCGTTGTATTTTAACTTTGGTAGTTCTATTGTTTCAACAATGCTCTTTGTTGCTATAAAGCTATTGTTCCTTTCCTAGTATTCAAATTGTCCCCGAATTGATCGGATTTTAGTTCTCCATTTCTTGTCTTTGATCATAATCTTGTACTACCACTAATTCTCTCTAGGCTTAATTTATTGAGCTAAAGATGCCTCAAGTCACTATGCTAGATTGCTAGTGAATACATATAGATTGGCTACAAATACTTTTGTGCATAATTAAAAGGTCAATTACTTATATATTTCAAACAAGATTGTTATTTGTTAAGCATGACATTATGTAATTTATGTGTTTATTAAAAAAAATGTTTTCAAAAGTTAATTGTGAGAGAGTTTATTGTCCAATGACCTATTAGGATCCATTTGATAACGTTAATTGTTGTACTTTGTGATTGTGGTTCTTGTAATGTGACAACAATTCAAAAAAGCATCCATGGATGATAGAAGTTGGTTTGATTTACCTAGGAATTCAGCGGTATTTTTGAAAGGGGTTGATGACTTTTTAAATTTTGCATATGCCAATAAGCGTCCTGACTCGGTTATTTATTGTCCATGTAAAATATGTACTAATCGTCATTATAGATCAATAAATATTGTGAGAGAACATATAGTTTTAAAGGGCTTTCTGGGAAGGTATACAAAATGGACTTATTATGGAGAATCTTCGCATCAAAATCGAGGACAAGAGCGTATTGAAATATCAGTGAATTCAAATATTAGAGATGAAATGGAAGAAATGGTACACGAACCACAATCACAAAGGATACAACAATTAACGTGTATGCTTTTTGCCAAACACAATTTGATTGTCCTATTTGAGATATACACTACATACAACACACACACACACACACGAGAGAGAGAGAGAGAGAGAGAGAGAGAGAGAGAGAGAGAGAGAGAGAGAGTACGAATCATATATCATGACATACAATTGTGTTGTTGGTCACACGAAATACTATCTTGGCTGATTGGTTGTTGACTGTGATTTAATAGTTAGAAGATTCATGATATTGACATGCATTTGATAGTCCTTAATAATGAATGTGTTAGAGAGCGAGTACGAATCATATATCATGACATACAATTGTGTTGTTGGTCACACGAAATACTATCTTGGCTGATTGGTTGTTGACTATGATTTTAATAGTTAGAAGATTCATGATATTGACATGCATTTGATAGTCCTTAATAATGAATGTGTTTATCAATTTACAGGTTTATGAAATTTTTTGGATATCTTAGAAATAGAGTAAACTTTGCTGATTTTTTTTAGAAGCTTGATTGTTTTTTTTTTCTTTGGATTACTAGGTCGGTTGTATTATTATATTTTTAATTGAATTTTCATTTTCTGTTGCAGGATATGGTGAGAGATTAGAAACATCTACTCTGTCGATTTTCTGTTTTGAATCATGATGTGCATCAATTTAGGAACATCTACTTTATTGTTTAAATTTTCAGTAATGTCAACTATGAAACAATTATATAGGAACATATACTTTATTGTATTTTGTTTTATCGAATTAATTTGCTTTTAAATTTTGTCGTTCTTGTCGTTAATAATTAGTATTTCATAATTTATTGTGATAGAAAAATAATGATTTTTGTCACTCATATGTGTTATGCTATTTGTGACGGAATCTTCAAACAAAATCCGATACAAATATTATTTGTGATAGAATCTTTAAGTAAATTCCGACATAAATACTATTTGTTACAGAATCTTCAAACAAAATTTAACACAAATACTATTTGTAACAGAATCTTCAAACAAAATCCGTCACAAATACTATTCAATATTTGTGACGGAGTATTTGTTACGGTTTCAGGTCGACACAAATAATAAGTATATATGACACTAATAATTGTGTCGGACCAAACTCCGTTACAAATATTATTTGTGACGGTTTTGAGTCGACACAAATAAACTGTCACAAATAATAAGTATATATGATGCTATTATTTGTGTCGGACCAAATTCTGTCACAACATCTGTCACAAATAGTATTTGTGACGGAATTTGGTCTGGCACATACTTTTAGTGACGCCCGAAATTGTGTCAGGCACAAATCCGTCACAAAAAGGTGCAATTTCGTCACAAATAGTATTTCTGATGGAATTTTATCCTTTTTGTGACGGATTTTTTCCGTCATAAAAAACATTTTCTTGTAGTGCACATTTTTCTTTATTTGATAGAAACACGAAGAAGGAAGAGCATTTCCTTTTGTTTTCGGTATCTCATTAATATTTGTTTTCTGAAACTAAATCTATAAACTGGATGAACACAACACTTTATGTTCTTTGAAAAAAAGTAAAGAAAAAAAAAAGAACAAGAAAAAGAGAGGGTGGAGAATCAAAGGGCTAGACAAAAACATGCATAAACCTGTATAGATCGTGCCACCCAGAAAATGAAAATACTAACATTTTTTTTCATAAGAAAAATGAAGTACATATAAACTTCTAGGTGTTCGGGCGTTCCCTACCTAGATGATTTTTGGTTCAGATTATGGTTGAGGTTTGTATTTCTTTTACTTCATTCCATGATAATATAGAAAAAAGAAAAGAAAAGTAATGCTATGATATCTAAATGAGATATTCTAAATGCTAGGAGAATGATATCACAACCACTTTCGAAGAATAGAGTGAGTAATATAATGTTCCATATCAAAAATAAAAATATAATGCTTCAAAAATTTGAACATCGCCTTTTCTATCGGTTGTACCACCAATCATAGACATAATATGTAGTACATTGTTAAATGAGTAATGTTACACCTACATCTACTTTACACTCGGATGGTCAAAAATTCATACCCACTCACAATCACTTTTGGTGGACTCTACAGTATTAGTGGACCCCACAGTACCACCTAAGAATTATTGTGAGTAGGTGTAAGTTTTTAGCTATGAAATAGATATGTGTGTAGCATTACTCTTGTTAAATTTGGAAAGCATACATACTTACCATTATTCCAAAGAATATACCAAACTGTCAATTGAGAAACATGACATTATTTCACTAGCACATAGTTTACCAAATAAAAGTGGGTAGCAAAAGGGAAGTGCATCCGTTGTGCACATAAAGCACAATGCCAGTCCTAGCATAACTCTCGTTACCGTGCGTCATGTTTACAATATTAAGGACATGTTTGGGATAACTTGTGCTTTGTAATTGTGATAGCTTTTGATAGAATAGATTATGATTAGAATAGATTTTAATAATATTGGTGTTTTACTAGTGTAATGTAAAAATAGTTATGGTGGCAGAATATATTATTTAAGTGTTTAGTTACAAAAATGCAAAAGTGATTGTTCAAAAGACAGTTGTGCCCCTTTGTTGTATTATTGTTATATTTGTATTGAATACATAATTAATTTATTTGGGTAATATATTATCAATTAATAAATTAGTTAAATATTAAATAATAATAATAAGTAAAATAATTACTAATTATACTAATATACATTTCATCATAAAAAAATAAAAAAATTACTAATAGTCTAATAAAATAAAAAAATTACTAATAGTCTAATATACATACACATTACGCTCGTATAGATGTACATTGCGTTAGGTCATCAATCTTCAATTTTGAAACATAAATATGTATGCAATTTATTAAGGGGAGATATTAAGGTGGGACATTTAAGAGGGAGAGAGAGAGGGGGGCAAGGAGGTTTAGCCTTCGTTTGGATTGAGAGAATCAGAGAGAAAAAAAGAGAAGAGAAATGGAACTACTTTCTCTTCGGTTCTCTCGTTTGGATACTTAAGTTGGGAGAGAAGAGAACGTTCATGGAGAGAACGTAAGGAGAAAAAGAATAGAATTTTGGTTCTCTCCAAACCAGAAAGACTGAGGAGAGAAGAGAAGAGAATTATAATAAAATATTAATAAAATGACCAATATATCCTCAATGTTTAATCTTATTCTAATTTATTTCCATTATTTAATAGAGGGTAAACGAGTAAATTGATTTTAAATTCTTTCTATTCCCTTCCCTTATGAAAGCTAAACAAATAAGAGAATCTTATGTTTCTCTCTCTACTCTTCTCTCTATCCAAACTAGCATGCTTTCTCTTCTTTTCTCTTCTCCTTCTCTTATCTTCTCTTAACGAGGTTCTCTTCTCTCTGGTTCTCTCAGTCCAAACACAGTGTTAAAGAGAGGGGAGAGAGTGAGAAACTTAAGGGTGAGGAGGGAGAAAAGTGAAAGCTTGGCAGGACAAGATGGTCACTTATTGGAAAGTCAAGGACTCGTGGGACACTCACTAGGGGTGCAACTTGGGCGGGCCAACCCGTGTCCATCTTGGGCCTGGCCAGAAAATTATCGAGCTTGGGCTCGCAGTAGGCATGTAAACGGATCAGATCTGGACCGGCTTCACACAAATCAGATCCAGATCTGTTAAACAATTCAACTATCCAGATTCGATCCATTTATCCGCCAGATCTGCCTTATTTAATCGATATTCGGATTTAATCGGATCTGGATATTCGGATCCGTTTATCGGATCTAAAACAACAGCTGCTTATATGTATTCTAGTATTACCATGGAAACTATTGTTTTTATTATTTTTCTCTATGAATGCACAAAAATCAATCAACGTTTAACCTATCAATACACTTGATTATATAGAAAAATCATATTTTTAAATTAAAATAATATACCACTGAAAGTAAATATGTATAATATAGTATATAGTATATACGTGTTCAATTTTATATGTAATAGTAATCTTATCTAGTGTATTGTATGTATACTTTTTGTGCATAGTTTATTCTTATTTGGATCCAGATCATAGGCGGATCGAATACCACAAAACCATATCTGATTCGTCAATCTTACATTCTAAACGGATCTGGATCTAAATAAAAAGCTCATATCCATAAATAAAAAAAAGAGCTGGATCCGGGCCAAGATCTGGTCCATTGATAGGCCTAGCTCGCGGTACTTTGACCAAGGGCGGGCTTGGGCAAAAAAAATACAAGCTCGAATTCAATTCGAGCCGAATTTGGGCAAAATTTTGCTAACTCAAGCCCGAACCCGAATTCTATTTTGCATTATTTTTTTAACATTAAATTATAGTATTTTTTAGTGACAAGAATACACTATTAGATAATTATTTATGCACTAAATTAACAGATAATATTTTTTGTTAAATCTAAAAAAAAAAAAGATTTGATACTCTACATATTGTTGTTTAGGGTTTACTTACATTCTAAACAGATCTGGATCTAAATAAAAAGCTCATATCCATAAATAAAAAAAAGAGCTGGATCCGGGCCAAGATCTGGTCCATTGATAGGCCTAGCTCGCGGTACTTTGACCAAGGGCGGGCTTCGGCAAAAAAAATACAAGCTCGAATTCAATTCGAGCCGAATTTGGGCAAAATTTTGCTAACTCAAGCCCGAACCCGAATTCTATTTTGCATTATTTTTTAACATTAAATTATAGTATTTTTTAGTGACAAGAATACACTATTAGATAATTACTTATGCACTAAATTAACAGATAATATTTTTTGTTAAATCTAAAAAAAAAAAAAGATCTGATACTCTACATATTGTTGTTTACATACAAATTAGTTTACACAAGAATTGAATTTTTTTTTAAAAAAAAATTGCTATTCGGGCTCGGGTTTTAATACAAAATCACAAATCGGGCTCGTTGAAAAGTTCCGGTTTATGTCGGGCTCTGCTTGAATTCGGGCTCGAGTCTGAAAAGAGTCAAAACCTTTTAGATCCCGCCCGAGTTGCACCACTACACTCGCCAACGTGCTGACCGCGTTTACAATAAAAGCTGGGTTGATCCAGCTTAGTTGAAATTGCAAATTTCAGCTTAAAATATGTGATAGGTTTTGGCTTGGGTGGTAGCCAAACGGCCCACGATCTAATTTTGTCTCATTCATAAATTTTATACAAATATTTTTTTTATTACACAATACAAAAAAAAAAAAATTTGTGTTTGTGTCCTTCTGTGATGTGAGTGTACCACAATAACACAATTTTGTGAGTTTGTGTATAAAAAATTGCGTGAAAGTTGCGAGGGTTGTAATTTCCTTTTTGACCCCATAAATCGCTGCACCAAACGGCTCCCAAGTTGTGTTCTCGATCTTTCCTCCCTTGTATGCTTATCTCTACAACCACTGTTCTGTTGGTGAACCTCTGACATTCTCAATCTCAGATCTTCATTTCTGATCATCATCGTAATCGTAATCGTAATCGTAATCGTAAGTCCAAATAGAATAATCTTGGTTTGTTTTCTGTCTCTCTCTCTCTCTCTCTCTCTCTCTAATAATAATAATAAAATCGTAGAAACATACATATGAATAGTGAGTACATGTCGATTCGATGATCTATTGTGGGGTGTTTTTGATTTGATGATCCATTGAATAATCTTTCTTTCTTTCATATAAGTATGTTTTGTTTTGTTGAACAGACAGGAATAGTATTTTAATTACTAGTAGTGTAATAAAAAGAAATGGGGGTGAAGAGGAGCGTAGGGGATCTGAAGGATGGAGATTTGAAGGGGAAGAAGGTGTTTGTGAGGGTTGATCTCAACGTTCCTTTGGATGACAACTTCAACATCACTGATGATACCAGAATCCGAGCTGCTGTCCCCACCATCAAGTTTTTGATGGTTCATTCTTCCAAAGTTATCCTCACTACCCACCTGGTAATATCTCTTTCTTCTTCTTTAGATCTGGTCTTGTCTTGTCTTTTCTTTATTTTGATCTACCTCTCTTACATTTACATGCTTGTTTTTTCGTCTCTTTCTGTTGTTCCAAATTAATTTGCTGGGTGATTTTTTTATTTTTTATTTTTTGTGTCTCAACTTTGATATCGCTTATTATTACTTATTATTTAGCTTTTACTTTTTAGTTACTTGGGATCGATCTTAACTTCAGATTACTCTGAGTTCATAATTTGTGTTCATCGATTTTGGCTAATGATCCCTTTTTTTGGTTTGTTCATTTTCTTTCTTTATCCCTGTATGTATCTATCTATTCAGAATTTCAGATCAACCATTTGTGGTTTGCTCTTTTTAAATTTTTTATTTTTATTTTGAGCCAGTTTCAAAGACTTAGAGATTTGCTGTCATATCTGCCTCTGTCATTGTTACTTAAAAAGGAAGGTTCTTTGGTAGTATTCCCTTGTTATACTTTGAGATTATATTTGTTGGTCAATGTCATTTTTATTTTCACGGTAAATTTCAATTATTGGAAAAGTGAGTATTTTTATGTTTATTTTTCAATTGATTTTTCCTTTCAAGTATCCTTTTTCAGTTCCTCTTTCTGAGCATTCAACTAGACGTATCTATATATATATATATATATGGAAACTATTCGGTTCTGCTATTTTTGTAGTATCTTAGAGTAAAAGTTTATTAGATGGAGTTGAAATATTGGAGTTATGGACAAGTGCTTCATGTTTTCTTTTTTGAAAATGTGAGCCGGAAGCTTACGAGGTGATGTGGCTCTATGTCCTTGCTAATGATGGTGGCTCCTCCATTCCAGCGGATGGATTTTAGCTGCTAAGGGACTCATAGAGTTTCATTGGTTACTCACTTACTCCACCACCCGTCAAACCTTGTCTCATGAGGTGAGGTTGTAAGGACCTAGTGTACCAATTTTTGAAAACCTCGTCTGTTATAGAGTCTGACTGCCATTTTTTGTTTTGTTTTTGTTTTTGTTTGAGTTTACTATGTTGCCATGTGACTTGATTTAACGGTTTCCCTTTTTATTTATTTATTTATTTTTATTTTTTAAATTCATGTGAACTGTATTGTGTCTTTTGATTTATATTTTGTTCCTTTTGACGATGAATTTATGTTGGAAGCTACAGGAGATCTTGATGATCGGTGTCATGAGTTCAATATATTATGGTGTGCTTCCAAATTGTGTTAATCATTTTGTTTTCCTGCTAGATTAATTACTGTTTTGTCATTGGTGGAGTAAGTAAACAAAAAAAAAAAAAAAGAAAGAAGGAAAATTCAATTATTGGGTTGACATGTACTACTAACTTGGTGTATTATTGAATTAGGATTGCAATAATATGATTTCTGTAATGAGTATGTCTTAGAATGTTGAAGCATCATGTTTTTGAATATTTATGGACTCTTCTTTCTGTAATCTGTTTATTAATCTTTGTGAAATTAGGATATGTCAAGGACTTGCAGCTTACTGAAATGGATGTTCCCACTAACCAACCCCGCCCCCCTTTTTTCAAGGAAAAAAGAATTCAGAACAACCATGACACTTCCTTCTTGTTATATCCTTCAATTTGCTCTCAGTAATCCAGGACAGGGTTAAAGGTGCAGAATTAAATTCTGTCAGTATCTTTTTGTTGGCATGAGAAGTGACAGAGGCTCATCTTAATTGCCCGAAGTGGTCGAGTGAATTACTGCGACTTATAATCTCATTGAGGTTGCTAAAGTTATTCACTATGGACAAAGCAAGTTATTGAAGCAGATTGACTACTGGAAGTTTCCATTATTTTATTATATAAATTGGTTGTATTGATTTCACAGTACATGTATAAATTTTGGTACGTCTTACACTATACATAAAAAGAGAAAAAACCGAAAGAGGGTAGAGATGGAGATAGAAACATTATAGAGTGAGAGTTATTTGTTTTGAGGTGCATGGGGTTACTTCAACCCCCAATTCATGTCATACATCATATCCCACTTTAAAACAGAAGCAAGTAAGACTTGCTTTTGTGAAAAAGTAAAAATTCACTGGAATGCATCTTTAAAGTAAGTTGATAATGAAGAGAATAATGCAATTACAATTGGTGGGAATGCATTCCGAAGTTATTATTCCATACACACCATTAGTCCTGGGGTTGGTTGCTATTTATTTTCTTTTCGCACACACACACATATATATGTATATATATGTGTGTGTATTTGTCACATATATTTTGCAATCTGTAGCGTATGGAAGTTCTTATCATGAATTGTGGGTTTCAGGGGCGCCCAAAAGGTGTCACACCAAAGTACAGTCTGAAGCCTCTTGTGCCAAGGTTGTCTGAGCTCCTCGGAGTTGAGGTTTGTGTATTTTTCCCTTTGTACGGATTTCATGTCCAATGTCAACTTGTTTGAAGGATAATGTGTTTTCTTACCTTGTTGACATACCTGCAATAGGTCAAGATGGCAAATGACTGTATTGGTGAAGAAGTTGAGAGGCTGGTGGCTGAAATTCCAGAAGGGGGTGTTTTGCTCCTGGAGAACGTGAGGTTCCACAAAGAGGAAGAGAAGAATGACCCTGAATTTGCAAAGAAGCTAGCGTCCCTTGCAGACCTATATGTGAATGATGCATTTGGCACCGCTCACAGGGCCCATGCTTCCACAGAGGGAGTGGCTAAGTATTTGAAACCTTCTGTGGCCGGATTCCTTATGCAAAAGGTGTGTGGTTTAAGCTTTAAACTGACTCATCCCATATGGCCCTTTTCAAGAAGCAAGCTTTTATCAATACTTGCCAAAAAAAAAAAAAAGATAAGAAAAGAGAGAAGTATTTGTCAAATGAGAAATATGCATACTGATCTCTAATGCATTGAACTTGGTAATTGGTTCCAACTCCCAAATTCTGTCATAACTCAGATACGTCGAACTGGAGATTTAAGTGCGACTATCTCATCTATTGTTTGGATGTTCAACGAAATAGCTAAAATTGTTGAATGGCAGTACTTTTAAACTGTTGGTGCATTTAGCACACTTTTCTCAACTAATTTGAACTTAGTGTTGGGAGTCTTTTACACTTGGTTTGCTTTTTTCTACTGTTCTTAGTCAGAACTTTGAGTTGCATTGGTTCACTTAAAAAGCCAATGGGTAAGTGTGAGCCTCTTAATGAAATCTAATATGCCCATGGATTAGTTTAATGGAAGTGGGTAATGTTACCTTGTTGAACCTCTGACCTTTTAGTTGCATTGGCTAATCTGCCCAGATGCTGCCCTGGCAATTATGTTGTTCTTGAGCTCATCATGTCCTGCTCACTATGAGCTCAATTAAGTTGCAAGCTGCTTAGTTTCATTTATTAGCCCTGGCAGAGGGAGTAGTTTTTTATTATTTATAACTTGCCATTTTGGGTTTGTAAGTTACAAGATAACCCATGTCAATTGTGTCGAGACTCAAGCTAGAGTTGGGTCCTTTTGGCTTTGTAAGTACAAATTAACCCACTCCAGTTGTGTCAAGACCGAAGCTAGAATTGGGGTACATGATGGCTAAGAACAGATGGTATGCAGCTCGAAAATAAGTGAACTTGGTTGACTCAAATTGTATCTTTGTTGGTTTGATCCAGAAACTATTTCTTGAACTTACCGTTACCTCTTGACTTGCTTTTCATTTTTTAGGAACTCGACTATCTAGTTGGAGCTGTGTCGGATCCGAAGAGGCCATTTGCTGCAATCGTTGGTGGCTCAAAGGTCTCGTCCAAGATTGGTGTGATTGAGTCACTGTTGGAGAAGGTTGACATCCTTTTTCTGGGTGGAGGCATGATGTTTACTTTTTACAAGGCCCAAGGGTACTCTGTTGGATCCTCGCTAGTGGAAGAAGACAAGCTTGATCTTGCAACATCACTCCTTGAGAAGGCCAAGTCTAAAGGGGTCTCTCTACTTCTTCCTTCTGACGTGGTTGTCGCTGACAAGTTTGCTCCTGATGCCAACAGCAAGGTTAGCATGCTCTTCCATGATAAGGGATTACATTCTATCTACATTTGTTGAACTTGTTTTGTGAAGTATCTTGAGTGGTTAAGGAAAAATGTTGTCCTACTTGTTGTCTGATGTGTCTGCATGTTAGCAAATTCATACCTGATCAAAAAATGGATTTCATAGTAAGGATGAAAAGGAACTTGGAATGAATTATCTTCTTGTAATTAATTTTTGGAAATTAAATTGGTTTGATCCTTTTGCAGAGTGTCCCAGCATCTGCTATCCCAGATGGTTGGATGGGTTTGGATATTGGACCTGACTCCATCAAGTCTTTCAGTGAAGCCTTGGCTACTACAAAGACCATCATTTGGAATGGACCTATGGGCGTGTTTGAGTTCGAGAAGTTTGCTGCGGGAACAGATGTAAGACCAATAACCTAAATGGGTGATGACGAACTTTAATATAACCAGCTGCATTGTTTTATATTGAACCATACTCCTCTTTGTGGGGTGGTTTTGTTGTTCAATCCTTTTACGAATAATGCCTAAGATGACTGGTTTCAGAATAGATTATACAACCCAGGGGCTTTAACTGAGGTTCATTTTACTTTTACAGGCGATCGCTAAGAAATTGGCAGAGCTCAGTGGCAAGGGCGTGACAACAATTATTGGAGGTGGAGACTCTGTTGCGGCCGTTGAGAAAGCTGGCCTCGCGGACAAGATGAGCCACATTTCTACTGGAGGTGGTGCCAGCTTGGAGCTTCTCGAGGGTAAAACACTCCCAGGAGTTCTTGCCCTTGATGATGCTTGAGTGCAATTTTCTTTTTGGTCTTCTTGGTTTTTCATTTTCTGCATCATTGTTGTTTCAATGTCCGGGTATTATTAACCAGAGAGGATCTATTTTATGATAGAGCTGAACTTGTAGAGCGTATAGAAAAACTGGAATAAGCGAGTTCCTGTGGGCTTGTTTGATTGCACATTGGTGCGTTCTTAATCTTGTGTAGCTGTGAAACAATATTTTGCTGAGGATCCTTTTGTTTAGGTGGTTAAAACAAGCTCTCTCTTCTATATCCGCTGGAATTGGTTCATCTCTTGTGATTTAACATTACCCTTACTGCACATTCCTCTTGTTTTTTTTTTCCCCATTCACTTTCCTGTCTGCATAAATCTCAAGATCACTACTAGTCAACATGTTAGAATGTGAAATCTTTTCTGTGATATTGTATCTTCCCATATCTCTTTTTATCTATCTTCACGGGGTTGATCAATGTAGCCAACCAACTCATATGGGCTTTGTAGAACTACTGGCCTTATCTCCGTGGCAAGTGCCATGCCGGCAGCACATGATCTTTATTCAAGACATCCTGTTTTTCTTGTACAATATGTTATCGCCAACAATGTTCCCAAAAAATATCCTTCTAGCATAGCACATCTCTTAGCTTAAACAAATATTTGCATTCGGAGGAGAGTCAGTAGTTTCTTTTCGGTTTCGGTAGGTTCAGGCATTTTCGATCGATTTAGGCTTATGTATTCTTTTAATAAACCAACCAATCTGTGTTTGGTCGGATGTGCTTTTGGTCCATTTTTGACTTTTCTTAATTACCCTTACCAACAGGTGTGGTAGGGATTACTTGATTTTCGTTGGGAGTGTTCCATATTCTCAAATTTTTATATCAAAAGTGCTTCTCAAATAATGTGGTAGTAGGACCAGGTCTAATACAGTGAGACTAGTTAAATTTTGATTATAAATTGTTCATCCACACTGTCACATCATTTAGGAATCATTTTTGTGATAGAAATTTGGGAAGCATAGCATTTATTTATATTTATATTTATTTATTATTATTATTTTTTTTTTTTGGCTCACTCAAATTTTGCTCACCTGAGCACCCCATTGAGTGAGCATGTAAGATTCACCAATTTTCAAGGACAAAATGGGGATAAACAAAAAATAAAATGGTGGATATGCTCACCCAATGAAGTGCTTGGGTAAGTAATGAGTGAGCAAAAAATGCTCTCTTTTCATAGGTGCACATTAAAGTGATCACACTGCCACTCTTACAATTTAGGAAGTACGTTGTTGGATTCTCATTTGGTTTACAATTTATGATGAGTCTGGCTTGAATAATAATGTTTTGTGTAGTGGTACATTTGTAACATTTCTCACAACCATAGATCCCTTGATTTGGTGGTCCCCATAAGAGTCACACAAGGGATCACTTAAGGGCCAGGATGTATTAAGTTGTGGGTGTAGCATGTTTTTTTTTTTATAAAAAAAGTATGAATGATGGTGCATTGAATATCCTTGGGAAGGCACCGTGAGGAAAAGGAAAAAGGTTCACGATCGCGATGGGACTCGAACCCACAATCTCCCGCTCCGGAGGCGAGCGCCTTATCCATTAGGCCACGCGATCTTGCATACTGTTATCAAGTAATGTTATATTATTTTACTAATTGAATGATTGTATATTCTCGGATTTTGTAGGCCTATTTGAATTTCTTAAAAAAAAAAAAAAAAAAACTCCGACTTGCAATCAGCTCAGTTAAAGACAGAGCTCTAACAAACCAAAGCTTTATCACATAATTTTATGCGGATCAAGCTTTTGTTTCTACCTGAGTTTAAATTACTTTGTTTTCACCCCTTACAAGGAAAAAATATTCATTGTAACAGTTATTTTGATGACTTGGTGTAACAAATCAATAAAATCTCATTATTTGAACTTTTGTGCATCCTCAAGTAAGGGAAACATCCTCCTTATACATCAGCAATAGCAATACACCCAAGTGTACTAGTAAGGTTACACGGATGACATGTATTACCGTTACAACGAATGTTTTTCTCTAACATGTCCAAACTGAATCAAAGAGTCAAATACAAATGCAAAAATAAACCAATAGAAAAGAAAAGTGACATATATATATATATATATATATATGTGTGTGTGTGTTGCCACCCTTTTCAAATTTTGTACAGAAAGAAAGTATTCCAATAGTTTCTAATATTCTAATTTACTTTTAGTTCGCGGGACATTTAGAAACTAATGTATGAATCATTTCCCACCATAATGTTAAAACACATTGATGACATGTTATGATTCTCCTCTCAATTCCCAAATGAGTCAATTGTAATTTTCCAATATTCCTCGGAATAAAACCTTTTTTCCCCCCTGCTTAACATCCAAGCTAAAACCATTAAAAGGAAATCAAACTGAGTTTATAATCCATTTGTTTGTTCTTATTATTACATTTCGAACCAAAGGCACTGATGAAATTGAACACTCCTTCGTCGCAATCTCGTATGAGTATTATCAATGGCAAGCCTCCTCATGCTCTTCGTGTACTCAGCAAGGATCTTTAGTCGTGGATTCAAAATTCAAGAAGTGGAGACAGGCGTGTTTGATTGTGCTCCCCATTCTGTCCATGAACCATCGTACACCGAAACGTCGGTTTTCCCTAGTTTATAAAAATCACACCATGAGATCTTGACAGAAAAGGTGACGCAAAATAGTTTGAAGCATAGAAGAACCCAATTCCATGCTGCCATACGCAGTGCGAATGATTACAATATCTAAGAATATACATGGTCTCTAAGGAATGGTACAAAATGACAATTAGCAAATTTCAACTTATCATTATCTACTACAAAAATTTTGGGATGCAGCTTAGAGAAAACACCAGTCATTAAGCTTTACTGCAATTGTCAATTCAATATATTGACTAAACGAATATTTCAATTATACCCAACTTTAAAACTCAATTCAGTTATGCCCTGCCCCTCCTTCATTTGCTACAAACCAAAAAAACTACATATACTATATATAGAAGTCTGCAGGGCTGCACTTTAATAGTGAAATTGCCTTCATAGACAATTCAGAAGTGATCGGTTGGTTGATGGGATGTGTTTAAAAGTATGTATAACCATATTCACAAAATCTATAAATTGAACCGAAAAATAAACTAACCCTATAGTTTCTCTGAAAACAATAATCACATACCACCCCCCAAGGAAATCAACCAACTATCCAAAACACTACTTAATTCTCATCACAGACTTATAAAGGATTGTATTGGCAATTCTTACACATCATATTTATACTAATATAGAAAGCCAGAGGCAGGGGTTTTAGTTCACTTTTTACACTCATTCATAATTACATGAAAACCATTGTATTTTATCTTTTAAAATCAAATATATGAGGGCTATGTTGTCATTAAGAAACTCAAAAACAAAACCTTTCTCATGAAAGTGTAAACAGTTGCCTTCCTTCTCCCGCGTTTAAGATCTTTGAATTTTGAAAGGACAGTTAACATGCATTGCTGATATCCTTTCAATGCTTCTCAACCAAACCATGCTCAAACCATTTGCAACAAAACAGAGAAATTACCTTCCTCCACACTTCTTATCCTCTCGATCAACAATTTCAAATACTAGAATTTCTTTCTTTCTTTCTGTAGTTGGAATTTAAAAAAAAAATAGGCAACGAAAGGAGACACTGGTTGTGTAGCAAGCCAAAGTGTTGGCAAGATTTTGTACTACTCTTATATTTTCAGGCTAAAGAAAATAAAAAAAAGTATGTTGTGAAATGCTTTTTTCGAAGTGGGCAGTGTGGAGAGACCTCTTTGTTGGCTTGTCTTGTCTTGTCTTTAAATAGACTAGCGGCGGAGGCACACGCGTTGCGTGTGCAATAAAATTGTCCTTTTAACCAATAAAAGTCATTACGATTGTTAGGGGTAAAATAATAAAAGATCTTAGTTATTAGTGGAAAAAAACCCATTCAAAAAAAAAAAAAAAAAAAAAGAAAAAAAAAAGAAAAAACAATTAAATTTAATACACACAATTAAATTCACTACAGAAGGTACTAAATGAATTCCAATCTAGGGAGTCAATCTCCAAAACAATGCAAATGGATATGCCGACCAAATGCAAAGAAACACACTCTTCAATAGTTCAATGGTAGCATTTTAAAAGGTAACATTTTGTGTTGAATGGAAACTGTAATAAAATTGTAAAAGAAAATCTCTCTTTCAAACTTCTGAAAAAAAAAAAAAAAAAAAGGTTACTGTAATGAGAGACAATACAAAAAGACTGACCTTTCACACATACATACTGGCATAGAGAGAGACATAGTATTCCCACAAAACATCTCTCTGTTTTGACTTCATCCAATTCTTCCACTTTTTCATACATTTATGGCATAGAAAGAATCCCTTATATTCTCCTGGCCAGCCTTCTAAACTAAAACAAAACCTACAATCATAAAATAATTACTACAATGAAAGAAGTAAGTTCCATTCGTTTGAAACTTTGAATCATAACTTCTATTTGCAAATTTTGAGAGAGAGACATGAGGCAGTTTTATTTTTTCTTTTTGTTTTATAATTTGAAATTTAAATTGTGATATAGAATGTATCACCATGGAACAACATAGAAAGCATAAATTTGACATATATATAAACTGTACCCCTGGAACAACATAGAAGGTAGAAAATTGAAATACAACCTCATTCGAATACATTTTGATTTGCAGATTGTATGTGATGCACTGAATTTCTTCTCCTTTGCTGAGTTAAAACTTTCTGCATTGTTTCTTAGTAAATCGTGGTTATACTTTTTCAGTTTATGGATTATACCAAGTTGTAGTTCAGTTTTAGAGAGAGAATGGGGAAGAGAGAGAGAGATAGAGAGAGAGAGAGAGAGAGAGAGAGAGAGAGAGAGAGAGAGAGAGAGAGAGAGAGAGAGAGAGACGTAGGGGTGGACAGTTTTTTGAAATGCAGTATATAGTTTTTCTGACAGATTAGTCCCAATTTTTTTCAATTTTTTTGGGAGTAAAACATAATGGTTTTTTATGTAAATTCTATCTTTATATAATAGTATAAATGTAGGAAATAACTGTATGAATCTAAACAGTCTATGTCACACCCGTTCCAGAAATTTATGATTATGAAAATGCATCATTTGAGATTTTGAAATTATTAATGTTATTAATAATTTGAGTTGAGGTTGACTGTGAGTCAACGGTAAGATGTCAGTGAGGACACGGGAACATGGTAGTTCATATGGCATGAGCATGAGTAAATGACATTTATATGATTTAAATGTTATTTGACTTATATGGTATTTTGTGAATAGTGAATTATACCTGTGTAGTATAATTTCTGGTATTTTCGGTATTGTTTGTTAAAAGTTTGAGAACTGTGGTGAGAACGTGAGTGATACGTTAACTAAAAAGGTAGGTTGTGTAGAGATTCCACAGAATATAGTTTTTCGGACATTATTTTTGGACCCAAACGAAACCTAGTCGAAAACTTTTGAAATTTAGAGTTTTCACTCGTAAAGTTGTAAAATGGACGTGTGCGAAGTTTCAGGAGTTAATTAGAAGTTTGAGGAACTCGTGGGGAGGTAAACGCAATTCCCGAAGAGTTTTTCTATAAATAGGTGGGGGGTGAGATTTCATTCTCATCCAAACTCACAAATATCTAGAGAGAGAAGAGAGAAAGGAGATTTGGTTGCCACGAGCTTGCCGGCGACATACGACGACCTTTCGTCCGTCAGTTTTTCTCCAGATTTCATATTTGAATTCGTGGAGGTAAGTTCTACGTTTTGATCCTACTTAGGCCGTGTTTGGCCAATTTTTGTAAAAATCTTAATTCTAGACTTTTGAGAAAAACATGTATAAACTTGTAGGAATTTTCTCAAATTCGAAATTCGACGATTATTTAGCCTCCTAGTCGATCCTTCAAAGTTTGAGGAAAATCGCACAAGGTATGAAGTCCTAACTTGTGAAATATAGAGAAATACATGTTTTATATTTCGACTACGAAATTGAGATCCGGGCAAAATCCATGTGTTAATTGTAGGTCCGTTAATTATGCACACGCTAAATTGTGAAAAGCATGTCTAAATTTACGCGAGCACGTTGAGTTGTCTATGTGGGTCAAATGAGAGTCTTATACAAATTCATGTCGGAGTAAGCTTCTCGATGTTTGAGAATTTGAGTAGCGACGGCTACTGTGCATGGTTGTAGGCTTGGACTTGCCATGACACTTGTGGGGATGTAATGGTTGTAGGCTTGGACTTGCCATTGACATCGCGATTTAAGGCTTGGACTTACCGCTACCGGATGAATGCGTATTTTTTTCCCTCGAGACTATTGATATGATTTATGAGATTAAAGCATGTTTTGTCATATATTGCATATGTTAGACTTGTGTACTCAACATATAGCTGAGCAGTGGAGATGTACTCCATTCCAGGTAAGAAGAAAGACAAGAAGAAGCGCGATGAGTGAGGCCGATGAACGGCGGGGGAATCACACTTGTACATGTTTTTGTTTTTGTCCTAAAACTTGTGTAAGGATTGGGAATTGGTAACATGTTGTAATAGAACCATAGATTAGTTTCGCAGTATTGTAATCTTATAATTGAACGTCTGTAGTTATGTTTTACATGTTGTAATTGGCGTTGGTTGTGATGGTTTGTGGATATTGAGAAGCATGTGTTAGTATATTTCATTACAGGGCTACCCAGCAGGGGAGCAGTCGACTGGACCTTATGTCAGTCGACTGGATTCCGTGTGATTGAGACACTGAAAGTGAATAGTAAGAGAAGCAGTCGACTGGACCCTGCATCAGTCGACTGAGACACTGTTGATTTTGGCTACTGCTTCTTATAATGGTAAAACCAGTCGACTGGATCCCCAGATCAGTCGACTGTACCCCTTTTTGAAATGTTGCATTTTGGTTCTGCTTAGCACAGTCGACTGGGGACCTTGATCAGTCGACTGGGTTCACTGATCAGTCGACTGGACCTCTGTTGAGAACTTTAGGTTTTGGGTTCTGCTCAGTACAGTCGACTGGACCCTAGCAGCAGTCGACTGAACCCCTGTTTTCAAAATTTGTTCTTTTGGACGTGTTTTCGTTTGGCCAAAAACTTTTTACAACTCTGATTTTAATGGATTTTAATAATGTTTTCCGCTGCTATTGACTTTAATGGAACTGGATAAGCCTTGATGGCGTGCCACGTGTCCTATTTCCACACGTAGTGGGATGTGTCGTGACATTTAGTGGTATCAGAGCTATAGGTAACAAAACTTTGGGGACGTTCGACGACGAGTGGAGTGTTGAGTAAATTGCCACATGTTCTAAATTGCATCCATACATATTAGAGATGTTTGATGCATATGTATGTTATTTTACGTACATGCTATTATTATTGTTGTACATGCATAGTGTTTATGCATTGAGAACTACATGATTGTAATCATGGATGACCGAGAGTTATCACCCCATACCCGACGAATGAATGAAATGGCAGAGATGATGGGGAATATGGGGGAAATGATACGGAATATAGCGGAGCGACTGCCTCCCACACCCCACATCGAAGTGGAACCAATAACTGTAGTACATGCACCCAAAAATAGGGGTATGAGATCCATATCCGAACAGTTTGCTCGAAAGAAACCAATGGAATTTCATGGGACACCCGATCCAACACTCGTAGAACATTGGATTATGGACATGGAGAGGATTTTCCGATGAACGACAGGGAGAAGATGGAAAATGCAAGTGATGTGCTAAAGGGTGAAGCCCAGAATTGGTGGGTAAATGTTTTGGATCAAGGGGCACCGATTACTTGGGAAGGGTTCAAGGCGGAATTCAATCGCCGGTTCTATCCGCCAGCCGCCTACAATGCAAAAAAGAGAGAATTTGATAACTTGAAGCAGGGGGATATGACTGTAACCGAATATACTTCCAAGTACAACGCGTTGTTGAGGTTTGGCAAGGGTTCAGTGCCAGAGGAGGAAGATAGGGCAAGGAAGTTTTAAGAGGGTTTAAGGGAAAATATCCGTTTGAGGGTAGAAACCTACGAGCATTCGACTGTGGCAGCAGTACAACAAACGGCGCTAGTGGCCGAGGGCAGAATAGAAAGGTCAAGGCAGAACCAACACGGTAAACGAAACAATGAGGTTGGGGATAGGAATCTAGGCGGATCTTTCAAGAGGCCGTTTCAAAGAGGCTCTGGTTCTAGTTCCAGTGATTTTAGGAGAACGCCAAGAAGCATACCGTTGTGTTCGCTTTGCAACCGACCACACTCAGGCCGGTGTTTCATGACCAAACCGCAGAACAGAAATCAAGGAGGGGGTAGTGCTAATTCTACGCCCGAGATGAGAGGCAAGTGCTATGATTGTGGAGTATTTGGGCACCAAGCCAAGGATTGCTCGAGGAAGTATCCTCAGCAAGGAGTTAGTTCTATGGCTTTTAGTGGTTCGAAGCCTAAGCAGACTAATGACGGGGGACAAAGGATGGAGCAACGTCAAGGAAGAGCATATCAGATGAACCCAGGAGATATGACTGCTTCCGAGACAGTAGGCTCAGGTATGGTGCTTGTATGTTCACACTTAGCACGCATACTCGTCGACTCGGGATCTACGCATTCATTTGTATCGCATGCCTTTGTTGAACATTTGAATATTAAATCGGCACCGTTAGGATATGAATTATCTATTTCTGTGCCACTTAGTAAATCAATAATGACGTCTACGATATATAAGAACTGTGAGATCAAACTAGGTGAGAAGTTGATGACCGTAGACCTTATACCGATTGCGGTGAACCATTTCGATGTGATACTGGGAATGGATTGGTTAGCTTTTAACCAAGCCACAATAGACTGTGAACGGAAAGAGGTTAATTTTTGATCACCGGTGCATGGGAACTTTTGTTTCCAAGGGAATGGGGTTATACCGCCGCCATATTTGATTTCAGCTATACGAGCGGGAAGGTTATTGAAAAAGGGATGTCAAGGATTCCTATGTTCAGTGACCGATGTCTCAGCGACTGAATTCAAAGTAGAAGACATTCCGATAGTGCGAGAATATTCAGATGTCTTTCCTGATGATCTACCAGATGTTCTTATTGAGAGAGAAATTGAATTCACCATTGAGGTAAAACCAGACTCAAGACCGGTATCCAAAGCACCGTATAGAATGACACCACTAGAATTGAAGGAACTGAAAGTTCAACTACAAGAGTTACTTGATAAAGGTTTCATCCGACCAAGTGTATCACCGTGGGGAGCTCCAGTATTGTTTGTAAAGAAGAAAGATGGTTCAATGCGTATGTGTGTTGATTATCGGGAACTGAACAAGTTAACGATTAAGAATAAGTACCCGTTACCCAGAATTGATGACTTATTGAATCAACTTCGTGGGGCACAAGTATTCTCCAAGATAGACCTGAGATCGGGTTATCATCAGTTGAAAGTGAAGGCCGAAGATGTTGAGAAAACAGCTTTTAGAACGCGTTATGGACACTATGAGTTCTTAGTTATGCCATTTGGAGTTACGAATGCACCAGCCGCGTTCATGGATCTTATGAATCGAGTATTCAAGGATTATTTGGATGACTTTGTGATTGTATTCATTGACGATATCCTTATCTATTCACCGAGTGCGATAGAACACGAGAACTACTTGAGGTTGATACTTCAGAGATTCCGAGAGAAACAATTATTTGGTAAATTCAAGAAATGTGAATTTTGGTTATCTAGTATTACTTTTCTTGGTCACGTGATTGACAAGAATGGAGTATCAGTTGATCCTCACAAAGTAGAAGCTGTATCAAATTGGCAAAGACCGACTTCCGTATCTGAAATTCGAAGTTTCTTGGGATTAGCGGGATACTACCGCCGTTTTATCGAACATTTCTCGAAGATTTCATTGCCGATGACAAGGTTAATGAGAAAGGGTATTATTTTTGAATAGAGTCAGGAATGTGAAGATAGTTTTTAGGAATTGAAGTCGAGGTTGACAAGGGCGCCTATTTTGACAATACCATCTGGAACCGAAGGATTTATAATCTATAGTGATGCTTCACACAAAGGGTTGGGATGCGTGTTGATGCAAGGGGGTAAAGTGATTGCTTATGCTTCTAGACAGTTGAAGACACATGAGATTAATTATCCGACTCATGATCTGGAATTAGCTGCGGTAATTCATGCTTTGAAGATTTGGAGACACTATTTGTACGGAGAAAAGTGTGAGATATTTACAGATCACAAGAGTTTGAAATACATTTTTACCCAACAAGATTTGAATATGAGACAGCGACGATGGTTAGAATTGATGAAGGATTACGATCTTTGGATTGAGTACCATCCGGGAAAGGCAAATGTAGTAGCCGATGCATTAAGCCGGAAGACGCCGAGGAATTTAGCTGACGAGCTAACACAACAAAAAGAGTTGATAAAAGAGATGGAGCGCTTAGAATTGGATGTGATTCCAGAGACTAGTGATTGTTTAATGATGGCGATCATGGCACACCCAGATATTATTGATGAGATCAAGGAAGAACAATTTAATGATGTCTATTTGTGCAAAATGAAGGACGAGATATCTTTGGGAAAACGACCGGGATTTATCTTGCAACAAGGGGCGTTGATGCTTGTGATCTGATTATGCGTACCGAATGTGAAAGATTTAAAAGAACGACTTTTGAAGGAAGCACATAGTACTAGATATTCAGTGCACCCGGGAAGTAATAAGATGTACAGAAACTTGAGAGAAAACTTCTGGTGGAAGGGTATGAAGCGTGAAGTCGCTAAGTTTGTATCTGAATGTTCGGCATGTCAACAGGTCAAAGCAGAGAGACAAGTACTCGCGAGATTATTACAACCTTTACCTGTGTCAGAATGGAAATGAGACGAGATTACAATGGACTTTGTTTCAGGATTTCCACGATCATGTAATAAGAATGATAAGATTTGGGTTATAGTTGACCGATTAACCAAGTCAGCTCATTTTCTACCAATCAAGACGACTAAGCCTTCGAAGTTAGCAGAGTTGTATGTGAAAGAGATTGTAAGACTACATGGAGTTCCAGCAGTGATTGTATCAGATCGGGATAGTAGCTTTACGTCAAGGTTTTGGGGAAGTTTGCAAGAAGCTATGGGTACAAAGTTGAGTTTCAGTACTGCATTTCATCCTCAGACCGACGGACAGTCAGAGTGTATGATTCAGACCTTGGAAGATATGTTGAGATTGTGTGTATTAGACTTTGGGAGTGATTGGGAGCACCACTTACAATTAATTGAATTTGCGTACAACAACGGATTTCAATCAAGTATTGGTATGGCACCATATGAAGCTTTGTATGGCCATAAGTGTCGATCACCGATTTGTTGGATCGAGATTGGAGAAAGAAGGTTGTTAGGACCTGAGATAGTATAAATGACTACCGAAAAGGTGAAATTGATTCAGGAACGTCTTAAGGTAGCTCAGAGTCGATATAAGAGCTATGCAGACTCTAAACGACGACCGATGAATTTTGAAGTTGGAGATTTCGTATACTTACGAGCATCGCCTTCGAAAGGCATTATACGATTTGGAAAGAGGGGAAAGCTCAATCCAAGATTTATAGGACCTTTTGAGATCCTAGAGAGAGTAGGTCCAGTGGCTTATCGATTGGCCTTGTCATCAGAGTTGGAACATGTGCATAACGTATTTCACGTATCGATGTTGAGACGGTGTATGACTGATACGAGTAAGATCATTGAACCTGAACCGCTGCAAATTCAGGGAGACTTGACTTATGTAGAACGACCGGTCGAGATTCTAGATCGAAAAGAACAAGTCTTAAGAACTAAGACGATTCCGATGGTAAAAGTATTGTGGCGTAGTCACACGGTGGAAGAGGCTACGTGGGAAAGTGAGGAAGGCATGAAGAATGAGTATCCGTACTTATTCGACGCATGAGGTAAAGTTTGGGGACAAACTTCCTTTTTGGAGGGGAGAGTTGTCACACCCGTTCCAGAAATTTATGATTCTGAAAATGCATCATTTGAGATTTTGAAATTATTAATGTTATTAATAATTTGAGTTGAGGTTGACTGTGAGTCAACGGTAAGGTGTCAGTGAGGACACGGGAATATGGTAGTTCATATGGCATGAGCATGAGTAAATGGCATTTATATGATTTAAATGTTATTTGACTTATATGGTATTTTGTGAATAGTGAATTATACCTGTGTAGTATAATTTCTGGTATTTTCGGTATTGTTTGTTAAAAGTTTGAGAACTGTGGTGAGAACGTGAGTGATACGTTAACTAAAAAGGTAGGTTGTGTAGAGATTCCACAGAATATAGTTTTTTGGACATTATTTTTGAACCCAAACGAAACCTAGTCGAAAACTTTTGAAATTTATAGTTTTTACTCGTAAAGTTGTAAAATGGACGTGTGCGAAATTTCAGGAGTTAATTAGAAGTTTGAGGAACTCGTGGGGAGGTAAACGCAATTTCCGAAGAGTTTTTCTATAAATAGGTGGGGGGTGAGATTTCATTCTCATCCAAACTCACAAATATCTAGAGAGAGGAGAGAGAAAGGAGATTTGGTTGCCACGAGCTTGCCGGCGACATACGACGACCTTTCGTCCGTCAGTTTTTCTCCAGATTTCATATTTGAATTCGTGGAGGTAAGTTCTACGTTTTGATCCTACTTAGGCCGTGTTTGGCCAATTTTTGTAAAAATCTTAATTCTAGACTTTTGAGAAAAACATGTATAAACTTGTAGGAATTTTCTCAAATTCGAAATCCGACGATTATTTAGCCTCCTAGTCGATCCTTCAAAGTTTGAGGGAAATCGCACGAGGTATGAAGTCCTAACTTGTGAAATATAGAGAAATACATGTTTTATATTTCGACTACGAAATTGAGATCCGGGCAAAATCCATGTGTTAATTGTAGGTCCGTTAATTATGCACACGCTAAATTGTGAAAAGCATGTCTAAATTTACGCGAGCACGTTGAGTTGTCTATGTGGGTCAAAGGAGAGTCTTATACAAATTCATGCCGGAGTAAGCTTCTCGATGTTTGAGAATTTGAGTAGCGACGGCTACTGTGCATGGTTGTAGGCTTGGACTTGCCATGACACTTGTGGGGATGTAATGGTTGTAGGCTTGGACTTGCCATTGACATCGCGATTTAAGGCTTGGACTTGCCGCTACCGGATGAATGCGTATTTTTTTCCCTCGAGACTATTGATATGATTTATGAGATTAAAGCATGTTTTGTCATATATTGCATATGTTAGACTTGTGCACTCAACATATAGCTGAGCAGTGGAGATGTACTCCATTCCAGGTAAGAAGAAAGACAAGAAGAAGCGCGATGAGTGAGGCCGATGAACGGCGGGGGAATCACACTTGTACATGTTTTTGTTTTTGTCCTAAAACTTGTGTAAGGATTGGGAATTGGTAACATGTTGTAATAGAACCATAGATTAGTTTCGCAGTATTGTAATCTTATAATTGAACGTCTGTAGTTATGTTTTACATGTTGTAATTGGCGTTGGTTGTGATGGTTTGTGGATATTGAGAAGCATGTGTTAGTATATTTCATTACAGGGCTACCCAGCAGGGGAGCAGTCGACTGGACCCTATGTCAGTCGACTGGATTCCGTGTGATTGAGACACTGAAAGTGAATAGTAAGAGAAGCAGTCGACTGGACCCTGCATCAGTCGACTGAGACACTGTTGATTTTGGCTACTGCTTCTTATAATGGTAAAACCAGTCGACTGGATCCCCAGATCAGTCGACTGTACCCCTTTTTGAAATGTTGCATTTTGGTTCTGCTTAGCACAGTCGACTGGGGACCTTGATCAGTCGACTGAGCAGTCGACTGGGTTCACTGATCAGTCGACTGGCCCTCTGTTGAGAACTTTAGGTTTTGGGTTCTGCTCAGTACAGTCGACTGGAACCTTAGGAGCAGTCGACTGAACCCCTGTTTTCAAAATTTATTCTTTTGGACGTGTTTTCGTTAGGCCAAAAACTTTTTACAACTCTGATTTTAATGGATTTTAATAATGTTTTCCGCTGCTATTGACTTTAATGGAACTAGATAAGCCTTGATGGCGTGCCACGTGTCCTATTTCCACACGTAGTGGGATGGGTCGTGACAGTCTAAGCCACCCACTATGGGACAACCATCATCCATTACCACAAGTTACAAAATGTTGGGCAATAACCAACCACTACTCTTGCCACGTGTCATTGTCAAGCCATTTATTTGATTATTAAGTTAAAAGAAACAACAATGATACATTCACATCTCCAATCACACCTCCAATCACATTCTTGCTTTAAATGCATGTATCCTGTGTTATGTAAGTGGTGCACAGAAAAGTATGAAAAAATCAAACGGTACTTGGTACATGCATTTAAAGCATAGAATGCGGTTGGAGATGTGGGTGTATCATTATTGCTAAAGAAATTCAACAACATCATCCCTTTAGGCTAGCCATAAATCAAAGAAGTTATTCAGTGCGCCCGTCATGCCACGTTAGCATGTTGACATAGTGTGATCATTTAATCTCAACCATCCACTTGCCCTCTCCTTCTAAGGAGATCATGACAAGTAGTTAGTGAAATTTCAAATTTTAAATCTGATAACCACTTGTCATGATTCCCTAGAAGGAGGGGTTAAGTGGGTGATTGGGATTAAATGGTCACACCACGTCAGCATGCTGACGTGGCGTGAATGCTGACGTGGTGTGACGGGCTCACTGAATTATTTCTCCATAAATTGGTCATATAATGGTTGACAAGTTTCCATATATAATCGGTCTAATGGTGTTCGGTGCAAATATTAATTTGACCAGTCCAAATTTGTTTTGGTCAAAATATGATGAAAATATTTTCATCACCTACTAATTTTCAACAATTTAATCAGATACCCAAATAAATGCTTGAGCCAAGTAATTGGTCAATATATGTAAAATACATATTTTGGGTGTAAACCGGCTTTTTCTGAGAGTAGGAAGCCAAGGAGCAAGATCAAAGAGGTTGTTTGGATGTGCGCTCCCTTTCTTTCCTCTTTTTTACTGCTCAATAAATATATTAGAAATTTGGCATTAAATACCAACTTAGGAGAGTTATTTGGTTACAAGACACAAGGAAAAAATATTTGGGGATAAGTCCATGATTAGTGGACATTAGTAAACATAAGTTATTTGACCCATATAATACCATAGGTTGTGACCATTACACCCTTGTCCTAACAGTCTCATGTCTCAAGGTCAACATCAATCATCTCTTCCGTCATCGGACTCTCTCCCTCCATCGCCGGCGACCCAACAAAGTGCGACAACGAAAAGACGGCGCAGATGATGAGAAGTGATAGAAATGGCTGGTAGGCGATGGAGACAAAAGATAAGGGCGATGGCGGCGGTGATAGAGGGTGAGGGCGATGATGACGGCGAGAAGTCTTCTTTGCAATGGTGGAGATCACGAGTTGCTTCGATCGGGAATAAGAGAGTATCTATGGCAACAAGGAAAGGAGTGAAGTCACGGCTTGTTGGGCTGCGGTGAGGCTAGGGTTTTGGGTGGTTATTTGGGGCTATTATGGATGATTTGAGAGATTTTCACAAATGGTGTTTTTTTTTGTGAAATTTATCAAAAAAAAAAAAAGTTAATAAACTTTCTCAAATTTGTTTGTTAGAATACTGTAATTTCACTGAATGCCACAAAGTTCTTGATAAATTTCAAAAGTCATGAAATTTCACAACTTTTTTTTGGGGTGAAATTTCACAACTTTTTAGTGTTGAAACTCTCTTTAGATTTGTGATTTAATTCTCTCTCTTTGTCCTCTTTCTGGATCTAACTCCTTCATCCTCTCTCATTCGATCACACAACTTCTATACTCCAAACAATACATAATTAATACACCAACAAAATTTCACAAATTTTTTTAGTGAAATTTCACGACCTTTTTTTTTTTCATTCAGAATTTCTTACAAACAATGTTACTTTCTAGGTAGATCTCGTCAAGTAGATGGAAGAAATATAATTTCTACCTAAAAACAATGTGTAGATTGGAAGTTATGAATTTTTGAAACGTGAAAAAACTTTGGAAAAACAGTTAAGAGGGTCCGACGAAGTCGCCGGAGCTCCGACGAGGTCTTCGTGGTGGTTGTCGGAGTTCATGATAGTGTCGCGCCTATTGTGTAGTAATTTTAGCAAAATGGTGATGGTAGTTTAGTTAATTGAAGGGTGAGAGGACTTATAACTAAACTTTTTTGCTTGTTGGACCTAGTACTAAGACATTACCCTAAAATAGATTTATCACCAATTGCCCCTAAATATATATATATATATATAAAGGGAATTGCTAACTTACAGCACAGGAGGCTTTTAGCGAAGAAAAATGGGCTTTTAGCAACGAAATTTTTCGTCGCTAAAAGTTGGAACCTTTAGCGACAAAAAATTTGTTGCTAAAAACCTACTTTTCGTCGCTAAAGAGGCTGTTGTATGCTGCTAACCTACAACCATCGTGTTGTAAGTTAGCAACCCCATATATAAAAATCTCCCTTAAATATATATATATATATATATATATATACAGTCAGGCTATGGGGAGGGCTTCCTCTTTTTAATAAAAAAAGGGCATCTGTTTTGACCGTCGGATCGTGTTTTCATTACGGGCAGTTTTGTCACTTCACAGTTTTTAAACACGATCTGATGGTCAAAACAGAGGCCCTCTCTTTATTAAAGAGAGGGCGCCCTCCCCATAGAATTTTCGTATATATATATACACACAGTATATAAATTTCACACACTCTTAACCCATAGATAATTGTCAAGCGCTAAAAGTTTAATTTGCTTCATTTTTTAAATTTTAATTTTAATTAATTAATTAATTTATTATTATTATTATTATTATTATTATTATTTGAATGATGGCTAGATACACACACTCTTAACCCAACCCAACCCTAAAGCCTCACAACAAAGTCCAACAAGGTATACTCATTCCGACTGAAGAGCAAATAAGGGGGGAAGCAAAGACTCCCCATAAGGGGGGTCGAACCCTCAATCTCCACACTAGGGAGAGGTCACACCATTTGGGCAATGCTCGCTTGGTAAGTGTAATTTGCTTCTTAGTTTGTTAAAAAATCTGTGAAAGAAAATTTTTCACTTAATATTCATATATGTTTCAATTTAAATTTCATTTAACATTTATGTATAGAGTACCTTTCTCTAATCAGAAATCTTGATTGTCCTTGACTCTAACCCCCTGTTTGGTATGACACAAAGTAGAATAGAATTTATTTGCAATTCTATTTTGTGGAATTCTTGTGTTTGGTATGATACAAAACAAGAAATGAATTCATTTTGAATTCTACCCAAATCTTGTTTTGGGCTGTTTACAAATCTGATCTAAAATGGTCGGATTTGATGAGAATTCAATCTAAATATGTGTTCTTCCCAAAATACCCCCACCTTCTTCATCGCAACCCTATTCTTCTTCTTCTGCGAACTGCGAATCTTCATCTTCTTCTTCGAATCGTCATCTTCTGCAAATCTTCTTCTTCTTCTACTTCTTCTTCTTCTGCGAATTTTTCTTTCTTCTTCTTCTTCTTCGAACCTGCTTCTTCTTCTTCTGCGAATTCTTCTTCTTCTTCTTCTTCTTCTTCTTCGAATCTGCTTCTTCTTCTTCTTCTGTGAATTCTTCTTCTTCTTCTTCTTCGTCTTCGTCTCGTCTTCGAATCTTCTTCTTCTTCGTCTTCGAATCTTCTTCTTCTTCGTCTCGTCTTCTTCGTCTGTTAGTTAAGGTCTGTTTGGGTCATGTAGGTCTGGGTATTTTAGGAATTGCATTAATTCTTTTCAATTCTATTCTTTTCATTTCTGTTTTAACCAAACAAGAGAATTATAATTGCAAATCAATTCAATTCTTTTCTTTTCTATTCTATTCTATTCAATTCAATTCAATTCTATTTTACAATCATACCAAACGGACTGTAAAGTAAAATGGTATAATGAACTTTTAAATAAATAGTCCAAAAATATATTATTCCTAATATATAACATCATCTTCCCCACCTATATAAATAAATAAATAAATAAAGCATGTTATTCTCCGGTGAACAGTTTTCTTTATTTTGATTTCTCAACACCACACTACAGAGAATAATCAGAGATCCCCCCACTAATTAATAGTATACTATTTAACAAAGTTAATTCTTAAACACCAAAGTTATTAGATAGACCACAACTTAACACAGATATGTCACATACAGCTCTTTAGTGGGTCGCCAGGTCCAGATTCAAGTTCAGCTAGAAGCACAAGGATCAACTATTTTCTAAATTTTGATCAACTCCTCGACTTTTTGCATCCCCTCCCCCCCCCCCCCCCCCAGTTATTGACTTCAAAAACGAATAAATCTAATACCGAAATTTAACTACTACTTCATTCCAAGTTCCTAGAGCCAAATTACTCGGATTATGCTGGATGAGTTTTAGTACCTCTATACACTGCAGAGAGTTGATTAACAAATAGTATAGGTTGAATCTCTTTGCAGGCTTGACAGTTCAAAATTCAACCATTGCACCAAGGACTAAAGCTCTTTGACATGGACTTTTGTTGCTCGTTCATATTTGCCTCAACTTCACGCTGGTGCTACTTGCTAATGCTCCTCCTGTGTCTGGTTGCAACCCCATCGATTTTTCGGCCATCGTGATTGTATATTCTATAATGAATCCGATGGATATTGGGGCATTTATAACCATATAACGGTCCATATTGGCAATTATTTTTCCCTAGGAAATTAAGAGCAGCGGACCAAAATACTATGAAGACAATCATCAAACCAGACACCACCAAACAAAGAAAAATAGCATGACTAAAATTGACGAAACAAGCAAGAGTGAAAGAAAACTATTCCACATGAACTAAACTTTTGGATCTGAAAGCAATATATGCCAAACACATTCTACTGTAGTATCATACAATACAAATCAAATGGAACTGGAACAGGAGCACTGTCAACTCTTTAAAACATAAATTAACAGTACCCATTCATAACAACTTGAATCTTAGAGGGTTGATCATGTGACAAGTCTTCAAGAAAAATCTGAAAGTGTAGCACCCAAAAGACAAGTGAAGATAAATAGTAACATTTATTAACCAGCAAACCAAGGTAGAGCTCTCACCATAACTTCCCAAAATGTCAGCATTTAGAGGGAGCATTGTGCAACCAAATCTCAATTTCATAATTCCAACTTCTTGTGGTGAAACGTACGGAAATTGCATTTCAGTTGGTCGGCTCAATACAAGAAATACAAGTACATTATTTCATCAGCTCGTGCTGATAGATAGTGACACGGGAAGTACATTCCTCTTATCGTAAAAATCAAATCAACTCAACTCCAATCCTGTCCCAAGTTATTTGGTGTCTGTCACATGCTTCTTTCGAAAGGCTACTACTTCTACCATGTTACGAATAGATCCATTTGTGATCTATATATTCTTAGTTTAAAACAAATCCATCGAGTCACACACATTTCCACTACACTCATTTAACTGATGATCTTGTTCCTTAGTTGTCTCCCATAAAGCATAGTTAACCCGATAGTTGTCCTATAAATTTTCCTTGTATTTCTAAAATTAAGTGGGTGTATTTAGCAGATCTCTTCCCATGATTAGGGCCAAGAACCTGTCAGCAGAAGCATTATTATATTATAAAAGTTGCCAAGCTAATAAGCATAATAGACTGCATGTGCAACTGAAAGAGGGAAAAATTGACTAGACACCGCTACCTGTTTTCAATCAACAAAACTGTTAATGCCAAGAACTACACGAAACAAAGAGTTATACTTATCTACATCGAATGATACCTTCTTCTTCATAGTCTATAAATTCTCTTCTTGCATGAAAAAGAAAATGGTGGTTAAAATAAGCTAATTAGCTGGTATCGAGCCCAAATATATGCAGTATTAAGCATGTCATTGACAAAGAAGCAAAAGCAGCAGTCCCAGTACTAATAAACAGGAGCTGAGTCAGCTACATAGCTTGCGCAAGGAATCCCCTCTGCAAACTCTGATTTGTTGTAGGTTGAGCCTTGGCCCTTATCTTCGCGGTTACTATAGGTTGAGCCTTGCCCCTTTTCTCCGCTGTTACTTTCACAAATAGTCGAGTATTATCGAAGATGCTGCTATGTCCACTTGAGTTAAACCATATTCATTGTCCTCAATTCTTCCACCTCTGACTGAGACCCAGAGCTTACACCAGTCTCTTTACCTGCAAAACTTTCCTGAGATGGCAAGCATCTGTCATACACCTCAGTTTTGACATCAGATGCATTGTCTCTAGACATTGGCATACCCAATCTTCTCTTCTTGTGCTGTTTTTCAGACAAGCACCCATCAAGTACAACATTACAGTCTATTCCCTCGGTTTCATGCTCTGTCTTCAACATTTTACATTGGCGCTTAATATTCTGCAGTGGAATTTGCTCTTCCATTCTTTCTGTGCTCAATCTATCCTTTGGATCCTTTTCATATTGAGATTCCTCTTCCTTCTCAACCTGGATAATAATGTGAAGATTATCATTACGATTTTTTATAAATACTTGACGCCCTCTCCTTTTCTTCTCTAGAAACCTTTCTGTAACGTTTTTCAAGTATTTATCCACCTTGGCATTGACTTCCTCATCTTGCGCACAGCCTTTTGCAAAACTCAATCGAGAAAACACACTACGCCTCTTGTTCAAAGAAATATTCACATTTTCCTTTGTACTGTCTTTGGCTTTCCATATCTTCGTCCAATTGTCATGCCTCTGATGCAACTTTTCCATAATTTCTGGGACAGATTTATCAACTTTGGAATTCTCTTCATTCTTTGTTACAGCAGCTTTTGAAATCAAATTCATACGAGAAAATACACTAGTTCGTCTGTTTGGAGTATCAGAATACAGACTCTTGATCCCCAGATGGTTCTCACTCTCATGGACATGTCCATTGCACAGATCCCTGTCTGGACTGAATAAGGCAGCTGACAGTTTTGAATCCCTAGGTCCAAAAGGAGTGGGACTTAAGCATCCTTCAAAGAAAGATAAATCTTCACAACAATCAGAAGTAGCAGAATCCATGTGGTTTTCTTCTAAATCCCCTGACTTAGGGAAAATAATACCAGTCTCTGCAGAGTCAGTATTTTCAGGGGAAGATAATGGTATATAGTCCCCAAGGCTTGTTGAAGCATTGTAAGAAGAAATATCAGCATTCTCTTGCTCTTTTTGCGAGGGGTCTAACTTATTTCCTGACAGAGACAAGTCATGTGGAGCACCTATAGAACGAATAGCAATTTTACCTACCGAGGTAAACCCATTGCTGGCTCCAGACAATGTCTGGTGAAACTTAGATGTCCCTGCATCGAGTGAGGAGACTACTACAGATTGTAACCTTGGTTGACTTACATCCATGGAATTCACCTTTTCGAGACACTGTCTTCCAGAATTGACCAAGGGAATTACATTATCTGAATACTTAGACCTCTCTTTCTTGTCATTCTTTCTCCTCAGAGATTTCTGCACTCGAACCTTTTTAGAATCAAACAACAGCAGGAGCCTGTGAACCTGCAAACTCAACTTATGTGAACATTTAGACTACTTTTATTAACATATCTTTTTCTCTTTTTGGGTTATGTTCACAGTTAATAACAAACGGTTATTACTCAAACTCAACATATTCATAGTTCAGTTCTATCACATTTGCAGTCCACCATATGGACATTGTGCAATAGTCAACTGTATCTCTTTTTAAAAAAAATGACGGGGCTCAATTCTTGGCCTGTTTTGGAATGCAGTGGTTGAGCCAAACGGAAGCAATTTTATATTACTATAACAAACTGAACTATTATCTGGGTATAAAAAAGAATATTTGCTAAGCTCAAGCGTTTAAATAATTAAAAGAAGTGGGAAAGAGCAGACCTGATCTTTAGAAAGACCAAAGTTGAACTTGTATGCGGTAAAGTAGTTCTCTCCAATTGCATCACGGAACTCACGTTCGGACAGAGGATAACAATTCCAAAGCACAGTAAATCGGACCTAAATGGAAGTAAGATGCATGGTAGGCATACGAATGTTTACCAAGGGGAGGATATTACATTCGAAAGAAACAATATTCGCATAAATTCAGAAAAAAGAAAGAAAGTAGGTACATAACTTAAAAAGTTTCAGCCTAACTCAGCTAACTAATGAAGTCTGAAAGAAAATTATGGAATAAGACAGACACTTTCAAATTGGTACCTGTGCAGTGAATAGCTTTCCTGATGAACGATATGCATGTGGTACAATGTCTATTGCACCATCTGAAATGGCCTGAAAAACCCCATAAAGTTTTCTCTGCTCGTATTCAAAAAGAAACAAAATCATTCCAGCTTTGACATTCTTCACAAAATTACCAAAAGCAGATGGAAGGCCAAGGAGTTTCCTCTCGAAACATTCTTTTATTGTATTTCTGTTTGACATGAAGATCGCGCCAAAGTCGGGAACATTTCCGGAAACAGTCTTCATCCAAACATTTGATGCCATGGCTATCCCCGTGATCAAGGTGCTCCCTACAATGGGAGAAATGACATTGTGAAAATTTCCCAACTATAAATAGCGCAGAACAAATTTGAAATTGCAAACAGAAACATTTTTTTTCCTTCTCAAGAAAAGATATTGATTGCAGGGAGATAAGGTACAATTCATTAGAGAGTTTACAACACTTCACAAATATGAAGATTAAAATTAATAAACAAAATCAATCCTGATAGTTTTCGCATAAAGCAATAGAATGAAAACTGAGGCAGCTTGGATGTACTAGGATAGCATGTAATGTAAACAGAAAGTTTTGCCAGTCAATACTTAGAGAATTTTCAGAAACAAACCACCTATAACATGACATAAAATTCAAGATTTAGTCTCACAAAGAAAAATATTGAATGAGTCAAATTCGTCACATGTGGTAGCATACACATTATAGAATTACACGACCACATTTTATGACTCAACATAACTATATGTATTGATGATGCTAAAAATTGGTAAGAGTAAAGTAGAGCTGATTAAGGAGAAAGAGAGAGACTATTTTTTTGTATGTGGTTCGGCCCTGTTAATGAAGGAACCTACATCCACGACTGTGTCTGAGCAAGTTCACTATACTGTAAAAGAGTCGGGGGCCTGTGGTGAACCAACAAGTCTGGAGCTACCGTAGGCCGGCCGGGCATGTTGATGAATGCTATAAAGGTGCTGTGTAGACTGAAAAGTCGGCCCCTTCAATGGGGGGTGAGAGGTCTCTTTTATAGATGTAAGAGATCTACTCGTACATGGATAAGGAAATATAATCCAATTAGGACGTAATTGACACCAATCAAGTAAGTTTCCTAATTGTATTAGGATTGATTGACATTAATTGTGGGGGTTTCCTAATTGGATTAGGAAATAGTTTGCACTTTCCATTAGTCTTCTAGCTTGAGTAGGAAACTGCCCGGAATGCTCGGGATCATGCCTGTGGACCCGGATGAGTTGTTCCCGCGGTGGGATGTGCCTGTGCGGTCTTCCCGACCTGTTGGCCGGGTCGTGGATGAACCGCTCGGGAGGCATCAGGTGGACCAAACCGCTCGGGATGATGCTTGTCAGTAGTTGCAGAATAGAATCGCTCGGGCATGGGCTAATTTTGGGTGTATCATGTATGGAAATTTAGTACTCTTTTAGGTTGTCACAACAATTGAGTCGCAAAGTGATAAATATTAATACCAACTCAATCAAAGCATTGCTAAAGCATCTGTTAGTTAGCCCTCATAATCCAGCCTCCAAAAGTCCACGGCAAGGTTCTGAAACTTCCTAAATCACTTCCAAAAAATCAACATCAATTTGCAAAAATTAAACCTATGTTGTTCTAAAAGCAGTGAAGGTAATCAAATCAATTTAATAATAGATAGACAAAGGTGCAGGTCCCCTACGAGGGTGGCATTAATTGAATCAAGCAAAGCAGTATAATACCAGTTGGAACCTTGCCCTTGCCCTGCCTAGGCCGTTGAAGGTAAAACACAGCAAAGAATAAGAATTGATTCTAATAAGGCCTAAACTATGTCAAGTGGATACTTCAACGCGTGCTGACTATGAAATACCCAATTTGAACATGAGAGGTGACGTTATGGGTATGGCAAATGTATAGAAGAGACCTCCTGTCCTATGAAGAGAAAAGGATATAAATTACATGTTTCTAAAAGAGCCCTGCGTTAAGTTCTTATGAGAGTTCAACAAGATAAACAAATAAAAGCTAAAGTTCAAGAGAAGAAGCCCTTCTTTACCTTCTCAATCTGTGCCGACTCCCCATCTACATGAAGAATGAGAGAACTACCATGTATAAACAATAATATTCAATTTGCCCTACCATAATTACATATACATTAAGTGGATACTGAATACAGATAAATAACGACTAATACTATGTTCCCAAACTAAGATACACACACACACACACACACACACACACACATGAAGGTGGATACAGATAAATCAGTGATGACCATGTTCCCAAAAATTTGGAAACTAGAGAAAACTGAACGCAGGACACAAACTTTGCACCCAATTGAGCACAATATTGCGTAAAAGCCAACATACCATGCACACATCCAGTTATAATGATTTGGCTTGAATTTAAAGCGCCAGCTAAGGATATAACAAAGGTTGTGACTTTCCAAATTCAATTGAAATCTACATCACTGAGTGAGAGGAATAATAAGTTCAAGATATTTACTGCTATTTCTGGACTATGGATGCTAAATTCAAATCAAAAAGCTCAGAGTTCACTAAAGGATGTGCCTTTAAAGATTTGATGTTTGACTAAGATAAATAGTACTGGATTTTAAATATGATAGAAGAATCTTTACAATCATTAAATATTACAATTTACATATAGAACTTATATAGAGCTCAAGGGTGCAGTGGGGACAAAAGGCAAAATTGCGTGAAGGCGGCTGTGTTGGCACGTATAACACTGGATAACGGAGCTGTAAGCAAGTAAACTCCACTAAGACATAATTAGAACTTTCCAGATAAGTGAACTTGACTAGGCTAAGAACAACATTGGCCTCATTTTAGGTGGACTACTAAGCTAAGAATAACATTGGCCTCATTTTAGGTGGACTACTAAGCTAATAATAACATTGGCCTCATTTTAGGTGGACTACTAAGCTAATAATAACATTGGCCTCGTTCTAGGTGGACTAGGTCTATAGCAGAAAAATATAAGAATATAAACTAATCAGCATCCTTAAAGTAAGGGATTATTACACCAACACCCATAAAATTGTAGCCCAAAAATCGTATAACACCCTTAAACTAAAATACACATTCAAGTTGACTCGCCTAAACAGTTTTAAAGGCAAAGAACTAACATTCCATTATACCTTCCCTCAAATTTCTCACCTAATTTCAAGATGTAACTCATAAACCCTCATCTCTTTCTATTTCTTCCCCTTCCTTCCTCTCTGAATCTGTCAGCAACGTTAAAGGAGAGAGAGTTGTCGCACTACCATTCTCCTGCCTCACAGTCATTGGACCACCATCTTCAAATTACACCACAACAATTAAATAATTAAGGGCCCCAAGTCAGAATTTCAGTTAAATTGATTACATCCACAAGCCACCATTACAAAAAGGACCAACGGTCGTCCCGCTTACGCATGGTGATGGGAGAGGAAGACTGGAAAGTGGAAACATATGTAACCTTTGGCATCTTCTAGTCAAACCTGTGATCTCTCTCACTTGTCGGCACGAGCTTTACAATTGCATCAAACAAGCCACCATCACAACCATACCACAGTTTCTTCCATTTTTGCTCTCTCTCTCTCTCTCTCTCTCTCTCTCTCTCTCTCAAGCAACTAAATTACAAACCAATAGCATCTCACAAGGGTCTGAATAAGGTTTCATGGTCCTGGAATAAAAACAAATTGAAGAAACATGGCACAAATAACGGATGTAAAAGTTACATGTCACACACTTGTATGCACATCTATATGTACATATAAATGTAGAGGCAAACACATCACACACACACACATGCACTCTTTCAGCTAATAATCGATATCAGAATATGCAACTATAACAACTAAATTCCTGACAATTAAATAAATAAAGGGCAGCAAAATGCACAAGGGGCCCACCACTACAGGCCTTTTTGGAGAGTTTGATAATCTCAAGTAGAGAACATGTCCATCCAGAGTCTAGTCATTCCGCTCTTTTTCTAGAATATACACACATATTATAATACTAAATGGAACCAAAACTCACTAATATCAAAGGATATCATGTCTTCTTTACATGATGTACAATCATTTTGGCTTTCCTCATATCAACTTAGAACTTCGATCTTCAATGCAAATGACTAAACTCTCAATAACATTTGCATTAACGCTCTGTTTGTTTTGATATAAAATGTTTTTTTCCGAAAAATGCTTTCATGTACTAATTATAAGGTGTAAGTATTTTCCGGAAAACATTTTACATCAAAACAAACGGAGCGTAAATTTATAAAGTTTTTTCAACAGCAACATTAAAATATTAGCTGAGTTCCGCAGTATTTCCATAATGGCTAAACTAACAACTTTCAAAACATACATATCAGAGTCACACGCACATTGTTTATATGCATGGATTAATGTATTATCCGACCATCACTACTCGCCCAGCTCATCATATTAAAAAAAAAAAAAAAAAGGAACGAAGCATAATAGTGAATTAACACTGTAGAGAAGAACCAAACCACCTTTACAGTACACTACTCAATGATGATCAGACCAAACAGAGAGATGCATTACCACAAGAGATGGTGAATGCTAATAATATCTATCCATGGCATACACGATTACGAATACAACCACACACAGTTTATATATACTACGCCTACGTCGCTGAAAATTGATTGATTGATTGATTAAATTAATCAACAAGAAATGGATTGTATTTACTATTTATTACTGGAGTAGTATTACGTGAGCTTCGATGATTACCTATTTAGCAATTTTTCCTCAGAAGAAGAAATGCGTTGAAAACCCTAGGGTAGAGGGGGTGGGGGATCATTTGCAACGCTCTCCTCTCTTCTCTCTAGTGTTTATGCACCTAAAAAAACAAGAACTCAACCACCTCACTCTCCCTCCTCCTCCTCCTATTTGTTGGACTAAATTATCCTTGCTCTGCCGTACGTGGCGTCGATTCGGTATTACCAATAAATTAACATTATGCAGAGATGCTTTTCCAATAAGTGCTTTCGTAGCTCAGTTGGTTAGAGCACCCGTTTAGTAAGCGGGAGGTCTTGAGTTCAACTCTCAACGAAAGCAAGATTTTATTCCTTTTTTTTTTTTGCAGTTACACTTGAACCATGTTAAAAACAAAACCAATTTCATTCATCAATAGCAGTGTGCTTCATGTTTGGACACCAGTTGAAAATTGTAGCAGAATCTTGAAACAAAACTTTTGGTTTCTCAGCAAAATGTGATTATCAGGACTGATTCCAATATCTATTCTGGCAAAAATTTCCATTAACAAATCACACTCATATTCTGTGCACTGACATGTGAAGATCCTTACAATCTGTATCTCTTAAATATATGCTAATTACCTAAATTGCTTGAATGAAAGTATAATCTTTGAGATGTTTATGTTTATTCCACCTTCCAAGAGCATTGCTATTTATTATCCCAAATTTGGGAACATATATATATATATATATATATATATCATTACACTTGCTTATTCCAAACTTTATGTTAAAAGGAAGCTTATCCCAATTCTTTGAGACTACTATCCTATTGTTGGGCTAGCAAGGTTAAGGAAAAAAAGACCCTTTGAGGCATTATACATTTATTAGTCGTGGTCGTAGTTGCTATTAAATTTAATTTTTTTTGCATTGCTTCCTTGATTGATTTAAGCCAATCTAAATTAATTAAAGATGGTCTTATCAAAGGTTCCAATTGATTTTGCCATTCTGAAGTTTTAAAATGGGCAGTCCAGAAAGAGACAAGGCTTATAATTATTATGAGTCCTAATGAAAAGATCCCTAAGCGAGACAGAGAAGACTCTCAAACCAAAAGTTAGTTCCAAACTATAAAAATCAACTTGAGGTTAATAAAGTCATGCCTAACAAATGACAATATTACACTTGCAGGCTGCTAACAAGTCTGGCAAAAGATGGCATCATATTCTTATTATTACCATATATGTGTATAAATAAATTAATGTGTTAATTAATTAGTGCATGTCGAACAAACAAGGATAAATAGAAAAAATAAAAATAAAAAAGAGAGAAAAAGGGAGGTCATGAAAGAGATGTGGTAGTAGAACTACAAGGAGGAGAAGAATAAGGATCAGGACATTAGGTTTCACAAGTAGACTTTTGTTTCCAACAGTTGGGAGGGTTGCATGCCCAGCCTAATTTCAGACAACACCAGCTAGCAAAGCATGGACCTATATATCTGTGCACTTCATGAGCTTGCAGATATCCAGTTTTAGCTTCTCCCCATTTTTTTTTTTCCGGGAAAATGGTTAATTAAAGAAGAAAAAATGCCCAGCAGCACTTACAAAAATTCAAGGGCATACCCCCAGGATATACAAATGAGCTTAAACCATACAAAGAAAAGCAATGCAACAACTTGGGATGAGCTACTTTCTAAGGCCTAAAGCAGAGAAAGGAGCCCATCCCCACTAAGCTAACAGCAGGAAACAGAAAAGTATGGACATATTAAGAGTATTTCCCTATAGGGATTTTCTTCGTTGTTCTTTTCTTTTTCCAACCATGTTTGCCTGTGTTGGAACTGAACTTACTGGAGGAAATCAATAAGTTGTCGTCTCTATTATCTACAAAATTATAACCTTCCAAATCCTCCTCTGAAAGCTATTAGCTTGAGCAACTTCAACATTAGCAATCTTACCATCAAGCACATGACTTGTCTCTATATGTGTCATACTTGTTTCATCTTCTCTTACATATAATAAGGCTTGAAGTCCTTAATGATGACGAGCTTGTCTCTACCTTCTCTGCTGCTGAAATTAATATTGCCATCTTAATTTTCGTACATGAAACCAAAAATTGTTAGTACTGTTAAAAAAAAAAAAAAACAAAAAAACAATATAAGATTGTATGGCTAGAAAATAAATCCTAGCATGTTAGTATAGAGACTTTCTGCAGATAACATATGTACAATTAGCCAATAGTACCCATACTCGCATGCATGAGCAGCGAAGAGTGCAATTAAGGAAGTACATACAAAGTAAAGAAGCACCACAAAACTGAAATTAGCAGTGGCCATAGATTTATGATGATACTTCTGGCTGGGATTCAATATGTATAATGTTCTTATTATATACTACAAAAATGTTGAATTGCAAATTTGGTAGCAATCTTGCAGTAGTACTGTAGTAGTAATACGTGTGGCATCTCTCTCTCTCTCTCTCTCTCTCTCTCTGGTAGGTAATCAAAATGTATACAAGGCTCCAAAGTTCATGAATCTACTTATTCCGTCCATGTGGGCGAAAAATAAATCGGGCTTCCTTTTTCTCTCTTTTTTCTTTTTTTGTTGGTTAGGACAATATTGAGTTTCCCTTTATTCTGACTCATTCCTCATTGAGTTTTCTTTTGTTTCATGTCAGGTTCATGGATTGTGAAGGAAAATAGAGGGGAAAGGTTTTCCTTCCGGTTTCCCTTTCCCCTGTCTTTTCCCTCATAAAAGAAAAGAAACCATTGAGGAAAACTTTTCCTTTGCTTTGTTCGTAAGGAAAACGAAGAGAAAAATTGGAATTAAAAGAGAATAAGTTCATAAATAAATTGAAAATTCTGAATGACGTGAATCATTTCCCTTCCTTTATTCACATGTTACAATTATATTTTAGAAATATTTAATATTTGATGTTATTTAAGCATGAATGAATGATTAAAAAAAAAAAAAAAAACACATAGGAAAACACAATGGAAAACATGAGGGAACTAATTTTCCTTTTTGTTTCCTTTCCCTTTTCTTTTCCCTCACGAAATCTATGAACCAAACAAAGCAAGCCTTATTGAGTAATATGTCATTGTTTTGCAGTCCAAGTCAATAGGGCTGGTTTTCACTCGAAACATGACGAGATAATGTGTTCTTTTTCTTTTTTCTCTCACTACAAGAAGAGAAGGGGGTTGGGGTTGAACACTCGACCTATGTAATGGAGAGGCCTAAGACCCAACTCGGCGCTAAACGAGCTATACTCACTTTGCACATGATGAGATAATAAAATTGTACTAACATTTACGAAGTTGTGGGCCTCAAAAGGTTTGAGGATTTAGCATGGGCCTTCTATTCCTTCTTTGGTCACAAGAGTTTTTACATAGGAATTGTGCGATGCTATGCCTAAAAGTCCTCCTTGGGACTTTTTTTGGTTCCTGGATTTTGTGGGGGGGAAATAAAAGTGAAAGAAAAACAAGAAGGAAAACAATATCTTGTGTTTTCCCTTGTATTTTTCTTCATTCTTAAAAGTTAAACCAACATAAAATAAAAAATTTAAATTTGTAGAATATAAATTTAATATATGAATTGAAAAAGGGAAATACTTCACAACATTCAAAGCTTCTAATTTTTTTCTCAACTTATACTCTTTTCTTCCCTTTTTTTTTCTTCATTTTTTTCCGTTTTAACCAAACAAAGTAAAATATTTTCCTCTATGTTTTCTTTTCTTTTCCCTTACTAATTTTAAGAACCAAATAAAGCCTTGAAGACTAGGGACATTCAAAGGTGCTTTAATTCATTTTCTTCCGTGTATAAATCGATAGTACTGCACATCTGGTATCTACCTCTTACGGATTAATGGATACTAGTGAACTTATCCACCAGATTATGCACTCTTTGAATGGGGATCAATTTTCTTTGGTTGACCAATACATTCCATAAAAAACAAAAAAAAAAAAAAACAAAAAACAAAAAACAAAATTAGGCAAAAGTCTCTAGAAGTAACTGTCTAGAGTTTAGAGTCCAAGTTGATTCTTAATTTGTTAAAAAGTTCCTCAAAGATCGAGTTAAGTGAAATTTCACATAATTTTCACGTATGCCAAGTGAAATTTCACTTAATATTTTTGGTATGGAGGACCTTTCCTTGATCAAGAATCTTAATTTCCTCAACTCTAAAAAATATTTATCATAATGTCCTTTTCACTAGTTGTCCCATAGAAAAAAAATTGTAAAGCACCAATCTCAAATATGGCTGTATACAATGATCATTGGTTGGTTTAACCACAAGGGGTTAAATCCATCAACCTCAAAGAGTCAACAAAATTGTAGGTGAAATTCCCATATGGTATTTCCTCATTCTAAAAAATGCGGCTGTATACAATGGTCATTGTTTGGTTTAACCTTAAACCACAAAGGAACCTCAAGATCGAGTCAACAAAATTGTAATTCCCATATGGTATTTCCTCATTATCTAAAATATGGCCATATACAATGATCAGTAATTAATTAGTGGGTTTAACCACAAGAAGTTGTAAGTCCATCAACCTCAAGATCCAGTCAAACAATATTGTAATTCCTAGATGGTACATATTTCCTCATTCTCTAAAATGTGGGGGCAGAGGAAGAATAGTTTTTTGATACCTTTTTTTGTCTAGTAGTAAGTGGGGGAGTATCACCTACCCACTAGCAACATTTTTCAATATGGCTAAATGTGCTTAATTTTTTTTTTTTTTTTTTTAAAGTCTACCTGCAAACTGTTTTTCAAACAAAGTTAGATGGATATAAAACAAAATATCCATCTTACATCATGAGAACGACCTATTTGTATCGACTATAATAGTAGGAGAGAAATGCCTAGTACTCAAATGTATATCTAATTTCTCAATCCTTTACTTTAATTGTTGTGTGTTTTTTGGAAATAATTAATTGGAATTTGACTGATCAGATACTAAAATTGTCATGAGGTGAGGAAGGCCACATTGGAAAATAAGCCATGCCCCCGCCCTGCTCAATTTCAGGCCTCAAAACCATCTCAATATCGCTGGCATTCTCATTTGATGGATTGACAATAATATCATCAGTACTACTTGTTGGTAATTGATGATCTAGTCCGAGCTCATTTTCCAAGTTTCTCAACCACTTCTTGAATTCGTCGTCCCTATCATATTCAATCCTTGAACTTTCATGAGAAGTCTGGAGCTTTGGTGGTTGGGTCTCAGTACCGGACTCTAAACAAATATCCAAGGTGTCTAACAAGTTCCAAAAATCAGTATCAGACTCCTCCGATGGAATTTCAATCACTTCTTTCAAAATGTCACAAGGCCCTCCATAATCGAATAATGGAGTACTCATCATCATCTCTACTCCTGTTGTAGACCTTGAAACATCGACTTGATTAATGGAGTTTGAGAAGTGAGAAGAAATGGAGGGAGGTGAATTTGATGCTTCTTTAATTATAAGTTCATCGGTTAGACAGCTTAGTGTTGATGATACTTCTGTAGTACTGTGATCTTGTTTCTTTTCCAACGCTTCCTTGTCGCATACTTTGCTTGTCCTATAATTTGTTAAAGAGCCAGCTTGACCCTCTTGATCATCTTCAAGTCCATTTCCTATCTCTTGGTTATCATATGACATTAATGAACTTGATGAACTAGTAGAGTTCATACAAGTACTACTGTCCTTTGATGTTTGATCTCCATGAGAATTAATATTGGCACCTTTCTTAACCAATCTTTTCTTCAAATGAGTATTCCACACGTTTTTAATCTCATTATCGGTTCTTCCTGGGAATTGAGATGCAATTTTTGACCATCTGTAGTGAAATTCGTCATAATTTATTCGAGTAACTGTATATAAGTGGATAACTAATAAAACTTAATTAAAAAAAATAAGAAAAATTATTAAGAACGTTCAACTAATGTACGTAGATATATATATATATATATATATTTAAAAGTAGAGTCCTACTTGTTGCCCAACTTTTTATGAAGTTTAATTATGGTATCCTCTTCTTCTGGGCTGAAGTTTCCTCGCTTGACATCTGGCCTTAGGTAATTAATCCATCTCAATCGACAACTCTTACCACATCGCAACAACCCTACACAAACAAACAAAAAATAAAAAAAATTGTCAACTTGATTTGTTTTTAGTCATATATAGTAGGTTTAATTTACATTTCTTTGCAATCTAGATTTTCAAATCATTATTTAATTTACTTGTTTTTCCAAGATTGAGTGCTTTGAAAAACTTGTTCAGCACAGAAGTTGCTTCTATTTAAGTGCCTAGTACTACTGAGTCAACTGGCAACAAGTTGAAGGTCTAATGTGGAAAAAGATTGGATTATTATATACATCCCTTGAAGATCGACATATGTCTCAATTCTTTAATTAAGCTAATTTAGTACTTCCATTGAAAACAAAGAAGCAAAACATGAAGAAGTACCTGTAATTCGGAAATAGTTAGGTAAAAAGAAATAAAGTATCAGTGTTAATGATTTTCTCTTATCGTGTGGTAGCATGTCACACTAAAGTGTTTAGCCCCTAGATGCGCCTATAGAAACAATGAAATATAAATTTGAGAATCACAACATTGTTCTTTTGTAATAATTATAACATAATGTCATTATTTAATATATGTTCCCAAAAACATATACTATTTATATTGGTGTCAAAGTTGATTCCCATTTGATGTGATGGTGGGCCACATTTATTTATAGAGGGACCACTTGAATTTTATTTATTTATTACAATGGAGAGAAAAGATTCAAAACTACGTCTAAATCGTAAGGTAGTGGGTGTCAGCCAAACCAGATCAAAATCGTGGACCACATGAGTTTTTTAGTTATAAAAGTTATTTTAATTAAGTGATCTTACTGCCTTTATCATTTTGTGTCTTCAGAATTATTATTAGTTTTGTTTCGTTTGTGGAAATAAATCTACGAAATCGGGAAAATGAAAAAAATAAAGGTTTGATTGTTAATGCCTTAAATTGCATTGTTTTTTTTTTTTTTTCCCCTTATTGAGATAAACATCGCATGGTAACAATACTAATGGTTGAAGCAAAAATTAAATCTCCTATCAGCAGTAAGGGAGTACATATATGTGACTTGAATGCTATATATAAGCCTATAATATATCATCAACACAGCTGGGATTTGTCGCAGAAATTTTTTGTAGTGTTTAGTGACAAAGGCACAAATTATATAAACATTAATTGGAAGAATTAGCCAATGGCATAATTAATTAACAAAGTGGACGTGCAATGTGCGAATATATGGTATGTAGTATATGGAAGGGTACGTACCAGCTTGTTTAGGAAGAGAGCGCCAGTTGTCATGTCCATGCTTCTGAATAAAGGTAATAAGCCTCAAGTCCTCTGCAGGACTCCATGGACCCTTCTTAACCTTACTCTTGTCACAGCAAGGTGCACGCCCTCCACCCATCTCTCTCTCTCTCTCTCTCTCTCTCTCTCTCTCTCTCTCTCTCTCTCTCTCTCTTTCTGACAATTAGTACTCAACCTATTTTCAACTCTAACATTCTTCTCAACTTACATGGTGGTAGCTTAGTCACAACAAATTCTCTCTATATATAGGCCCCATACACACACACACACACACACACACACACACACACACACAGAGAGAGAGAGAGAGAGAGAGAGAGAGAGAGAGAGAGAGAGAGAGAGAGAGAGAGAGAGAGAGAGAGAGAGAGAGAGAGAGAGAGAGAGACGGTCATCCAACAAGGGCCATGCCATGATTTTCTACGCAATCATAATGGAATATAGGTGAAAAAAGAGACCTCATAAATTATTTAATAAAAAAAAAAAAAACTAATTCACACTCCGTAGTCACATCACTCAGAGAAAATGTTACAGGTCTGTCCAAGTTGGTATATTATCTGGCTAGCTAACCCATATTAAGTATTTATTATAATTCTCAATAGCCTCAAGATCTCATAAAGCTTTCACCATATCAGTCTGTACGTGTTGGTACTCCATCACAGCCGTTGGTATTTACAACAACAAAAAAACAGAGTTTTCATCATTCACAACCTTTTATGATGTCATAATCCTCCCAAATCAATTCAGCATAATAATATAAGTCTCTCACTACTTTGTTTCACCACAATAGTGAAAATAATAAACCCAATTTCCCATTTTGCTCATCTCCATAATGGAATATTAAAGTCATCTTTAAGGAGTTCCTTCCTAACCCCTTATATATAAACACCCCTGCTTTTGTACCTTAGCCCCCAATTAATTAGCTAGTTACTATTATTCCTCACGAATTGAGAATTCCACCTTGCCATTGGTGAAGGTGCAATAAGATTTTCTTTTTCTTTTTGAGAAATGCTATAGGATTTAATTTTTCCTCTGATATAGATGGCTTTAGGGGAGAGCATTTTTGCTCATCCAGACTTTCAATGGGTGATGTACGTGTGTCCTATTTCAGTAATTATATTAAGAATAAAGGGGCAAAATGAGAAAAGAATTGGGACACACATCAGCAAAAATGCTCTTGCTTTAAGGGAACATGAGAGGATTTTGCCAATTTGTAGATATTAGTACCCGTTTAGTTAATGGATTCTTAGAGTGGATTTTGATTCTACCCTAAGAATCTAAGATTATTAGTCATCTTAATATTTTACTTTGTTTTGCTTTATAGATTATTTACACAATTGTGAGCCCTACTGGATTTAGAGTCCTCCCAAAGATGAAAAATACGGTAGATTCCCATTGCAACCTATACATGCATCTTACATGAATGGATTATGACAACTCTACTCTATGCAGAAACATTCTGTTGGAAACCATACTCAAAGTACTGAATTTCAAAAATAGAAAATATAGAAAACATTTCCTCAATAAAATCAAATTCTGGATCTGTGTTATATATATATATATATATATATATATATGTGTGTGTGTGTGTGTGTCTGAAAAGGGACTTCAAGCAACGCTCATTACCAAAGTTTGAAACCCGCTGTGGCTTGACTTGGCCGGACAAAATCCAAGAATAGCACTAGATGAAAAGCAAATTTAACATTTTTGTCCTACTTTTATAAGACGTATCATAACACTTTCAAACCTTTGATTGAGAATAATCAACTTATAGCCTTCCTCCTTACAAAAAATGTGTATATAATCGTAGGTTTTTCATTAAAGGATCAAGTTCGTTTTCTTATTAATTCTGTCATATTGAGGTTAATTATCAATGACAATTAAAGGTTAGAATTGTCTTTGTTGGGTAATAGCAATAAGAATTGAGCCATTTTTATCACACACCGTTACAGGCCATGCCACCATTCTAGCTAGCATGCTAAAATAACAAGTCCCACATGCAATTTACTACTACTAATTAAACAAATACTAGTACAATTAAGCTGATAATAATAAAAGAATCTCCCATATAGCCCACTACATGATGTCAAAGAATGAAATGAAATTCAGTTGTTAATTGTCAAATGTTTTTAAAAGAAAGTGCTATATGTTGTGAGGTTCATGGCGTGCATGTCCAAGGTTGCGGCTATGTCCATTTCAAAACACTACCAAATTAATGAAAACTTTGCCAAGTCTAGTTAGTGATTTAGGTCACCCGCCAAGTTAGTGCGTTTTGAATATTATAAACATTCACACATTACACTTACATACTCAACACACACACACACACACACATTTTTATATATATATATATATTAAACTATGTGTAAATATGCCAAACCCCTGCACCATGCAATCCTATCAGTCTCACTAGTCTAAGCCACTTGAAAGGACATACGACTAATATACTAATTAATATCTCTCTAAGTCATATGTTTGGGAAACCAACAATAACAGCTTTTACCATTTGGTACCTAATTTTGACATATCTTTCTTTTGGGCTAGTAGAGTCTCACTTACCATTGATGACTTTTTATGACTGAACTGGTCAAAGCAGAGAGATTTGTAGAGAGAGAGAGAGAGAGAGAGAGAGAGAGAGAGAGAGGATTGCATGTGCATGACGATTGTCTTATGGTTGATCTACTGTGGTGCCAAGTGTTATGCTCTAAATCAAACTCCATTCATGAAGGCTTGACAAATAAGGACCTTTTTAAAATGCACGGATGGGTATGTACTATGTGGCACTTGTTTCAAGAATTTTAACTAAGACAATTCACATGCATGAAATGGTTTTGGTTTATAGGTTCGTGAACTTAAAAGCCACAATTACTTTGAAGTTTTGTATATATATATATATATATATATTTGAACTTAATTGGGGACCGTCTAGCCATGCCTACCGTTTACCAATACTCTGTTAGGAATGGTGACATTTGTCAATGGAGCTTACAAGTTTTTCTTGAAGAATATAAATTCAAATTGAGGACTACAAGTCTACAAGTAACTAATTCAAAGGTGAAAATTTTTCCATGTGTCCACACAGTGTGTGTCTACCTTTTTTTTTTTTTTTTTTGGTAATGAATGGGCATAGCGGCATGATTTGTGAGTTAGTGACTTGATGATGCCTACTGTGTTTTATAGAATATATACATTTATACGATGCAAGTGATGTAATGTAATTATGTAAGGTACCATTGGACCACACACACACACGTATATTCAATGCTTGTTTTTGTTTGGGGCTGTTTGGGATTACTTAGGCTTAGTTTGGCCCCACGTGGTGCTTCTCCTTTTTTAAAGCTCAATTTCATGTTAATTCATTTGGTAATTAGTTTATGAGCTTTGTAAAAATTGAACTTAGGGCTTTTTTGCGGGGAGCTTTTAAAAGCTCTAAAATGGAGCTTTTAAAAGCTCATGGTTGCTTTTTGGTTTCATACTGTCTTTTTGAAGAGTAGTGTGTCACTTGTATAAAACTATCAAACAATTTAGTAATAAATTTCATAAGCTCTTTTTAAAAAACCACATGGGGGCCAAACTAAGCCCTAAAACTAGCTGAGAGAAATTATTGAAACAAGTTAAAGAATTAAAAATACTTAATTACATAGATGGAGAGTGCTAATAAAGGAAATAAAAACAAAACACACAAAAAAAAAAAAAAAATCAATTATGCAACATGTGTGTATATGTATATGTATAGACGTGTGAGTTTTATTTTGGAAAATTGATCAAAGATTTAATTTTAATTTATGCATATGTAGATATGCAAAATGATTGTTGATAGTTTCCTTATTATCTAGCTGTCAATTAGATTTTAATGAATAGTTTTAAATAAGAAAGATAAGATTTAAGGCTATGTTTGGTAGACCGGAATGATCCTTGCAATGGAATAATCATTCATGAGTTCATTTTATTCTCATGTTTGTTACCACCAAATCGGTTGGAATGACCATTCTAAAAGTAATCATTCATTCCAAAAACCTAAGAAATGAGATTTCATTCCAATGGAATGAACTAGTAAGGAGATAATATCCATCTTCTCCACTTTCCTTGTTTTCATCTTTCCTATAATAAAACAAATTATTACCTTTTTTGTTAATATTTAATTTAAATTCAATATTAACTCTATAAATTAGGATGTTATTTTAAAATAGAAATTATTGTATGTCATTTCATTCCTAGTTACAACCACACATGTGAATGAAATTCTTATTTCTATTCTATTCCGTCTTCATTCCATTATTGAATTTCATTCCATTCCTACCTTATTCAATTGCAGGAGATGCATATAGTTTTAGAAGAAGGGATTAATTCCATATTAGATAAAGATTCAAGATAGAAAATTAAAATAAAAAATGATTAAAAGTTGAGAAAAATCACAGAGCTGTCATATGACAAGCTTCTGATTCCACTTTATAATATATTATATATATATATATATATATATTAGATTAGATGGGATGTGGTTTAGGGCCAAAGCCTAAAATTACATGGTTTTTACTAAGATTAATTAGTACTATTATGACAAAAATAAATAAATAAATAAATAAATAAATTAAGATAAGCACGTTATTAGTTTGATAAAAGAACTTTTAAAATTAGTCATGGACTCCAACGTACTTAAAAAACAATTACACAAACAGAAACAATTGGATTTTGTTAATGAATGTTTCATTAGTAAGAGGCTTAATTATAAAATATCCCCTTGGAGTTTGGTCCCTATCTCATTTTAATCCCCGCAGTTTCAATTGTGTCAATGTGGTGCCTGAAGTTTTTAAATAGAATCAACGTGATCCAAATATCCAATTTAGTGAGAAAAATATAGTAATTGATAGAATTTATCCATTGATGTGCATGTGCTGATAAGAGGGTGGGGAATCGATGATTTGCTCCTAAAAAGCGTGAAAGCGCATAGCATGTGACTAAATTTTGTCAATTTTTCTTCAATGAATTGGACATTTGGGCCACATTGCTTCTATTTAAAACTTTAGGATCTAAATTAACACAATTGAAATCATATGGACTAAAATGAGACAAGAACCAAAGTTCAAGGGTATATTTTGTAATAAAGCCAAAGAAAGAGAAGAAGAGAGACGAAAAAAAAAAAGAGAGAAGAGGTTTACTGGACAGAGCCCCACCCTTGTAATTGTTCTAAGGCCGGTCTTGCGTTAAAAGGTTAGGCTACTTCCCACAGTGGCCCATATATTGCACACCTTTGGGCCTACGAGCCGATCCACAGTCACCCCAAAATAAATCCTTTGGGCCAGTGCCCTTATTTCAATGGTCAACATATAGTGCTTTAAAGTTGGGGTTGTGGGGGGCAGCAGTTTTAACTCCTGTAAATTGGGGGGTTAGGGTTCTCTTCTCTCTCTCTCTCTCTCTCTCTCTCTCTCTCTCTCTCTCTCCTTAATTTTCAATTAGAATTCGGTGTTGCAGAAGAAACTCTTATTATATTAAAAGGGTGGTAGGGTTGATTCAATATAGACAGGTCTAATAATGGGGAAGAAGAAGCAGAAGGTAATACTACCACCTGAGCTCCCACCGGATGTTTCTGAGGACGAAATTGAAGTATCCGATGAAGACTTGCAGTTCGTCGCCCACAATCGAGACTATGCTGGCTTCGTTTCCGCTTTGGACACCAAATATATTACCAAGTCTGTCATTTTTCTAACTTATTACTTTTCATGTTATTCTTATTCTCAACTATAACACGTCTCATTTTAGCCCCCCGGTTTTATAATCCCCATATTTGTTGCAGTCTATATAGAGCTCTTCATTTGTTAAAGTTAAATGTTTCTTCATTAGTGTCAAAAATTCACCCCATTACCATTATTAGTTTTACACTCAAAATTGGACTAAAATCACTTTGACTGTATGGATTGCCCAGTAGTTTCAGCTATTAACCCATTAATTTATACATTGATTGAAATAAGTATCTAAGCTTTGTGAGTGTGACAGTCAAAAGGAGTTGATTTTAGATATTTCCATTTAGCAAGCATGACATCATTTCCAAGTAATATTTGAAGAGTAATAACAATGCTATGCTTCCGAAATTTCTATACCAAAAGTGCTTCCCAAATGACCTGGCATTGAGGCCAGGCCGTCTAATACAATGGGACCAGTTGAATTTTGATTGGAAGTTGTTTACCTAGCCCCACTTCCACATCATTTGGGAAGCATATCATAGCATAGCATTAATCATATTTGAAACTATGTGTACCGATATATAATGTCAACTATGGTACTTCCACATTTTGAAATTTGGGATATTGATTGTTGCAACCTGATCTTGATACGTAGAAATCCTTGTTACGTTACAATTTGTATTTAAATTTAACTTCCTTTTCCACAAGGCAAAAGAAGTCCTTTTCTACATTTATATACTCTTGTGTTTTTTTGTTTGTCCTTGTTTGTTTCATGAGCTTTTGATTTTGAATCTTTTGATTCAATTTAAAATTTTTATTTCATAGTTTTTAATCTGTGAAGCTTCCTCCCTCCACCCACCCAAAAGAAAAGAAAATAATTTTCTTCATTTGGTAGTGTTTTTATTCTGTGCGATTGACAATTTGTTATTGAAAGGCATGTTACTCGTGTTGCCGATGTAAAAGAAGATGCTTTGGAGTCATTATACGAGAGGCGGTTGAGAAAGAAATCACTTGAGAAAGAAAGGGAGGGAAAAGTGCTCAAAGTTGACCCTGTGGATGCTCTTCCTGTGAAGACCTTAGATGGACAACTTTACTTCAGGGCGGGTATTTTATAATTCACTCTTCTTGTTCTTTTTCTTTTTTACTCTTGCCTATTCAGCAGCGTTTTAAGTATAGAGTGGGTTTGATACTTTGGTTCTTGTTCACAATGTAGTACCAACCACATCTAAGAAGCCAGAAAATACACCAAATGAAGAAGAAGCCAGTGGTGACAATGAAAATGATGGTGCGGACAAAAGTGTGGTCAGGCTGACGAAAACAGAAAAGCGGGCAAAGCTTAAGAAAATGAGGAAGGAGGCTAAGAAACAAGTGAAAGAAGTGGCTGAAGCAGAGGAAGTGCAACAAACACCACAAGCTGAAGTGCTGGTATTTCTCCAAATTTGGCCTTTTAAAGTGCTTTTAAATTTTAATTTTGGATAAGTTTTCCTTGTTTCTCTATGTGGTGGAAGCGCACACACAAACACAAATAATACAACACAGAATACTGTGAAAGTGTGAAGCATTGGTGTGCGACTTTGGATACCATCTATCAGTTGATGGTATAAACTGATGGAAGTATTATCTTACTGCAAGGTCGTGCATTTGTCTTGTTTGGTTTGTTTCGCACGCAAAGATATTAAATATAACTACTGCACTTCAATAGATCATTGTTGTAAACATTACAATGTAATCAGTAGTGTCACTCAAATTTTGTCATTGTACCCTCTCTCTCTCTCTCTTCTTCTTTTCTTTTTTTTTTTCCCTTGCAGTAATCCATATATTGTTAGCCTCAAATCCACCATGTATCTGCATATGTGTTTGTGTTTGTCGTCTTGGTTTTTTTTTGGGAGGGTGCAACTTTCAATTCCAAGAAAAGAGAAAAAAAAAAACCGTGCCTTTTAACTATGAAGTCCTCAAAGCTGTATGGAATGGCTGTATATATGTTTGTATATATATATATATACGTGTATTTGTCAATTTGTTCTCAGATATGTGAAAACGTGCTTATATGCTACTGTGCTTATTGCTCAATGCTTGTCAATGGTGATGATGACTTCATATAAAGTTTTTTGATTGAAATTAGAATTATCTACTGATTGACCCATAATAGTGTCAATTTACACGTCTTTTCATTTTTTATTAGTTGCGGGAGCAAGAAAAAATTCTCTCTCTCTCTCTCTCTCTCTATCTCTCTCTTCCTTTTTTGGGTATTCAATGAAAAATGTCCCATGTTGCTCCTAGGCTGAGGTGAAAGAAGATCTCACATCTGAAGAAGCGACTGAAAGAAAGAAGTACAGGCTTGCCGAGTTGGGAACCGCATTGCTTATGGATCCAGAATCAAGTATTAAATCCCTTAAAGAGATGCTCCGAATCTGTAAAGATAGAGATAATTCTATAGTCATACTTGGGCTAAAGTCATTGTTGGCTGTGTTTAAGGACATCATTCCTGGGTAAAATCTTTTTTCTATCTATTGTTCTCTGATATGCTATTTTCTTATGATTTGCCTTTTGCCCTCTTTTCCTGTTTTCGTCGCAATGTTATTTATCCTCTCATTTTTAATTTTAATTTTTTAATTTTAATTTTAATTTTAATTTTTAACGTTTGAATTGTGTTCTACAGTTATCGAATCAGGCTTCCCACTGAAAAAGAGCAAGCCATGATTGTTTCAAAGGCTGTCAAGAAAATGCGGGATTATGAATCCACCCTTCTGTCTGCATACAAGGTACGCTTGGGCACTTTCTTGAATGTCTATTATTTGATATAAAATGGAGTCTTGATTTGTTTAGGTTTTGTGTGCTATCCATGGTGTATGTTTCCATAGTATTGCTATGGAACCTTTCTTGCCAAGGTTCCATTTGTTGTACACTCTTATTTTCCTGAGAAAGAATCAAAGAAGCATACATTTCAGCCGACTGCCAAGTCTGATTTCATGTTTATGTATTGGTTGATTTAGATTTTAGAATTCTCTTCAGTTCTGATATATTTTTCATATATTATCTATAGTCTCCCACCCAAAAAATCCAGATTTGTGACTGAATTGAAGGTTTTGATCATCCTTTGATCAGGACTCACTCAACGAGTCTGGATGCTGATCAGCTTTATAGAAAGGGGGCAGATTTGCCGTTCATTAGCTTTGTTGAGATCCGATGAAGTGGTCCAGATTCTCAATTAAGATAGCTAGAACAATATGGCAAAGGCCTGGAGCTATGGAGGGGTTATTGTTTCCAAAATTGTGTATTTTGAGTCCTAACAAGGCTATCGAAAGTTGATTGAATGTGCTTCATATTGGCGGCTACCCTAGCTCTTGGACTATATCCCCGTATAAGTTGATTTACCTACTTATGATTCCTTCTTGATGTTGTTGGCATAGTTCTTAATTCATACATAAGTTTGTCTATCCGTATGTCATATGCAAGCCCATGTTGTGTATTGAAAATTTCTACATGTGTACATTACAGGTATACCTGCAGAGGCTAATAGCCTTAGAAAAGCAGGTCCCATTTAAAAGGGTGGCTGTTCGCTGTATCTGTACTTTACTAGAGGCAGTTCCTCACTTCAACTTCCGTGAGAGCTTGTTAGCTGCTGTTATCATGAACATAAGCTCACCAGATGATGTCGTAAGGTTTTGCTATATCCATACCCTTTTTCCTCTCATTTTTTTGTATCTCCCAGGACTTAGTATTGTGGGGCATTCTGCTCAGCACTTCTCTCAGCATCTGTAATTTTTGTGCGCCTTTACCCATCCTAATTTATTAGCATGGTACATTTGAGAGTCTCATAACCCATCTTTTAAAACAATGTCATGAGACTCGTATAAATGCTTCTCATCCATGTAGGATCAACTTTCACGACCAAATCTATTACCCTCCCTGAAATTGTTTATTTATGGTAGTTCATGATGGCTAGTGATAAATGGTATTATTCCTTGTGTATGGTTCACTTCTTAGCATGAGAAGTAAAAACAAACAAACAGGGTATTCATGTTAGATGATTAAAATTTCTCTTACCCGACTACTAGGAGATCCTACAGGCTACAGTCAGTTATATGATTGTGAGTGTTAAATCAAACACTTCAGCTTTTGCAACCACCACCTCAAAATCTTTCAACAAGAAATTTGTTGGCCTGCCCTGCTGCTACTAATATCCTGACTGACCTCCACATCCAACTCTTTCACCATGGGGCAATAGGGCTACGGGCTACCATTGATCTCACTACCACCATCTGCTAGTGGTCGTACAATTTTTGGGCACCATTGCAGATGGCGATTACCATGTCCACCGACTATTTCTGCACCTCCATGAATGTAGTTGTCACCGTGTTGCCACTTCTTGTGCGTCATTGTAATTGTAGCAACACATACATCATTGCTGGTGAGGGTCTTACCCTTTGTACTTCCCTGCAACTGACTAGGCCACTAACTGCTACGCCCGAGGTTGTCATGATGATTATTTGATCGCGCAGAGACGAAGTTGTATGAGATGTGATTGTTTCTTTTTTCCTTTCGTTTAATCTTTATTTCTTTATGCTTTTTTTCGTTTTTCGATTTCCTTACTTTATTTGTCTTCTTTATTTATACAATTTGTTCACTGTCAAGGACCTAGTTTAATTGCAACTTTTAGTTTTGCCATATCTTCTGTAACTTTCTATGCTGTTTGTCCGCAGAGAACTCTGTTGTGCCACTGTCAAGTCACTTTTTACCAATGAGGGAAAGCATGGTGGTGAAGCCACTTTGGAGGCTGTACAATTGATTGCAGACCATGTGAAAGTTCATGACTGCCAAATGCACCCTGATTCCCTCGAGGTAGGCTATTGCCCTTTGGGTTGCTTGAAATTGTTGTTTTCCTTCCCATGTTCTGCTAGTCTGGCTTATCAACATGGTATCGCCATATCGGTTTTGTTTATACCTGGAATGACCTTCACGAGTTTACATCGAGTTTTATGGTCTGAAAATGGTTGTGTGCTGCTTTCCCTTTCTTTTCCGGATCTTTTGAACACGAACCAGAATATGATTCTGTTTCAAATGCAGAGGAAACAGTTGCTTAACAGTGTGGAACATCGGAATTACAGGTTTGGTCGACACTGACATCGACACATCGTTTTAATCAGTACAATGATTGACATCCACCAGATTCTATGACAATTAATATGTAATGAGTGGTCATAAATTGGCTGGTGCTCAATGCATCCTTGGCATGTTTTCATAATATAAAAATCCTGAATAAACGACATTATTGCACTCACCTCACCTGAGGTATGCCATAATTGGAGGAATTGTACTTTGATAAAAACAAACTCCCATGTCAGAGTTTGTTGAAAGCATTGGTAAAATAATAGTCGAATCACCTTACTACCCTTACCCTAGGAAGCACGAACATGTGACATGACACGACATTGCCACTTCGACACGTCAAATTCTAAAAAATAAGGACACGACACCCCAGGGATACGTTTATATTTAAATATTTTTTAAAAATATATTTTAATGTTATGTACTTACAAGTTTAAAATACCCGCTAGTCTAGTTCTTGGCATTGTTAGATTTCAAAAAAAATAAAAATTGCGTAAAATTTAACGAAATAGCCAATAAAGCTAATCTCCCATTACCAATAGAAAGCAACACCAATTAAAATTAACAGAAGGAAAGCGATACTGTCAAAGTGGCAACAAGTGAATCACAAAAATAAACAATAGCACGTTAACATCAAACCATTATCATTATTATCAAGAAGACCGATGAAGCTGTGAATAAAAAAATCACAGGACAAAAAAAAGAAGGGGAAAAGCAACAAGTGGCTTCATCCAAAAACATAAAAAAATTGCCGATTGGTAACAAGTTATCATTGAATCACAAAAATCAACAATAGACAATAGTAGATAGCAGTCAACATCAAACTTGAAGCCAAAAAGATTGAAACCAAACCAAACCAAACCAAACCAAACCAAACCAAGCCTTGTGTCCCAATCAATTGGGGTTGGCTGTATGAATCCTTTTTCTCCATTCTGCACGATCAAGAGCTATATGCTCATTTAAATTATATATATTCATATCTTGTTACACTACATATTCCCAAGTCAGTCTAGGTCTGCCTAGGGATGGCAACGGGTCGGTGTTGGTATGGAGTTCCCCTATACCAACTCCTACTCCATTTATTTTCTTCCTACTCCGACTCCGCCCCATCCCGTTTAAGTAAAATACCAACTCCTACTTTACTCCTACTCTGTTTACTATCGGGTACTCCTATTACACTCCTACTCCGTTTGTTAATCACCATTGCAAAATTAAATGTTCTTTTATAATTCAAAACCCACTTAATTTTAGCTTGATTTCTTAAAAATCACTCACATAAATGATTCTAAATTTGTTAATCACAATTCAGAAATTAAATATTAATATTGAAGAGAAAGAGATGTACATATATGCCCTAATTTGTTGTAAATAACTGTAAGTATGAGAGTAATTTAGTAACTTAATGAATTAATCGGGGCGGAGCGGGTTTTAAATGGTAGTATTTCATGAATACCAACTCCGCCCCGACTCCTATAGGGTTTTTATATTTCCATACCAAATCCACTCCTACTCCTATTATAACTCCTCCAAACCCGTTCCATTAGGAGCGGGGCAGGGCGAAGGTCCAGCGGGGCGGGGTAAATTGCCATCCCTAGGTCTGCCTCTCTCTCTAACCATTCCAGGCACTACGATCTTATCACTCTTTCGCACAGGTGCATCTACAGGTCTTCGTTGCACATGGCCGAACCATCTAAGTCTATTCTCCCTCAACTTATCCTCAATATGTGGCACTCCTACAGTCTTTCGGATGTACTCATTTCTAATTCTATCTTTCCTAGTCTTACCACACATCCATCTTAGCATTCTCATCTCCGCTACACTCACTTTGCTAATGTGTTGTTTCTTAGTTGCCCAACACTCTGTCCAGTAGAGCATAGCAGGCCTAATAGCTGTCCTATAAAATTTTCCTTTCAATTTTGCTGGTGTTCTCCGATCACATAATACTCCAGAAGCACTTCTCCACTTAAGCCAGCCCACTTTAATTCTATGGGTCACGTCATCACCAATTTCTCCGTCTCTACTGATCATTGAACCTAGATAGCGAAAGTGTTCCCTCTTTGGGATCTCTTGATCTTCAATCTTCACTGCTTCGTTATCTCTACTTCCACTGTTGCTAAAAGTACATTCCATGTATTCTGTTTTCGTCATACTCATCTTCAGCCCCTTAGTCTCCAGTGCTTCTCTCCAAGCTTCTAGTTTAGTGTTGAGTCCCCTTTTAGTCTCATCAACTAAGACAATATCATCTGCGAACAACATACACCATAAGACCTCATCATGAATGTGTCTAGTCAATTCATCTATAATTAGGGCGAACAAATAAGGGCTCAAGGCCGATCCCTGGTGCAGGCCTACGGTAATTGGGAATTCGCTTGTTTCTCCGGCTGGTGATCTAATTGTAGTAACCGCTTCATCATACATATCCTTCACCACGTCAATATGACCCTTGGTCACTCCTTTCTTCTCTAGCACCCACCAAATTAAATCTCTAGGCACTCTATCATAAGCTTTCTCTAAATCAATAAAAACCATATGTAGATCTTTTTTCTTCTCTCTATACTTTTGCATTTGTCTTCTAAGTAAATAAATTGCTTCCATAGTTGATCTCCCAGGCATAAATCTAAACTGATTTTCTGACACTGATGTTGCGCCTCTTAAGCGATGCTCCATCACTCTCTCCCATAGCTTCATAGTATGGCTCATCAACTTAATACCTCTATAGTTGTTGTATTGTTGTACATCTCCTTTACTCTTATATATAGGCACTAGGATGCTCTTCCTCCACTCATCAGACATTTTTCTAGTCATTAAAATCCTATTAAAAACCTTTGTAAGCCAAGATGCCCCCACTTCTTCCAAGCATTTCCAAACCTCAATGGGGATCTCATCTGGTCCTAAGGCCTTGTTGGATTTCATCTTCTTCAAAGCAAATTCCACCTCAAACTTCCTTATTCTCCGATAGAATCTGTATTCTTTAGTTTCATCGTAACTTCCAGTTTCTTCTTCGTGTTATCCATATGTTTTTCATTCAGCAACTTCTCAAAATAGCTCTTCCACCTTTCCTTAATCTCTTCGTCGTTCACTAATACCCTAGAATCATCGCTTTTTATTCACTTAACCTGATTAATGTCTCTTGTTTTCCTTTCTCTCGACTTAGCAAGCTTATAAATACATTTTTCTCCCTCTCTAGTGTCTAGTTTGGTGTAAAAGGCGTCATAGGCTTCCATTTTAGCAACTCTAACTGTCCTTTTAACCTCCTTATTTGCACATTTATAGCTTTTGAAGTGTTCCTCACTTCTATCATTTTGCCACTTCTTAAAGCAATCCTTTTTGGTTTTTACTGCAGCTTGTACCTCTTCATTCCACCATCAAGTATCTTTAGAAGCTAACCCTCTTCCCTTCGACTCTCCGAGGACCTCCTTCGATATTCTCGTGATGCATCCTGCCATTCTATCCCACATAGTATTGCTTCCATCTTCCAAATTCCAATGTGCTTATGTTTACATTCTCTCTTGGAATATTACTAGTTTCTCGCCTTTAAGGTTCCACCACCTAGTTCGCTGGTTTATAGGGTCTTTTCTAGTACGACATTGTCCTTTTATATGGATATCTAAAATAGCCAAAAAGATTGAAACTGTAAATTAAAACAAGGGTTTTCTATGCAAAAGTACCTGAGGGCTGCGACATATTCGAGTTCGAGTAAGAGGAGGAGGGGCTTCGTTGAAGGTCGCGACGCCATGATGGAGTCGAGTCGATGACGTAGGGAGATCGCCTGAGTTGTCGCAATGCCGGAGGTCACGGTGTTGAGTCAACGAGGTCTGCTGTCACGAGGTGGGCGAGGGCTTCTATTTCTCTCTTAGGGTTTCTGTTTGTCGGGGTGGTGTGGGTTTGTAAACTGAAAACTTAAAAGGGGCTTTTAAGTTCTGTTTTTTTTTCCTTATTTATTTATTTACTAGTAATTGCCCGTGCCCGTGGGCACGGGTCATAACATCTTAAAGTGTGCTGCTAAAAATTATAGTAAATTGTACAAAAACGTGTAAATCAATTAATGATTTCGTTCTGATCCAAAAAAAAAAAAAGATTACATAGTTTGTTCTAATTCAAAAAAAGATTACAAGTTCCTTCTCTCTTTACAAAGTATTCATTTTGGTAAATTGTGAATTTTCTTCAACTTATAGATCGTGTAAGTATCAATCTCAATATACTTTGACCACCGAGGTGAATGCATTTCTGAAAAGTAACAAATAATTATATTAGTTACATTTCAATGTGAATCTTTAAAAGGATTTACAAAAGAGGGGGAAAATGAAAAAAAAAAAAAAAAAGTTAGAATATTTGGATCAATTGTTAGAAAGTGTAGAAATTGTTCATTTGGATTGAGAGGATGTATTGAAAATTGGATTTTTTTACAAAAAGGGGAAAATGAAAAAATGTTAGAATATTCAGATCAATTGTTTTTTGCAATACCCCCCACTAAGGACCTATAATATAAAGCAAGTGTATTAGAGTATTCAAGTTTTTCAATAATTCTAATTTTTTTGAGAACATTTTTGTTCACACAAAAAATAGTTGGTGAATACTCACCCAAGCATCTCATTGGCCAATGCAGTGAGACCCAGGATTAAACATCATCTCATTGGCCAATACAGTGGAACCCATGATTAAACAATGATGTTTAATCCTGGGTCCCATTGCATTGGCCAATGGGATGCTTGGGTGAGCATTCACCAAGGTGAGCAAAAATGCTCTCTTTTTTTCTATGGAGTAATTTTTTTCTAAGTCAATAATAATGAAAACTAAAAGTATTTATAGCTTGCCCAAACTCTATTGTTAAGAAAGGTGTAAAATAAAATTTAAACCTCAAATTGTTGCTTCTTTTTTCTTTTCTTTTGTTGTTTTTTTTCAAAATCTTGAAAATTGCACTTTTTTCCTTCAAATGAGAACCTAACCATTAAATGGTAAGGAAAAAAAAAAAGAAAAAGAAAAAAAGAAAGAAAGCTTGAAACGAAACCTAACCAACAAATGTTAAAAAAGAAAGCTGGATTGAAAATTACTCATGCATTCACATAGATAATTATTAACATGCATTAAAATAAGGGTTAATTACAGAAATACCTCCTGTGGTTAGGCCTTTTATCAGTTACTGTCCTATATTTTAAATTTTATCATTAATACCCCCTGTGGTCTGGGCTAAAGTGAAATAGTCACTTAATGGGTAACTATTTGTTGTTAGAGACCATTCTGTAGTCACTTTGAAGTACATTCATGAGAGCAAATTTATTTAATTTTTGATCTACACTTGGACACACACACAAACACAGTCTTATCGATATAATATATATATATATATATTTTTTATTTTTTTTAATCTACTCTTAGACACACACAATCTTGGTGATATATTAGTTTTTTTTTTTAATTTACTCCTGACCACACACACAGTGAAATCCAGTGTAGTGATGTACTAAGATCTAAAAAAAATTTATCCCCAAAATTTTTTGTGTGCGTGTGTGTGTCAAATTTGCTCTCACAAAGGTACCCCTAAGTGACCACATAATGGTCTTTAACAACAAATGTAATATCAAAATAATATAATAATGTACCACTTATGCCTAAATAGACATTTAAGCATACAAGGGTGTTATTATTAGCATGTAATTGGGGTAATTTTGTATTTTTATCAATTTTCCGTTAACTTTAACGGAAAAAAATGACTGTTTCACTTTAGTCCAAATCACAGGGGGTATTAATGATAAAATTTAAAATACATAGGGATATTTGATAAAAGACCTAACCACAGGGGTGTTTCTGTAATTAACCCTTAAAATAAAGAACATTAAAGGTTAACATGCTTTACTTACACACTTCTAGACATAAAGTGGAAGTAAATATTACAGAAAACAAATCAAAGGATTCGTACGATTCCAGCAGAATTTGCCTCAACCTCAACTGAATCAGTAAAACTTGAAAGAAAGAAGGAAAAAAAAAAAAAAAAAAACAAACAGCATTAAAAATTGTAAAAATAAAGAATATTAAAGGTTAACGTACATGTTATGCTTACACACTTTACAATGGAAAAAAATGGAAGAAAAAAAGCTTGACATAAATAGTAAGTAAAACACCCCAAAACTTGAAAAAAGTTGAAGTTGCCTCAACCTCAAGTGGAGCAGAAAACCCTGAAGAAAAAAAATGGAGCATTAAAAAACAGTTAAAAGTACAAAAAAATAATAATAAATAAAATAAAAAAGAAGGTAAGAGAGAGAGAGACTAAAGGGTTTAAAAAGAGCTTTCAAAAATGGATCTTTAAAGAAAAAAAAAAAGGAGTAGATTAAAATTTGTAAAACCCCCAAGGGTTAGTGTTTTTTTTCTTTTCTTTTTTTTCTTCAATTTGCTTCTCCAAATGAGAACCTAACCAATATAAAAATAAAAAAATAAAAAGGGGAAAGCTTGAATAGTGTAGCATAGTACTTCTTTGACCACATTTTATAACCACTAAAATCTATTGAGAAATTGTTGGTCATTGGCTTTTTGATTTGGTTTGTGTAGCTTAGCAGCTGATATACCATTTTATAAACTGAGACAGATGACCCCATTCACATACATTAAATGCCAACATGTATAGCTTACACATTTCACAGTGAAAAAAAAAAACCACCTAAATATAAAGAGTAAGTAAATATTACAAACCAAAGAACCCAATAAGAAGAGTTAAGGTAAAACCTGAGTAACCTCAATTGGAGCAGTAAAATCTGAGGAAAAAAAAACTGCTGCATTAAAAAAATTGTAAAAAGCCAAAAAAAAGAAAAAAAAGAAAAAGATACACCTGTGGTATACCCTCAACTGGTATAAAAAGGGTAAAAAAGGGTTTTTAAAAAAGAAAAGAAGATTAAAGAGTTGGGTTTCAAAAAAAGGGCCATTCTTTAAAATAAACTATTTAAAAAAAGGTTTTTTTGTAAGTGTGTAAAAAGGGTCAGTTTTATTAATGAATCATGCATTCTTCTCAAAAACTTTCTTAACCATAAAGCTTAAATCACTTACAAAAAAATGTTTTGAACCATAAAGCTTCACAGAATAGAGAAGGGGGGATACAAAGAGCACATTTTTAAATCTGTAGAGAGAGAGAGAGAGTACCAGATTAATGGAGCTTGACAGGAATGAGAGGGGAATACAAAGAGTTCTGAGAAGAGAGGGGATATAGAGAGTTGGTCAAGAGAAAAGAGTTCTAAGATTTTTGAATTAACTTAGGATTGGGTGTGAGTTGACATGTGAGGTGAGAAGAGCTGTGCATGGGGCAGTGAGAGAGGGTGCTCAAGGAAGAGAGAGAAGCGGGAGGGTGCGTCACGTGTGTAAGTCAGAGAGAGAGAGAGAGGCTGTGAAGATTATATATATTATATATAATATACATGCATGTGTCAGATAGAGTACAGAGAGAGAAGAGTGGGAAAATCGTTGGATTTGATCCAACGGTCTGAAGTGTCTCAAATTAGTGAATGGTTATGATGCAAAGTGTCAGATGGTGCTAAATTGCGAGTCGTTGGATCAGTTTTTTTTGTCCGAAAATTTATTGTAGGTTATTATATAGATTATTTATTTATTTTTATAAAAGAAAAATCAAGTATCCAGTGTCCAAGCGTGTCATAAACGTGTCCGGGAGTCAAAAACGAATTACACAAAGTAGGACACTTTTGAGGTGTCCGACACGTGTCGGGCGCGTGTCCGTGTCTGGCACGTGTCAGACATCAGTACACTTCGATTTTTGAAGTGTCGGTGCTTCATAGCCCTTACCTTTCCAATCATATCTCAATGGAAAAAATGTACAAGTAAAAAAGAAATGCAAATAGTTTTCATTGAATAACTCCCTTGTTCGGGTTTATTAGTTATCCTTTTTTTGAACTACTTATGTTTCTTTTTTGGACTTTATAAAGGTACAAGGGTCATTTTTCAAAGTAAATCTAAGCTATCAGTGGTTACGGTGTGGTCATCCAATGGTAACTGATGGATCGGAAGAATTTAGTACAAAATTAATACCTCAAGAAGGGTGGCGTAATTTTATAAAAGCAAGAATAGGTTTTTGGAATTTCGAGATACCTTTAAACTGGCCATTGTACTTTACCCAACTTTTTTTGCAGGACACATTGCTTGTAGGAGGAATAATGGTAGGACAAGAAGTTCGAATTTTTGGGTGCTTTTTTTTGTTTCCTATTAATGAGTGTACTTGCATATATTCATGTGAACAAAAATGTTGCAGAAGAAGAAAAAATGTGGATTTGCGTTTTGTGATTTTGAACAGCCAATCATCTTGGGGCCGTGGCTTGTCCTTGGAAGGATTTAAGACTTTAAGGAGTCTTGTTGATTTTTGGACCTGTGGAATCCCTCATTTTTCTAACTAAATATTACGTTATCGGTCGCCCTGAAAGTGGAAATGAATTAGTGTTACTCTATGATTAGATATGAAAGTCTAAACGAGGCCATTCATCAAACCTTGATGTGGGGAATCATTATTTATTTAGGCTATGCTTGTAAACAAGTAGATGCAGGTGTGTAACGTGTGTTGTAGACTTGTAAATAAGTTTTTCGTGTTGAGATGATCTTTCCATGAAGTGGACAAGGAAGTCATGTGTTACGACATTATGCTTCAAATGATAAATCATCTGGAAAGGGATCTGTTTATAGTGGCCCTAACAACCAAACTTTGCAATTCTTTACACATTCATGATGAGAATCTTTGTTGGAACATTTGAATGATGAATTGACACAAGTTTTGAATGAAAAGATATCTGACATGGATAAATTACTGGTGGAAGAAGGAAGTTGAATTATATCGAAGCGTAATTGAAGTTTAGTGGATAAGAACTTACTTTTGTGATATTTATTCTCAGTTGTGACCATCTATGATCTCCTTCTGTTCTTGTGTTTTGATGCTTTCTCAGGTTTTCATGTCTTTGTCATTTGACGAGGATATTGGAAGGTCTGAAATGTCGAATGCAGATAGTAAAGTGAAAAACAAGAAGAGTAAGAAACGGAAGAACTTTCAGGAGCCAAGTCAATTGCAAGAAAATGACAAAAAGAGAAATCGTCGAGAATCCATGTCAAAGGCGAGAGAGGAGGTATTTATCTTCCTTGAGCACCAAATCTGTATTTGATATTGCTCACTTTCCGTATTTCTATCTGGCTCAAAGGTTCTTAATGCTTTGCACAGGTAGATGCTGACTTTAAGGCTGCTTCATTCGCCCAAGATGTTTCGGAGCGGAAAAGGATGCAGACTGTGACACTTTCTGCTGTATTTCAGACATACTTTCGTGTTTTGAAGCACACCATGCAGTCGGTTGCAGCCGGGTATGTTCCTGCGGTGTACATTACAATAAGGAGGGTCAAGGTGGGGTTTTGGATTATGAAATCACAAAAACATTGGTTAGGTCCTCAAATTGTCCTTAACAATATGAAAGTAATAATTGGTGAAGGGGTATTAGTTGCAAATTAATTTGGAAGGGTTGGAAAAAGGGTCTACCTTAATGTCTAAATCTTCACTAAGATTTTACAACTTTTGTCTGTCACGGACACACTGAAACGGATACGACACAGACACATCGACGCGACAAAATCCTAAAAAAAAATGCACGTTGACACTGCAGAAAAAGTGCCCGTGAAGAGTCGTGTCCGTTTGTCGAACACGACACGACACGCGACATGTTACCTTCTTAGAAGTGTGGGTGCTTCCTAAATTATTAGAGCCTGTTTGGAAATGCATAAAACAGGATCTGGTTCGACTCTTACTTCCAATTTGTCTGGTTTTTCTGGAAAACAACATGATGTAGGTTTGACAAAAGGATCTGTTCTAAGAGTATTTTAGTTTGGTGAAGTTCTCCTAAACAATAAAAGGGTATATCTGTGGCACTTGAATATATTGTACTCATTTGCTTACAACCCACGAAATCGGTTGTGGGCCTTCCCAAGCAGCCCTTTACAGCTGGAAATTTAGTCACAGTTGGTTTTTCATTGGACTGAGCAGAGTCTTAAAACAGTTTCTTATCCGTGAAACAAATCTGCTTTAAATCTTTAGCAACTCAAAACCAACTTGTTTGATACTACACTGACGAAATGATTACTGAATGTACCATTGATCTATTACAAATGTGTGGACCTGTCTTCGGGGCAATGTGGAAAGAGCACATGCCCCAAGGCGGCCTTGCTTTTGCCACTGTTTAGTGCAATGACTCAATTAAAAGCTTGATCTAACAAGTGTGAGAATGCATGTTTAAATATGCAAATTCCTCTTCTTGTGGAAATGATGCCAAAGTCCAAATGCGAGGTCTATTTCTCTTCTAACCCCTTTAGAGGCTAGCACCCGGCCCTGATTTTCACCTTTGCTCTGTTCCACTTCACATGGACTCATATGCATGTGAAGTGCACACATTGAGAATGAGTATTTGATTCGTTAGGTGCTGGATTTAGAACTGTTGAGCAACCTAAACTATTGTTGATAACTTGATAGTGTGGTGCCAGGGTCAGTTAATGTATGTTATGGAGTTGTTATCCCTAATGTTGTCGAACCGTGAATCGTAAGATTCACTTTTTTAGAAAAGAAATAATAATACATTCATATATGCACATAAAATACATGTATATACATATAAAATGTGTTCTTTTCCAGGACAATGCATGAATGTGAATATGAAAAAAGCACGAACACAAGGACAATGCATTAATGGCATTATTGTTTTTTTTTTTTCCCTAATAAAAAGATTGACATTATTTTACTAGTCACATATTTATTTACTAACAAGCATAAGCTTTATATGTAGAAGTTGTATCACAACTAAATAACCAGGGGCATGTAACACGGAAAATAATAATAATAATAAAAATAATAATAGTAAGACCACACCCCCATTTTTTGAAAGCGAAACTCAAAATTTTTATGAATCGTGTGAATCGAATTGTGAATCGTCCTAAATCAAATCGTGAATCGCCGATTCAGTGCGATTTCCGATTCATATGCACGATTCGAATCGTTCAGTATGAGAATCGAATCGAATGAATTGAATCGTGAATCGTACGATTCTAACAACCATGGTTATCCCTGTTAGGTAGTTAGGAATTTTCGAGACGATGTGTTTGGTGAAAGCTGATTAAGGAGTGCCACATAACAATGTGCTTCTGAGGTTAACCTTAGTAACCCAACCTCCAAAAGGGAATTGAAAAAGAACACCCCCTCCCACTTTTCAGTTATTTGATTAGAATCACTCGTTTTAACTACATTCCCCTTATTCTCTTTTTTCTGTTTTTTAGATCGGAAGGCAGTTCAAGTTCATTAGCTGGTGTATCTGAGGGCCATCCACTACTTGCTCCATGTTTAAATGGAATTGGAAAATTCTCTCATCTGATTGACTTAGATTTTATGGCAGACCTCATGAATTATCTGAGAAAGCTTGCCGGAGGTGGCGTGAACTTAGATAATTCTTCTGAGAGTGCTGTGAAGCATCTGACTGTATCTGAACGCCTGAGATGTTGCGTTGTCGCTTTCAAAGTGATGAGGAACAATCTTGATGCGTTGAATGTTGACTTACAGGGGTTTTTTGTCCAGCTTTATACTCTTGTACTTGAGTACAGGCCAGGAAGGTTAGTTCCGCTTTGGTCTCACAGGTTGATGACTGTTAGAAACATTATACTTGCTACCCATAAAATTTATCTGCATTGGACCCCAAGCACCAGCTTTGTATCTTGTTTTGGATGCTTGGCTAAGGAACTGGTGAATTTATTGATTTAGCTGTGTAGTGGTTCCTTTTTTATTATTATTTATTTTTATTTTTTTATTTTTTTATATGGGTTTACATGCAAAACTATTATGGGTGTATATTACGTCTGTGTATATGTATACTGTGTACAATCGATTTGTGCCTATTTTCGAGGCTTTTAGAAAGAATGTCTTAAAAATTGAAAAGGCGATCTTGAAAATTTTGAAATTTAGGCAAATTGGCTTTTATGATCATTCCTTGTGTTATTTCAAGTTGCAATTCTCAGTCTGGTTCTATACTCTTTATGTTTTGGTATTTGCCTGTTAAGCAGGGATCAGGGAGAAGTGTTAGCTGAAGCTCTAAAGATAATGTTGTGTGATGATAGACAACATGACATGCAAAGGGCTGCTGCATTTATAAAACGCTTGGCTACATTTTCTTTGTGCTTTGGATCTGCAGAATCCATGGCTGGTATGATACTACTAATTTGCAATTACATGCAATCGCTGTCCAGAATTATGTAGATCTTTATTGTTCTGTAGGTAATTATATGTAATCCTCTTGAAATATTTGCAGCACTGGTTACTCTAAGACATCTTCTTCAAAAGAATGTCAAATGCCGGAATCTGTTAGAAAATGATGCTGGAGGTGGCTCAGTTTCAGGTCCTGTTGCGGTAAAGCTCTTATTCCCAATATATATACCAGTGATGAAGTTTCATACATTACTTGCCTCTTGCATTGGAGTGATTATGAAATTTGTTTTTTGTACTTTTAAGTTGGTGCTTTCTAGATACCACATGGAAATTGGATCATTTCATTCACTTTACTCATCCGTACTTTCTTTTATCCGTAAAAAGCCATGGTATAATGATACAGTGCTATTAGAACACAACGTTTCTTAGATAGGGAGTTGAGAGATGGCTACCTTAAAAGTTCCTTCACTTGGGTCATAAATTACTTGTCTTTATGAATTTTGTGCCCTCCCATCTTGCATTATCTAAGAGACTAAGATGGCATGTTGATGTCCATTTTATCTACATGCAGAAATATCAGCCTTATGCCTCGGATCCAAACCTTAGCGGTGCACTCGCTTCAGTCCTTTGGGAACTCAACCTTTTATCTAAGCATTATCATCCAGCTGTATCAGCTTTGGCTTCAAGCATTTCAACAATGAGCGATGCTAATAATCAGGTCTATCATTCAAATGTGTCTCCGCAACAAGCTTTCACTCAGTTGTCACTTGAACAGGAGTCGTTCAACCCAAAGAGTGACACTGGGAAACTGAATTATAAGAGGAAAAGAGGAGGTGGGTCTTCGATACCTGCTACTAGTATTACTGACGTAACATTGTCTGATGAAGATGTAGTGAGGAAGAAACTGTCTGAGCACTTTTTGCTTCTCCGTGACATAAAAGAAAATGAGAGATTAAGGGGTGAGTTAGATCAAACAACGCTGTCCTTAAAATTATACGAGCAGTATAAGAAGCAAAAGAAAAGAAAACAAGGTAGCTCGATACCAAGGAAGTTGAGAAATTGAGAGATTTTGTTGCAGGGCAAATTTTGAAATCTAGCTATGAAATTTTGGGATGGACATTTATTTAATTTCTTTTTATGATCGAGTCTCGCATTTAAGGTGCTCTTGGTTGTTTCCGTATCTGCCTCACCTCGGTTGCTTTAGCTCTGGACTATTTGGCTTTATTTAACCCAAGAATTCGAGTTTACCTGGTATAATTTTCAGTTTTTCAAAACTTGGGAAGTCTCTGAACTGTCATAAGAGATTATGTTCTAAACAATGACTGTACGAGTAGCAAGGGATGACGAACATGTTTGTATGGTTATAAATTGTTGAGTAAACACGGAGGGTTGTATCGGGGCATGTAGGGTATTTTTTTTGCTACCTTGTTTACTCGTAAGGGAGTGTACAGTGGTACACACATTGATACAAAGAAACATCTTCCATATGTATCAGTAAATGGAGATAAAATTGAAAATAGAACCCCAAAGGGTTTAAATATTTATGAATATTGTAACGTTTGCCTTTTATCAGCAGAATTACTAGAGTTGCGTTTTATATTTACATTGATGGGTTTGCCAGAAAAAATAAAACAAGACATTCTAATGAATTTTATGACGTGTACAAGTCAGCCAGTAGAATAAAACTTCACTCAAAATAGTAGGTTGATGCGGTCAATTTAGCATTGTCAAAGTAGGATATAAGAGTTGTTTCAGTACATTTCGTTAGGTTTTTTTTATAGTTTTTTTTTTAAGACTGTTTTTGAAGATTATATTTTTTAAAATTGTTTTTTCGGAAATTGTGTCTATGTGAGATGAATCAAACGGAATGTGCTAAAGTAACTTTATTGAAGTTTTGTCTGTCAAAGTAGGTTGGAGCAACGAGTATCCATTCAGGATTTTTGCATATTTTTCATGGTAAATGCTTTCCAAATATATATATATATATATATATATATGACAGTGAGTCCATTGAATTTTGATTGAAAGATGTTGAAGTGACCCCTAGAGTCATTCCACTGCTAGCCACATACGTGTGTGTGTGTCGAGAAGAAAAGAAAAATTTGGGAAGTATAGCATTACTCTTATTTTGATGCATTACCTACTAGCTTTTATTATCTAGAATCCCACAAGTCATCAACAAATACCAGTATAAAGAAAAATGTAGTATGTCTATATGCGTGTATGGCAGATATGTATGTGCAGATATGTATGTGCACAGGCTGTAAAAAGTAAGGGGAAGGGGACCTCATGGAGTCTCTAGCAACGTGGGTGTGACGAAGAAGAGTCGCTCAACCCAGATTTTTGAAAGTGAACATGAGCAAGTCTAAAAGTACAAAATCCATCTAATCTATCTGTATGTATTAGGGCTGCACCAAAAACCCGTTACCCGAAGATCCGAACCGATTGGGTCGGGTTCGGTCGGGTCTGAAATGAAATGTGTCGGGTCTGGTTCGGGTATAGTTAAAAGATGAATATTTCAGGTCAGTTCGGGTTGGGTCTGGGTCGGTTCGGGTCTGGTCTGTTCCAGTCAATAGACAAAACTGTTTTTGCTAATTAATTCTTTATTTTTGTGACAAAGTACTCATTTTTCTTTTCATTATATTTATATCCATGAATATATAAAACATTATATTCACTTTCTAGTGGTTGGAATTAATTTTCATGACTCTCCGTCCTCATCAATCTTTTTAATAGATGTATTATACATAGAAGAATAGGTATTCACTAATGAATATAAATAAAAATAATAACAAAATAAAATATAAAAAAAATTAAATATTTAAAAAAAAATTGGGTTGTGGCCCAAACCCGATCCGAATCAAAGTAACTGGGTCGGGTCGGTCCGTGTCCAAACCTCATCGGGTCGGATCTGGATCTCAAAACATAGAACCATTTATAATCGGGTCGATTCCGATTCTATAGAGACCTGACGTGAGCCATGTGCAGCCGTAATATATATAGTCCTATTTAACAAGAATCGAGAGATTCTGCCACTGACTTAATTGATATCTGAGTATTGAGAATGGAACCCTGACACCTTGTACAACAATGATGAGCATGTGCAGTGTGCACCATCACATCTCTCTTGGCTTCTCCCCGAGAGAGAGAGAGAGAGAGAGAGAGAGATGAAAAAGAAAAGGACAATTAAAAACTACTCGTAAAAAGGAGTGGAGGAGAGTACTAGGATAAAGCATGTGACTAGGGCAGGCGCAGATCAAGGTTATGCATTCCGTCCTTTATTTAGTTAAAAGGTCTGATTGTAATCTTTCACTTTCAAATTATTTATTTATTAATTAATTAATTAACTAGGTAGGTAGGTAGTTCATAGTTGTGGACGTTGTCCAATTCAAACAATCTATCTTTCTTGAGCTTAGCATAAGTACGCTGTAAACAGCTTGTTTTCATATGGGCTGAAGAATATTACAGTACTACTACTAGTTTGTTACACACTCATATTTGGGTGCCAAAGTACACACAAAATTAATTAACTATAACTAACGCACACACACGACATACGTTCGGTTCATGAACAAAGCTCGTTCCATCGTTTGGATTAATTAATGTAGTAGTACTCCTGTTCTCCAATTCAATGCTGACCAAAGAATATTGGATAAATTACATAAATCTCCTCTGAGGTTTGCCTTAATTACACGGACCTCTCCTCTTGTTTTAAAAATTACACAGATCTCCCTCGAGGTTTGTAATTAGGTAACAAAACGCTCCCTCCCCTAACGGTCCGTTAGTTTTTTTTTACATAAGCCTCCCCTGAAAATTACAATTAGCCCCCCTAATATAATAAAATTGTCATACTAAGCCCCCTTTCTCTTATATTTTTGTTCTAATTATAAAATCCCTCCTCCATCTTATGTTTTTGGGTTAATTTTTTTAGCATTAATTTATATCATCTACACAAAATACATATAAATAGGTTCAAATTTTTTTTTTTCCCCAAACAAACCTCTATCAAGCCCCCATGTATTAATTTTCTAGATCCGCCCCTGTCCCTATGCTTCAAAAGTGGACACTTAACCCCCTGTGATTGTGGACTAAAATGGAATTGTTATAATTTCACTCAAAACTGACAAAAATTCTAAAATTGGTTAAAAATATAAACACTTAACCCATTTTGTGATGTTAATTTTGGGGTTAACGCTCTTTGAGTGAAATCATAACAGTTCTATTTTAGTCCACAATCACAAGGGGTTAAGTGTCCACTTTTGAAGCATAGGGACAGAGGCAGATCTAGAAAATTAATACAGGGGGGGGGGCTTGATAGAAGTTTGTTCGGGGGGAAAAAAAATGGACCTATTTATATATGTTTTGTGTATATTTTGTGTAGATGATATTAGCACAAAAATATAAGAGAAATGAGGCTTTAGTATGACAATTTTATAATATTAGGGGGGTTAATTGTAATTTTCAGGGAAGACTAATGTAAAAAAACTAACGAACCATTAGGGGAGGGGTCGTTTTGTTACCTAATTACAAACCTCGAGAGAGGTCTGTGTAATTTTTAAAACAAGAAGGGAGGTCCGTGTAATTAAGGCTAACCTCAGGAAATGTTTGTGTTATTTACCCAAGAATATTTATTAGGTAACTCCAAAAGTAGAACAATTTAGCCAGCCCAGTTGAACTGTAGGTAGCAATAGCTAGCTAGCACCCAAAAAACAAAAGTGTTTGATTGGTAAAATTGTATAGAAATATGATTGACACAGACGCATTCTCGTATGAACATACCATATAATTCTGTACTGGACACCGTCACATTGGATTTTAAAATGTTCAGTTAAAAATTATCCTTACATGTAACTCAAATTAATACTCCTATATCATTACACAAACCCACTAGTAGTATATTTTAACACTGTGCCTGTGGAATTCCTAATATGATCGGTTAGTAAATTTTTCTCAAAACCAGATAAAGATAAGTTAGTCATGTGTATCAAGGATTACTCTCATTTTCTTTATTCTTCTTCCCCAGCCGAACCGCCGACTGCAAAACTCTTTTCCTTTTCTTTATTTATTTATTTCCTGCATATGTCCTTTTAAAAAATATAGGAGGGTTAGACTTTTATGCCTCTTCACACTGAGCGCATTTAATTCAATGATTAAAAGGGAAAAAAAAAAAAAAAAAAAAAAAACAAAGGAAAAAGAAAAATATAATCAGAAATTTGAACGATTAGAGTCAAATAGAAGACCATGACGAGCCTAATTCCGAATATAAAATAGCAGGGGTTAGAGCTGAAATCTTTTAGGTGGTATTAATCTTGAAAACTTATGCAATGAGGCAAAATAATCAACATTTTAATATTCGGAATCAAAGTATAATGATGAACATGATTGGGACCCCTCTTGCTCTTAGCCCTGTCAATTTGCTCTGCCTCTTCTCAAGTATGCAATCTCAATGGGTGATTTTCGGGTATGTTATCGTATTCATGGGGTCCATCTTTTTCTTGATTATCCACTTAATCTAATGCTTTAGTCATGTTTTTTATTTATTTTTTATTTTTTTTATTTTTTTCTTTTTTTTTATGGGTGGGGCTAAATACATCATTTTTTTTCGCTAAATACACCACATTTATTCACAATTTTTTTTTTTCCTTTTAACACTACAAAATGGTGTATTTAGCAGAAAATGTGGTGTATTTAGTCCCACCCTTTTTTTATTTTTATTTTTATTTTTTATTTTATAATACTCACGATGTGTTTGTTTCTTGAGAACGTTTCTTTTATTGTGGGGTCAAACAGCTAACAATTAATCCGCAGGAGAGAACGATTCTTCCATGATTACTTCTTGTCCAGAAAGGAAAAAAACAAACATAAAAATCTTTGCTTGTGAGTTGTGACCCTTAAACCTACTCTTAAACAAATACTTATATTATTAATAGGATTAATTGTATTTTGCACCCCTGAAACTTGGATAGTTTTGCACTTTGCACCCTCAAATTTTAAAGTTGGCACTTTGATTTCTAAAGTTTCACAAATGTGGCAAATAAGTCCAAATAGCCCTTTAGTGACGGATATCACTAAAAGTGAAAATATCGACACAAAAGTCTTAGAGGAACTAAAGTGCAACTCATCTCAAACTTTAAGGACCAAAGTACCAACTTTAAAACTTTAAGGTGTAAAATACAAAATCACCTAAACTTTAGAGGTGCAAAGAGCAATTAACCCATTTAATACTAAATAGTCAAAGTCAGTACGGTCAGTTAATTTTCATCTTAAAATTAGACTTTGCATGTTACGAGTTACCGTACCAATGAATCACATTCATAGAGAGGCACATTAAAATTTTTCGTTAAAAAATTGAATAATTAATTATCTATTTGTCTTACTTTTCTATTCCCTTCTAGATACCATTTTATCCATTCAAAGAACATTGCAATGTTATTTTTGAATTAAAAAAATGAGCTTAATATTACGTCATTTTGACAATGATTAATTAATTTGGAATTCCATCTAAAGACTGCCTTCAATAATGGCATTAAACTAAAAAATGCAACAGCTATACTGTTTCACATTAGTATATACTGTTTCACATTAGTATAATGGGCTCCAAAGAGAGCAGTAACTTTGCTATATTTGCTTGTTACATCAAATGTATTTTTTGAGAATAAAAAATATGGGGGAAAGAGAGGGAGGGTGATTGGATGATAAAAAGTGATTAAAAAAAAAATTTGAACATAAAAAGATAGAAAACTAAAGATACATTAAAATAATCAATATTTAGTGTGTCCTTTGAAGTACATGAGTCTGATTCATGTAGCAATGTAAATTCTTACATCAAATATTGAGTCATATGATGTGTAAATTTTACCTTCTCCTTTGGAGATGATCTAGTGTGGTCTTGAGATTTTAAGGGCCTAGAGCGAACTTTGAAGATGTGGGCCCTCTACAAATATTCGTAATTTTTTTTTATATGACATGCACCAACATGAGCTATATGTAATAGGCTATTATTTTGAGTCGGGGTCATATCAAAGTGGGGGATCAAGTGGTTACTTGGGTGGCTTGTACTCAGGACTGACCTTGTACCCATGAATTTTAAACCCGCTAAAAGTCACAAAATGGATGGATCAACAAATAAATTTTTTTTTTTTGGATGAAAGATTGATCTAGAAACGTCCTAAGTCATAATAATAATAATAATAATAGTAATAATAATAATAATATTCAAAATAATTGAAAAATATATATTCAAAATAATTTTTTAAAAAAATATATTAATAATAATAATAATAATAATATTCAAAATAATTAATATATATATATATATATATATATATATATATATGTAGTCCTTGTATGGAAGGCGTAATGCACACTAATGACTCACCTATAATCAATGTAGGTGACATGTTGTTTTAGGCATTAATTAATTAAATACGTCAAAATTGTTTTAGTTGGGAAAGATCCCCATCTTAGGCATGAATCATAACATAATATCAATATGATGCTAAGTTTGAATAAATTAATTAATTTGTAAGTTTAGATAGTTTCATTAAATCACAGAGAGTGGGCCGGCATGCATGTACTTTGCCTAACACACTGCAATTAGTTTACAGTGTGTTTACTAATCCGGGGTGACCATGTAATACGTATCTATTCGGTTTTCGGCTTGAATAACTTTTTGAGTAATACTTGGGGCACAACTAAGGGCACACTAAAGGGCTAACTTTTAACAGATGTAATTAAAAGGGCTACACTTTAATGCTTTTTAAAAGTTCCTATTTCTTCCTTTTCATCTAGTGTCGTCTATCTTTATTTGCTCATGGGTGCTATTTAGGACACATTCAAAAATACAAATTTTTGGACACAATTTAAGAGATGTGTCTGTCTCTCTCAAGAGAGAGACAGACACATCTCTTAAATTGTGTCCCAAAATTATATCTCTGAGTGTGTCTCAATCTTTACTTTTTGCTCATTTATGTCTTTTTATCTATTCACAAAACCACGTAACAACATGTGTTTACTTTTTTCTTCTTCTTTTTAATGTAAAAATCCGTAGATTTTTCCTTTTCTTTCTTTTTGGGTTGCCTCCTATTTTAACTTTTTTTTTTTTATTTTTTTTATTTTTTTTATTACCTCTCCGCTCTGCCAACTATCAACAAAAAACTATCTTGATGATTGGTTGGATGAATGTTCCCTACTCCTAAGTCAATAGTTCAAGGCTTTGTAGAGACTGTAGGGGTAGTAATTGGGTCGTGTCAAGTTATAATTGTGTCGGATCATTGTCGTGTTGGGTCATATTCGTGTCATTCTTAATGTGTCATAATCGTGTTGGGTTATAATTGTGTCGGGTTATACACGGGTCTCATTTATGACTCGTGCCCTTATACGGGTCACCAAAACTTGTTTATTTTTGTGTTGGATTGTCGTGTCGGGTCGAAAATTGCCACCCTAATAGAAAGAGATGAGAGAGTGAAAAAGAGTATAATATGATTTTTTCGTGCTAACTTAAATCATTGGCTGACTGATTTTATGACACATTGGAGTTTTTGGCAGGTTATTCGGCTCTTGGTGATCTTTAGTTGATAAATGGAAAGAGCACCTGCTAATTGTCAGATTGCTATCAAGTTTTATCCTGGTCTTTGGGGCTGTTTATAGGGGTGTTTTTGGGGCAATTTGTGTGTGTGTGTTGCTGCAAGTGAAACTCTTAAAATGATAATGAGTTTCATATGGGAACCTGGGTTAAGTTTAGGGGTCTACGGGGTTGTTTGGGTATACGAGTGAATGTAATATAAAATGGTGGACTCTTTATTCCTTGATTTCTATTAATGAAATTGGTTGATAAAAAAAAAAAAAAAAATATCACCAACCTTTTCTGAGATTTGACCTAATTATTAATACTTACCTTCCTCTACGTTTTAGAAGTACACTAACCTCCTTACTTGTCAAACTTTTTCACTAACGGTGTTAATTTAGTTGGTTAAATTACAAAATTACCCTTCTAAAAATTTATTTTCTTAGCCCCTCTTTCTCCTCACTGTTTATGTATATACGTGTATATATATAGATAATGTGTATCGAAAAATCTCCAGAGTGGGAGGGCCTCTGTTGTGGTCGTTGGATCATGTTTAAAAACTGTGAAGTGACAAAATTGTCCTTAATAAAAACACGATCCGACGAACAAAGGCTCTCTCTTTAATAAAGAAAATGCGTTTTCTTTAGAGCCTCACTGTATTATGTATCTGTGGACATCTTAAACAAACCGAAGGAAAGAGAATTAAATCGATCGACCCAGATAGACCTGTAAACGGATCGGATTTGGATCCGATCCGATAGAAAATATCCGATAAGAAAATCCGAATCCGAATCCGAATCCGAACCCGAATCTGATTTTTTTCGTTAGCAAACGGATCGGATTCGGATATCACAAATCCGATCTGAATCCGATCCGTTTAGCTCTCCTTATTTTGTGAAAATTACAATTTAGCTCCCCCTATTTTGTGAAAATTACATAATGACCCTACACTATAAAATTCTTTTGATACTTAACGGATATTCGATTAGAGAAAAAAATAAAAAAAAAATAAAAAATTTGGTGCTCAACGGATATCCGATAAAAATTTCCTTTGGTGCTTAACGGATATCCAATTAATAAATTAAAAAAAAAAAAAAAGAACTTGATTTGCTTAAGGGGTTTTTTTTTATTGCTTAACGGATATCCGGCGGATATCCGAATCCTAACAAATTCGGATTCGGATTTTGGTTAACGGATTTTTTATCGGATCGGATTCGGATTTAGTTAACGGATTCTTATCGGATTCGGATTCGGATATCACAAATCCGATCCGGATCCGATCCATTTACAGGCCTAGACCCAGAGGTTCGTGGCGGCAAAGCTTCGAACCCCAGACAAACTTGAATTGATTCATCAAAATCAAGAATTCCAAAAAATTGAACTTAAATCTCTCTCTATTTCCTTCTCTGTAGAGTGTCTTTTTGTCATACCCACACACTGATCGAATAAGACATTATAAATGAAACAGTAGTTGTTGTCTCTTGAAAAGCAAATCAACATTGCTCACATGGTCTTTGGTTAATTTCCATGACAAATTAAATCACTCAACCCAAAAAGCATCAATAATGGTTTGAGTGTTTCACTTTCACCCCAAGATTTAACAATCAAAAAATATTTTGCAATTTGGATTTAGTCTCTAGAGACGTTGGCCGAAAGAGTGCTGATTTGTGTTGCCTATGGATCTGGGTCTACATTATTCATGATGAACAAATCCAAAATTTGATTTGGTTTTCACTCACCATGGAGGTGGGTTTGTTGTGATTTCATTAATGGAGCAAAACTTAATTTTAAAAGTGTAATTTTTCTCCATCAAAGAGCTGCATGTGGTCTGTCGATCTTCTGTGTTAAATAAATACTAGTATGTATTTGTGTCATGTTGAACTTCCAATTACTCCGTGTTGTACTTGTCCACGTAGAGAGAGAATTACAATGTTTACTAAGAAGAGTCTTAAAAAAAAAAAAAAAAAAAAAAAAAAAAATTAGTATATGGATAAGGAGAAGAAAAAAAATTGAAGAAAAAGAGAAACAGCTTTCTGTAATGATTCACTTCACCAGCCTCAGGCTCAAATTAGGAGGTAAAAGTAGGAGGGAGGGAGTGAGTGAGTATTCCAAAAACAAACGATGGGATCTCTGATCATGCATCGATCTGATCAGGAGCTAGTGGACAAGGTGGAGTACGTACTAGTTGAGAATTAATAAGGTCATGATGATGATGATGATGAGTAGTACGTGCATGAGTCGGCGGCGCAGTTGCCATCGCGCAAAGCTTGGAGTACTCTCTGGAAGACGATGACATGGCAGGGGATACGAAGGACGCCCTTTTGGTGGTAGCCGTACTCCTGAGCTGATTTGTTGAGAAGTTGGATGAAGATGGGGTGGTTCAGAAGCTCCGCGCTTACCACGAACCGTTCCATTAATTCCATCTCCTCTCCCACGTACACCGGTAAATACCCCTCCGGTACGCATCGCTTGGTGGTGCTCACCCCCTCGTGCCCGTGCCCGTGCCCGTGCCCGTGACCACCACCACCACGAGACCGCAATGAATTCGATCGGAGGAGAGTACTGCAGTACTGTGACGAGTCAGCCACACGCGATAGTCTTCGGATCAGCTGCTTCATCTTTTTTTTTTTTTTTTGGCTAGCTTGCTTGCTTGCTTGCTAATTACTAATTGTTTGCTTGCTGCTGTACGTACGTTTTGACTAGAATTCGGAAAGTGTATTCAAATTCTCTGAATTCCGAATTGTGGGATCGATCTAGTGATCAGAGCTGGAATTAAGTTTAGAGACGTATACGTACATGCCACCTCGATCGATGATCTGTTTGTTTTAGAGATCGAGTACTACTATACGTGGGAGCTGTGCGTGTGTAACAACAGAAAGGGATCGATCGATCGAGGAAGATCCAGACTCACTCAGATCAGAGTAGTACGTACGTACGTAGTAGATGGAGAGAGAGAGAGAGAGAGAGAGAGAATTAACTAGGGTGAGTGAGGGGAAAGCAAGCATGGTTGGAGTTGGAGAGTACTGGTGGTGATGTGGAGGATATAAATATTGGTTTAGTAGGGTGGGGGGGGAGGGCCGGTGGGAAAGGAAAGTGGAATAAAAAAACAGGAAAATACTGAGTAGTCCAGTAAAGAAAGGGAAGGGAAGGGGGCCGGGTACACGTAGAAAAGGTCATTGGAGATAGTTGGGAGGGTACAGATAGGCGTACTTGACTGGTACAATTAATTATTAATTTGCATCTGCTCGCCTTAATTATTATTATTATTATTATTTTTATACTCCAGTACATTTATATACATATGATCATTATTGGAGTGTAATCTGAGGAGATCCATTATATAGTACTACTTTCGTCCTGTTTTATGTGTTTATTTTGGGAGTTTAAATATTTAAGGGAATAAAAAGAATAATCTATACTTACTTTTCACAATTGTTCATAATTATTGCACTTTCTTTTTTTATTTTATTTTGGTATTGATTGCAAAGAAGGGTAGTTGGGAAAACTACGAAAAATTTATATACTAATTTAGGCAAATGGACAACAATTTTGGAACTTCTTAAAATAAAAAGATGAACACATAAAATGGGACGGACGGAGTATACACGAGTCATGTGAATATCCTCTATAGCCCGACGACTCCTAACCACCAAACTCGGCTAGCTTTAGAATATTGCCGGTTCGTTCGGTTAATATTATTATTGGACTTAGCTTGTGGGAATTCTTTGCTGCCTTGTACACGCCTTTAGAATTCTTTTTACTATAACAAAAACGAAAAACAGAAAAGAAAGTAAAACCTTCTAATTGACAATAAATAATATTACTTCTAACTTTCAATCATTGATTGTATCAAATCAATGACACTATTTACAGAAAAAGTCTATATAAAAATGAATAATGCTTGAGGCACTAAAAAATATAAAGAACTTTCACAAAATGAGTGGAAAGTCTATGTAGCACACTGGGATCCGTCAATAATTAACCATTTTTTTCATTAATTGCTGGCGGATCCCAGTGTGCCACATAGACTTTTCACTCATTTTGTGAAAGTTCTTTATGTCTTTTGGTGCTCCAAGCATTATTGTATAAAAATCTATGTATACATATATGCTTCAATGTTTTGTACGTACACCTTACAAAGCTCGAAGAAGTTTACTAGTATCTTCTTTCAAAGTTTCCTTACAGGAAAATTGAATATTTTTGCCTCTCTGTCGTTGTCGCAATAACTTGTGTATATCTTTTCTTTGTTAATACTTCACATGTGATATTCACTTTGAAAAACCAATACTTGAATAATGCAAAAGGGCCAAAAAAAAAAAAAAAGAATAAGGATTAACTCTAAATTTAGGGGGTTAGAAATTTTAACAAGTAATGTTATAGCACCGATATGAATAGTTATTAAACATTTAATATGTCCATTATCAAGTTTGACTAAGTGTGTGTAATACCCTGTATTTTGGTATATTAATAAGACCCGGTATTTCATTTCTATACTCGTATAAACTTTCTCTTCCTTTTGGTAAATTTTGATACCAATCGATTGATAAGTTTCCCAATCGATTGACATTTTCTTTATACCAATCGATTGATAAGTATCCCAATCGATTGACATTCAACTGACTAAAAGTGATGACGTGTCATTATCCCAATCGATTGCCATTTATCCCAATCGATTGACATTGTTTCCAATCGATTGACTACAAATATCTGTTGCCAATCGATTGACTTGTGTCCCAATCGATTGACATAACCTGAGACAAGTTTTCTTCTTTCCTTCAGCTTTAAACGTGTGGCACTCCCATATCTCTATATATATGTCTCATTTATTGGCCTTGGGGCTGTTTTTCAGACCATTGAGAGAGAGAGAGAGACATACTCTTGAGATATATACATACATATATCTATATATCTACATATATACACACCCTCACACACACTCACTCCTTCGGTAGCTGGGAGAAGAAGGAGAAGAAGCAGAAAAGAAGAAGAAGGAAGAGACAGAGAGAAAGAAGACAGAGACAGAGAAGAAGAAGAGAGAAAGCTTGGAGGTTTCAAACTTAAACACATCCAAACGCACCCTAGGTGAGTCCTAACTCACTTGGTCCCTTTATATGAAGTTTATATAAGCTATTATGATGTTTAGATGGGTTACATGCATGTTGTGTACGTTTATATATGCTGTTTTTACAATCTGCTGGAGAAGACGTAGTGCCAATCGATTGACATAATCTCAATCGATTGACATCAGTTGCATCCCAATCGATTGAATAGGATTTTCAATCGATTGACATTATTCCAATCGATTGACATGTTTATCAATCGATTGACATAACTTTTGCTCCAATCGATTGAACCTATGTTCCAATCGATTGACATGATCAGAACATGGATTCTTTTGCCTGTTTATTATATAAGAGGTTTAGTTGTTCGATTCCTGATTCGGATTCTCTTATGCGACTATGGGTTAGACAGGAGTAATGTGACACCAAAGATTAATGGATAATGAATAAAAAGTAATATGAAGACATGGGTGACGTGTTGATTCTGATATGAGTTTGATATCCGATTTCTTTTAATCCAAGTAGTCAGGCCACATTGGGAGTTTGTCATGTGTCGATATAGAATGGAACGTAAGTAGGTTTGGTAAGTTCTGGGAATGGTACGTGGATGGACGTTCGGTCATGATATGCTCTTAAAAGCGGTGAGCTGTGCATATGCTCTTAAAAGCGGTGAGCTGGACCAAATAGTCCTAAGATAGACTGGATGATCTATGATATGCTCTTAAAAGCGGTGAACAGGACCATTGTTCTTAAAAGCGGTGAGCTGGGATCACTAGTAGAAGACGTTGAGTCGTGGCAATAGATTGATATGCCTTGTTCGAAACGTTATATCCCTGAAATGCGGTGAACAGGACCATTGTTCTTAAAAGCTGGGGACAGACTGACGTGGAGTCTATGACATGCGGTGAGCTGTTCATATGCTCTTAAAAGCGATGGACAGAATAAGGGTGTATCCCTAAAGTTAAACGATTGAGTCTGTTCATGAAAGATCAGAATATGTTGAGTTCACTATTCGAGTAACAAGACGTTAAGGGTCGGTTTACAAGAATGAATAGAGAAACAAGATTGGTTATAATAAGATGTTAACTCGTGTTTCATAAGCTTGTGTTTATTTCAGATAACTGGTACTTCGTTAGTTTTTGCTCACTCAGCTCTCAGTAAGCTGACGGCCTTTTATTGCCTGGACATTTCCCGTCCAGAATATCCTGTCCCTTATTCTGCAGGTAAGGACCAGTACACTGATGACTATTATCCAGAGGAGGGCCCCACCGATGATGGTTACGCCAGGAAGGATTATCCTTATGCCAGTTGAAGGCTGAAGATGTTATGACTAGTTTAATTTCAGTTGTTCTGATAAATCTTTTGTTAGCGGGTACTTGGGCATTTGTTGTCTTCAGACCTGTTGTGATCCTGTGGACCATACTTTGATATTTTGTAATAGTTAGCACTGTGTGCTATTTTCAGTTGATTACTGTTGCTTTTCTTTTGGACTAGTACTGCGTGATGTGGATTATTAGTGACTTTCACCTGTCATTCCTTATGGACCCATAAAGGAAATTCATTTTTCTCTATTTATGCCGTTCCGGAGCGTGACAGGATTTTTGGTATCAGAGCCTAGGTTTGGTACTCTAGGGGGTGATACTGTCGTTCACCGATCATTCCACACCATCTGGTCCTAGTGTTGTTAAGATTCTTTGAGATGAGATATGAGTATAAGATAAGTTCGTCTTCCTGACGATAGATAGTTTCCTTTGCAGGATAGCATGGATCCGGAGTTTCACCAGTTTGTGACTGATGCTTATGGAGGACATATTATCCATGGAGATACCGTGGAGCCAGCTGACCCAGAGTTTTATCGTGAGCGTGTGTGCCAGATAGCTAGTCGACATTTAGAGGAGGACATGTGGAGAGCGCTTTATGTGACCGGGAGTACTCACCCGACACAGATGCGCATGGATGCTTACCATACTGCGAGGGTCGGTAGAGACATTTGCCAGGAGATGTTGCGACTAGTTTTAAGTAAGCCAAAGATGGATGAGATTGAGTTAAGAGCCATTGTAGCCGGTCCACCAGAGCCTGTAATTGCACCAGCTCCAGCAGCCCCACCATCACCAGTGCCCGACGTACCCGTCCCAGAGCCAGAGCCAGAGCCGATTGAGGATGAGGAGGATCTAGAGCCTGAGGATGAGCATCCCGATGAGGACATGGATGAAGATGGAGAGGAGGAGCCGATAGATGACGAGGACCCAGTGGAGGATGAGCATGCAGACGATGCAGATGATGATGAACCTGAGGATGACCCCGAGGAGCCAGAGTTTGAGCCAGAGGATCCAGTACCAGACCCAGAGGCTATTGAGGCAGATATTGTAGTAGATGAGGATGCGCCCGACGAGGAGGTAGTTATGCCAGAGGTACCTGTTGTGCTTCAGATACCAGCCGGACCGATTATGCATATGGCAGCCATGGCCGATATGGCAGTAGGATGGATAGCTCAGATGATCGCTCAGCCAGCAGGTTTTGTTATGGGAGAGGTGGCTATAGCAGGAGCTCTTGACATAGCTGATGGTTTTGCTGCAGTAGCTGTTGATGTCGCTAACCAGGCGATAGCAGACGTGATGGAGGACGATGATGCAGAGATGATAGAGGATTGGGATATAGGGGTAGTAGTCGGAGATCTTGTCGCACCAGCTGAGGATGATCCACTCGAGGAGATGGATATAGATCCAGAGGACGAGGCACCACCATCAGGATCAGATGCTGACGACTTTTGAGTCAGGACCTGCAGGGCTTAGTTTTGTTAGTTTTACCAGGACATTTTGTCCACCAGATTTTTGGGAGCTTGAGAGATAGCTATTTGACCATAGCTTTGTATAGTATTAGCTGACTTTAGTTGTTGTAACTCTTGTCCCATATGATACACAGTTTGACTAGTGTGTACTATACGGTACATCTTTTGATATATATATATACGAGCAGTACTTTTATTATTGTTTGGTTGTTGCGTTGTGCAGTGTTGTTTAGTAGAATTGTTAGTTTTGTTGTTTCTTGTTCTATCTTGAGTTCGTTTCTACGTGAAGACTTTCAGTTGATCCATATGTCTCTTGTAGGCGATACTCGTTATCATCATGGTAGGACCCTTGAGAAATCACCAAGCACGTAATGGAGCACCTATTCCGGAAGGGATGGATCCGACGGGAATATTCGAAGCATTTATGCAGAGAATGGAGCATGTGGGGGATACATATAATCACTCCACCCACCAGAGACCTTTTGCACCCCCGCCACCAAGACAGACTGGAGATAAGTTGTTAGCAAATTTTCGTGGATTACGTCCCGAAAAGTTCGATGGACTAACAGAACCATGGAAAGCAGAACAATGGATAAGAGAGATGGAGTTAATATTTGAAGCATTGGAATGCAGCGAACAAGAGAAACGTCGCCTTGCTACGTTTCAGCTTACTTATGCCGCCGCAGATTGGTGGGAAGCTGAGCAAGCCACTATTGGGATCGATGCCGCTAAAGCTATGTCGTGGGAGACATTCAAAGGCAGATTTTTGGATAAGTAGTTTTCAGAAGATGAGAGAGATCAACAGGAAAGGAACTTTCTCAATTTGATCCAAGGAGGATGGAATGTACGGGAATATACAACACAGTTCGAGCGTTTATCCAGATTTGCTCAGCATATGATAGACACGCCGCAGAAGAAGGTGAAGAGATTTCACCAAGGACTGAACCCCCACCTCAGACATATGATGGTTGGTCATCTGAACCAGTCGTATGAGGAAATTGTTAGATTTGCTACAGGATTAGAAAAGGATGCTAATCCAGTACAACAATCACAGACGAATCGACCTCAGTCGTCACGAGGGTTTCAACAGAGGAATTTCCATAATCGACCACTGAGAAATACCCAAGGATGGAGACCTCAGGAAAATTTTCAAGGAAACAAGAGAATCTGGGAAGGAACCAGGAAACTGCAGCAGAGTTATAATCGACCTCAACAATATCGCCAGCAGGGGTCACAGCCACAGGCAGTACTAACAGCCCCACCCAGCAATAGTGGAGGATGTTTTAACTGTGGAAAGCCCGGACATATTGCAAGGAATTGCACTGCCCATAGATCAAATCGCAGGCCAGATATCGTCTGTCGCAACTGCAACAAACCAGGACACTTGAGCAAGGATTGTCGTGCGCCACAAGGAGGATACTACGGAGCACCAGTGCAAGGAATCCAAGGACCTCCTGATCAGACGAGAATGAATGCTATTATTCCAGGAGAAGTAGGCTTTAATGCTGATGAGCAGCAACATTTGGAAGGTACACTTGTACTCTTTCATAGTCCAGTTAAAGCTTTATTTGATACTGGAGCCGCACGTTCTTTTATTGCTGTTAAGATTGTGCGTCAGTTGGGTTTAGAACCCCAGACACTTGAGTCAACACTGAATGCTGTGTCACTATTGGGAGTGACAGTTAAGTTGAGTAAAGTGTGTAAAGATTGCCCTTTGACTTTGGGAGATAGGAATCTTCCAGCAGACTTGGTAGTTCTGTCGATGCCAGAATTCGATGTTATCCTAGGGATGGATTGGTTAACTAAATATGGTGCCAATTTGGATTGCCCTACTAGGACGATTGTATTTCCAATACAAGGGAAGCCGACGATCAGATTTCAGTGTCAACCGACAAGCGACCTGTTTCTTACGAGTGGTTTGGCTACGATCATTAGTACGAGTACGGAGCTTACGATGGATCAAATCCCTATTGCACGAGACTTTCTGGATGTATTTCAGGATATTAAAGGACTTCCACCGAAAAGAGAAATAGACTTCTGCGTGGAATTAGTACCTGATACATTGCCTATTTCTAAGACTCCATATAGGATGGCACCAACTGAGATGTTAGAACTGAAGAAGCAAGTTCAAGAGCTTGAAGATCTAGGATTTGTTCGTCCGAGTACGTCGCCTTGGGGAGCACCAGTTCTGTTTGTAAAGAAGAAGGACGGAACACTTCGACTCTGTATAGACTATAGGGAGTTGAACAAGGTTACGATTAAGAATAGATATCCGTTACCTCGGATAGATGATCTATTCGACCAGTTACAAGGATCAAGGATCTTTTCCAAAATCGATCTGCGTTCTGGATATCACCAGCTGTTAGTTCGACCAGAGGATGTATCAAAGACTGCATTCAGGACGAGATACGGGCATTACGAGTTTTTAGTTATGCCATTTGGATTGATGAATGCGCCAGCAGTATTTATGGACTTGATGAATAGAGTATTCAGACTATATCTGGATAAATTCATTATAGTGTTCATTGATGATATACTTATCTACTCAAAGACAGAAGAGGATCACAAGGAGCATTTACAAGTTGCCTTGCAGACGCTTCGAGATAGCAAGTTGTATGCAAAGTTCAGCAAGTGTGAGTTTTGGCTACGGGAAGTCAAATTTTTGGGACAAGTTATATCTCAGGAAGGTATTTCGGTAGACTCATCTAAGATTGATGCAGTCTTAAGCTGGAACAGACCGACGAATGCAACCGAAGTCAGAAGTTTTCTGGGTTTAGCAGGATATTACAGAAGATTCGTAGAAGGGCTCTCCAAGTTAGTAGGACCATTGACGAATTTAACAAGGAAGGAGACGAAGTATGAATGGACAGACAAGCATGAGGGTGCATTTCAGGAGTTAAAAGAAAGATTGACTTCTGCACCAGTACTTGCATTACCTAAGAGTGGAGAAAAGTATGTGATCTACAGTGACGCATCGTACCAAGGACTTGGATGTGTGCTTATGCAAGATGGAAATGTTATCGCATATGGATCAAGACAATTGAAGGTACATGAGAAAAATTATCCTACGCATGATCTGGAATTAGCAGCAATAGTGTTTGCATTGAAAATTTGGAGACACTATCTCTATGGAGAAAAGTTTGATCTATTTTCCGATCATAAAAGTCTGAAGTTTTTGTTCTCTCAAAAGGAGTTGAACATGCGACAGCGGAGATGGATGGAATCACTCAAAGACTATGACTTTTCTTTGCAATACCATCCCGGCAAAGCAAACGTAGTAGCAGATGCTTTGAGCCGTAAACCTCGGTTAGTGATCGCTGCATTACTAATTAGAGAATGGAGAGCATTAGAAGAAATTGCTGAATTTGATCTTCAGCCAGTGGAGCCAATGAAAGGACAACATTTTGGATGTCTTATGGTACAACCGACTTTAATCAGTCGTATCATAGAGGCTCAACAGACAGCAGAGGATTTGAAGTTATGGTTCGCCAAGATGTCAGCCAAGGAACCAGAAGTCTGGAGTATTAGTACGGACGGAGCTTTACGATGTAAAGGTAGACTCTGTGTACCTAACGAAGGAAATCTCCGAAAAGACATATTAGATGAAGCACATAAGTCACGGATGACGATTCATCCCGGAGGTACAAAGATGTACAAGGATCTGAAGAGAAATTTTTGGTGGGAAGGAATGAAGAGAGATGTGGCAGAGTATGTTTCTCAGTGTCTTACTTGTAAACAAGTAAAGGCAGAACATCAGAAACCACCTGGACTTCTACAGCCGTTACCTATTCCTCAATGGAAATGGGAACACATAACCATGGATTTTGTGGTAGGATTGCCGAAGTCACAGCAGAATCACGATGCTATATGGGTAATCGTGGATCGACTTACTAAGACGGCACATTTTATTGCCTATAGCATGACATACTCAGTAGAACGTTTGAGCCGAATGTATCTACAACACGTTGTACGATTACATGGAGTGCCTGTATCTATTGTGTCAGACCGAGATTCGCGTTTTACTGCAGAATTTTGGAAGAGTCTCCAGACAGCGATGGGAACGACATTGAACTTGAGTTCAGCTTTCATCCGCAGACCGATGGACAGACTGAAAGAATTAAGTGATGGAAGATATGTTACGAGCCTGTGTCATTGATTTTGAGAGTACTTGGGAGATACACTTACCTTTGATCGAGTTCGCCTATAATAATAGTTATCATTCGAGTATAGATATGGCGCCATTCGAAGCTTTGTACGGAAGACCTTGCCGATCACCGCTATGTTGGACCGAAGTCGGAGATAGTCAACTTCTTGGGCCAGAAATGGTACGAGAAACCAGTTAGAAGATTCAAGTCATACGTGAGAAGATGAAAACAGCCCAGACCAGATACAAGAGTTATGCTGACAAGCGACGCAAAGACTTGGAGTTTGCCGTTGGAGATCACGTATTACTCAAGGTTTCACCTGTTCGAGGAATCGTCAGATTTGGTCAGAAAAGGGGCAAGTTATCGCCACGTTTCATCGGACCATTCGAGATTCTGGAGCGTGTTGGGAAGGTTGCTTATCGCCTTGCGTTGTCACCAAAGATGTCAGGAGTGCACAACGTTTTTCACATCAGTATGCTGAGGAAGTATGTTCACAACCCAGCGCACGAGATCAACTTTGAGGATATCGAAGTCAACAGCGACGTTACGTTCAATGAAGGACCTGTTCGTATTCTAGATCGAGGAATCAAAAAACTCAGGAACAAGGAGATTCCGTTAGTTAAAATTCAGTGGAAACATCACGATGAAGGAGAAGCTTCGTGGGAGCTAGAGTCAGAGATGCGCGAGAAGTTTTCATTTTTGTTTTAAACCTTGTTGCTTTTGATTTCGAGGACGAAATCTTTTGTTGAGTGGTGAATGATGTAATACCCTGTATTTTGGTATATTAATAAGACCCGGTATTTCATTTCTATACTCGTATAAACTTTCTCTTCCTTTTGGTAAATTTTGATACCAATCGATTGATAAGTTTCCTAATCGATTGACATTTTCTTTATACCAATCGATTGATAAGTATCCCAATCGATTGACATTCAACCGACTAAAAGTGATGACGTGTCACTATCCCAATCGATTGCCATTTATCCCAATCGATTGACATTGTTTCCAATCGATTGACTACAAATATCTGTTGCCAATCGATTAACTTGTGTCCCAATCGATTGACATAACCTGAGACAAGTTTTCTTCTTTCCTTCAGCTTTAAACGTGTGGCACTCCCATATCTCTATATGTATGTCTCATTTATTGGCCTTGGGGCTGTTTTTCAGACCATTGAGAGAGAGAGAGACATACTCTTGAGATATATACATACATATATCTATATATCTACATATATACACACCCTCACACACACTCACTCCTTCGGCAGCTGGGAGAAGAAGGAGAAGAAGCAGAAAAGAAGAAGAAGGAAGAGACAGAGAGAAAGAAGACAGAGACAGAGAAGAAGAAGAGAGAAAGCTTGGAGGTTTCAAACTTAAACACATCCAAACGCACCCAAGGTGAGTCCTAACTCACTTGGTCCCTTTATATGAAGTTTATATAAGCTATTATGATGTTTAGATGGGTTACATGCATGTTGTGTACGTTTATATATGCTGTTTTTACAATCTGCTGGAGAAGACGTAGTGCCAATCGATTGACATAATCTCAATCGATTGACATCAGTTGCATCCCAATCGATTGAATAGGATTTTCAATCGATTGACATTATTCCAATCGATTGACATGTTTATCAATCGATTGACATGTTTATCAATCGATTGACATAACTTTTGCTCCAATCGATTGAACCTATGTTCCAATCGATTGACATGATCAGAACATGGATTCTTTTGCCTGTTTATTATATAAGAGGTTTAGTTGTTCGATTCCTGATTCGGATTCCCTTATGCGACTATGGGTTAGACAGGAGTAATGTGACACCAAAGATTAATGGATAATGAATAAAAAGTAATATGAAGACATGGGTGACGTGTTGATTCTGATATGAGTTTGATATCCGATTTCTTTTAATCCAAGTAGTCAGGCCACATTGGGAGTTTGTCATGTGTCGATATAGAATGGAACGTAAGTAGGTTTGGTAAGTTCTGGGAATGGTACGTGGATGGACGTTCGGTCATGATATGCTCTTAAAAGCGGTGAGCTGTGCATATGCTCTTAAAAGCGGTGAGCTGGACCAAATAGTCCTAAGATAGACTGGATGATCTATGATATGCTCTTAAAAGCGGTGAACAGGACCATTGTTCTTAAAAGCGGTGAGCTGGGATCACTAGTAGAAGACGTTGAGTCGTGGCAATAGATTGATATGCCTTGTTCGAAACGTTATATCCCTGAAATGCGGTGAACAGGACCATTGTTCTTAAAAGCTGGGGACAGACTGACGTGGAGTCCATGACATGCGGTGAGCTGTTCATATGCTCTTAAAAGCGATGGACAGAATAAGGGTGTATCCCTAGAGTTAAACGATTGAGTCTGTTCATGATAGATCAGAATATGTTGAGTTCAGTATTCGAGTAACAAGACGTTAAGGGTCGGTTTACAAGAATGAATAGAGAAACAAGATTGGTTATAATAAGATGTTAACTCGTGTTTCATAAGCTTGTGTTTATTTCAGATAACTGGTACTTCGTTAGTTTTTGCTCACTCAGCTCTCAGTAAGCTGACGGCCTTTTATTGCCTGGACATTTCCCGTCCAGAATATCCTGTCCCTTATTTTGCAGGTAAGGACCAGTACACTGATGACTATTATCCAGAGGAGGGCCCCACCGATGATGGTTACGCCAGGAAGGATTATCCTTATGCCAGTTGAAGGCTGAAGATGTTATGACTAGTTTAATTTCAGTTGTTCTGTTAAATCTTTTGTTAGCGGGTACTTGGGCATTTGTTGTCTTCAGACCTGTTGTGATCCTGCGGACCATACTCTGATATTTTGTAATAGTTAGCACTGTGTGCTATTTTCAGTTGATTACTGTTACTTTTCTTTTGGATTAGTACTGCGTGGTGTGGATTATTTGTGACTTTCACCTGTCATTCCTTATGGACCCATAAAGGAAATTTATTTTTCTCTATTTATGCCGTTCCGGGGCGTGTCAGTGTGCGTTTGATAAAACTGAAAAATAAATACTGAATTTTAATTATTGCAAAATTTTAAGCGATTGAACTTACAGTACTGAAAGCTGTGTTATATATATATAGAATGCATTTAGTGATTATTTTCAGTAGAATGTTTTCACTTAAAATTTTTAATGTGTTTTTTAGATGTTTTTTTTTTCAGTTAAGTGATGCACACTATCAAATGCACTGGAAAACGTTGAGTTCGTTTGACAATTACCTGAAATTATTAAAAACGTTGAGTTCATTTGACAATTAATTTTAGAATATCAAATTTTTCAAAAAGCTTAAAAAAAAAAAAAAAAAAAAAAAAGAGAGAGAGAGAGATTAATTTTAAAGCATTGAAATTGAAGCTTTTTTTAAAAGACTGAAATTAAGATCTACTTTACACAGCAATATTACGCCACTCTAAATTGCTTTTTTAAAATAGGCTAACTCTATTGTTAGAGTAGTAATGACTAATGCTATAGCAAAAAATGTCGCTAAAAGTTTTAAAGACCCTTTTTTGTTGCTAAACTTTTATTAACACTTTTTGCTCTGATATTAGCCATTACTGCTCAGGCAATAACATTACCCTTTAAAATAACTTTATAAAAAAAGTGTTAATTGCAAAAATACCCCCTCAACTATGACTCGTTTTCAACTCGCTCCTCTGAACTATTTTTTCTGACAAATTGATTCCCTCCGTTTATTTTACTTGACAAGTTGACCCCCTCCGTTTGTTTGCGCGCAAAAGAAAATGGGCATGTGTCCATCACGTGAGAGCAAAAATGGACACATTTACCCTTTGTGCCCAAAATGGGTTTGATCTCTCTCTCTCTCTCTCTCCCCTGATTTCTCACTCTACCCTGATTTACCCTTTGTGCCCAAAATGGGTTTGTTCACTTTTTTAGATCAGGGGGTGTACTCGAAAATGAGTCATAGTTTAAGGGGTGTTTTTGCAATTCAGACCAAGGGTATATGCGACATTTTATTACATCTGTTAACTGCATTTGAGACCAAATAAATATTGATAGTTGAGCGGGTGAAGTTATTCATTTTTTTAAATCAGGGGATATACTAAAAAATAGATCATAATTGAGGGAGTGTTTTTGCAATTAACCAAAAAAAAAAAAAATCTTGCTCTGACATAGAACTAGTTTATAGTTTTTTTTTCTTAGCTTTTTTAGGCACATAATACTTGTACTTGTGACTTGTGAGCATTACTCTCCGAACGAGAAGTGTGGTATTCACAGCAAGAAGTACTCTTAAATTAGGTAATTGAAAAAGATTTTCCAATCTAAATAGCCTTGAACCCAACTAATGCACATTGTCGCAAAATGTTCCAAGTAAAGCAATGGATATCAAAACGATGGTTGCCTAACTAGCTAGCTAGTGTAAATCAATTATTTGGGTTTGTTTCCTTACAATACACTCAAGGTATATATGTTTCATATTTTCGTATTCAAAGGAAATCTGTTTGTATTATGTTTCCTCCGCACACCTATCTATGTTCATAGGCACTTCATTTATATTTAAGATGCAATCTACAATAATATTAATTACCAATTAAAAAACAATTCAATAATTTATATAGTGTTGAGAATCAACTATTAATATATCCCCACCTAATTGAAATTTAATCCAGCAATTAATGTGTGCCTTTTGTACGTCTAGCCCTTCTACATCTATCGACAAGCCAAATTTATAAGTTATACTATAAAATATCAATTGCAAATGTTGGTATAGTATAACACTATTAACACCCCACCCAAAAAAAAAAAAAAAAAAAAATGGTGACAACTTCTGTATGTGTGCTGAGAAAAAGTAGTCGAAAGTTTAAACAGCTTTTATAGACCACCAGTTAGGGGCAGAAGAGAATATGGGTGTGGGTCCTATTTAAGGCAATGAACATTAATTACCTAATTAAAGCTATCACGGTAATTAGTGTTATAAAGTGATCAGTTGTGAATTTTTGATGAAGTCATAATATAATTTTAAGGTAAAAATGAGGTTAAGAATTTATTTACTTGTATCTTTTATGACGCCCACTTTAAGATATTTTAGTTTATAGTTGATCCCAAACAACCACTATTCTTAACAGATCAACTATATTAGAGGATTGGCTAAAATTTCATTTGGCATGTAAATTAAACTTTAGACGAGGAGAAAGTATATAAATGCAACGGTGACGTCACAGTCACACTATGTTGTCATCTTACTCATACATGCAAACATGGTGCTTGGTTAGAAGTGTACTTACGTTATAATATTACGATTGAGTTGTTCTAAACATTGTCTGATATATATATATATATATATATATATACTAGTTTAAACGCACATGCGTGAACGGTGTCTGTCTAAAAACTAATTAGGAATAGTAAGCCAAAAAAAAAAAGATTAAAAAAAACACTTAAATTAGGTATAAAAAAAATATAAAATAAAAAATAAAAAGAAGAAGAAGAAGAAGAATTCACGCAACTTCCACAATAAAAAAAGATACACAAAGCACATACAACAATCAATTCATAGGGTAAAAATAATAAAAACTGTTGAATTATTCTTCTTAGACCATTTGTTTATTTGTTCAACAAATAAATTTTTTATGTTGCTATTTAATTGTTACCACATGTCCTAACTAGAATTCTTTCTTACATCTTTAATATTTTGAATTTACTATTTTCTTTGCTCATTACTTAATAATGACTATATATTTATTTATTGTATGACCACATATGTTAGTATTTCATTAATTTACCGTGTTTGTATAGTAATTTATTAAACTATAAAATTATTTCATATGTTCTAATTAGAATAAGTTACAAATCAATCATGATCTAGCTTTCTTAAATATTTTTTTTATATACATTAAAATTTGATTCATACAAAAAGGATTTAGAGAGCCCTCTACGTTCAAGATGGTCAAACTTTTTGTGCTGTGTGGCTTGAAAATTCTTAAAATCTTCAATCAAAATTTTTCATAAAGTCTCTATTGCCAAATTGCCAATATAATTGAAAGAATCACATAAGAAAAAATTTTATAACGGGAATTGATATTAGAAAGTAATTGCTTATCCATGGAGTTCACCTAAAGAAAGAGAAAAGATATTGAAACATGACAGAAGAAGGGAAAAAAATGGAATCCACTAAGACCAAAATAGAAAAAACTAATAGGATGGTAGTTTTAATTTAATTTAAAGTCCTAAAATTCTGAAAATGTATTGATAATCTATATAGAAAGAGACTTTTAGGCTCTATTTGGTGCACATATTGAGGGATAGGAAAGAAACGAAAACACTAAGGAAAATATTTTCCTTTGTTCATGAGCTAAAAAGGGCCTAAGGGTGTCCATTAATTTGATAAAATTGAAAATTAAGTGTTGAATTTTAAGTACTGAAAATTTTAAGCAGTTGAATTTGTTGTACATAACACATGAGTATTTCAAGTATTGAAATAGAACACATGAGTATTTCAAGTATTGAAATAGACTGCAATTAGTGATTATTTCTAGTCGAATTTTTTCAATTAAGATATTCAATGGATTTTTGGCTACATTTTCAATTAGAGTAATGCTAGAATCACAAAGAGATGCTTACAAAAGGATATGGTATCCCATATGGCAGAATTAAGTGTGGTGACTCTTTCAATTAAGTGGTATATTATCAAATGTATTATACAAAAAATGTGCTTAAAATTTTATTTTACCACTTAATTGGTTATAGTCACAAGCTAAATTTGTCTAGCTAACTTCCTATCTTTCTTGTGGAACTTAAACAATGATAACAATTCTACGAATTATTGCTAATAAAGATAACAATAGTAACTTTTCATACAGAAAAATACTCAATTAAGTTTTACATTCAATAATTGTGTTGCTAAACGCATGGGTAAAATGGGAAAGGAATATGACACATGTCAGCATGGTAGTGGTGGATAAGCAAGAGTGAGAAAAATGCACTCTATGTTAAATGGGTAACTAAATATTAAAGTGGTTGAAATTGAATCCTAAATTTTTTTGAATTCATATCTTACCTAGAATAGGTTCGATAAAAGTTACCTATATTATTGTTGGTATAGAATAAACAAAATCGTGAGTGACTCATCATAGAGCTCCAAAAAAGAAAAAAAGAAAAGAAGAAGAAGAATAAAACAAATCAAGATTCTTTAAAAAGAGTTATGTAATACTAAGAATTGATATCAGGAGTTGATGGGTATAGTTTTCTGTCTGTGAAATTACTTCAGTACCCTTTGTTAGAGATATATATTAAAAGCTATGCTTTATGTAGTTGATATATTATTCATTTAATAAAATCAGTTAATCCATTTTTTTTATGAGAATCTGTGTGGGCAATATTTGTATTATATTATTTATTTAATATTATGCATGTGTGTCTCTCATTCTATATAGTAGGTGATTTGGTGTGTAGAGTTCGGCTTCCACACAGAAGATCAGGCCATCAGATATTATAGAATGTAAGATTTTGGTTTACAGTCTTAGATGGGATTGGACACACCATCGGTAGGACTGCAGCATAGTGTTGTAGTAGGTTTGTCTTGACTACGAAAAACGATATAGTTTCAACTCACTATGCTGGTACACTTTGTGTATTAAACGGGACTGACTTGGGGTAATTATCTTTATACTGACTTATAAGATAATTAATACCTCATGGCTATTATGAGTGCTTATGCTCTAAATCCTAAGTTAATTTGTAGACGCGTACATTTGATATTTACACTTTGATCCCTAAAAGGGTGAGATCCTTAAATGGGTCAATATCTCATTGGATTGGGTGACAATATTAATTGTATGGTGGATATTAATTATTGATGATATCCCCTTGAGAAAGCTTATAAGTTTTGATTATGTCAAACTCTGCAGGTGGATTTTGTATCCAACATATCAGATAAGTTAAGCAGAGGATCTCAAGGAATTTTAAGAAATTAATTAAATATGATTGTCAGTAATTATATTTAATTAATGGATATCTGTAATCTTAACATGGGGAGATAATAAGCATTTAATAACATGGAGCACGAAATATATTTTTGAGATAAGGGTAGGAGTGCAATTATAATTCTTTAGTGGTATGAATTATAATTTATGGAAATAGGAATCTGATTCAGTTCGAATTAGGGTTTCCATAAGGAAGCCTATTCCTTATTAACTTCTTATGGTCCCTATCGTAGCCTATATATATGCTGCTTTGGCTCTCTTCTCAGTTTGCGTTTTTCTATATAGAGAATTATAACTCGGAATAGAAAAGAGAGCGTAAAAGAGGGAGAGCAGAAAACAGAAAGGATTTCGAAAAATCCCACACTCAGTTCGATATTCTGGCAGCAAAGGAATACGGTAGAAGATCGTGAGCTGTCATCGAGCCCGTGTTCTTGATTCGTCTACTACAGCAATCAGTTTTAGCAGTTTAAGGTAACCCTAGTTCCGCCCTTGTAGGGTTATTGTAGTTTTCACGTAATTTTTTTTTACAGTACCAACTTATACGCACTGTCAACAAATTCTGGGAACGCAGTTTCCTAACACCCTTAATGAAAACTGAATTCAATAACTGTAAATAGAAGTTCCGTCATGAGAAGGGGACTGATGTTACTATAACTAATATTTTTTTTGTTTTCATTTTGACCATTAAGTTATTGAAAATATTACATTAATAGTAATGAGAATGAAATTTATAAGTAAGTTGAATGAATGAATAGAAGAGTAAGGAATAATAATTACCTTCAATGCAAAGCTTGAAAGTGCATACTTGTGTAAAGATCAATCGTGTTTAGTTCATCATAGCACATTATTAAGAGAACACGAAGAGTAGACTGTTAATCCATTCTGGTCCACTTTAATCAAAGAAGCAAAAAATTGTTACACAATTACTCAAGGAACATACTTGGGTAAAGTTCTTTAGGTGTGGTTTGTTAGGTTCCCTCTCACAACAATGGGTCTAGGGATTAAAAAAAATTATGTTTAAAATTATTTTATTTATTTATTTTCTAGTTAATTAGGGTCTCACAATCGTGAGAGGAATCTAACAAACCATGTACAGCTAAGGAACTTTGCCCAAATGTGTTCAATTACTAAAATTCTTCTATTAATTAGCTATTTATTAAATATGAGCTTTTAGATGGATTAGCTCTCAAATATTTGTATTAATTGGAGGCTGAATGCAAGATTTATAATTGGAAGGTAAAATTTTTAAACTTCGCGAGTGTAAAAAGAATCATATACTACTAAGAAATTGGTAATAGGAATTTAGTTAAGAGTCCTAAAATTCTTCATATACATTTATTATAACTCTTTAAGAGATATATATATATATATATATATTACTAATTTATCATTCACGTAACCCACCATGGAGTCCAAAAAAAGAAAAGAAAAGAGGGGTTATTATACTAACACCCCTTCAACTATGACCATTTTCAATTGCCCTCAACTATAAAACTCAACAAATTGACCCTATCAACTATTTTAACTTTTCACTAACAGCCCTTCTGTTATGTTGTAGTTAAAAAATTGATTACTTTTGTATCATGTTACCAATATATAAGTGTTAACATTTTTGTCTCTTCTTTGAGTCGTTGAAATTTTAAGAACAAAATAGCCTAAAATTTGGTGTACAACACAGGGCAATTATTATGCAACAAAGGATATTTTTGTGATAAAATTTCCAATGGCTTCAAGGAGGGACAAATAGATATCATGTTGCTAATAGTTTGTATCATATGTTGCTCACATGATAATAAAAAAATAAAATATAAATTAAAAAAAAAAAGAAAAAAAAAAGCGTTCTTTTTTTGGGACAGAATTCCAATAGAAGGGGTTTTAGAGAAAAATGCAATAGTTGAGGGGAGTTAGTTTGTCAAGTTTTATAGTTTAGGGGCGTATTTAAAAAAGAGTCATATTTGAATTAACGTGTGATTGACTTTTTTCTTTTCTTTTTTTATTTTTATTTTTTATTTGTAAATTCCGATGGGAATTTGAGTTGTTTGGAAGGAGTTGTAATACACAATAGGATTAATGTCGAATACCATTAATATTAAGGAGTTGTAAAATTGTAGGGATTGTATATAACATGATATATCCAAAGCAAAAAAAATAAAAAAGTTAGGATTATCATGGACGGACCAAAAAAAAAAAAAGGTACATTAAAGTTATTAAAACTCTAAGAAAATTACTCAAGTGAAAGTGCACCGATTGATAAAATTGTAAACCACTTATGAGCATCAGTAATTATCAGTTGCTTTATATCTAAAATACTAAAATCATCCCACAAATGAATTTACCAAAATAACCACTATGATCTAGATTTGTAATATTTGTTGATCTATCTCTGCACATAAACATACATAGAACAAACAAATATACATACGCATATAATATATAAAAAAAAGTGGTTATCAAAAAAAAAATGTCCAAGAAAAAGAAAAAAAAAAAAAACCAATGGATTTAGTTTATTCTAGAGTCCAACAAAAAGAAAGTTGATCTATGAGGCACATAAACATACACAGAACATACAAATATGCATACGTATATAATATATATACAAAAAAATGTTTAAAAAAAAAGAGTTCAACAAAACGAAAAAAAAAAACCAATAAATTTAGTTTATTCTAGAGTCCAAAAAGAAAAAACCAACCAAACACATGGATGTTATTAAGTTGTAGGACTCTTATGGCATGGACACACTACAAATAAAAAAGTGGTATACTAAACTTTTAAAACTCTAAATTCTAAGGAAAATAGTTAAGTAAAAGTGCACCGATTGATAAAAGTGTAAAACACTTATACACATTGGTACATTTATATATATTATAGATATAGATATAGATATGTGTGTGTGTGTGACATGAAGTCCATTAAATACTTCATTGTTCATTTTTTGAGTCTGTCTTTGAGAATTCAACTCATTAAGAGGAAAAAAAAAATCTACAGTTAGTTTTCATAATTATTCCTAATCATTATAATAACTTTTTAAATTTTGTGTTAGTGTAGATTTCAAACAAGGATAATTTTGGAAAGTAAGTAAATATTGTATGCTAATTTAAGAAAGTGGACAATAATTTTGAAACATCTCAAAATAGAATATAGGACTCAAAATATGAGATGGAGGGAGTAACACTTTTTTGGCTAATCATTCTCGTTACACACCGACATATCTATCTTATATTAGAGGAAGGTGTGGGGTCCAAGAAAAAACTGATCTAATGGTCCGGATTATCTATCTCCTCAACTTTGAATCTTAACCCTTATCACACCACATCTACTTACCACCGCTGGATCTACTTCATCCAATGGTCCACAAAAAAGTCACCAACACACCTTACCCACATTATGATTTCCATAGCTCTAATATAATCTCACGTACGAATCTCTCCTCCCTCACTGCCGCAATCAAAGCCTCTCATGTAACTTCCCCTGTATTTCTCCTCCCTCTATGGAAACTGCTCCCATCCCTCACGTCTGTGTCTATATCTCTCCACTTCCATCCTTCTCTACCGCAAACACACACATTAAATCCACTCTCTCTCTCTCTCTCTCTCTCTCTCTCTCTCTCTCTTCTAAGCACACTAACGTCTCAATCACTGACCATCACCACCACGAGCACCACCATTTCAAGCCACAAACATGTATACTCTCTCTCTCTCAACTTTGATATGTTTGAAATGGTTCGATTTTGGTTGTATTTTTTTTTTTTTGATCAAAGTTAGGGTTTCTGATTTTATTTTCCCCCTTTATTTGGCTATGAGTTTGATAAAACTTATTGCTGATCAACTTGCTTCACATGTACAAATCACCTTTTTTTCAGTGCTTTCAATGTTTCTGCATTTCGCGATTAATATTTTTGTTTCAAGTTTTGCATATTGTTCTTCGCCGGTTTTTTTATTTTTTTTATTTTTTTATTTTGAGTTATTTAATTTTGAGTTATAGGCTTTATGTACATATTACGACTTGAGGGAAAAGAGAGGGGAAAGGAAAACCAATCGCGATTAGGGAAAAGAAAAGGTTCCATTTTTTTTATTTGTTATTTTTTATTAAAAGAAAATGTTTATGTGCCTTTATGTTTCATGTTGTTTTGGTATTGATAAATTACTACACTTACACTGTCCAAGGGTTGACATTTTTACACTTCCATTTAAATGAAAAAGTGTCTTCCTTATAGGGTCTTACAACAAAAAATAAGAAACTTCTGATGTATAATTTTTAGATTTTAGTTTCATCAACATGTTTGCTTTGTAGATTTATATTTACGGGTTTTTGTTCAACTTAATTTTATGATAGTAGGGAACTGAACTCATTTGACTAAGGCTTTTTTACATATCTGTTTTCTCAATTTCAATTATTCAAAAAATAAAATAAAAATTAGTTGTCTATTGCTTAGGGTGAATGGTGTTTTGATACAATAATGGTAGGCCAAACATGCACTGCACTGCACAAACTGACCTTAAAAAAATAGGAAATACATATTGGAGTGCAACTGATGATTTTTGGTTTTTTGTGTGGAGAAGTAAGAGAAAACATGATGCTAATTGTTTTTATTAGTTTTGTTACCATGCAAAATAAGAAGTTTTGAGATGTGTGGACGAAAATCGTGTGGACGTAATAGGAAAAACAATAGAAAACACTAGGAAAACACTTTATTTCTTAATAAATAAGAAAAATGGTTAGGAAAATAGGGTGAAAAATTAGTCAAAAGTCTTAATTTTTTTAGTCACTTTCCTTTCCTCATTTATTAAAAGTCTATATAATTTGATGAAATCATAATGGATTTACACTTTATTAGTTTTGTTTTTTGTTTTTTTTTTTGTCTAAACCTCCGGTATCCGGAACCACTTTGGGCTCCGACTAATCCGGATCGAGCCGGGTAGGACCCGTTAGGGCGACAAAGCTGTCCCAACAAGAATTTAATCGCAGCTGCACACCCAAGACTCAAACTCGAGACCTTGGTTAAGCTAGAATAGCCTCTTTTCCAGCTGATCTACGCACATGTTGGTACTTTTTTGTTGACAATATACAGTAAACAAGTAGCTAAGCTTTGATATGCGTGAATACATTGGTGTTCAGTTGCTAAATATTTAAAAACAAAAAAAAGTTAACTGTCGTGCACAAAAAACTACCAACATTTCTTACCTATAATATTTTGTCCTATTTCAGTTTTTCGAACTTCGTGACTTTTCAATTTTTGTTTCTTCACATAATTTTTTAAATGAGGAAAATTTTCAAGTTGTCTATGTATATTGTGTCTATAAGGTTTTTGACTTTTGTATCTAGCTAATATAACATTATTTTTGTCGACAAATCTTCAGGATTTAGAGGCGGACTAAAGATGTCTATGGTGAATTTTGTGAGTAAAGTGAAAGAAGAGGTGAAGAATAGTTAGATGCCAAAATTGCTCTTAATCATGTAATTTTCAATGATTAGCACCTGTTTTTGTTTTATATTTTAAGCTTTTTAAACACCTTTTTATTATTACCTTAGGTATATATATATGTTAGATTGTGTTACTAGATAGATTTAAGTAGTGTTCACTACTTTCCTCCTCTAGAGAGGGATACAGAAAGATCACAGAGAGGGATATTACCGGCGTTGACATAGATACAGGGGTGATGGATGCGATGGTGTTTACGGTTGTTGGGATTTGCTTGGGAAAGAGAGAGACAGGGAGATGGGAGGAAATTCAAAAATCAAATATGAAAGATTATGCATCGTGAGACTGTAGAGAGAGAGAGAGAGAGATTGCAGAGAGAGAAAGAGAGAGAGAAACAGACAGAAAGAGAGAGAGAGAAAACTGTGTATGTGCGGGAGAGAGAAAATATTTGTGAGTGGGTTTTGACCATTGGATTGGGTTTTGAGAATTCGTGCACAATATTGTAATTGTGAATTGCAAGAGAAGTCAATCTTAAAGAATGGTTTGATTAAATGGTTATGTGATTTGCATAGTTCAAAATAATTTCTTGATTTACCAACTTTATCTTCTTTTCTTCTTCTTCTTTTTATTTTTTTATTTTTTTGGCCCCGTGCCCGCGGGCACGGGTACGTACTAGTATGTTGATAATTTAAAAACTCACAGTCGTAATGTCCATATATATCGGAACCCTAACGAATAGTAGTGGACATAATGGTTCCTTAACAGAAGCAAACAATGTTAAAGCTTATTATTCGCGCTCCACGTTTATGTAATACACATTCTAATGATTTAATAAATGTTACTGTATCATTGTTTCTGACAGAATTAAGTTTAGCAACTTCCAAACCTAATTATTCACATGTAAATTGAGTTTTGTCACAATTTTACATATTTATTCATACACTTTTATTCGGTATATCATCTTCAAAAACACTAAAATTCGAGACTAATGTCAAAAGATGGGCACCATTGACATTTTAGGAATATGTGTTTGTGTTAAGAAAAAAAAAATATAACCAATACTCTGATCATTACCATGCATTAGGTAACCCGTTACGTGCTGTGATATAAAACCACGTGATGGATAAATATTTTAGTTCGCGCGCTTAAAAATAAAATTTTATTAGCATGTGACACTATGTCATCATCTGTATTACCATGGTTGTAAATAGGGTTAGTTAATATATAGCCCATTACATACACCCATTGTAATAATAGACCCAAATTGCAATTGCATTTAAAAATTAGTCCCTACAAAATTTGGTAGACCAAATTACCCTCCAGTTCACTTCGCGCGCTTACAGTTCATATCAAACTATAATTGCTGAAATTCCGTTGGATATTGCAACATTTACTCACCATGAAACAACAACAAATCAGGGGTTCAAATTTCGAAATTTAAACCGTAACAGCTCCTAAGATCGCGCAATTACCTTCTCTGTATCAAATTCGTCAACAAAAACTGGGGGACTGAAGTAGAACTGAGAAAGGAAAACATATTGCAGCATTTACTCACCATGGAGGCAACGGAAAATCGGGGGTTCAGTTTCCGAAATTTAACCTAACAAATCCTCAGATCAATCGATTACCTACTCTGTGTCAAAATCCTGATCAAACAATGGGGAACTCCAGAAGAACTGACCAAAGGAAGACGCGATATGAAGGAACGTTGGAGAAGCTGAGATGCTCTGCTAGGGTTTCGACCAAAAGACCAAATATGGGAAGAAAAGGTAACTATCATCTTCAGTTGATTAATATGATGAATATGAAAATCTTCAGTATTTTAATCTCGAACAATTGGTAGCAAACTTCAAAACATTATCGATCAATACATTATGGAGTTTTGGCTACAAATTTATCACATATTACTTAATGGAATAGGGTTATGAACATCTGCAAATCCAATAATTTTGAAAATATTGTTTGGTAAATGGATGTAATACAGAGTTTACTTCAGAAATTGATACTAGTGTGTGGATTTCTTGTGAGTAAATGTCAATATAGTATGTATTAAGTTAGGGTAGGGGTTCTTGTGAGTAATTTATAATACTGTTGATTTCTTGTGATTACTAGTGGATTTTTTCATAATTGTGCACATATATATAATAAATTTGTTAAATAATGTTAAGTTTGGTGTTTTTAACAGTAAGATCAAGCCAAAGGAAAAGGAGGTTGCCAATAAAGACAGTGAAGAAATTCCGCTGTAGTTTCATAGCACTTGGTAAAATAATGGATGATACAAAGCTAAGGCCTGAACATATACAGGAGCTACAGAAGACTCCATTCTGGAATCTTTTTGAAGCTTTCATATCAAATAGGGTGCCTTATCGTCGAAAATATGAGCAGGTGTCGAAAAGGCTGGTACCTATGTGCAATGCTAGAGACAAAACAATTTCCATTGCTGGCAAAAACCTAAAAATTGATGCAAATGATGTCTCAATGATATTTGGAATCGTTAATGGGAGTGTGAGTATAGACATCACGTACTCACAGAAGGTGGTGTCAGATTTTATAACAAGGCATTTCCCCGATGAACCAGAACTCAGAATATCACGGATAAAAGCTGAAATAGCCAAGACAGCAGTCAAAATAACAAATGAATCTATGGTAGATGTTGCCAAATTATTGTGCCTTCTTCTATGCTCAACTGTGCTATTTCCAACAGGGGGTGACAGAGTGAAATGGGGGCTTGTTCGATATGTTCATGACATAGACGACATGCGTGAGTACAATTGGAATGGCGCTATACTGGATGAATTGTTCAGCTCGATAGAAAAGGCCGATGGAGATGGATCAAAAGTGACTGGGTGCACAATGCTCCTACAGGTATTTTACAAAACACATGGATACAATATTACACAATCAATAATATATTGAATGTACATTGAATTCTTATAATTGCTTTGCATTACAGTTGTGGCTATGCGAACATCTTAGTGTGATGATTAATGGTCAAAACTCAAAAGACAAACGCACAAAGCCTGACTATAGTGACATCCCACGTTTTGTAAAATGGGACCTGGTGAAGTTACACAGAATCTTGCAGAGCAAGGACCTCCAAAACCTTGAACACAATGAGGTAACATCCACGTACCCGTTTAAGCAATGCCATGTTCGTAACAACTTTGTTTACATTCTTTATTTAATAAAAAAATAGAACATATACGTTGTTATTATTTGTATGACATATTACAAATTGATCACATACGTTCATTGTAAACAGCATTAAAAAAAATGAATAGTGCCGTAATCGGATGGAAAATAGTATGAAACTTCCTTTAACTTCATTGTTGTACTAACAATCAATTCCTCACCACATAAATAAATATGACGCTTTAGTTAACAAATTACTCACATAATAAGAAAAGAATAGTATGATTAAATGTAGAGCGACTAGCACATTCATACCCCACAGGTTATTGCAATGGATATGGTTGAAACCTTGTCAGAGACATTCATATACGAACCATATGTCATGAGGATTGAAGATCGATCATTTAGAGTGCCGCCATACTATTCAACACAAGATGAGGATGTCAAAACACCCCTGAGCAGTGGCAATGAAAAAGGAGGAAGTTCGAGTGATATGGATGAGGACAATGAGATTGCAGCGGATAGTGAGGATACAGAGACAGAAATTCCTCACCATAGAACTGATGAAGATGTCATAGAAATCTCAACATCCGGTAAGTGGGCAACTCCAGGAATCACACACAAAGAAAATTGTAAAAATGTCATAGAGATATTAACTTCTGGAAAGGTGCGAACTTCACGAAATGATATATTTAATGTGAATGAGATATCCTCCGATGCTGAAGCTCCTAAAACTGGTGAACAAATTGAGTCTGTGACACAAGAAGGTGAAAAGGTTGGTGGTACAATAGTTCAACAACTTAGTGCACAACCATTGGGAGAGGATTTGGAAGAAAATTCATCGCCACAATCCGATATCAAAGAGTCTACTCAAACCATGTTGTACAACATGTGGAAACCACACCTATTCTGCAGTCCAGATACAACAACCAGTAAGGAGTTGGGTGAATCATCACCACCTTTAGAAAGGGTTGCAAAGCATCTAACATTCGAAGATAATGACCTCACAACTCCTGCACATATGGATGCTAACAATGATGCAACAATTGTTCCTTCCCCTTCCCCTCCCAGTGACGGAACAGGTCGTTCCTTCTTTGAGGCAAAGGACCCAGATAACTCAGATCCAAAATCAGTGATAAAAATCCTACGTCGAGATAATGCTTTCTTTGATATTGTTACAAGAAGTTTGGAAAAGGAGGTCAAACGACTGAAGGTAAATCTGGACGAGAAGACCATTGAATACAATGATCTTTTTGATGCTGTATTGGAGCAGACATATCAAAATGCTAGTCGAGAGGATGTGATTAATATGTCAGCTGAACTCCGTGTCCGTCTAGTGAAAGATCAACTACAGAGGGTGAAACAAAGAGAGGAAGGATCAATTCAGAATTTGGAATACATGGTGTCAGAAAGGGACAGGGAAATAACTCGTTTGAAAACAGCGTTGATTAATGAGAAGTCGATAGTAAGCCAGCTTATTGCCGAGATTGCCGTTGCAGGACAAAGGGTAAAAAAATGTCTACATGCATTACTAATGTATTATAATTACTCTACTAAGACCAAGTGGCAAAAAAAATAGTCTATTAGTTAGGTAGTATTTGAATTAACGTGCACATCAATGTTCTCACATACAGTCTTTGATTTCAGGCTGTTACAAAGCGAAAGATTTGTAAGACTCCACATCGAGTTAATAAGGTGATTAATCTCCGGTTGACACCGACAATGGTGAGAGATATTAGAAAGAAAAAGAGGAAACCAGCAAGGAAACCTGATTACACATATCCAAATTGGAGAGCTGGGAAAAGACAACGTGTTGCAAAGAAGGATGACGAAAAGAAACGTAAAGAAAAGGGAAAAATGGTCATAGGTGTAGGGGTGACTGAGGATCCAATCGATGTAGACGAGGCAAATTTTGACAATTGCAAGGACATTAAGACGTTGATATCGTTGTTGAAGAAGAGCGAAGTATACAAGATTCTTCCGAATGGTGATAAAGAGTTTCTCACAGATGTTCTAACTGCATTTGGAACCCTGTGAGTATATGTAAGAATTTTAATTAGGAATTTAACATCTCAATTCAACTTTTTTTAACACATGTACATGACCTTTCTGAATCAGGTCAACTGTTTATAGCAAGAAGGACGATAAAGACATAGTCACAGCAGCCGATATTTGCTCAATCATGCTCATGCGGGAGATTTCTAACAATGTACGTGAGTAATTATTAAGTAACTTTAAAATTTTTGAATCAGTGTGTAAAATAAAAGAATACAAAGTTAACCCGGTTGTTTATATTTGAAACCGTATTTGTGATTTAATGTTCCCGTCTGTCAATTAAGAATTCTGAATATCAAAATTAGTCCCAAACAAAAAATATAAAAACAATCTAATAAACAATAAGCATGGCATCTAATACACCTCAGGATGTCACATCATGAAATATACCAACTTTGTTTTGACGGGTGCAGGTTGTCGACTGCTTCGGTGACTCGCTGATGATACGCCAATCCCGTGGAGATTTTGAAGGGTCATCCACAGACAATCCTGCAGATTCATATATTTTCCATAGTCTATGTCTGGTAAATCCAAGCCCAGATGTCAATGATTCTAATATTTTCAGATTCAAAAGAAGTCACAGCTGACATTTTTTTTAATTTTTTTTGAAAACGGCCAGCCATGGGTGCGTGATGGTGACATGGAATCACTAAACAAACTTGTTAAACCACACATCGAAGATGAAAACAGGGTATATAGATACAAGCACTTCCCTCTTCTGTCTACAGCATACAAGAGCAGGGCGAAACATTGGACACTAGCAGTCTTTGACACACAACTCCTAAAATGGAAGAACTATAACTCACTAAGGCCAAGATCTTCAGCAACAAGGGATCCATACATCGAAGGCCTTCATGATATGGTAATTGTAATAAAGGTTATCAGTTAGCAATACTTAAAAATGTTAATAAAATTTTTGACAGTTGCAATTTAATCCAGAAAAACTACGTGTCCAATGTGTACCACAATGCACATCCAGAGCTGGTTGGGGCGGATGGACACAGGATTGAAATGACCGTGGATGATGTCACGGAATCCCAGCAGCAGGTCCCTGGATCACTGGACTGCGGAGCTATAGTCTGCGACATGATGGCAAAATACTTCAACCATACCCCAGAGAACGTAAAGTGCAACGCAGTAGAAGCTAGGGCTGGGATGGTGCACATGCTGCTGAACACACCTGGTCAATCTTGGACATCAAAAAATTACACTGATTATTTGGTAGTCCGAGAAATCGCATTCAAAAACGAGGATCCAAAATATGAAGGGGAGTAGTCAGAATGTGACACATTAGTTAGATTGAATAAGACAGATGTTATGTTACAAATACCACTCTCAGATTATGTAACAGGTTGTTGGTGACATCTTGTGAATTTTTTGGGTGACATTTTGTAATCTTTTGCTAATATTTCGTTTGGTTTAAGCGAAAACAAAAAAGTTCTGGAACTACCTTATGTATCTAAACTCATTGCTTGATTCACTGCGTAACCAATGCTGCAAATGATGACAGTAATAACAAAACTGTTTTGGTGTGACTGTCGAATTTTTTATTGCATACGATCAATAACCTTGTCAGTAATTAGGAGAATAACAAATTGCATAGGTATATTCGTCATATGGCATTATTAGATTCAAATTTCCATACATCATTGAAATTACACACAAAGTTGAAAAAAACAAAAAATAAATTTAAAGGATTTGTAGTCAATAATAATAACATTGTTTGTGGCCTATGTGTCCAATAAGTAAACAATTAAATCAATACATCGTCCGGCATAATATGATGTATATGACAAATAATAATAAATCTCACACCACAAATGGGGGAATTGCATAGAGGTGTATTAGACGTGTTAAAATCATTTCCTACAAATATACAAACTCAATGATAATTCAAACACAAATGATTTATTTATGTATTAGAAAATCCAAATAAAGAATATTCGCTTAACAAAAACGGAAAACATTGTTATTGATAACACAACCATTACGAAATATTAACAAAATCAAACAATGACTTTTTATCAACTACTAATGACTTCTCTGCATGACTTCCTGTTGTGACGTCCTTTTTTCCCACACCGACCACACCTAACTGCACGCAAAAACTCACCTCTAGAAGGGATCCTCTTCTTCTTCGGCCTCCCGGGTTGCTTCTTCGTTACCGGAGGTAATATTGCAACAGCATTATCAGCGATATCCTACCTACCAAACGTAACAATTGGACTAATTGCATCAGCGACTGATAGTTGATAGTATTCTTTGAAGAAGTAAGGCTCAATATAATCAAACAACTCTCTACCAGTAATCATACCACTAGAATTAATAACAACAACTGCATGTTCACAAGGGAACCCATGATGTTGCCAATTGCCACAAGAACATGTCCGCTGATCAATGTTGACAGCCATAGATGGTTCACAATGAACCTCGTACAAGTACTCACTCGCACTACTAACCCTCCAGGTCCTCCCAAGATCCAAAGCTTTTTGTAAACGATCCTGCATCTCTGGGCATAACAATCCATCCCACTTTTGACACTGCATTTTCATTTCAGCCATATCTTTCATAGTTTTAATCCGAATGCTGTCAATCATGCTAGTTATGGGCATATGACGTGCCTCATCAATCATCTTATTCCATGATTCAGCCAAACTAGAAGACATCTCACCGTAACGTTGACCTTGGAAAAATGCGTTACACCAATGTTTAATTGGGATATTACTCAAGAAATCACTCACCCTCTGACCACCTTCTTTCAAGAGCGAATCAAGCTTTTGGCGGTAAGTGTCAAAATCTGGAGCGTATGCACACTCGGACATCATATAAACAAGGCGATTACGAAACCTTGAGTTTAGCCCTCGAAGCTTGTCCATTAAGTTGTACTTCAAATGGAACAAGCAAAAACCATGAAAATCGTTGGGGAAAATGTCCTTTATTCCATCGATTATGCCAGGATGCCTATCAGATATAAAGGTAATCTGTCGAAACGGATCCAATATCAACCTCAATTCCTTTAAAAACCAGCACCAATTTTCCTTATCCTCAGATCCCACGACAGCAAAAGCGAGATTATATACCTCTACAATAGAAAAATGGTGAGTATTAAGATAAATTAAATAAAATAAATATTTACCATACTATACAAATGGGGTATTAATTTAGCTAAAATCTGATACATAATACCTAGTATTACATAATTGTAAAATGACTAAATCTATTTCAATTACAAAAAATGAGCAAAACAAGGCACTGTTTTGAGCACACAGTAAGAAATTACACACCAATTCAAAACACTTAACTTTCATATTTACGATATCTAAAACAAAGTAAAATTTAAATAAATTTAACTATAATAAATTTAATGTGATAATAGACCCATATCAAACAAACTATATTAGACTTGTATCATATATAATCACGAGAATAAATTTAGCACAAAATTAATGGGAACCAAAATTACTCACTAGTCTACGAAATTTAACACCAAAACCAAAAATTTCAAACGCTACATCTAATTCACTCGTTCAAACTTGATTTCAATATTGATAATATGCGTCCTGAAATTTAACAAAAAAAATACTCACCTTGATTAGATGTTTTGCAAGTTGCACCTAGAACAACACCTTTATGACGTCCTTTAAGGAATGTACCGTCCAGAAAAATCATAGGTCTAATATAGTTGAAACCGTGAATACAAGCTGCAAATGAGACAAAGCATCGCCTAAACCTTCTTGATTTTTCATCAACGTCCAACACCAAATGGCTGCCAGGATTTACCCTTTCAATCTGATCAAAATACCACCTAAGATTATCAAAAGATTGTGAATGATCGCCGTAGATACACCTCCTCGCATTTTCAACACCAAACCAAGCATGGTGGTACTTGATGTCCAGTCCATATCTATCTTTAATATCACCAATTACTTTTATGGGCTGGAACAACGGATCACGACGGACAGTTTCTTCAATCAGGTCACCTACCAACTTCGATGTTACACGCGGGTGTTTGGGGTTCCTAACAATAGCACCACAAGTATGAATCTTACTAAATGTACGTATGTAAAAGAACCCATTTACATACTCCCTAGAAGCATGAATGCGCCAATTACAGCCCTTCTCAACACGATACTTACAAACAGCCGTAATTCGTTGTTTATCATTCTTCAAAAATCTGAAGTGGAATCCAACCTCAATTGAGAACTTACATAGTGCCTTACGAAACTCCACAGGTCCACCTTCAAACTTCTGGCCAACATCTTGGATAGCACTACTCCAACCTGAACCCATTAAAATCTGTAGGGGTGGGCATAAAATGTCGTCTGACTATCAGGTTCATCAAGCACCTGCAAAGAACCACTGCGGATAGGGGGTACTTCACCATCGTCGTCTGATAAGTCATTATCAGTCTCCATAACTGTCACGTTAATGTCAACCCTGTACACGCTCAACTGCTTGCACAGAACAACCAACTTCTTAATGTCCTCGTCGCACCCCATCATACAATTAGTATATCCACTAATGTAATATGACAGTGTAACTTCATCTTGGTTAATATTTGGCCATCTTCGAGCAACCAAATCTAATAAATCAGAAAATCGATAATTATCTTCTACATTGGTGACTGAAATTTCACCTCCGTATGAACATAGCAGGATAATATCCTGACTCTCTATATCTCAAATACAACACCTGCAACAATAATGCATAACAATGATTATGTTAATTCAAGTAAAAATCCATGGACATCTTCAAAACATAAAAAGCAACAAAGTTACAATAATAAAATAACTCATCTCTGGAGCATAAATAAGCATGCAACGAAATTCCTCAACAAAAATTCAATACAAGTAAATTTTGTGGAAAACCAATTAATCAACGTGGAAAATCATCAAGGTATAAAATGTCAACAAAAATTCAATATGGATATGAAATTACTCACCAGTGAGTATGAAATTTCTCACTACTGCTTAATACCAACGGTTGTATCAGTATGTTGTAAACTCTAGAATAACAATCACACAACTATAATGTATTAATATCAGTAAAATACAGATGGAATATAATAAGTCAAAGCAATCAATTATCTCATAATTTAAAAATTTTAAACGGAATGTGGATAAATCCACTAATGCCCAATTGTAGGAGATTCCTTGATTTCATAAATCAATAATTAACCATCTCCTATAATGAAGGTGGCGGTTACAATGGAAGAAATAATTAAATCATTGACTGTATATATAGAAATATAATCATAAGGGTATAATAGTAAAAAAAAAATTATTGTTATGTGCTGGAAGGACTAATTCTTACTTTGTCTCATTGATTAGGGGTGATTTTCAGTGTTTAAAATGTCAAGGTTACTAACAATATGTTGACTGGAATTTGAGGGACCAAAATGTATATTTCTATTGTAAATATGTTTTTGGATAAGAACAAACAAATTTGTGCCCCAAATTGGATTTTCATGTGATGTGGGGTGATTTCATGCACATTCAATTGCGTTAATGTGGTTGTCAAAAATGTCATCAAAAGCTTTCTGATGAATCGTGATACATGTGATATATACATCGTTAAACACCAAATTTTCAATACAATCATTCAATTCTACACCAAATTATTAATTCTATTTCTTGTAGACAATTAATAATAAGTATTAAAAGAGAGAATTGATGAGAAAGAGAAGACAATATAGTGGAAGCATTAATCATAATTAGTGATCGCATGGTGCTGATTTCAACTGTCCTATTCTTTCCTTTTCCCGTATATCCGTAATACATCTTTGTGCCACTTTTGGAATATATATATATATATATATACTCAGTCAGGCTCTAGAGATGACGTCCTTTCTTTATTAAAGAGATGGTCTCTGTTTTGTCCGTCGGGTCGTGTTTTTATTAAGGACAGTTTTGCCATTTTACAATTAAAAAAAAAAAGATCCGACAGAGACTATCTCTTTAATAAAGAGAGGACGCAATCTCTAGAGATGTTTCGTATGTATACTTTTATGAGTACTTGCTTACGCTCACACTAACGCGCGAAAATAAAGCACTCTATACAATATTGCATTTGACCCAAATCTATTGGCATGTAGTTAATCACACGATTCGCATCAGAGAGAGAGTTGAAATGAGTCTTCTTTTTAAAAGCATAGACTTTAAAGGTCATATTGTCCCCAAAAAATAAGAAAATAAAAAGGGATTGAAAGATCAGGGACATTGTTGTAATTGTGTTCTTTCCTATGTAAGATACCCCGATCCAATCTAATTAAGCAACTTCTTGTTGAGTCCGCACACACACACTCTTCACATTTCTTTCACTTTTTTCCTTTTATGAAAGCTTATAGTATCTTTTACAATCGTAAAGTAGCTAGCTTTGAAGTTTGATAGTCGGCTAAGCAAAATTAAATGCAAATATTGTTATTAACGTGTGCAAAAAAATGTGGTACAACTTCATTTTTTTTCCCAAATTCTGGGAGCATGTCATGGGCTAATTTGTTTTATGAAATTAGGATGTCATCTTTGTTTCGGAGTTTAATTTCATGTTTCATGCATATACTTCTTCTTTTTTACATTAATATGCTCTACATAATTAATCATATATACTTTTTTTTTTTTTTTTTTTTCCATGTGCAATTACTTCATCGAGTTTAGCATTCAGTCTCATATTGCAACTTGCAAGTGTAAATTAAAGCTGCATGCCCAGGGGCCAGGTATGCATGCCACCAAGCTACATAATAACATATAGAAAACGTGATTAACTATATGGTTATACTATAGTTGTAAATATTAATTAACATCAGTTCTTGATATGGTAAGTGAGATTAGAAGTGAATCCAATCTTAAAAAAGAGTCTAGCCTAAGCCCCATATGTGATATGTGCCTATCCTTTAGCACAAACTCTACTTCGCGTCGCTAGGCCGCAGAGACAATGTCCCATCCTGATGTATTGACATATGATAACGTAAGTGCTAAGTTGGAATATATTTACCACTAGCTAAAATCATCATTTAATAAATAAAAAAAAAGAAAAAGAAAAAAAAAGAGGTGGCCAAATAAAATACTACTCCTACTAACATGCTTCATCTTCCTTTTTCTCTGTCGGAGGGGGAAAAAATGAAGAAAGAAAGGAATAAAGACTTATGTTGAAGAATTTAATTTACAAAAATGATAGGGATATATACCAGACAACACACTAAACGACAAATGCATGTACCTTGTGCTGTGTAAGTGATGCACAGAAAAGTGTAAAAAATTTAAACAGCACAGAGTACATACATTTAAAGCACAATATATCGTTTGATGTGTTCCTTATCATTGTTGTTTAATTCATTAGCACCCCTGAAAAACAACATTAGTTGTGGGCTGTGAGCCTGTGACATACAATCCACAGCAGTGAGAGCCATCCCCAGTGCTGTATGACAATGTATGACTCCCAATATCTTTTTTTTTTTTTGTTAAAATAAAGGGTAATGCTAGCTATTGTGAGAACCTTCTTACATGAGAAGACGGGTTTTAATAGTTAGATGTGCATCTAGTTATAAGATTCTCTCCAGATTCCTGGGAATCTTAAGGCTAGATGCTTATCCAACCGTTAAATCGCATTCTCATGTGAAAAACTTATCACAATAGCATTGCCCTAAAATAAAAGTTGAGCTGTCAGGCAGTAAGTATGCCAAGGGTACTTTAATGTCAATGAGTGCAGATCATGCATGTATGCCTCTCCCAATTCCCAAAGAGTAGATTCTGTTTGATTTTTTCCCCCCGGCCTCTATGATCATGTTTAATTGGTATTGGGAGCCACCTGCCCTTGGCATGCCCATTAATGTTTTTGTGTCCAAAAGTGAAAGAGTAATGTTTTGTTTTTCATATTTTAATTTTAAATTTACATCCTAAGTGATGTGGCAGTAATATGTTCATTGGAGTTTGATTGTATAATGTTAAAGTGGTTTATCATTACTGTCAATAGACAATAGACCCCCACTGTCACATTATTTGTGATGGGAATTTATGATTAGGATTTTGAAAGTAAAGCATTACTCAAAGTGAAAATTGGAACTGTTTGTTTTTGTTTTATTTCTTTTTTAATACAGATACATTTTAGATTTACATGTAGAGAAAATAGAAGATGAATGTCACCAAGCTTCCGGGGAGATATGCCATATGGGTTTATAAGTTATAAGTATAAACTATACAATTTTTAGACCAACGTTAACAAACACTAGCTATCTTTCACAGCGGAGCATCGTTCAAAGTCTAGCTCAAAAGGCACCAAGGAAAAAAGAGAAAAACAAAAAAAAAAAGGGAAATTCTGGTATGTTTCCCTACCTAATTAGTTCCTTCTAAGGTCATTTGGTTGCTTGTCTGTTGTTTAATTTTGTTGAGGGATGAGGTCCTATTAGTATCTTTGGTATTCGATAGTTCTCCATTCAATGTTGCTATGATTTTTGCTTGTTTTTGAGCTAATTGTAAATCCTTGAGGCATGCCTTTTATATTTTTGTACATGTTTTTTGACATTTTCTTTTTATTTTTTCACCATTTTTGAAGGAAAAAAAAAACCCACTTGTTGTCTTTTAAATGTTGACCAAAAGTTTCAGCACGTGGTATCTTTTTCCCTAACTAACTAATCCGTGGGGTCACGGGGAAGGGGAAACAAAGCTTTGCCTTAAAGCTTGAGACTCCATTTGTTTGCCAAAAGGTGTTGGGGGCTTGGGTTTTCTACGTGTTAAAGATTTCAACTTGGCTCTTCTCGCAAAGATGGGTTGGTGTCTTATGACTCAAGAACACAAACCTTGGGTCCAAGTCATGAAGGCGAAGTACTTTAAAAATTCCACCTTGTTTCAAGCTTCGAAATCTCACAACTCTTCCTAGATTTGGCAAAGTATCGGCAAAACCATTGATCTCCTCCAACAAGGCACGTGTATTCTAATTGGGAAGGGGGACAATACTAATGTGTGGGCTGATCCGTGGGTTCCGTCCTTCCAAAATTTCAAACCCCAGTGCAATCCTCAAATCCGTCCCACTCCTCTGAAAGTCCAGGACCTCATTCTTAGTAATGGAGAAAGTTGGAACCTTCCTCTCTTGCGTGACACCTTTTCTGAGGAGTCAGTGGAGGCAATCCAAAGTATCTCACTGCCCACTCGAAGGGGTTTTGACAAAGTGGCCTGGCTTCCGGACAAAAAAGGTACGTTCTCAGTCAAGTCGGCGTACCTTTTGCACCATAGATTCAGACTTTCAACTTTCAATGGCGCTCACTAAAATCTTTGGAAGTTAATTTGGACGACCAAATTTCATGAGAGATTTAAACTTTTTTTTATGGAAAATTGTGGCGAATGTGCTCCCCACTAAGCAGCTGCTTCACTCTCGGTTTCCCATTGACAATACAAGTTGCCCTCTGTGTGGTCACCATATGGAAAGTTCGAACCATCTTTTCCTGGAATGTATGGTCACTAGAGTGATGTGGAGATCCTCGGTTTGGGCCCTTGATCCATTTTCTACTCTGCATCGTGGCATTGAGTCATGGGTCTGTGATATCCTGAATCCCTCCCAAAATCTGGGCATCCCTTGTGTGGAGGCTGCCGAATTCTCCAATTTTGCTGTGGTGGTTATGTATCAAACTTGGTCTCTTCGAAACAAAGTCTTGTTCGAAAACCTGGTTGTTGACATCCCAGGTTGGTCCACCCAGACAAAGCTCCTTGCTTCAGAACATTGGAGGGCTCAATGTCCAAGGCGATTAGCCCCTCCAAAACATCTCTCTCCTTGGCAGCCTCCCCCCCTCGGCTGGGTTAAGGCAAATTTTGATGTGGCTGTTCGCTCCAATTTTATGTCCCTGGCGGTCATTTTCAGGGATAATCTCTCCCGTGTCATGTATGCGGCAACTGTAAAGGACATGGTGATGTCCCCTCTGCTAGTTGAAGCTCAAGCAGCGCTGTTAGCAATCAAGGAAGCCTATAAGTCACTACAACAAATCTGCTTTTCAGTGACGTAGATTATTTGCCACGCAGTCCGCGCGTGTAACGACCCACCTCCCCGTCTAGCAACAATATTGTCCGCTTTGGGTCTAAACACAAAGAACTTCCCAGGGGGTTACCCATCCCTGGTACTGCTCTGGCAGCAGCACGCTTAACTGTGAAGTTCTTTCGTGTTTAGCTCCCTCACGGTTTTAAAAGGCCTTGTTGCATATAGAGGGGCAATTAATCCTTATAAACTAGTCCAGGAACTTCACCCCAGGCGATGTGGGACAAGTCCCCATACCCGACCTCACCTCATCCGTCTTGGCCATCCTGCCTCAGGAGTATTGGCTCTTGGTCATCACAATCCACCCTCCTTAAGGGTCACATGTCCTCGTGTGGGACCTGCCCCACAATTCCGGCTGGGTTTCCGCTCTAATACCATTTGTAACGACCCACCTCCCCGTCTAGCAACAATATTGTCCGCTTTGGGTCTAAACACAAAGAACTTCCCAGGGGGTCACCCATCCCTGGTACTGCTCTGGCAGCAACACGCTTAACTGTGAAGTTCTTTCGTGTTTAGCTCCCTCACGGTTTTAAAAGGCCTTGTTGCATATAGAGGGGCGATTAATCCTTATAAACTAGTCCAGGAACTTCACCCCAGGCGATGTGGGACAAGTCTTCATACCCGACCTCACCTCATCCGTCTTGGCCATCCTGCCTCAGGAGTATTGGTTCTTGGTCATCACAGCGCGTGGCAAATACTAATTATCTGCGACGCACTAACAAATTAGCGACGCACTTTAAAAACGTGGTAACTATTTTTCAGAAAAGTCAAGGGTGATTATTTGCAACGCACATTTACGTAGCAAAAAGTTTTAAAATTATCTGCCACGCACCAAGCGCGTGGCAAATAATTTTATTTGTAGGGTTAAATACATTTTTACACCCTTGTAATTTGTCATTTGTGTCAAGAAAGTATCAGTTTAGTCCCAGTGGTTTCATAAGTGTGTCAAATAAGTCCAATAAGTCATTTAGTGTCGGATAATAATGTCACTGAAAATAAAAAATTTGTCACAAAAAGTGTTAGATGGACGAAAATGATACACTTAAAAAATTACAGGGACTAAAATGATACTTTCTAAACTATATGGACCAAATGAACACAAAGGACAAACTAAAAAGATGTAAAATGTAATTAAATCTTACTTGTATTTGCATACCTGGTGCATGGCAAGTAAATAGTTCAGCGGGCGCGGGTTTTTCATTTCCCTCTTTTCATTTCCCTCTCAAAGTTGTATCACAGAGAGAGAGAGATATCACAAAGTTTAGCAAAAATCAGAAGGAAAGAAAAGAAGAAAAAGAAAGGACCCAGCCGCAACCCCAGCCGCTGCCGACGTCGGACGCCGTTGACGCCGTCGACACCAGCAGCCGCCGCCGCCGCCGGTGAGTGCTCCTGTTCCCCCCCCCCCCCCCCCCCCCCCCCCTCTCTCTCTCTCTCTCTCTCTGTTAGGGTTCACAAAATTTGGACAGTTTTGAATTCATTGCTTGTTATTTGAACGTATATAACTTTTTCCAGTGAAATTAAAACTTTAAGGGCAAGGTAGGAATTGTAATCAAAACTTGTATACTCTCAATTTTCAAATTCAGTGCTCTCTGTGAGTCGGATGCACTTTCTTTGTGAAGTTCAAAATGGTTCTTCAAATTATAGATTCTACAATTGATTTAGACAGAAATTGATCATCGGATGCACTTTCTCTAATTGTGTTTCTATTATCCACACATGGTATATGGAGTAACTTCTGTAGGATAATTATTTTAGGCAAGTTCAAGTGATGTACTCCATTGGATTTTAGTGGTTCAATGTATTAGTTGTGGACCTTTGGTATGTTTCTAAAAAAATAGAATAATGGGATCCTATTTGTAAAATGAAGTTCGAATCAGGGTCAATCAAAGGGCAACCAGATTATATAAACTATATTTTCTTCTCAATTTTGTTTGGTTGAAGTGAACTGAGCCATTGGTGTGTAATTTAATCAGGTACATTTTCACTTTCATGTGCATGGTTCTGTCTTTGTAGTAACTTGTTAGTATTACTTGTACATCTTTTTTTTTTTTTGCTCAGCAGAATTTGTTTTTTTTTTTAAATCAAGGTGGCAAACCACCAGAAATTTCAATGACAAAAGTCCTGATACCAAACCTCAACAACAAAAAAACTATTTTTTTTTAAAAATCAAGTACCTGTTTTCTTTGAACATTTAATGTTGGGTGAGTGAAGTAAAGTTGTAGGGTCTACTTGTATATAATTGCGATTTATTGGGATATGCTTATAATTTAAGTCTATTTGGTGACACGTAAATATTGTATAGTGTCTTTCAAAATTTTAGGGGGCCTTATTTCTAAAACGCATAAAATTCTTACACTAAAAGTGTAATTTTTAAAATTGTAGGCGTCTTTCCTTTGAGTTATATATACCTGTATATCAATATATATATATAGTTGATAACACTAAATTGGGCCTTGAACCCCTTTGAAGGCCTAAACATAAGTTGAGGGGGGTGGGGGGGGCTAAATGTAGAATACTAAAAAAACTTAGGGTAAAATTTTATTTCTCAAAATCTCAGGGGGCCTCGTCCTTAGTGCCTCCGCCATTGCTCTCTCATGCATTTTTGTGGGTTGATCAATTTCTTTTGTCACGCCCCGACGTAGCATAATACAGGAAAGCATTTAATTTCCTTTATGGACTCGTAGGTCGTGACAAGTGAGTATGACCAATTGTCCCTGCAACAAATAACTTAACAACATTTCTAGAGCAAAAGATACTAACAAAACATAACTTCCACAATTAAAACTTACTAACTATTACAGCAGTCATAAACTTAGGCACAAAACGCCTTATTCAAATGTCTAAAGCTAGTTTATTACAAACCCAAATTAAAAGACATAGGAAATATAAAGCAGCCTCCTGGAAAGTCTCCTGACTCTAAGTAGCATAGTCGAAATACCCTGGCTGCTCCTGACCCTGAAGACCTGGACATACAGTCCAGGACGCATCAACGCCGTCAGCTTATGAAAGCTGGTGAGCAAAATAAACAAGTGCTCGCAATGTATATATAAGCATATAACCAATAGTGCAAATTAACTTTAAAAGCAATAGTTTCAAGGTTCCAATTCCAACATAAGCCATGGGGGAATAAAGAAAGCAATAAATATGCGACCATGCATGAACAATGTAATATCTCATCTTTCTGACTCTTTTCTCTCAACAAAACTCAACACAACCAAACCATTATCTCAGATACCAGGAATACTATCCGATCGATATCCAAAACAGCACACCAAACTATCGCTTCAGATACCAGGAATAATATCCGATCGATATCTAAGCCACACTCAATACCATCATTTCGGATACCAGGAATAATATCCGATCAATATCCGAAACAAGCGCCTTAGATACCAGGAATAATATCCGATCGATATCTAAGCCGTACACCACACTCAATACCATCATTTCGGATACCAGGAATAATATCCGATCAATATCCGAAACAAGCGCCTTAGATACCAGGAATAATATCCGATCGATATCTAAGCCGTACACCACACTATCACCATCGCTTCGGATATCAGGAATACTATCTGATCAATATCCGAAACGCGCGCCTTAGATACCAGGAAAAATATCCGATCGATATCTAAGTCGTACACAACACTGTCACCTCCAATACCAGGAATACTATCCGATCGATATTGAGGTCGCACACCAGACCGCCACCCTTTACTCTTTTCACTCTTTCTCACACACATGAATGTTGACACAACCTCAACCCTAATATGTATGTCAATGTTTCATAAATAACATCATTAATTAATCACAAAGACGGATAATCGTACTAGCATAAATCTCGGTCTTAGTTGTTCTTGTTCGTACAATTCTTAAAACATAGACCTTTAAAACAATACATTTGCCCAACAGTTCTTTAAAATTTCCCAAAACATTTTCCAAACAGTCCCTTAACAAAAATTATACAAACTGCCAAAACTGCCACCTCGCGCGAGCGAGGGAGAGGGGATTTCGAGCGAGCGAATGGTCAGAACAGGTCGCGCGAGCGAAGGGGGGGGATGGTCCGCGCGATCGGGCCGCGCGAGCGAGCCTCGCGCGAGCGGGTCGCGCGCGCGAGTTCTTGCAGAATGTCATCTTCTTCGTTTTTCCCCTGTTTCTGGTTTTAAAACTGAAATTTACCCATTTCTGTTTTCTGTTCGTACCAGGACATGTAATATATGGATCTTCTCGGTTTTCCGCGTAGATTAAGAATACGCGATCAATTTTAACTAATACGGATTGTATCGCTAAATTTCTACGATTAAAGTTAGAATGACAAAACTTAAAATCAACGGTACGTCACGATACGGACGAATTAACTCGTAGGATTTGAACCGTAGCCTATTGGGACTAAGATCTTTCATTCCCAATTTACAGAATCGACTTTGGTTAACTTTTACAAAACTCCGCTTTCAAGCTTTCATGGTGTTTATACATATATATGCATATATACAACTATATACACTGAAATTTACATATATATATATATATACGTTGAGAGTGAGTTTAATTTACTCACCGAGACGATTATATAGAAAATTAAAAGCCGAGAACTTCCGCCGTAATATCCGTCGTCCAATAGTTTCTTCCTCCGTTCTTGATATTGATATATATATATATATAACTATGTATGTGTATGAGTATATATATATACCATATATAATCTGTATATGTGTGTGTAGTGTTAGTATCTAGAGAGTATTGAGGGAGATTGAGAGAGAATGAGAGAAATAGAGAGACTGTCATTGAGAGAGAGAGAAACCAACGTATATATATATATATATATATATAAACCCAATGTTTTGGGCTCCAAGCAATGGGTAGAAAATACCCGGTGAGGTTGAGCTCACAGGCTCCCTCACCCAAGACGCGGTATAGGCACAGACTAAAACATAAACTGGTATTTTACGGTTGATATAAAAATACAGAAAATCATATTAACATAGAAATTAAATTTCCGGTTATACAAAAATATAGATATCGATTTTGAAACCATAGAAAATATTTTAGAAATTACAGTTTGACCCCAGATAATTATTACAAAGAGAAATTAAATTAAATACTCATGGAAATGAAATGCAATATTTATTTATTAATGAAAATTAAAATACAGGGTGTTACACTCTACCCACCTTAACAGAGATTTCGCCCTGAAATCTGACCTAACTAATCCTGAAACAACTCGGAGTATCTAGTCCTCATGTCTGACTCTAACTCCCATGACGCCTCTCCTTCGTCATGATGCCTCCACTGAACCTTAACCAAAGGAACGTCTCTTCTTCTCAACCTCTTGATACTCTGATCAAGAATCCTCACAGGTCTATCCTTGTAGACAACATTCTGACTCGTCTCAATATCATCAAAATTAACCACATGAGAAGGATCCCGTATGTATTTCTTTAACATACTGACATGGAACACGTTATGAACACCAGACATCTTTGGTGGCAACGCGAGTCGATAAGCCACTTTCCCAACACGCTCCAAAACCTCGAACGGTCCGATGAAACGAGGTGCCAGCTTCCCTCTCTTCTGACCAAAACGCACTACTCCCCGAACAGGTGAAACCTTTAGGAGTACGTGATCACCGATACTGAACTCCAAGTCCTTTCGACGTCGATCCGCATAACTCTTATGCCTACTCTGTGCAGCTTTCATCCTTTCCTTGACCAGTGAAATCTTCTCATTGGTCTCTCTCACCAAATCTGGTCCCAAAAGTTCTGTGTCTCCCACTTCAGCCTAACACAATGGAGATCGACATGGCCGTCCGTACAAAGCTTCAAACGGCGCCATTCCAATACTCGAGTGATAACTGTTGTTATACGCAAATTCAACCAACAGTAAGTGCGTCTCCCAAGACTCTTCAAAGTCGATTGCACAAGCTCTGAGCATATCTTCCATAATTTGATTAACACGCTCGGTCTGTCCATCGGTCTGAGGATGGAATGCAGTACTCATCTTGAGTGAAGTTCCTATAGCCTTCTGCAAACTTTCCCAAAATCCTGAGGTAAAACGTGCATCGCGGTCTGATACAATCGACACAGGCGCACCGTGCAGTCGCACCACTTGTTGTAGGTACATTCGACTCATCCTTTCTACTGGGTAAGTCATATTGTATGCGATGAAATGTGCGGACTTCGTCAGACGATCCACAATTACCCAAATCGCGTCATGATTCTGTTGTGACCGGGGTAATCCAACCACAAAATCCATAGTTATGTGCTCCCACTTCCATCCTGGAACAGGTAAGGGTTGCAACAATCCCGAGGGTCTCTGATGTTCGGCCTTCACTTGTTGACAAGTCAAACATTTAAACACAAACTCGGCTACTTCTCGCTTCATCCCTTCCCACCAGAAGTTTCTCTTCAAATCCTTATACATCTTTGTTCCTCCTGGGTGTACTGTCAGTCTCGATTTATGTGCTTCTTCGAGAGTATCCTTTCTCAAATCTCCAGAATCTGGCACACACAACCTGTCTCGACATCGGTACCCTCCATCGGTCCCAACTTTCCATTCTATAGGGTCCTTTTCTGACATCTTGGCGAACCATGCTTGAAATTTTTCATCTTCCTGTTGGGCTTCGATGATTCGACTCACAAGTGTTGGTTGTACTACGAGGCATCCAAAGTGTTGCCCGAAACTTCTCTCAGAAATCTGCATATCAAATTCTGCGATTGTCTCTAAAGCTTTCCATTCCCTCAACATCAATGAAGCAATCATTCCTCGAGGCTTCCGACTTAGGGCGTCAGCGACTACATTAGCCTTACCGGGGTGGTACTCTAATGTAAAGTCGTAATCCTTAATCAGCTCCATCCACCTACGTTGCCTCATGTTCAACTCCTTCTGAGTAAACAAATACTTAAGGCTTTTGTGGTCCGAGAACAAATCAAACTTCTCCCCATAGAGGTAGTGTCTCCAGGTCTTGAGCGCAAACACTACTGCTGCCAGTTTCAAATCATGAGTTGGGTAATTCAATTCATTCGGCTTCAACTGTCGCGAACCATAGGCGATAACCTTTCCGTCTTGCATAAGGACACATCCCAATCCTTGATACGAGGCGTCACTAAAAATAGTGAACTTCTCACCATCCCTTGGTATCGCAAGCACTGGCGCTGTTGTCAATCTCTCTTTCAATTCCCGAAAAGCGCGTTCATGCTTATCAGTCCATTCAAACTTCAAATCTTTCTTAGTCAAACCAGTTAACGGGGCTGCTATCTTTGAGAAACCCTCTATAAATCTCCGATAGTAACCAGCTAGTCCCAGAAAACTCCTGACTTCTGTAGCATTGGTCGGCCGAGTCCAATTCGCCACTGCATCGGTCTTTGATGAGTCAACCGCGATTCCTTGTTGAGAGATCACATGCCCGAGAAACTTAACTTCCTGAAGCCAAAATTCACACTTGCTGAATTTGGCATACAGGCGGTGATCCTTGAGAGTCTGCAACGCGATCCTCAGGTGTTGTTCATGCTCTTCCTCTGACTTGGAATAGATCAAAATATCATCAATAAAGACAATAACGAATTGATCCAAGTAGGGCTTGAATACTCTGTTCATCAAGTCCATAAACACAGCCGGAGCATTTGTCATCCCAAACGGCATCACTAAGAACTCATAGTGTCCGTATCTCGTCCTGAAAGCAGTCTTAGGTATGTCCTCCTTCCGCACTCTCAACTGGTGATACCCTGACCGTAGATCAATCTTAGAAAAGGTCGTGGCTCCTTGCAACTGATCGAACAGATCGTCTATCCGAGGTAAGGGATACTTATTCTTGATCGTAACCTTATTCAGTTCTCGGTAGTCAATACACAACCGCATTGTCCCATCCTTCTTCTTCACAAACAACACTGGTGCTCCCCAGGGTGAAGTACTTGGACGAACAAAACCCAACTTCTCAAGTTCTTGAACTTGTTCCTTCAGCTCCAACAACTCAGTAGGGGCCATCCTGTAGGGAACCTTGGTTATAGGTCGAGTACTTGGCACCAATTCCACACAGAATTCTATGTCCCTTTCCGGCGGTAATCCTGAAATATCTCGGAATACTTCCTCAAATTCCTTGATCACCGGGATTGATGATACTGTCACCTCTGCACTGACAACCTCAATGTTTGCTAGGCATCTAGTGAGGAACATATCACCTGAAGGGTTGCATTGGAAATCAAAGGGTCGATTCCCATTGTCCGCAAATGTGATCCTCTTCCTTGCACAATCCAACTTCGCATCATTCTTCTCGAGCCAATCCATTCCCAGGATTATATCGAACTCCTTCATCGACAGAAGCACCAATCTTGCCAAAAGTTCGCGGTCTCCTAACCGTAGAGGACAATCCTTACACACATGTAATACCTTGACTGTGGTCCCTAAGGGTGAGACAGCACTCAAAGCTTCCTCTAAACGTTGCGGTACTATACCCAACTTCTGAACGATCTTAACAGATATAAAAGAATGTGTAGCACCCGTGTCGAATAAAACTTTAACATGAGAGTTAAACAAAGTTAGAGTACTTTCCACTGCTCGTTGCTCAGGCAATCCCTCCTCATAAGCACCTCCTCCATACCCTGTTTCTTCATAACCAGCAGCCTCGGGAATAACAGCATTCAGGCGGGCCTGTCCTTGCTGACCATAGTTGCCTTTCCTAGGAGCCTTGCATTCCGGACTTATTTGACCTGGCATGCCACAATTGTAGCACACAATTCCCGGACGATCAGCACGCCTAGTCTGTCTGCAATCTTTAGCTCGGTGACCGGGATTACCACAATTGAAGCAGTTGTTGTTTTTGTCCCCTTCTATTGCTAGAGGCTGATACTGCTGAACTGGTCGTGTCTGTTGAGGTTTCTTCCCTCCATCCCAGGTCCTTTTCTGTCCTTGAGGGTACCCAGGTTTCTGTCCTGAATAACTCTTCTGCGGAGGTCGATTTCCAAATGACTTCGGATTCTGACAACCATCATTCTCCAATCCCGTAGCCAATCTCACCAGAGCTTCAAATGACTGGCTCAGATGCCCCATAGTCAAATGTCGGAGAGACAGGTTGAGACCTCGGTGATACTTCTTAATTTTCTTCTGGGGTGTGTCCACCATATGTGGAGCAAAGCGAGATAGACGCTCAAATCGAGTAGTGTACTCTCGGACAGTCAGATTCCCTTGAGTCAACTCCATAAACTCTTTCTCTCTCTTGTCCTTCTCTTCTTCAGGAAAATACTTCTCAAGAAACCTTTCCTTGAACACCACCCACGGCATTCTCCTTGCAGCTTCTTCCCCTATGGTCGCCTTTTCCGCATCCCACCAATCAGCCGCTGCGTAAGACAGCTGAAAGATAGCCAGACGCTTCTTCTCCAGATCCGTGCACTCTATAGTCTCAAAGATACGCTCCATCTGGCGTAGCCATTGCTCCGCTTGCCAGGGTTCATCAGTCCCAGCGAAATACTCAGGTCGCAGAGCGCGAAACTCCTTGAGAAGCTTGTCTCCAGTCTGGTGGGCTTGCCTCCCATTACCGTTGTGATTCCCATTCTGATTATTGTTCCTCGCATTCTGATCACTAACCCTCTCCAATCTTCTTACAAAAGCCTCGAACATTCCCGTTGGATCTATTACCGGGGGTGCATCTTCAATAGCGGGACGATTCTTGAGATTTCTTCCAGCCATCTGATCGAGAGAACGGTACCTATCCATCAATCAATAGAATTCGGTCAACCCCTCGAGAAGAAAGAAAACTCTAAACGATAGAAAGCGACTAGACACGGAATAAAGTCGAACTATCTTATCTCAATTCTATCTTAACGGCAGATCCTAGGTGTTCTGGACAATTGGTCGAGCCATAACCTGGCTTTGATACCAAAAAGCCTGTCACGCCCCGACGTAGCATAATACAGGAAAGCATTTAATTTTCTTTATGGACTCGTAGGTCGTGACAAGTGAGTATGACCAATTGTCCCTGCAACAAATAACTTAACAACATTTCTAGAGCAAAAGATACTAACAAAACATAACTTCCACAATTAAAACTTACTAACTATTACAGCAGTCATAAACTTAGGCACAAAACGCCTTATTCAAATGTCTAAAGCTAGTTTATTACAAACCCAAATTAAAAGACATAGGAAATATAAAGCAGCCTCCTGGAAAGTCTCCTGACTCTAAGTAGCATAGTTGAAATACCCTGGCTGCTCCTGACCCTGAAGATCTGGACATACAGTCCAGGACGCATCAACGCCGTCAGCTTATGAAAGCTGGTGAGCAAAATAAACAAGTGCTCGCAATGTATATATAAGCATATAACCAATAGTGCAAATTAACTTTAAAAGCAATAGTTTCAAGGTTCCAATTCCAACATAAGCCATGGGGGAATAAAGAAAGCAATAAATATGCGACCATGCATGAACAATGTAATATCTCATCTTTCTGACTCTTTTCTCTCAACAAAACTCAACACAACCAAACCATTATCTCAGATACCAGGAATACTATCCGATCGATATCCAAAACAGCACACCAAACTATCGCTTCAGATACCAGGAATAATATCCGATCGATATCTAAGCCACACTCAATACCATCATTTCGGATACCAGGAATAATATCCGATCAATATCCGAAACAAGTGCCTTAGATACCAGGAATAATATCCGATCGATATCTAAGCCGTACACCACACTCAATACCATCATTTCGGATACCAGGAATAATATCCGATCAATATCCGAAACAAGCGCCTTAGATACCAGGAATAATATCCGATCGATATCTAAGCCGTACACCACACTATCACCATCGCTTCGGATATCAGGAATACTATCCGATCAATATCCGAAACGCGCGCCTTAGATACCAGGAAAAATATCCGATCGATATCTAAGTCGTACACAACACTGTCACCTCCAATACCAGGAATACTATCCGATCGATATTGAGGTCGCACACCAGACCGCCACCCTTTACTCTTTTCACTCTTTCTCACACACATGAATGTTGACACAACCTCAACCCTAATATGTATGTCAATGTTTCATAAATAACATCATTAATTAATCACAAAGACGGATAATCGTACTAGCATAAATCTCGGTCTTAGTTGTTCTTGTTCGTACAATTCTTAAAACATAGACCTTTAAAACAATACATTTGCCCAACAGTTCTTTAAAATTTCCCAAAACATTTTCCAAACAGTCCCTTAACAAAAATTATACAAACTGCCAAAACTGCCACCTCGCGCGAGCGGATCGCGCGAGCGAGGGAGAGGGGGTTTCGCGCGAGCGAGTCGCGCGAGCGAATGGTCAGAACAGGTCGCGCGAGCGGATCGCGCGCGCGAAGGGGGGGGATGGTCCGCGCGAGCGAGCCTCGCGCGAGCGGGTCGCGCGCGCGAGTTCTTGCAGAATGTCATCTTCTTCGTTTTTCCCCTGTTTCTGGTTTTAAAACTGAAATTTACCCATTTCTGTTTTCTGTTCGTACCAGGACATGTAATATATGGATCTTCTCGGTTTTCCGCGTAGATTAAGAATACGCGATCAATTTTAACTAATACGGATTGTATCGCTAAATTTCTACGATTAAAGTTAGAGTGACAAAACTTAAAATCAACGGTACGTCGCGATACGGACGAATTAACTCGTAGGATTTGAACCGTAGCCTATTGGGACTAAGATCTTTCATTCCCAATTTACATAATCGACTTTGGTTAACTTTTACAAAACTCCACTTTCAAGCTTTCATGGTGTTTATACATATATATGCATATATACAACTATATACACTGAAATTTACATATATATATATACGTTGAGAGTGAGTTTAATTTACTCACCGAGACGATTATATAGAAAATTAAAAGCCGAGAACTTCCGCCGTAATATCCGTCGTCCAATAGTTTCTTCCTCCGTTCTTGATATTGATATATATATATAACTATGTATGTGTATGAGTATACATATATACCATATATAATCTGTATATGTGTGTGTAGTGTTAGTATCTAGAGAGTATTGAGGGAGATTGAGAGAGAATGAGAGAAATAGAGAGACTGTCATTGAGAGAGAGAGAAACCAACGTATATATATATATATATATATATATAAACCCAATGTTTTGGGCTCCAAGCAATGGGTAGAAAATACCCGGTGAGGTTGAGCTCACAGGCTCCCTCACCCAAGACGCGGTATAGGCACAGACTAAAACATAAACTGGTATTTTACGGTTGATATAAAAATACAGAAAATCATATTAACGTAGGAATTAAATTTCCGGTTATACAAAAATATAGATATCGATTTTGAAACCATAGAAAATATTTTAGAAATTACAGTTTGACCCCAGATAATTATTACAAAGAGAAATTAAATTAAATACTCATGGAAATAAAATGCAATATTTATTTATTAATGAAAATTAAAATACAGGGTGTTACATCTTTATATTGGGTTTGACACCATGTGCTATTGCTATTTGGTCCAAGTACCTTGATGAAATTTGAAAATTTTGTTCTAGATGCTAGATCTATCTAATATGTATATTTGTTTTTATTAATTGGCCAAACTAGGACATTCTAATATCTTAAATTTTATGTATCATTGAATTGTACAGAATTTTCTAACAGTTCCTGATATTCAAACAGAGGCATATGTTGATAGTCCCACAATGGATGTTTTCTTAAATATATTTCATAGGTATGATTTCTAGGTGTAATTTTCAATTGCAGTACTTTATGTATGATGGGAAACTAAAAAAGAAAAAAAAGAACTTATGGTTGATATTCCTTCTTTATATTTGAAAATTGGGTTGTTGAAATCTTTTATGTAATTCACAACAAAAACTCTATATTTTGAATGCTAACAGATATATGTTATCCCTTTTTGATTGTAAAGGATGTTGGATTCCATGCTAGAAACATAAGTACTGTGTCTACACCAATAACTAGTGACTTTTTTTTTTGGTTGTTTGATGCTTGGTTGATCCAAGACTCTTGTTGTTTTGGAAATAACTCTTGTATGGGCTTTTCTTCAATTTTTAATTATTCTACTGTATTTGAGTAATTTATATGGAAATAAGCATTTGATGAGAGTGATCCCCAATATCATTCTCTTTAGGTTCCAAATTCCATTAAAGTCTTCTATAATTCATATTTGGAGAAGTATACATATTTGGACGTACTGAAAGCCTTTGAAGTGTGGCTTTGCCACGAGTTCAAGGTGGTGTACATGTTTTGGAGGTCCACCATTTTATTTTTCACTGCCTCAGTCAAAGCACTTCAGAAAACAACTTTATGACTTTATAATTCTTGAATATGTAGATATATGTGTGTATATGTATGTCTGTTTGCAATCTTAAGGCATTTCTTGTACTTGATTTTCTACTTTTCCTCGTATATTACATTTTGCTCTGATTAGCTTTTGACATGCAAAGTCAATTTGAATTAAGTTGTGCTTGTTTTGCTTCTTCGAGGGAATTTAATCGAGATTTTTCGTGTGAGGTTTTAGATCTCCTTTGGCTGCTGTTCGATTTTCTCGAATTTTCTACGCAGCCTATTTTTGAAGAAGTGATATTATTGTCCAGTGTTTAGGAAGATTTAATTGGGATTTTTTTTTCGAGGGAATTTAATTGAGATTTTTAGCAAGACAGGTCATAGCAGATTTAGTGTCTACAAGTGTTTGCAAATTAATAGAGTAAGGCTTTGTTTGGTTCATGAATTTAGTAAGGGGGGGGGGGGAAAGAGAACTCCAAGGGAACTCTTTTTTTAATGGGTAACTTAATATATAGTCCTAATATATACGTCTAACTAGAAATACATCTAACTACGTATTCAAAACTTTATACTTAAAAACTGAGAAAATTATCAATGAGAGTGCACTAAAATAGGGCCAACTCACAGCATTTTATTAAATATTAATGATTCCACCCATAGGACATTCCAAAAGGAACCGATACATCAGGAGTGACCACAATACCAAGCAAAAGAAAAGAAGGAAGGAGACCAAAACTGAAAAGATGAAGATAAACACAACACACCCTCTCCCAGCAGAAAAGAAAAGGACACTATTTAAGAACAATATTTTTATTCTTTGAATGATTTTTTTAAGAGACATTGAATATGGTGTGTTTCAAAAAGGTTTTACTGCACAGTTTTAATTTTTCTGAATCTATTCCATTTTTGAGTGTTTCTTGGCTTCTTAATTTATTCGTTTCCTTGTTTTCTCTCTAACTTTTCTTTTTGTAATTGGAGTATATAACTTTTGTTGTTAGTTTACCCTTTTAATCCCCCATCTACCTTCAACCCTTTTAATATATTTATGTCGACAATTGTTATAATCTTTTCTTATTTTCTTTTTGCTAAGTAGTTGCTTTCCTCGTAGTTATTAGCTTTTCTATTAGTTTCAGTCAATGCCATTGGATAGTTGTTTCTTAACTGGGTTTTCTAGCTAAGGACTGTTTAAGCACTTTAGTTTTTTGTTGATTGTGGTCTCAATATTCGATTCTATGCAGGACTCAATTTTTTTTTTGTTAAACTTGTGATAGGTAGCTGATATGGATAAGCAATGGATGAAGATTAAAACTAGATATTTACCCGAGTATGAGAAAGGGGTTGACGATTTCATTGAGTATGCACGGCCGCGTGCAGACAGTGGTAGTAGGATAATATGTCCGTGTGAGATGTGTGGGAATAGGGAATTTATGCACATAGATATAGTGAGAGCGCATTTGCTCGACAAAGGGATGCAGAGCACTTATACTATATGGTTCAATCACGGGGAGGCTTACGAAGTATTGAGTGAGGATGAGGACGACGATGAACCCTGTGGTGATGGTAATGAAGGTTTGCGAGAAATGTTGGCAGACTTGGATGGGGGTTCGACGAGTCATGTCATGCCTCAAGGGGATGCCTCAAGTAGTAGTGATCCCGGAGAATCGGGTCCCCTTGGACTCCTGTTCAAGGATGTAAATATGGAGCTTTATCCAGGTTGTAAGACGTTCTCAAAGTTAAACTTTCTAGTGCAATTGCTTCATCTTAAGACCATCAACCTTTGGACAAACAAATCGTTTGACACGAATCTTGCGTTGATTAAAAGAGCACTCCCCAAAGGGGAGACCCTTCTGAACTCTCATTACGAGGCGAGGAAGTACACGAGGGATATAGGTCTCGGCTATATACCAATCCATGCATGCAAGAATGATTGCATGCTTTTCTGGAAGGAGACTGAGAAAGAGGAGAAATGTTTGGTTTGTAATGAGCCGAGGTATAAAATTGTGGAAGGAAAGGGTAAGAAAATTCCACACAAGGTATTAAGATATTTTCCGTTGGCACCAAGACTACAAAGGCTGTATGCGTCACGGAAAATAGCTTCCGATATGAGATGGCATGAAGAGAAGCGTCAAAAGGAGGAAGGTGTGTATAGGCATCCGGCCGATGCTCAAGCTTGGACTGAATTCGATAAGAATCATGAATGGTTTGCCAATGAGCCACGTAATGTACGCCTTGGCCTTGTCAGTGACGGGTTTAATCCATTCGGTGACATGAGCAGTGCATACAGCATGTGGCCGGTCATAGTTGTGCCGTATAATTTGCCACCTTGGAGGTGCATGAAACAACCGTTCATTTTCATGTCACTTCTTATTCCAGGCCCGAAATCACCCGGAAATGATATCGACGTTTACTTGCGGCCTTTGATAGATGAGTTGAAGGAACTATGGGAAGTCGGTGTAGAGACATATGATGTATCTAGGAAGGAGACGTTCCGAATGTATGCATCGTTATTGTGGACGATAAATGATTTTCCAGCCTATGGAAACTTGTCTGGCTGGAGCACTCATGGGTTCATGGCATGTCCAGTTTGCAACAAGAATACATCTTCGCAATCATTGTACCATGGAAGGAAGAGATGCTACATGGGCCATCGTCGTTTCCTACCACGAAACCACAGGTGGCGAATTCGCCAAAAGGATTTGTTTGATGGCAAGCCCGAACACAGATTCAACCCTAAGTTATTGTCTAGTGATGATGTTTTGAAACAACTAGAACACATCGAACCTGGAAAGTTTGGAAAGGTACCGGGTACTAAGAAGAGGAAGCGTACTCCGGTAGAGTTGAATTGGACAAAGCGTAGTATTTTCTTCGAATTACCATATTGGAAGACGCTTATGTTGCGGCACAATTTGGATGTAATGCACACCGAGAAGAATATCTATGATAATGTTCTTGGCACTTTAATGAATATAGAAGGGAAAACAAAGGATAGTGCTAAAGCCCGAATGGACCTAGAGTTACTCGGTATAAGAAAGGAGTTGCACCTGGTTCGAAATGGAGATAAATATACTGTGCCACCGGCATGCTATACGTTATCGACTGATGAGAGAAAGAAGTGGTGCGAGTGGTTTAAATCAGTGAAGTTTCCAGATAGATATGCATCAAATATTTTTCGGTGTGTTAATGTTAAAGATGGCAAAATAACCGGTTTGAAGAGCCATGACAACCACGTGCTTTTACAACGGCTTCTTCCGGTTGTAATCCGAGGCTATCTTGATGAATTTGTATCCACCACATTAATTGAGCTGGGATTATTTTTTAGAGAATTGTGCGCCAAGAAGTTGAAACTACAAGTACTAGAGAGCCTAAAAAATGACATTGCCATAATCCTTTGCAAGTTGGAACGTATATTTCCACCAGCTTTCTTTGATGTTATGGTTCACTTAGCTGTCCACTTACCTATCGAGGCTATGATTGGTGGACATGTCCACTATCGATGGATGTATCCCATCGAACGGTACTTGTCTACATACTTCCTTTTCCCATCATTTATGTATGCAAGTACACCCCGATGAATTATAACTATGAAAGGTTATCTTACAGGTTTTTAGGCACCCTAAAGAAATTTGTGCGCAATAAGGCACGACCTGAAGGTTCAATTGCCGAGGCATACATTGATTACGAATGCGTCACATTTATGTCCATGTACCTTGAAGATATCAACCAACAAGAACGGAACTACGGTGGAGACAATGCTCATGTTGAAAAAGACCTAGCCATTTTCAAGGAGACTTGGCGGACAATAGGTGCCTCAAACTACGAATTCTGCGACGAACTCGAATGGGGAAAAGCTCATTACACTGTGCTGAATAATTGTGATGAGACACTGAGTTATTTTGAGTAAGTTGACGATAGATGTGTTGTATGTGTGTTACTTATATGATTAACTTTTAAATCATCACATTAATGGTTAATACAGGGAACATTAGGCCGAATTGAAGCGGCAAAATGTGATCGATATAGATAAAGCACAACAACAGTTTGCTAAATGGTTCGGAGATCGTGTAAGTGTCAAGACTAAATGAATAAATGAATTTGTCACATAACTTTATTATATTTTAATAAGTGTCTTGATAACAGATTAAACTATTGCGAGAACAGAACTCTCCTGAAGCTACTGACGAACTATATGCCTTAGCATGTGAGCCTAATAAACGAGTCAAGCGATACACTGGATGCATTATTGATGGCATTTGGTTTCACACCAAGGAATGTGAAATGCACCGGCAAACGCAAAATAGTGGTGTTGTGGTTGAAGGGGTGTACGAGGAAAATCAAGAGTTAGAGTTCTATGGGGTTATCAAAGATATTATAGAGTTGAATTACTGTTTTCGGAACTCCGTACTATTGTTCAAGTGTGATTGGTGGGATGTCGGTAACAATAGAATTGGAATACACACCGATGCACACTTCACAAGTATTAATGCATCACGAATGCGTTATAAGGATGATCCTTACGTGCTAGCATCTCAAGCGAAACAAGTATTTTATCATAAAGATACAAAATATAGAGGTGATTGGCATGTAGTACAGAAAATAAAGCCACGAAATTTGTATGATGTTCCGGAAGTGTCAATGATAGATGAAGATGTAGACATGACAGAGCCTTTTATAACTATGTATTGAGGTTTTGGGTGGTCGAAACGAGTTCCGGCACTCGGAGATGCACGAGACTGAAACTCACACCTCCCACAAGACTAACTAGACTTGCGTGAATAAATAGAACACAATTCCTACACACGGTTTGCAAGTTACGCGATAATAAGCAAAATATTAGCCTTAGGCCTTTTATAAGCAAGTTTTGAGGTTTTGGGGGGTCGAAATGAGTTCCAGCACTCGGAGAGGCATGAGACCAGAACTCACACCTCCCACACGACTAACTAGACTTGCGGGAACAAACGGCACGCAAATCCTACACACGGTTTCCAAGTTACGCGATAATACACAAAATAACATCCGTAGGCCTTTTATAACTATGTATTGAGGTTTTGGGTGGTCGAAATGAGTTCCGGCACTCAGAGAGGCACGAGACTGGAACTCACACCTCCCACATGACTAACTAGACTTGCGAGAACAAACGACACGCAAATCCTACACACGGTTTGCAAGTTATGCGATAATAAGCAAAATGTTAGCCTTAGGCCTTTTATAAGCAAGTTTTGAGGTTTTGGGGGGGTCGAAATGAGTTCCAACACTCGGAGAGGCATGAGACTGGAACTCACACCTACCACACGACTAACTAGACTTGCAGGAACAAACGGCACGCAAATCCTACACACGGTTTGCAAGTTACGCGATAATACACAAAATAACATCCTTAGGCCTTTTATAACTATGTATTGAGGTTTTGGGGGGTCGAAATAAGTTCCGGCACTCAGAGAGGCACGAGACTGGAACTCACACCTCCCACATGACTAACTAGACTTGCGGGAACAAATGGCACATAAATCCTACACACGGTTTGCAAGTTACGCGATAATAAGCAAAATATTAGCCTTAGGCCTTTTATAAGCAAGTTTTGAGGTTTTGGGGGGTCGAAATGAGTTCCAGCGCTCCGAGAGGCATGAGACTGAAACTCACACCTCCCACACGACTAACTAGACTTGCGGGAACAAACGGAACACAAATCCTACACACGGTTTCCATGTTACGCAATAATACACAAAATAACATCCGTAGGCCTTTTATAACTATGTATTGAGGTTTTGGGGGGTCGAAACAAGTTTCGGCACTCGGAGAGGCACGAGACTGGAACTCACACCTCCCACATGACTAACTAGACTTGTGGGAACAAACGGCATGCAAATCCTACACACGGTTTGCAAGTTACGCGATAATAAGCAAAATGATAGCCTTAGACCTTTTATAAGCAAGTTTTGAGGTTTTGGGGGGTAGAAATGAGTTCCAGCACTCGGAGAGGCATGAGATCAGAACTCACACATCCCACACGACCAACTAGACTTGTAGGAATAAACGGCACGCAAATCCTACACACGGTTTGCAAGTTACGCGATAATACACAAAATAACATCCTTAGGCCTTTTATAACTATGTATTGAGGTTTTGGGGGGTCGAAATGAGTTCCAGCACTCGGAGAGGCACGAGACTGGAACTCACACCTCCCACATGACTAATTAGACTTGCGGGAACAAACGGCACGTAAATCCTACACACGGTTTGCAAGTTACGCGATAATAAGCAAAATATTAGCCTTAGGCCTTTTATAAGCAATTTTTGAGATTTTGGGGGGTCGAAATGAGTTCCAGCACTCGGAGAGGCATGAGACTGGAACTCACACCTCCCACACAACTAACTAAACTTGCGGGAACAAACGGCACGCAAATCCTACACACGGTTTCCAAGTTACGCGATAATACACAAAATAACATCCGTAGGCCTTTTATAAATATGTATTAAGGTTTTGGGGGGTCGAAACGAGTTTCGGCACTCGGAGAGGCACGAGACTAGAACTCACACCTCCCACATGACTAACTAGATTTGCGAAAACAAATGGCACGCAAATCCTACACACGGTTTGCAAGTTACACGATAATAAGCAAAATATTAGCCTTAGGCCTTTTATAAGCAAGTTTTGAGGTTTTGGGGGGTCGAAATGAGTTCCAGTACTCGGAGAGGCATGAGACCGGAACTCACACCTCCCACACGACTAACTAGACTTACGGGAACAAACGGAACGCAAATCCTACACACGGTTTCCATGTTACGCGATAATACACAAAATAACATCTGTAGGCCTTTCATAACTATGTATTGAGGTTTTGGGGGGTCGAAACGAGTTCCGGCACTCGGCGAGGCACGAGACTAGAACTCACACCTCCCACATGACTAACTAGACTTGCGGGAACAAACGGCACGCAAATCCTACACACGGTTTGCAAGTTACGCGATAATAAGCAAAATATTAGCCTTAGGCCTTTTATAAGCAAGTTTTGAGATTTTGGGGGGTCGAAATGAGTTCCAGCACTCGGAGAGGCATGAGACCGGAACTCACACCTCCCACACGACTAACTAGACTTGTAGGAACAAACGGCACGCAAATCCTACACACGGTTTGCAAGTTACGCGATAATACACAAAATAACATCCTTAGGCCTTTTATAACTATGTATTGAGGTTTTGGGGGGTCGAAACGAGTTCCGGTACTTGGAGAGGCACGAGACCAGAACTCACACCTCCCACACGACCTCACACCTCACACCTCAGTTTTTATTATCTTATTTTTAAGTTCGATTGTTATAAAAAATTTGCGACTAATCCTTTTTTTGTTTCCTTTTTCTATTTTCAGATTGGGAGGCATTAGTACCTGCATCGGCTGATCTTGTTCTCGATTTTTATACTGTTTTTGTCCTTAGACATATTTACGATACTTTTGTACTAGTATTTGAACATCTTTTTATATTGTGGTTTGTAATAACTATGTTTTTAAATTTGCGACTAGGTTTGGTTTGGTTTGGTTATGTTATCGACAAATTATTGGAATGAATGCATGAAGATTAGAAATATTGTTGGTTATTGATCGAATTGGAGTTTTAGCAGGTTTATTGGTTCAAATAATATTTTTTTTCAAAAAAATGGAAAAGAATATATCAAATTTTGTACAGCTATTTGCGACGCACATTTATTGCGTGCCTAATAATCATTTGAAAATAATTAATGATTATTTGCCACGCATATGAGCGTGGCAAATACTACATTATTTGCCACGCATATAAGCGTTGCTGATAATTACGAAAATACTTAATATAGTATTAGCCACGTTGTGTTGCGTGGCAAATAGAGCTTTATTAGCCACGGACCAATGCGTGGCTGATACTTACACTAACTATTAGCAACGTATCAATGCGTGTCTAATAATAATTTTTTTTAGCGACGCAGTCATTTTTTTTAAGTAAGACACTTATTAGCAACGCATTTGCGGATTAATTGCCACGCGCGGGAGCGTCGCTAATAAAAATATTATTAACAACGCGTTGACTGCGACGCGCAATGTTATTCGTTACCCCACTTTCCTGCACACTCATGCGACGCGCGGACTGCGTGGCAAATACTTTTAGCCACGCACGTTTTGACTATTAGCCACGCATCCGCGCGTAGCAAAAAACCAGATTTGTTGTAGTGAGTTGGGCTTTAAATGGCTGGTTTTCGAAGGAGATTCCTTAGTGGTGTGCTCCGCTCTCGCACGCTGGACCACCTAGCTGGAGTGGGCCATTGAACAACCAGTGTTGGAAGGGAGAGACTTGCTCTCTCGCCATGTTCACTTTTGGAATGTGCGCCATGTTTGTAGATCGGCTAACCAAGTAGCTCATTGCTTAGCCTATTGGGCGGCAAATTGTAAATTTTTTGGGCCCCTAACGATTGACGATATTCCTCCCTTTGTTTTGGATGAATATCTTCAAGAGTTGCATGCGGCTTCTGTAATTTCTGTTTTTCCTTAATGAATTGCCTTTTTAGCAACAAAAAAAAAATTAAAAAACTAACAAACGCTAGAGAATGTGACAGAATTTTCAGGCCATCAACAATATTATTCTACAGGTTAAAAGATTTTCTTGTGGTATGCTGGTATTTTTACAAGTAGTAAAAAACCAACAATATTATTCTAAAGGGTTAATTACACTTTACTCTCCTGTAGTTTGATTCGATGTCACTTTATCCCCCCGTGGTTTAAAATTGACCACTTAACCCCCTTGTGCTTTCAGGTAAAGTGTCACTGCTAAAATTAGTGACCACTTTACCCCCCTGTAGTTTGGGACTTTGGTCCGATGACACTTTACCCCCCTATGGTTTAGCCCGATGACACTTTAACCCCCCGTGCTTTTGGGGTAAAGTGTCAACTTAACACTAATTTTAGCGGTGACACTTTACCCGAAAGCACATGGGGGTTAAGTGGTTAATTTTAAACCACAGGGGGTAAAGTGACATCGAGTCAAATCACAGGGGGTAAAGTGTAATTAACCCTATTCTAAATGTTAAAGATTTTCTTGTGGTATACTGGTATTTTTACAAGTATTAAAAAACCAAGGACAGGACAAAGGGTGTCAACGTGTCATGAATGTAGATATCTCACTACAAGAAAATTGAATTTTAGAGATGAAAATTTTCATCGTTAAAGATCAAATTTTCGTCACTAAAGGTTTTTAGTGACGAAAAAATTTCGTCGCACATTCATCGCTAATTACTCGACGGGAAAGGTCTTTCGCGACCAAATCATATTTCGTTACCAAAGAGTAGCATTTAGAGACGAAATTTTTCGTTGCAAAAAGTGCATTTCTCCCAACAACCAAATTTCGTCACGAAATAGTCCTACTATCAATGACAAAATTTCGTCGCTAAAAGTATCCTTTAGTGACGAATATTTCGTCGGGAAAAGTGTATTTTGCCAATGAACCAAATTTCGTCATGTAAGAGTCCTACTATTAGCGATGAAATTTCGTCGCTAAAAATACCCTTTAGTGACAAAATATTTCGTCGGAAAAAGTGTATTTTCCCCAACGAACCAAATTTCGTCGCGAAAGAGTCCTACTATTAGCGGCGAAATTTCGTCGCTAAAAGTACCCTTTAGTGACAAAATATTTCGTCGGAAAAAGTATATTTTTCACAACGAACCAAATTTCGTCACGAAAGAGTCCTACTATTAGCGACGAAGTAAATTTCGTCGGCAAAAGATCTCTATTCCCAACGAAATATTTCGTCGGTAAAAAGGAATCATTAGTGAAGAAGTAAGTTTCGTCGGTAAAAAGGTTTAATTAGTGACAAAAGTTTCGTCGCTAAAGGTAAAACTAAAAAATACAATTTGACTATTAGTGACGAATAATTTCGTCGTTAAGAGTATTTCTATTTTTTTAATATATATTTTATTCACACGAAATTTTTTTTTTTGGATCCATCTGCTAACGAGTAATCTAAAACATCCACAATATACATATTAACCAAATAAAAGTTTCATGCATTAATAAATCACATACTCAATCCAACAAAACAAAACAATATAGTATCTCAAAATCTATATAGAAAATACAAAATACAAAAACAATATAGTATCTCCAAACATCATTGTAAATTGCTCCAAGAGATCAAAATCATGCGTAGTTTTCATTCATGCAGTCTAGATGCCCGTAAATCTGCAATGCAAAAATCTATCCATCAATTATAAATAAAGTACCTAAATAAAAAAAAGTAGGCAACAATTCGTTAAAGAAAGGGTTTAGGTTTCAAAACGCATTTTTACATCATTCTCCATAATCGGGAGTCAATTTTCAATTCTATTTCTTCCTACAACTTTGCTTAAGTACAAGTGGGTTTCTCGAAGTGGTCCCGGTCCATTCGGACATTATTGGACAATTTTGACCCCCAACACCCCGTATGCTCTTTAATGAAATAGTTGAGGCTTCAAAATGCATTTTTGCGTCATTCTCCCTAACCGGTACTTGGTTTACAATTCCGTTTCTTCTTACAATTTTGTTTAGGCACAATTGAGGTGCTTGAAGTAGTCTTGGTCCATTCGGACCATTATTGGATAATTTTGACCTCCAACACCTCGTATGCCCTTTAATGAAATAGTTGAGGTTTCAAAATGCATTTTTGCGTCATTCTCCCTAATCGGGACTCGGTTTTCTATTCCATTTCATCCTATAACTTTTTTAGACACAATTGAGGTGCTCAAAGTGGTCTTGGTCCATTCAGACCATTATTGAATGATTTTGACCCCTAACACCACGTATGCACTTTATTGAAAGAGTTAAGGTTTCAAAATATTTTTTTGCATCATTCTCCCTAACTGGGACTCGGTTTTCAATTTCATTTCTTCCTACAACTTTGTTTAGGCACAATTGAGGTGCTTGAAGTGGTCCCAGTCCATTTGCACAATTATTGTACGATTTTGACCTCCAACACCCCATACGCCCTTCATTGAAAGAGTTTTTTTTTTCGGAAAATGGTAAACATTCCAAAAAGAGATGTACAGATGTACAAGGGGCATACCCCAGGATAAACAAAAGGCACAAGCATAAGGACAAGTGGCAAACAAACCATTGGTTGTTTACCACTGGAAATGCCAAACCAGGCAAAACAACTCACAAAACCAAAATTACAGAAAAAACCTGCCAAGCATCAACCTAACAGATCAAACACCAAAGAGAAAGACAAAGACAAAAAACAAAACACAAGGGCCACTTTAATGCCAGTTAGCCAACAAGGCATTAAGAAAACTATGATTTTTCCATTTGGTTTGGATTTAAATATTAACTTGCGAGACAAAAATCTTCAATAGTTGCTCTTTAGGTAAGGCAGAGTTCTTGAAAATTCTGTTGTTCCTCTCCCTCCACAAACCATAGATGGTAACTCCTAAGCAGATTCTTGGGATTATATGTTGGGGAGTCTTTCCTTTCCAGAGCTGGATCATCCAATTAAGAGTATTTTCCCAAGGGGTGCCATTCCAAACCAGGTCACATCTAGTCATCAATTCCTGCCAAATGAAATTAGAGTAATCATAAGCAAAGAAAAGATGGTTATGAGAATCCATGTGCCTAAGACATAAAGAACAGGCAAGAGGACCAGGGGTAAAATTGCAGATTCTATCCTGTGTTGCAAGCCTGTTTTGGATGGCAAGCCATAAAATAAAGTTCTGTCTAGGAGTACATCCAGAATACCATGTGAAAGTGTACCAAGGAACCACAGGATAAGATGGTCTGAGGTGGTTCCAAACATGGGAGAATTTAAACTTTCCATTAGGAGAAGTTGTCCATTCAATTGTATCATTCATTCTAGTAGGCTTGTAAAAGTTGGCCAAGAGGGTACGGACCTCATTAAGGCCAAACGAATTAGAAGCAGGCAAATTCCAATCAAGGTGAGAGATAATTGCAGCCACTTTAGCGGTAGGGGCTATAGCAGCATCATAGGCAATTCTGCTAGTGTATTTCTCAAATAAAGGCCCGCTAGGGAGCCAATTGTCATACCACAGGGCAGTATGTAAGCCATTACCAATCTTATGCCTGAGTAAAGGTCTAGCTATAGTTCTAAGCTTCAAGAGTAAAGGTCACACCCGTTCTAGAATTTTATAGTTTAATCATGCATGATATGAAATTTTATGAATTATCATTGATATATGATAATTGAGGATAAGTGGTTGACTGTGGTCAACGGTAAGGTACCAGTAAGGACACGAGAATATGGAAGCTCATATTGCATAATCATGAGTAAATGACATTTATATGATTTAAATGTTATTTGACTTTATCTGGTATTCCTGTGAATAGTAATTATACCTGTGTAGTATAATTCTGGTAAATTTGGATATGATAGTATCATTTTGAGAACTGTGGTGAGAACGTGAGAGATACGTTAATTAAAAAGGTAGGTTGTGTAGAGATTTCACAGAATATAGTTTTCGGACGTTATTTTGGACCCAAACGAAACTTAGTCGGAAACTTTTGAAATTATAGTTTTCACTAGTAAAGTTATAAAATGGACGTGTGCGAAGTTTCATGGGTGAATGAGAAGTTTTGAGAACTTGCGGGGAGGTAAACACAATTTCAAGAACTTTTGCCTATAAATAGATGAGGATGAGATTCATTCTCATCCAAACTTTCTAAATATCTAGAGAGAGGAGAGAGAAAGGAGATTTGGAGCCAACGGGCTTTGCGACGCCGATCGACGACCGTTCGTCCGTCAGATTTTCTCCAGATTTCAGATTTGAACTCGTGGAGGTAAGATCTACGTTTTGATACCACTTAGGTCATGTTTGGCCAATTTTTTATAAAAGTATTAATTCTAGACTTTTGGGAAAAACAGGTATAAACTTGTAGGAATTTTCTCAAATTCGAAATCCAGCGTTTATTTAGCCTCCTAGTCGATCCTTCAAAGTTTGGGGGAAATCGCACGAGGTATGAAGTTCTAACTTGTGAAATATAGGGAAATACATGTTTTATATTTCGACGACGAAATTGAGATCCGGGCGAAACCCATGTGTTAATTGTACGCCCGTTAATTATGCACGCGCTAATTTGTGAAAAGCATGTCTAAATTTCCGCGAGCACGTTAAGTTGTCTATGTGGGTCAAAGGGGAGTCTTATACAAATTCATGCCGGAGTAAGCTTCTCGATGTTTGAGAATTTAGTAGCGACGGCTACTGTGCATGGTTGATAGACTTGGACTTGCCATGGCACTTGTGGATACAATGGTTGATAGACTTGGACTTGCCATTGGTATCGCGGTTTAAGGCTTGGACTTGCCGCTACCGGATGAATGCGTATTTTTCTTCCTAGAGACTATTGTATGATTTATGAGATTAAAGCATGTTTCATCATATATTGCATATGTTAGACTTGTACGCTCAGCATATAGCTGAGCAGTGGAGATGTACTCCATTACAGGTAAGAAGAAGGATAAGAAGAAGCGCGATGAGTGAGGCCGATGAACGCCGGGGATAAAACTTGTATATGTTTTTGTTTTAAATCCTAAACTTGTGTAAGGATTGGTAATATGTTGTAATAGAACCATAGATTAGTTCTATAGTATGGTAATCTTGTAATTGAACGTCTGTAATTATGTTTTATATGTTGGATATCAGTTGTGGTTGTGTTTGTTGTTGGTTTTGAGTAGCAGGACTTATTAATTTCCAACATAGGCTGCCCAGCAGGGGAGCAGTCGACTGGACCCAGGGTCAGTCGACTGGACCTCGTGGGATTAAGATACTATAAGGGAATAATAGAAAAGCAGTCGACTGGGCCCCTTGGGCAGTCGACTGAACACTGTTGATTTTAGCTACTGCTTCCATTAATTGAAAAGCAGTCGACTGGATCCCCAGATCAGTCGACTGGACCTCTTTGCTATATGATGTATTTTGGTTTTGCTTGACACCGTCGACTGAGCAGTCGACTGGACCCTATTACAGTCGACTGTACAGTCGACTGAACCTCTGTATTTTGAGATGGATTCTTTTGAAAGTGTTTTCCTTTAGCCAAAACTTTTTATAACTTTGATTTCAATGGATTTTACAAACTCAGAGGGGAATGTTTCCTAAGTTTTAAACTACCAGGGTTGTTTTATAGAAGTTCTTTCCGCTGCGTATCGTTAGATGATGTTTGGATGAGCCTTGGTGGCGTGCCACGTGTCCTATTTCCACGCGTAGTGGGATGGGTCGTGACAGAATATGTAGTGCAACAAGATATGAATATATATAATTTAAATGAGCATAAAGCCCTTGATCGTGCATAATGGAGAAAAAGGATTCATATAGCCGACCCCAATTGATTGGGACACAAGGCTTGGTTTGGTTTGGTTTGGTTTGACCCCAAATACCCTGTACGCCCTTTATTAAAAGAGTTAAGGTTTCAAAATGCTTTTTTGTTTCATTCTCCCTAACCGGGACTCAATTTTCAATTCTGTTTCTTCTACAACTTTGTTTAGGCACAATTGAGGTAGTTGAAGTGATCCCGGTCCATTTGGACCATTATTGTATGATTTTGACCCCCAATACCCTGTATGCCATTTAATGAAATAGTTGAGGTTTCAAAATGCATTTTTGCGTCATTCTCCCTAACCGGGACTCAATTTTTAATTTTGTTTCTACCTACAACTTTGTTTAGGCACAATTGAGGTGCTTGAAGTTGTCCTTATCCATTTGGACCATTATTCTACGATTTTGACCCCCAACACCCCGTATGCCATTTAATGAAATCGTTGAGGTTTCAAAATGCATTTTTGCGTCATTCTCCGTAGCCAGGTCTCGATTTTCAATTCCCTTTCTTTCTATAACTTTTTTTAGTCACAATTGAGGTACTCGAAGTGGTCTCGGTCCATTTGGATCATTATTGTACGAATTTGACCCCCAACACCCCGCATGCCCTTTATTGAAAGAGTTAAGGTTTCAAAATGCTTTTTTGTTTCATTCTCCCTAACTGGGACTCGTTTTTCAATTCAATTTCTTCCTACAACCTTGTTTAGGTAAAATTGATGTACTCGAAGTAATCTTGGTCCATTCAGACCATTATTGGATGATTTTGACCCCTAACACACCGTATGCCCCTTATTGAAAGAGTTAAGGTTTCAAAATATTTTTTTGCGTCATTCTCCTTAATCGGAACTTGGTTATCAATTCCATTTCTTCTTACAAATTTTTTAGTCACCAGTAAGGTACTCGAGTATTAGACTAGTATTTGATGGTACTTATTTCCATTTCTTCCTATAACTATCTTTAGTAAATTTATCAAGGATAAATTTTTAAACTTACATTAACTTACCATGAATTCTACTTCGATGATGATAGTAGTTGTTGTATCATTTCCTTCATTTTTGCCTGTTCTGCTGCCATCCGTTTTATGCTATCTTGTTGGTTATCATGTTCTGTTGCCATCCGATTTATGGTATCTTGTTGGCTCTCAACAATACCACGTAAGAAAGTCACATCTGGATCAGGTTCGCTAGATACTGTTTGAGATGCGTGTGACGGCGTTGGCTTGAGCCCGTGACCAAGATCCTTAACATAACCTGGCTTCTTCCCTAACATACAATTAGCAACCTCATCCTCTGTCAGGCGAGTCCCTCTCTCAGATATAGGCTGGTTCAACCTCACCTCCATTTCATCCTACATAGAATGTGGAAACTTATATAAGCATTCTTTACCAAAACAAAACACAAGTTTGATAAGATATAACTAGAAACTTATATGTATCACCCTAACCTGGTCACAACACCAACCATTCGCGTTTGTGTGGCATGACCATTTAAACCATTCACAGCCACCGAGAGGCTTCTTTAAGTCCTTTTCCTATAATCAAAAAAACTAAATAGAATCACAAAGAAATATTCTTAATTTAAAGACTTGTATAAATATTTATATTTACCTTCTTTGCTTTACCCGCCACAAATGCTCATGATCCCATACAATGGGTGACAGTCTGACAGGCTCTGTTCTTATTTGTCTCAGACCGTTTCTTCGAAAGTAAATAATTTGAAGTAAGTTTACAAGGTTAAATGTCATTCCAAAATTTTAAAATTTTACTTGTAATTGTACCTTAAAGACTTCAGTTGAGAAATAGTCACATTTATTATCCCACTCTTCCTGACTCAAGATAATGGGGCAATGGCAACGTGCCTCATCCACTGAGGGGTATTTTTGAAACAACTTGTGCAGCTCGTGGTTGTTGCTCCTTTTATGTGCCATTACGAGCACATGCATGTTCACTTAGCATGAGGTGCAGTTGTATCCACATCAATCCTCATCTGCAAGTTAAGAAAATCAAACACATGAAATACAAAAGCCTATTATTGTCTAATATATGTATATGTAAAGCTTTAATAACTATAATGCCCCGAAAACCAAGCCACGCGAGCGAGGTCAACGAGTCAAATAATACAACAAAAAGCACGGAATAGTCCAACGTGGACCAATCCACAAGGCGGAAGCATAAGGGAATCCTACGTGGATTTCAAAGAAAAGTCAATAAGTCAAGGGTTGACCTACAAGAACTAAACGGTCAAATAGGGTCAACTAACATAGTTTGGTTTTGAAAGGAATTTATAAAGAAGTATAAAGAAACTCCAAAGGTTTAAAAGTAACAAGTAATGAAGTTTGCTTTGAAAGTTTATCACTAAAGCGGTTTTTGAAGGAATACGACCAAGCGATCCTTAGGAAATTGAAAGTAGTAATTTTCCCATAATAGGATAACCATGGGCTAAGAAATGCTAACAAAGATTAAAAACATAATTTTACAAGGATCCTAGAGGATCCAACTATCAAGATTAAGATTAAGAGGGGGATAACTAGGATCCCCAAATATACAAGATCATTAAGTCTAATAGAAAGAGTTATAAAGCAAGGGCTAAACATGCCCAATAACATCTACAATGAAATAAATGTAAATCATTGCAATTGATATCCACGATTAAGATAATGGATTACAAGTATAACAATGCTCCTACCATAAGCTACAATAAAGATATAATTTATTTTCAAAACATAAGACTTCCTCGTTGTCACGCCCCGACGTAGCATAAATATGGAAAGCGTTTAATTTTCTTTATGGACCCATAGGTCGCGACAGTTTGAAGGATCGATTCCGTCCCAAACGTCGAACAACATAAAACCATTAATCAGAGTAGAGCAATCAAGGCTTATAAAATTTTTCTAACTTATTACATCTTATGATACGGGGTCAACTAAGGCACAGACCGCCTTGAAATAAGACAATAACTTAAAGTCTATTACAGTCATCCTTATTACAAAACTAATTCATAACTTAAAGCACATAAACTTAAAGCATATAAAAGTAAATTCTCTTTCCAGCAGTTGTTCTCAATTAGCATAGTCATAAGGTTCTTCCTGATTGTAACCTGAAAAGCCTGAACACGAATGTCCAGGACGCATCAACACCGTCAGCTTCAAGAAGGTGGTGAGTATTAAAAACATAACTTTGAATGTAAAACATACTCACTTACCATTTTCAAATTCCCATTTAATTCCATGAGTTTACATTAGAGTAAAGAGTTCATTTTAGAAAACAACAACAATATCATTTGAAAGCTATAATTCACATATATGTGACCGTGTATGAAAACAATGCACCAAACTCATCTTACCGACTCTTTTCTCTCGACAAAACCCAACAATCCACTGTCACACACCAGTATCTTTGAAATACTCTGATAGCCACACTTTAGCACAGGGGTGCCAGGGAATGTCCAGTTTGCCTCACACTTTGGTCCAGGGTACCAGGGAGTGTCCACTGCCTCACACTTTGAATACCTAAACCGCCATGCAAATACCGGAGCAACCTCACGCAGTATCCAGACTCGGGTATCAGGGAGTGTCCGTAGGCCACACTTTAGCACTACCATGGGTGCCAGGGAATGTCCAAGTTCGGCTTCACACACTTTGACGCTACCATGGTCGTCAGGGAGTGTCCAATTTTGCCACCGTCGCATTTCAAAGACACCCTCGCCGCAATCTCAATCACAACACACTTTGATACTCACTTACCAGGGAGTGTCCACAACACAATCTCAACCGCACTTACTATACCACACTGTCTATTACTCTTTTCCATACTGACCAACACTCACCATGCATGTACAACTGACTCCACATGAATGATATGTGACTTAATACAAAAATATAAAGTACTGGGAATGATAACCATGGATGTACGAGAAGAAATCAAATCTTATATTAAACAACCGGTGAATTCATCAAAGAATGCTTTAACATGCTTTTATCGCTATTAGAACACAAGTGGGTCTACTTTGAAGTAATGCCCTAAAAAATGAGTTATAATTTGTATACATGAATTACATATCAACAGAAAGGTCTTTGAGTCTAGTTTCCAACGCTTTAAACCGTGCGCATTTTCGAGTTTCCTAGAGGAAGTTATGGCCGTTTTACTAAAAGTCGTCAGTGCTGAAAAATGTCAATCGTAGCTCTCGGATTTCACGTAAAACCGAGAGGTGACAAAACTTTAAATCAAAGGTACGTCGCGATACGGATGAATTAAGCCGTAGTATTCGAACCACAACTTATTGGGACTAAGATCTTTCATTCCCAATTCACAGAATTGATTTTAGTTAAGTTTGAAAAATTACCATTTTTGAGCTTCAAGTTTTCATACGAAAATTAACAATGGTGTTCTTCAAATTAGACTAAACTAACAGTAAATAAATCTGAGATTACATTCCAAGTGAGTTTAGAATACTCACCGTGATATAGATTGAAGAAGTTGTTGAGAAAGAAATACAAGAACAAGAATTAAGAATCTCCAATTTCAAGCTTTGGCTATGGAGGATTGAGCTCTTCAAATTATGAAATTATGAACTCTCTGCACTCTCTTATCTCTCTGTGTGACTCTCTCAAGCTCTCTATGCTAGAAGTGCAGAATGTGTATGTTTGAGAGAGTATGTGAGTGTATAAATAACCAAGCTTCCACTTGGAGACAATGGCCTAACAATCTAATTATTAACCACTAACTTCTAATTAATTGGTAGTTTATAAGGAATATGCAAGATGATATAAACATACACTAATGCATATATAGCTCCACATATTAGTGTATAAATAACCAAGCCTCCACTTGAAGACAATGGCCTAACAATCTAATTATTAACCACTAACTTCTAATTAATTGGTAGTTTATAAGGAATATGCAAGATGATGTAAACATACACTAATGCACATATAGCTCCACATATTAGTGTATAAATAACCAAGCCTCCACTTGGAGACAATGGCCTAACAATCTAATCATTAACCACTAACTTCTAATTAATTGGTAGTTTATAAGGAATATGCAAGATGATGTAAACATACACTAATGCACATATAGCTCCACTAATATTGAAAGGGTAGTGTAGATCGATAGGGGTCAAGGTGTGTTTGGGAATTTAAGCTTATGGCATTAGGAAAACACACATACTACAAGCATTGCCAAACAAGGCCTAAGGAAAATCATTAGCAACATTAATTGTATATAAAGTAATTGTCCAATCAGTCACTTCCAAAATCTGTGGAAGTTTAGCACTGCGCGGACAGTTTTAAACCTAAACTGGTATTTTCGTGACACGGTGTTCATCACAAAAATACAGAGAATTCATCTTATTGAAAGAAACAATTTTTCGATTTTATAAAAATTCAGTTTGAGTTAAAAGAATTTATTTTCACCGTTTTGGAAATACAGATTTGAAATTCAACACAGGTATTGCCAAATTTTATAAAAATCGCATTTTGACCCCAAAAGTAATTTCAATTATGAGATCAGTCAAGAAATAAATCTTACACATAAGAATTGAAATTTAAATAAAGGCAGACAATGTATATTTAATTTTAAATATGACAATGCAAGAAAATGCAGGTTATTACACTCGTAGGGAATCTTCAAACGGGACGCTACGAGTCGAATACTTTTGGGCCTTGCCCAAATCAGTATTTCGTGAAAAAAGGGTTTTATACATTCCTTAAGTATGACGGCTCAGTAGAAAACATTGTACAAATGTACTACTACTTCTAAAATCATGCTATGACATGCGGTGTAATATTTTGCCACCGTGGTGATGCAATTAGCCGGATGGCAAAACCGTGAGACATTCCCAACTCGATTTCCATAATCGCTCACTCTCAACACCGGATGCGAGCACTCCAACGTGAGTGTAGCATACAAGATCTCCGGTAGCTAACCGAATATGACCTTGCGTTTTCGAATGTTTTAAGGATCACAAACAACCTTCCTCACTTCACACCTGCCTCCAGAATTTCATCAAATTACAACCCCAAACGGGGATTCCAAAGACATTCCCCAATCATGGGAATTCTAACAATTTCATATGCCCTAAGCCAATGCCATGAATGCTTTGCCGACTTGGCGACTATGAAATGCTACTAGATGCGGTTATGCTTTAACAATGTCATTTCTATGATTATAATGCTAAGCAATAAACATGGTAGTTCATGATACCAAAATGACATAAATCATGGATTCATATAAAGCATCATCATCATCATCTAGGCATTGAGGAAACTACTACACCAAGAAGTAATTACAGTCATAGCAACTCACATAAAATCAATTAGGCACGAAATCAATTAGGCACATAAGGACAACTAATCATATAATAATTACATCAAAGAGTTCAAAGTCTAGGCTAACAAGTATTAACTCTAATCTACACATGTCAAACTATGAAGTTAGAAATAATAGTTCACTTAAACAATGAAACTATCTTGATCTTAAGAAGGAAAGCAAGAGAAATTATATGAAGTCTAAGAGAGGAAAATAAAAGAATCTAAGTGTAGAGCTCCCAAGAACAAGTAATTAGAAACCCTCTTCTTCCTCTAGGCCATGGATTGAGCTAGGGGACTCCAAAATAAAATATGAGAATACCAATAGAAAGCTCTTGATAAGGGGGACAATAAAGCCTCTAATAGCCTTGGTCCAATAATAGCTTGAAGGTTTCCAAATGTGAGCTTGAAGATGGAGCTTCAATGGAAGTTTGGTGCTTCCAAACCTAGAGAGATAAGAGAGATATATAGAGAGAAATGAAAAAGAAAATGTGAAGAGAGAGAGAGAGAGAGAGAGAGAAAAAAAAGGAAAGTGTTGGGAAACTTCCCAAAAGTAAGGGGAAGGTGGTTGGGTGTATTATACCCATACACACACACAAAAGCACATACACGTGTGTACCCACATGTGACCAAAAAGTGATACCAACATGTACCAAAGTAAAATACAATGTCCCAAATCAAGACCCACATTGGTTCAAAATTACCGAATTGCCCTTATAAAAAAATCTGGGTTTCTACAATAACAAACACTATTTAATATACATTCAAATGGGTGAACAACTCCTCCTTATCTGTTTCAAGCTCTTACTCCATTTGTTGTATTTCTTTGAAATGTTCTCCCTAGTAAGGACACCGATCTCACTAGAGAGCTTGGCAGACTGGATTTCGTCAGTTGGTCTACCGTACCCAATATAGGATCTATATCAACTTTGAGCTTGAGAGCCATAACAATTGCTCAAAGCAAGCAAGCAATCACATTACTATCAAAGTTTAGCAACAAAAAATTTCAAACTAGAAGTGACTAATGTAAATTCACACTAAACGTACATCGTGTTAAAAAGGGTAGTCTAATAACAATAAAAGAATTTTGTCAAAAAAATACAAATAAATAATATATAACAATTAAAGAGGAGCTAAAATTTTCCAAGGACCCACTATGTTATTTCCCTAAGGAAAAAAGATCACTAATTGGCCGATAATAGCTGTCTATCGTATAATCCCAATATGCCAATTATGTATAATCCTACAGTTTAACACTAGTCTAATACTGAATTAAGTATTGAGTAATGATATGCTTTTCAAATTTTGTAACCCAAATGTGATTCCAAACAAAAGTGGTAGTGGGACCACCTTCAATAATGGTGGGACCACTTTGACATCCTCCAATGAAATCAAGTGGGTCCATTGCCAAATATGTTCAGAACCACACTTAAGAATACAAATTTGGGTAGCATGGCAATGTAAATTTGTTAGCAAGTTACTTCCAAATTAACATCGGTCTATTTTATTTTCTCTCTCAGAATACATTGTTTAATAAACAATATACTAAGTTGTAATAAGTGGAGTAGTAAGTGCAAACAATTGGAAAACATCCACATTTACACCTAATCGCCCATTCTTCAAATATTGGAAGTAAAAGAAACCAATGATAAATAGAATTGGAGATATGTGAATGAACTAGAGAAATATGAATGAACAAAAGAATTCTATCATTTTCCCTGACCACAACTTTTGTCGATGGACGCTCGCACTTTATCACATTTTTTATTCTGCAAAAGCATAACAAAACATCTAATATGAAAACTATGTGACAAGTTATTGCACTCAAAACATTCATATCATTTAGATAAAAATGAAATGTTTGCCTGCAAAGATACTTGAGTTACACGCAATAGAGTAATGTTATGCTTCCCAAATTTTGTATCAAATGGTTCTCAAACACATGTGGCAGTATGACCACTTCAACATCCTCTAATCAAAATTAAGTATACGCATTGCCACACATGTTTGGGGGTATTTGGAATACAACATTTGGGAAGCATAACATTACTCTCCAAAATAATAACATTGACATTCTATCTCAAACAAATCACAACATTCAAGCTATAATTTTCTCTCCCCTTTCAATAAAATATCTATTGTTCAATATATATACATGAGTAATGCTATGCTCCCCAAATTTTTATCCCAAAAGTGCTTCCCAAATGATGTGGTAGTGGGGCAAGTTAAATATCTTCCAATCAAAATTCAGTTGGTCCACTGTATTAGACCTTGCCCCACCGTCACATTAATTGAGAAGCACTTTTGGGATAAAAAATTGGGAAGCATAGCATTACTCATTTTTATATATATATATATATATATATACTGAATAATAGATATTTTATTGATAAATCAAGAAAGGAAATAATTGGACAGAGCCCACAACAAGGTCCTAGACTAATCCGATGCACACTGTAATAAACACCTCTCTCGGGACTTTTAGCAAGCACCTTACATGTAAACCCAAAAAAAGACCAAAACTGAAACCTATGGAAACAAACAATGTTCCAGAAAAAGAAGAAAAAAAACCAACAAAAGAAATCAAAACAAGACACATCCCAGCAATAGAAACATCACTCCGCAGCAAATTGCACTTTAAACTACAATAGTCAAGATAGGTAGTTGACTATGATTAAAGAGATGAAGGTTTCAAATTCAAATAAAGAAGAATATGCACATAATTTTATTTACCTCCAGGAATTTTCTGGAATATATGCATAAATATAACACTTGCAAGTTGTTTGCTCTAATTTGCGCGGGCGTGCCAGAACCAATCTATGGTTCGGTGTGTGTGTGTGTAAGCGTGCAAACTAATTTCCTATCTGCTTGTGTCAGTGATACACAAGGCTTTTGGTAAATCTGACTTCTAAACTGGTGATTGTGTGTAGTGAGTAGGAAAGTACCCTCACTAAAAGTCCTTTAGCAGTACTGAAGCGCACAAGCTAAAAAGTATCAAGTTTAACCAGGTTAAACAAATCACAAACGGTTTAATAAAAAATAGATTTTATTAAGTGCTTGGAAAAATAAAACAGATCTCAAGAACACCAGAATGGACTGATCATTCAAAAGAACAAAGAATAAAAATAACAAAACAAGACAGACCTAATTGCTATTAAAGCTAGGAAACAAAGACTTAAAGAAAGTGCTCTGAATGCCTTGAATGTGCTGAATACTGAATGCTGAATGCTGTGTATGCTTTTGTCGAAGAGACGCGGAGTCCTTTGCTTGAAGGCCTGCCTCTATATTTATAGCGGCCTGAACTGATTCCTATTTGGACTATGATTCCTTTTCTTACGCCCCAAGCTACTGATTGATTGGCTGATTTGAAGGAATCCTTCTATATCACCAACTCCTTCCTTATCCAGAACTTGCTTGAATTAATCCCTTTAATTTAGGGATTAGATGCTCCAATCCAGCTGGCAGCTAACAACTCCTTTCCATGACGGTTCTTGTTTCCAAAAACTCTCAGAGATGACGTCATCATGCTAGCTGTGAATAGCAACGCCCTGTCCTTCGTCAATCGGCCTCTCCCTGTTGGATGAATCGGGCTCATGACTCTTTCCATATCCGATCATATTTCTTCAACTTCTTATGATCAATCGGACAAACTCTTCCTTTCCATGATGTCCGATTAGTTATAACGTTGCTTTACTTTTCCATCGGGCTCAACATGATCAGTTATGTTCTCATAGCCCGATGATGCTTACACTTGCCACATGCTCCCATCGGACTCTCCTCATCTCCCAACAGTTGTTCCCCCCATCGGGCTTACCTCTTGAGTCCGATGAGTCATTACTACTTCCCCAGCGTCTCCTTCACCCAACTTCAACTCCCCTCGGGCTCAAAAATCATTGACAGTTTTTTGGTGCAAACAATTGCCCCCCAAAAGGTCATATCAAACGTCCCGCCCTGATTGATGTGACGTTTTGAATTTCAAATATGCCACGCGTCAAGCACGCAGCTAACGTCAGGTTATGGAGAATCCCACCAGTCACCCTACATTTAATGCGCCATGATTACGGCGTCGTGATATTTAAATACCACCCATCGTCCGAAAACTCATCACACATTCATATCTTACCCTCTCCAGAAATTAAGCAAAATACAGAGCTTCTCACTCTTATCTTCATCTTCTCCGGCGACCTTTCAAACTTCCATAGACATGGCTCCCAAAACCGCTCCAGCTACCTCCAAAGGAAAAAAATCCTTCGCAGACGCTCCACCGCCACAGAATCGCTGCAGGGAGGTTAGGGCTTTAGCTAAAGCTCACGCCGCTGACATAACCACTGAATACCTCACCCCCTATAGTTCCTCCGACGGCTCTCCCGTCGCACCAGGCCTAGGCGCAGCGTTTCTGGGCCACCCTCCGGCGCCTTTTCTTCCTTTCTTTCCTCCGGTAGAAAACGAATCGTTCCTTCAAGTCCCTGCTCATTGGGCCAAGGTCCAGACTGCGAATCAACCAATCCGAGGATGGCCGACACCCGCTGCTGACTGGGACAAGTGGGTAACTAGGGTTTCGGCCTCTAAAGCCGCCGTCTGGAAGCAAACGGGCATCTACGATGCAATCATGCTCAGCCGGTCTCGCATTGAAATAGACCGGTCTCTCCTTCTCTCTGCCTTACTATTCTGGTCCTCATCTTGCAACGGCTTTCTTTTCCGTTGCGGACCAATGGCTCCAACTGTCAAAGACATTAGCTATCTGCTCGGCCTCCGTCCCCACGGACAAGAGATCATTCCCGAGCTTAATGTTGGGACGGCCAGCTTTGCCTATCCACAACAGGATATTGTCAGGGACGGGGCCGTTTCTCATAGGCCGATCACGGCCTTTGGAGGTTTCCTTGCTGCCTGCATCGGGGCAGATGATACGGCGGTGTCCGATGCAGAACACACTGCCTTCCTCATCTACTGGCTCAACAAATATCTCTTCTGCTCAGCCAGCCAGGCCATCACTAAAGAATATACAACCGTAGCCCTGGCCCTTGCATCGGGGCAGCCGTTGGCCATGGCTACGCTGGTTTGGGCACATTTAGTCCGAGGCACAACAGATTTTGTTCACTCGGGCTTCAGTGCTGGTGGGAGCCCGATGTGGATCCTGCAATTGTGGCTTCACTCCTACTTCCCTGAATTTCAACCCACCATCACTCCCTTGGCCGACATTCCAATCTCTGCCATTCAATTCGTGAACGTATCTCCTTCTATACATTCTTTTGAAGAGTGTTTTACCTTCTTCTACCAGGGTTGTTCCTCTCGGGACGTCAATCTTTTCACCCCATTCTTTTCCCTTCAATTCTCTTCTTTTCTCCAGCTTTCCAATAACCCTTCAAACTGGGGTTCGGGCACCCAGTCTACCTATAATGAAATTTTTTCTAGCTACTTGGTAGCTAGAGACATTATTTTTAGCCCAAGCATCCCGTCGGCCAACAATAAATGCGGGGCCGAGTACTATTTTGCTCCTCTATACGCCCGTCAATTCGGGCTTACTCAACTAGTGCCCGTTCCTCCTGGTATCACCGTCAACGTTGACTGGGTTGAACGGGGCCTTATTGTTAACGACGGGCAGGTGAAAAAGATAACAGAGAGGTCAGCCCCGCTCAAAGCCGCGTTCAACTTCACACCCTTCTCTGCCCGGCCAATAGTATCAGAAGAGTTCACCCAGTGGTGGGGTGAACGGGCTCGAAACATATTTCCACGCACCGCTGCTGAGGCCCTGGTTCCTTTCACTGCAACATCAGCCATTATGGCCGATGTCCCTATACCAGCAACAGCTCCAACCCGGCGCAAACAAGTCGCCAAGAGACCGGCTCGTAAACAAACTCCGGGCATGGGTCCGCCTCAAAAGAGGCAAAAAACACCGGCCTCTGTTCAGGTTTGCTCTTCCCTTTGCTTTATTGATTAAGCTCGAATTCCTTTCATTCAGTATTAACCATTCTGTTATACCCTTGCAGCTTGCTGATGAAGATTCGGGAGAGGATCCACTTCCAAACCTTGCTCAGACTCTTCCCCCAACTCTCCCTACATCACCGGCCTCTACAACGGCTTATCTAGAACGAGTGGCCGTTCGGGTGATGCCACTTCACGTTGTGCCTCCTCTAACTCCTTCAAGCGGAGACGGAGATGAAGACCTTGCTCATATCGGCCAAGTCCCTGAGCAAGTTGTTCTTTCTTCCAGCACTGAGGGTGAGGCCGGTGCTGAACCTACCACAGAGGCTGCTGGGGAGGAACTAAATCAAGCCGTCCCTTCTGCACACGAAACTCCTACCGGACAAGGGGAACCTACCACCGCCGTCAGCTCTCCTGCTCACATAGTACCAGGACCGGTGATGGCCGAGATCAACCCCCCTGAGGCGTCTGCCGTCGAGGCCGGTGATGATAATTCGGGCTCTGTCCCTGAAACAGAAGCCCCACAGACGACAATGGCCCCAATGAGTCCGGACGTGGGAACCGGCCTCCCTTCTTCTTCTCAAACATCTTCTCAACCAAGCGAGGCCGATATTCGCGAAACAATCTTGGCCTCGCTTGGTCCTCAAACCCAGGTATTGCTGTGTTACTTTGCGTTAATTCGTATGATTCTAAAACAATACCTGACTGTATTCTCCTGAACAGGCCGATCCTTCAGACCCAGTGCCCGTTATTCCCTTCAATGACTTCTTCTTGGGCCTGGACCTGGGAGCTTTTGACCTCGGCCCCCTAGAGCCCGAAGCTGTTTCTCCTTCCCTTCTGCAACAATCCAAGGACTTACTCCTCGGACTGGCGGACCAAGAATTTTCCAACCTTCCTGCCACTGCTGACATTGACTCTGCCTTGAACACTCTCATGGCCGATCCTTCCCTTTCTGACGGGCAACTATCCTTACTGTTGGAGATAAAAGAGAGACTTCCCAGTGCCCGTCTCATGGACAGATCGGCCTCGAAAATTCAAGCTGATGCAGAACTGCACCTAGGCTCCCGGCAGAAGGCATTGAATTTCTTGGAAGGGGCCAAAGCCAAATTTGAAGCGGGGAAGGCCTCTCGGGCTCAGGTTTTAGCAAGGGATACTTGGCTGCGGGACCGTATTGCTGCATTAAAAGCTCAACTTGCCCAGTATGAGGCCGATGTCATCACCAACAGCGCCGCTCTTGAAAAAATTGACGAAGCCCTTTCTTCGCTAGGCGGTGACGCTCAGAAGTGCAGTGATCAATTACAAGCCAGCGTCCCCATATCCCGGGCTTGGGCCCAAAAGCTGGAAAAAGCCAAGCGAGATCGGTCTGGAGCCATTAAGACATGGGAAGACTTGAAGGCTAAACTTAGGAATTTCGGGTCGGCCTAGAGACCGACTCCTGTTTATATATACTTTGTAAAATTTTTTTTTTATTATTACTTTGTAAGTAAGCTGTGCTCAGCCTATCAATACAAAATCCCTATTCACCTGAATCATTCGGGCTCCGGCTCATAATTTATCAGCTGATCATACTCCAACCCAGGATTAGGTTTATAATCTAGATCAATGGTCTCCCATAACGTTGGATAGTAAGACTTTAAATACTGACCATTGATTAATCGGACATGGATAGTCCCATCTAAATCACGAAGCCTGTAAGCACCTCCTCTTTTAACATGGTGAACGATGAACGGGCCTTCCCAATTGACCGACCATTTACCGTATCGATTATCCTTATCCCCAATAGGTAACACGGCCTTCCACACCAAATCATCGGTGCAAAAAGATTTCTCTCTCACCCTTTTATTGTAAGCTCGGGCGGCCCGTTGTTTTTGTACTTTCAATGCATCCAAGGCCATTAGCCTCATTTCATCAAGCCCTTCCAACTCAGCTACCATAGCCTCCGTATATTCAGCGGGCTCTAGTTGATTCTGTAAAGCCCTTCTGGCCGATCGGACTGTAACTTCCATAGGTAACATCGCGTCATGCCCGTAGGTCAGCATGAACGGTGTAACCCCAGTACTTGATCTCTTTGACGTCCGATAGGCCCATAATGCTTCAGACAAAAGCTTATCCCATTCCCTAGGATTCTCCACGATCATCTTTTCAATGATCCCCTTAAGGATCTTGTTAGTAGACTCGGCCTGACCATTAGCCTGTGCATAGTAAGGTGTAGAATTAAGAATCTTGATTCCCCTACTTTCTGCAAAGGCTGATGTCTCCGACCCTGTAAACACAGATCCTTGATCGGCCGTGATTGTTTCTGGAAGGCCGAACCTATGGATAATGTGTTCTTCAATGAATTTTATGACGGTGGCTTGTGTCACCGTTCTACAAGGTATGGCCTCGGCCCACTTGGTAAAGTAGTCCGTAGCCACTATTATGAAACAATGCTGGCCGGATGATGGCGGTAAGACTTTGCCAATCAAATCCATCGCCCATCCCCTAAACGGCCATGGTTTGATTATAGGTTGCAATACTTTGGCCGGCACATGTTGAATCGGACCATGCTTTTGACAAGGTTGACAACCCTTGGCATAGCTAATGCAGTCCTTCAACATGCCAGGCCAATAATAATTATACCTCCTCAATAGCCACTTCATCTTGGTGCCAGCTTGATGTGCTCCACATATCCCTTCGTGTACTTCGGCCATAACCTGCATGGCCTGCTTCTTCCCCAAGCACCTCAGGACCACGTCGTCACCGATCGGTTTCTTGAATAATTCCCCATCTAGTACCACGAATCGGACTGCAAACAACCTGACTTTTCGGTCTACTCTGACATTTGGGTGACTCAGGTATTCAATAATAGGAACTCGCCAATCGCTATCCTCCATCAAGACCGAATTGGTAGTAGCGTACCAACCCCTCTTTGCAACGGACGGTAATGACCGGACATTGACTGTGATGAGTTGGTCTTCTGTACTCTTCTGGGAAGGTGAGGCTGATCCTGTCTTTGCCAACTTATCGGCCTCAGTATTGGTTGTTCTTGGGATATAGCTCACACTAATGTCATCAAATGCTTCCATGAGCTGAGTAGCAACTGCATGGAACGGGCATAACTCCCAACTCCTTATCTGAAACTCTCCAGCAATCTGTCCGATCACCAAACCTGAGTCGCCTTTTATATGCACCGAAGATGCCCCCATTTCAAGGAGTATTTCTAGTCCGATTATAAGTGCTTCGTACTCGGCCTGATTGTTAGTGCATTTGAAGTTGAGCCGAAAAGACATTTTTGTCTTTTTGTACTTGGGTGATACAATCACCACCCCTGCCCCAGCACCTTCTGCGTTTTTGGACCCGTCAAAGATTAAAGTCCATGGGACTAAGGATGTGCTCAGTACTTTAGGTGTTGGAGGCAGTGTTCCCAAATCAGCAGGATCTGGGTGATCGGCCAAGAAATTGGCTATGGCCTGGCCTTTTACCGATTGCTGTGAACGGTATTGGATGGCAAACTCCATCAAGGCCAAGGTCCATTTCCCAATTCGGCCTCTCATGATTGGTCTTGCTAGCATGTATTTTATCACATCCGTTTGACATATTATATAAGTGGAAACAGGAAGCATATATGTTCTTAACTTCTGTGAAGAAAAATACAAAGCCAAGCATAACTTCTCAATCGGCGCATAACGCTGCTCGATTGGAGTCAAAATTCTACTTAAGTAATAAACGGCCTGCTCGTTACCTTGCTCATTATCTTGAGCTAGCATACTCCCTATAGAGCAATCAGAAGCCGATATATACAATTTCAAATACCTACCCTTTTTTGGTGGCATTAACACTGGAGGCATTGACAGATACTGTTTGATTCCTTCAAAGGCTAGTTGATGGCTGTCTTCCCACTTGAAGTCTTCATCGGTCTTGATCTTCAATAGTGGGGTCCATATTTGGGTTTTCCCTGCACAATTTGATATGAATCTTCTTAAGAAATTGATTTGCCCGAGCAATCTCTGGAGTTCCTTCTTATTAGCAGGCGGTTTTGCTGCTTGGATAGCCCGAGCCTTATTTTTATCAATCTCTATCCCCCTTTGATGTACCAGGAAACCTAAGAAATTTCCTGCTGTAACACCGAACGCGCATTTGAGAGGGTTCATTTTTAATCCGTGAGCCCGCATTCTTTCAAACGCCTTTTCCAAATCTCTCAAATGATCGGTGTAATTCCCCGACTTTACCACTACATCATCTATGTAAACTTCCATGAACTGCCCGATCATGTCATGGAAGATTGAATTCATTGCCCGCTGATAAGTGGCTCCGGCATTCTTGAGTCCGAAAGGCATGACAACCCACTCAAAGGTTCCAATTGCCCCCGGGCACCGAAAAGCAGTCTTCGGGACATCCTCTTCGGCGATGTAAATCTGGTTATACCCCGAATGCCCGTCCATAAATGACAGAATTTTGTGTTTAGCGGCCGAATCGATTAACTGATCGGCCATAGGCATGGGATACTCATCCTTTGGGGTAGCTAAGTTTAAATTCCTGAAGTCTATGCAAACCCTTAGCTTCCCATTCTTCTTCACTACTGGCACTACATTCGAGACCCATTCGACATATCGGGCTGTCCGAATGAAGCCAGCGTTTAGTAATCGTTCGATCTCTTCTTTCACTTTCAGTGTCACTTCTGGTGACATGCGCCGAGGCAGCTGCTTGAACGGCCTGAACCCCGATTTAATTGGCAATCGGTGTTCCACCAGTTCTCTTGACAGACCCGGCATCTCATCATACTCCCAAGCAAAACAATCCTTATATTTATGCAGGAGTGCAATCATATCGGCCTGACCCTGAGGATCCAACATCTGACTCACATAGGTAGGCTTGTGCTCCCCTCCTTCGCCTAAGTTGACTTCCAAGAGAGGGTCCTGAACATCGGCCTTAAGATCATCCAGCTTAGCCGTGGCCGTTTCCAACTCATGTATCTGAATCTCTTCTTCCTTCGGGGCTTCTTCTTCGTAAATGCAATCAGCCAGATTGATTGTTCCGTCAGTAGGGCCGATTTCCAATCTTCGGTCGGCCAAGAATGCACACCATCTGGCCATGCTGGCCCTTAAGGCTAGCAGCTTCCGTTCTTCAATTGTCGGAATCTCCATGGACGTCTTCTTGTTCTACGATCTCGATCGGCCTTGATTCTTCTGTCCGACTGAGATTATGGAAATATGCCTTGATGTCCGACGAACTTCCTTTAAGGAAGGTCGCCGTATTAGGCCTTCCCAATTTGTTACACCCCAACAACTTCACTGGCCCGATGTCATCTTCATACAAGACTGCATCGGCCGTCTGCACCCGGGCTACAAAGGGCTTGGTGTCTGCCCCCACCACTTCAACCTCATCTCCTCTCCAGAAAATTAACAACTGATGAAGGGTGGAGGGAATACAATAGTTCGGGTGTATCCAATCCCGGCCTAATAAAGCATTATAGGCCGCTGAAGTTTCCACGATGAAAAACGCTGTCATGACCGTTTTGCTGCCAACGGTCAGTTCCAAGGGTAGGATCCCCTTCGTCCTTGAAGGTGCCCCCGTGAAGCTTTGGACATTCATTTCTGTCGGAATCAGCTCCGACTCCGATTTCTGCAAGATCCTTAACATGATTTGGGGCATGATGTTGATAGTAGACCCCCCATCAATCAGAATCCTGTTTATCAGGACGCCCTCTATGTGCCCTTTTACATACAATGGCTTTAGATGTTGGGACATCTGGTGTGTTGGCTTTTCAAACACCACTTTAACTGGTCCGGTCTTCACTCCTTCCTCAGTCTGTTGTTCCTTTGGCCTTAAGATAGTAATCTTTGGCCGATCGGTCTGCCCATCGGTGGCGTCCACACTTTTGCTAGTGGCTTCCACCACTTTAGGCTTAACGACCTCTCCCCCGTTCCAAAAGTTTTCTTCCATCACGGCCGAGTCCTTAGCTGAGCCTTCAACCACATCCCCTTCCATGGCCGATGGTTGATCCGGCTTGGCCATGAAAGACAGGGGTAGCGTAAACACCATGTTAGAAGACAGACCTACTGGAATTGTACCGAATTGGATTGGCGAAAAACTAGAATCCGACCCATCTCTATCGGACTCAATCATCTTGTCCACCGTACCTGTCCCCTTTTCCTGTGAACTTTCTTGTCGGACTCTCTCCTTCCGAGGCTCGGTGGGAGCAATCGGACCCCCTACCTGATTCTTCAACAACTGGCGTTCCCGCTCGGCCTGTCGCATTCTCTGATATCTTCTTTTCTGGGACTTGCTATATTGCGGCCGTGCTGGGAACTTGGAGTGTTCAGCTCTATGCCATTTTTGATCTTCTACCCTAGGCGGTAGCACCATCCTCGGGCTCCTTCCAGAAATCGTTGCTTGCCTCTGAGGCCTTGGGATCACTTGGGAACTACTTGCCCCCAGTCGACCGTATTCTCGCTGGCCGACTTGGTGTCCCAACGGATGTTTTGCACGCCACTCGGGCTTGGCCTGTCCTTGCCACGGTAATGACAATCTTTCATGTACGGGCCTTCTCGGGCTTGAGTCCCGATTTTCATAGCTTCTCGGCCTCTTACTCGGGCTCGAGACTTCCTTCTTGACGTCGGCCTTGCACCTCGGGCAAAGGCCTTGTTCGATGAATTCCAGCTGTCGCCGTAGATCGGCTATCAGGTTATCCGTGCTGGATTTGGCCGACTCTTCTTCAGCTTTCTGTACTTCCGTCTTGCGTTCTTGGTGACTCTTTCGGAGGTCATGTATTGTAACCTTCGACCCATTGGTGGCCGAAGTCGCAATTTGCTTACCCTCCCTTTGTGTTGGCTTTTCCTCGTCAGATAAGTCAATCTTCAGTCTCGGCCCTGACAACCTAGTTAGGTCGGGCATCACCATGTTTGTGCCCGTGATCTGAGGAAACGGATTTGCATCGATCCCCATTGCTTTGTCCGAGAATTTGAAGACCCCCTTCTCGACGTTTTCCGGTATAAAATTGCGAAAAACAACACAATTGTTAGTAGCGTGCTTCCAAGAATTGTGCCATTTACAATATTCTTTGTTTTTTATGTCATCGGCCTTTGGGATCCGATGACCTTCACTTAGCTTGATCACTTTATCGGCCAACAGGGCATCGAATATTTGATCAGCCATTGTTATATCGAAAGTATAGTTTTTCCCCGCCTCGAACGCCATCTTCTTTGCAGCAGCGTTATTATTAACAGGCTTGTTCAAGGCGTTGTATACGATTGGCCGTTTGCAAATTAATTCGGCCATATCGCATTCTGTTTCAAGGTCACACTCTGCCAAGTGGACCTCGTAATTGGGGTCTTTGTAATATGTTCCCTTGGAAGAGTTCTTCTTCTCCTGCTCATCCAAGAGAATACGTTCATAGCGACCCGCCCGTGTGGCAAGCTCGAACAGATCACGGAAGTCATTTCCTTCAAACCTCTTGCGAAGCTCAAAGGACATGCCCCCCATGGCCATCTTTGCATACTCCTCCTCGGGCAACACTGTCTTGCAGCGGTATTTTGCCTTTCGGAAACGGGCTATGTATGTTTCCACGGTCTCCCCCACCAGTTGCATCATTCGCGACAAATCTGCCAATGATGTCTCGGGCTCAGTCCTATAGAACTGTCCGTGAAACAACTCCTCCATCCCTTGCCAAGTTAACACCGAATTGGCTGGGAGGTTGACGTACCACAAAACGCCATGCCCGTTAGCGAATTTGGGAAAAGTCTTAACTTCAATGGGTCACTGTGACCCACATGGCCGCATTGCACAATAAAACGGCCAATGTGCTCAACCGAGGACTGTTCACTCTCTCCTGAGAAAAGAGTGAAATTCGGTACCTTGTACCCCTGAGGAAATATGACTCGGTCAATCTCCGGCGGGTACGGCCTTCTGTAAGTCGGCCTTTCCAGTCTCCGCATAAACGGGCCATACTCCTCGTGTATGGCCGCTACCAGCTCTTCCCTATTGATGGGTTGAACTACGGGCTGAACATTCCTTATCGGGGGTATCAACGGCGGCGGTCCGTTTTGTTGGTTATTCTGTACCTGATGGGTCCAAAACCCACCGTTGTTCCTCTGCCCCCCATGGCCATTCCCTTGTGTGTGGCCGACTGAACTTTCAGTCTGGCCGGCAGATCCTCCAAATCCTGGTGTCGCCGATCCGTTGGGATCGGTGACCACCACACTGCCAGTGATGCCGGTCTGTGACTCAGATTGCTTTCCTGAGCCATTTCCGTCTCTTAAGTTCGGACAGACATATGGTGGGCTCTTCGGCTTATCGGACTCTAGTGAGGTACCCGAGCCCGAACCGTTGACCTGTTCTCCTCTAGATCCGGCCTTATAGGTTTCAATCAACTTTCCGATTGTTTCCGTCAGTCGGTCCAACTTCACGTGAGTGGTCCTGGTTTCATGGATCAGATCAGCCTGACTTTTATGGATATCGGTCATTTGCTGCATGACCGATTTGAGGTTGCCCATAGAACCTATGAGCGCGTTATACTCATGCCACATGGGCTCTACGTTAGCCCTCATGGCTTCCGAGATGGCTTCTAACGTGATACTACCATCCTGTGGAGATTGGCCGGTGCTCTCCTCCGTGGGCGGATCCATATGCTGATCGTCCTTTGTCGTCTTATCTCTCTTCGGAGGCATGATTTGACAATGTGGGTCCCACCAGGCGTGCCAAAAATGTTTGCTCTAATTTGCACGGGCGTGCCAGAACCAATCTGTGGTTCGGTGTGTGTGTGTGTAAGCGTGCAAACTAATTTCCTATCTGCTTGTGTCAGTGATACACAAGGCTTTTGGTAAATCTGACTTCTAAACTGGTGATTGTGTGTAGTGAGTAGGAAAGTACCCTCACTAAAAGTCCTTTAGCAGTATTGAAGCGCACAAGCTAAAAAGTATCAAGTTTAACCAGGTTAAACAAATCACAAACGGTTTAATAAAAAATAGATTTTATTAAGTGCTTGGAAAAATAAAACAGATCTCAAGAACACCAGAATGGACTGATCATTCAAAAGAACAAAGAATAAAAATAACAAAACAAGACAGACCTAATTGCTATTAAAGCTAGGAAACAAAGACTTAAAGAAAGTGCTCTGAATGCCTTGAATGTGCTGAATACTGAATGCTGTGTATGCTTTTGTCGAAGAGACGCGGAGTCCTTTGCTTGAAGGCCTGCCTCTATATTTATAGCGGCCTGAACTGATTCCTATTTGGACTATGATTCCTTTTCTTACGCCCCAAGCTACTGATTGATTGGCTGATTTGAAGGAATCCTTCTATATCACCAACTCCTTCCTTATCCAGAACTTGCTTGAATTAATCCCTTTAATTTAGGGATTAGATGCTCCAATCCAGCTGGCAGCTAACAACTCCTTTCCATGACGGTTCTTGTTTCCAAAAACTCTCAGAGATGACGTCATCATGCTAGCTGTGAATAGCAACGCCCTGTCCTTCGTCAATCGGCCTCTCCCTGTTGGATGAATCGGGCTCATGACTCTTTCCATATCCGATCATATTTCTTCAACTTCTTATGATCAATCGGACAAACTCTTCCTTTCCATGATGTCCGATTAGTTATAACGTTGCTTTACTTTTCCATCGGGCTCAACATGATCAGTTATGTTCTCATAGCCCGATGATGCTTACACTTGCCACATGCTCCCATCGGACTCTCCTCATCTCCCAACAGTTGTTCCCCCCATCGGGCTTACCTCTTGAGTCCGATGAGTCATTACTACTTCCCCAGCGTCTCCTTCACCCAACTTCAACTCCCCTCGGGCTCAAAAATCATTGACGGTTTTTTGGTGCAAACACAAGTAGTAACCACAACATGTCAAAGAAAGAAGCTTCTTCCTCATCATTTAGCTGAAGAAAAAAAGGAACATATTATTAGGATTAATAAAATAAACAAGAAATAAGAAAGTAAAGTAATAACTGTGGGCGAAAAGAAGAGACCAAAACAAGCATTCGGGTTCCTCAACACCTCAAACTCCAAAACAATCCCATTTTTGTCAAAATCTAACAAATAGATAGAAAGAAGATACTCACCAGACAAATATATATATATATATATATATTCAGAGAGAGAGAGAAGATACTCGCGGTGTCGGTGCTGGCGTCGGTCGTGTCTCTGCCCTTTTTTTTTTTCTTCTTCTTCTCGTCACCAGAGAGAAAAATAGAAATGAAAACTTCCCAAATTTTCCCTCTTTTCTCTCTATTTCGGTTTTGGAAGGGAAATGAAAACTTTTTAGAGTAATGATATGCTTTCCAAATTTATTTTTCATAAAGTGCTTTCCAAATAATATGTTAGTGGGGTCATATCAAATACAGTGGGTCAGTTGAATTTTGATTAGAAGTTATTTGCCGGACTCCACTGTCACATCATTTGATAAGCACTTTTGAAAAATAAATTTGGGAAGCATGCATTACTCAACTTTTTAAGTTACCACATATTTGATTCTATGAAAAATAATAGTAAAAATAAAAATATTTATGACTATTAAAAAAGAAAGTCATAAATTACATACCACTTACCAATCTTATGACTGTAAATATAAAAATAGTCATATATATTAGAAAAAAGTACTTTTATGACTATTTTTTTAAAAAAATTCATCAAGTCAAAATTATACATAAAAAGGGTTTTTCTTGTAGTGTGAATTTTAAATTTCTTTCCCACCACTAAATTTTTTAGGCTTAACTTTAGGCGAAGAAATATTTTTCGTCACCACAAAGTGTTTCTCACAATTAATTCTTTTTAGACTTAACTTTTAGCGAGGAAAATTGACTTTTCTCGCCAAATCACACGTTTAGCAAGGGAAACTACTTTTCCAATGGTAGGTATTCGCGAGAAAATCTATTTTGTCGCCAAAACGTTTTCCCTGCAATTATTTTTTTTAGAGTTAACTGTAGCGAGAAAATATCCCTTTCCTCACCCAAAGTAAGTTTTGGCGAGGAAATATATTTCGCCGCTAAAAAAATGTTTTGCATAATTATTATTTTTGACATAACTTTAGGCGAGAAAATCTCATTTTCCTCGCCAAAGTAGGTTTTGGTGAGAAATTTTTTTTTTTATAAAACAATTACTTAGGTGTTTTTTATCGCTAGAGAATTCACTATAGGCGAGGAAAATGGTATTTCGTCGCCAAAAGTGATACTTTAGGCGAGGAAAGAAGATTTTCGTCGCCAAATTTGTGTATCTTTCAACTATTTTGGTGACAAAATATAATTTCCTCGCTAATACTATACTTTTGGCGAGAAAATTTAGATATATTTTCTCGCCCAAGAACATTTTTGTTGTAGTGATTAAAGAATTCTTGCAAATGGGCTATCACTCGGATCATAACTTGTAAGGTCATGTGAGTGCGTGTGTGTGTGTGTGTGTGTGTGAGAGAGAGAGAGAGAGAGAGAGAGAGAGAGAGAGAGAGAGAGAGAGAGACTTGAAAAATACCAGAATCACCATTTCAGGATGCAAAAAAATTAAAAATTTTACAGTTACAATTACTTATCAGAATAAAAAAAACATGTAAATTTTAAACATGATGATATGGCCTATTAAAGAAATTGCACAAAGTAGCCAAACTGGCTGACACAACCATTATTAAGAGAGATCTAGAGAGAGGGAGAGAGAGAGTATACCTTGAGAGTGAGGAGGCAGTGTCGTGAAAGGAGAGTGGGATGGAGAAAGAGGGAGAGTGACCGGGGTGAGAGAAGAGTGAGGCAATAGAGGTATGACCCAAACTTTAGTCCCTGTAAATAAAACATGAGATCAATAAATAAACCAAACTAAATAGAGAAAAAGGAAAAAGGAATGAACCAAAACCCAAATACCAACTTGGATCATGAAGTGACCAAAAAAAATTGCTTCCACTATAATTGTGAATTGCTGGTTGTGAGAGAGAGATGCTGAAAGTGTATATGGAGAAAGCATTTTTTTTATATGAATTTCTTAGCAAGCACTTTATGTATTGCATGTGTGTGAGAGAGACGTGGGGGTAGAGGGAGAGAATTTTGGTGAGTGTTCATATGGCGTGTGAGGTGTGCAAATATATTAGTGTTGTGACCCTTGGATTAAGTTGCTCCAATGGTGGGAAATAGATATAGAGTAATAAAGGTGTAGATCTTAAGTTGATTTAATTGGCAAATTTAAGCCCTTGGATCACTCTTTTTTGGGTCCCACACCTTTGCCCAATATAAGGTAGATAGAATATATATTCAGGTGGTCAGTATCACTTTTGTAAGACTGAAGCATTTTTTACCACCATCTTAATGTTCATTATCCCTATAATAAATTCTGATTGGTCTGGACATCGATCTCAACTTGGGATCACTATCCCGAGCCAGGGCCGGCCCTGAGCCAATTTTATGAAGCAATCGCATGGGGCCTCAATTTTAGGCCTTATTTTTAGACCCTTTTTTTTTTGTCTAATTTCTTTATCATTTTTATGAAACTGTCATGCCCCGACGTAGCATAAATAAGGAAAGCGTTTAATTTCCTTTATGGACCCGTAGGTCGCGACAGTTTGAAGGATCGATTCCGTCCCAAACGTCAAACAACAAAACATAATAATCAGAGCAGAGCAATCAAGGCTTATAAAATTTTTCTAACTTATTACATAATACAGCACGGGTCATCTAGAGGCACAGACCGCCTTAAAACAAAACAATAACTTAAAGTCTATTACAGTCATCCTTATTACAAACCAGTTCAAACTTAAAACGTATAATAAATAAACAGTTTTCTCATTCCAAAAGCAGCCATTCTCAATAAGCATAGTCGTACGATTCCTCCTGATTATAACCTGAAAAGCCTGAACACGAATGTCCAGGACGCATCAACGTCGTCAGCTTCAAGAAGCTGGTGAGTATTAAAACATGACTTGAATGTAAAACATACCCATTTACCTTTTTCCATTATCAGTTTTGTAAAATCAATCATTTGACCACAGAAAGAATTCATTTAATAAAACAACAAAGAATATATTAAAAGTCATTCATACATAAAATGCAGATACTCTTGTAATGAGACAATGCACCACACTCATCTTGCCGACTCTTTCTCTCGACAGACACAACAACCCACTATCTTACTCCTGGTATCTTTGAAACACTCAGATAGCCACACTTTAGCAACGGGGCGCCAGGGAGTGTCCAGTTTGCCTCACACTTTGGTCCGGGGTACCAGGGAGTGTCCATTGCCTCACACTTTGAATACCTAAACCGCCATGCAAATACCGGAGCAACCTCACGCAGTATCCAGACTCGGGTATCAGGGAGTGTCCGTAGGCCACACTTTAGCACTACCATGGGTGCCAGGGAATGTCCAAGTTCGGCGTCACACACTTTAACACTTCTAAGGGCGTCAGGGAGTGTCCATATTTGCCACCGTCGCATTTCAAAGATACCCTCGCCGCAAACATGCCCACGACCACGACCACAACCATAACCACTACCATAACCGCCATCTCAATCTCAAACTCATACTCTTTCCATGCTGACCATAACTCTTTTCCACACTGACTGACACCCACGTGCATGTACCACTGACCCCACATGAATGACATGAACTTAAACATAAACAAAACGCTAAATTAAAGGAACAACGCGCGTACGGGGTAATACAGCGTTCTACTCGTTCAAACATAAACAGTTATGACTCTGTTTTAATAATTTACCCAAACAGAACCTTAACAGTACTAAAAGTTGAACCAAACAGTCCCTTAACACAAAACAAACAAAAACTACAAACTGGCAGATCGCGCGCGAGGGCCGCTCGCGCGAAAGGTCGCTCGCGCGATATGCCCAATTTTCATTTTATTAAAACCTTCCTTCCTGCCTGAAATGAGCCACCTCGCGCGCGCGGGTCGCTCGCGCGAAAGGCATCTCGCGCGACCCTCGCTCGCGCGGTCTGCCTATTTCATTTTTCTTATATTGAACTTTTCCAACGGCCAGAAAACACAAGGCTCGCGCGCGCGGGCCGCTCGCGCGAGGGGTCGCTCGCGCGGTCCGCTCGTGCGACCCTCGCTGGCCCGATCGCGCGCGCGAGTTCCAGCAGTGTCTTCGTCTTCTTCACTGGTTATCCCCTGTTTCAGATTTTAGACCCATTTTTCAAATTAATTGAAACATAGCCTTATTATATATGGATCTCTTCGTTTTTCAATAAGGATTAAGAATCTATGATTAATTTTACATGAATCCAAATGTAGTTCACGAATTTTACAGAAAACTAAAAGATGACAAAACTTCAATCTTAATATACTTTTTCATATGAACAAATTAGACTCTAAAACGTCAACCATAGTCTGTATGTACTATAATCTTCCATATTTATCTAAGAAAACGGATTTTGGTTGAGTTTGAAAAATCTTGATTTCAAGCTATGAAATTTCAAACGTATGATCATCAATGGAGATTTCAAAATTAAGCAAGCACAAAGAAATTAAAGCATGAATTACATTCTGAGTGAGTTCTAAATACTCACAGTGGTATAAGATGAAGTGTGTGTTGAGAAAGAATCAAGATATAAGAAAACCACTTCAAGCTCTAGCTATGGTGATTGAGTTCTCTCTCTCTATAATAAAATTCTGAACTATGAACTCTCTGCTCTCTCTCTGAATATGGAAGTGCAGAAGGTGTGTAATTGAGAGAGTATATGGTGTGTATATATAGAAGAGTAGCCAACCTTGGCCACCAAGTTCAACCTCAAGGACTCTACAATTGATCAATTAACTAATTTAATCCTTTCCATTACACAACAATTATGGGAGTAATACATATACGTACATATATACACCATCAGATTTTGAAGAGGCAAGTATAGATCAATAGGGGTCAATGAAATGTTGTTTGGCAAAACAAGCTTATGGAACTAAATAGACATACACACCAAATGCATTCCCAAACAAGACTCTATCAAATGATTACTTTCCATAATTGGAAATAAAGCAATTGTCAAATCAGTCACTTCCAAAATCTGTGGAAGTTCAACACAGCGTGGACAGTTTTGAACATAAACTGGTATTTTCGGGGCGCGGTGGTCACCTCAAAAATACAGGAATTTCATTTTACTGAAGGAAACGGTTTTCTGGTTTTATAAAAATACAGTTAGAATAAAAAGGAAACATTCTCACCGTTTTGAAATACAAATTTGAAATTCAATACAGGTGTTACTAACTTTTGTAAAAATTACAATTTGACCCCAAAAGAATTTCAATTATGAGATCAGTCAAGAAATAAATTTCACACATAAGAATTGAAATTAAAATAAGAGCAGAAAATGAAATTTGATTTTAAATATGACAATACAATGTACAGATTAATCAAGGAAATTCAAATTGAATTTAAACATGTCAAATGCAATTACAAGAAATTAAATGAAAATGCAGGTTATTACAGAAACATATCATTTTTAGGCCTATTTTCTTCCTAAAATGTCTTTGAGTTTTTCGGATTCAGGATTCAGAGACATTTTATAGAATTGTATCCAAATTTTTCGACTTCTGAGATATTTCTCAAGAAAATGAAAATTTTGAGATATTTGTCTTTGAAATGCCTCTAATTTGAAATGTCTCTGAATTTCCCATTCTTAAACACATTTCAAAAACTGACGTCATCAGGAAACAAAGGGAAAAAAAAAAAAAAGAATTTTGACGTCACGCAGGTACGATGGACTTTTTTTGTCCAAAACACATTGGGTATATTAGGAGGAGTTGGAAAATTTTGTGAGCCTGGTTAATTAAATTTTACTCGCTATTGACCTTAGACCAAGTGCGCCTGTATTTATCCAGTGTGTGCATTTGCGTGTGAATGAATATTGACTGGCGTTTTCGCAAACAAATTAAAAAAATAAAAAAGATCATTACAACTCGGAGCAACACCTAGAAATCTAGAGCTATAATAATGCCTAAATATCGTAGAGCTCGTTTCTGGTGATCTGAGAAACTGCCACAAATAACTCTCCGGTACCTATGCTTGGCGCGACGGTGCCTGATGTTGTCTGTATTCTCAAAATAACCGAGAATAAAGGCTTGGGGAGTATAAGACATTGCTCCCCGGGACGGGAATAAAAAAGACAGCGCTAGCATCAAAACAGCTGAGGAGTAGCTTAGTCAGCCAGGGCATGAAAGACCATACTGGAAAAATCCCTTTTTGGTCTTAGACCATAAGTTACCAACCTGCGTAGACCGTGTTAAAGTTGGTCCAAAAACTTGGGTTGTGCAGAGTCAGTTCTCATAACCCAAAATATGGTTAATTCAGCAGCTCTAAGGCTGAGGCCATGTTACTTCCAGAATTAAAAAAACTTGATATCACACCAAGCATTTCAGTTGAACCCTCTGTTGTTCAGTGCTTCAAAGCCTTAGTTCAGTTAGATCAAACGTTTCAGGCGAATCTTCAAAGCTTTGGTTTAACAACAACAAGCACGTTGCCTAGCACCCAGGTGTTCAGCTCTACCCATTCTTGTAGAACTATAAAAAAACCTTGAGCTTCAACAAGCTCGAGTATCACAAATCATGATACCTCATCTGATTTAAAGTTTCAAAAGATCAAGTGTGATCAATCGGGCCAACACGAATTAGTAATAAGGCTAAGTACAGCAAAGTAAGCACTTATCTAGCTGCAGCATAGAAGTTATTTAACACTATACTCCGAATCAACTCCCTTAGTCTTCAACCACAAATCTATCTGAGCAGTCTTTAGCTGGTATGCCTCAATGCCGCAAGATTCAAGAGCAGGCCGTCTCAAGACTTTGGACCCACTAGAGGAGCCTATGGACTTGTGCAATCCCTGAGTGCTACAGGATTTTCATATTTAGAATATATTACTTGGCACATTTTTCCAAAGGGATACATGCTATTTCACTTTTTCTGGCCTCAAGCTTTTCAGCTAGGCCTTGCTTCCCTGGCCTCAAGCTTTTCAACTAGACCTTGCTTCCTCGGCCTCATGTTTTTCAGCTAGGCTCATTTCTTCGGCTTGAAGCATTTCAGTTTGGCTATACTTCTTCTGCTCAAGCTCTGAAACTTGACTTTGCCTCACCTCTTCCCTGAGCTCCTTACAAAGATCTGATTGAGCCTTGACGAGAGTCAGTCATAAAACCTTACTACAGCAGGCATAAGTTTTACCACAACTAAGCCTTTGCTCCAATGCAGACTCCATTAAAGTTTGGGCTTCATTACAAAGCGGAATTTAATATCTTATTCAAGACTCACATGTCATTATGGTTCAGGTTATTCAAATTTAAGCGAGCAGAGCAAGTCCTTGTATGACATGAGACCTCGGTAAAGTTTCGATTAGGTAACCTCCAGATCATCTAGAAGACCTTGGTCCAGACCAAGTATGATCTGATAAGCCATTTCAGATCTTCCACTTCAAGCAAGCCCCATTACAGCTCGAGCCCTGTTATCAAAGTTGGACTTAATCTTTCATCCGTCAGCTCTATAGCTAGGCTCTAGCGCACGCACACGCACACGCACAACCTCTACCAAGTACAGAATAGTTTTCAACAACTCTGGTCTATCTTCGATATCCAGAGCTTGAGGGGGGGAGTAACTGATATGCCCTAAAAAGTTGCCTACTTATCTATCAACACGTGGAGGCCTAAAATGGGTGAACCCATGATCTACCCATGAGCAGCCATCATTTATTGAGGAGGAGAAAAGGAAGAGCATATGATCCCACGATCATGGTCCAGGCAATGGAAAGCAGTAACATATCTCTGCATATATAAATATGGTAACAAAGGTTTGGCAGAGGAGGATCTGGGGCCTGATACATTCTTTTTCTCCATTTATGTATAGTTTTCTCACCTCTCCAACTTACTGACTTGATTGTCGGAGGAGGTTTAGGGAAAATTAACCCCCCAAGTCTTTTCTTTTCTGTTTCAGGTAATCAGGTCAACAAGAGAGCCATATCGGAACATTAAATCGTCCATGCGAAATGATCGATTTGTATTCTTCGAGACGTGCAGATTTTTGGTAACATCAATATGTATCTTTTTTTTTTTTTTTTTTTTTCGGAATCGGGTAAATAAAATAAAAACCATACGGCATCAGTAAAAGAATACAAGTGCATATCGATCCCAAGTCATAAGAATTGCAATTATTAACTGTTCCTGAGGGTCAGAAAAGCATTAGAGCTTTCTGTTACTATTGCGGTTCTAGAAGGACTTTGATTCTTCGGAAGTAATGCACTATTATTATACACACAAAATGTGGGGTTATCCAAAACACTCGATGAATTAAGAGAATCGTTTTAAATTAGTTTTCAATACACAAATGTGTGTGTGTGTTTGTGTAATTGCTCAAATATATTAATTTCCATACACCTCATTAAGTTGTACCCAATCCAACTATATATGTCTGATCACACTGATTAGCATAATATGCTGCAAATTAATGGATTCTTTATATATATAGAGTACTAATATTGTAGCATACAGAAATCACTTTTTACTAGCTACTTTAGTTCCTATAAATATATAGGTGAATATATATATATATATATATATAACACACAAGGGCACGTTTAATTCAAGGTATTGAACGGGATCATGAAAACATACATGACCCCACTTATTGCTAAGAACACGTACGTACTCACTCGATCTGCATCATCAAACAACACATGATCTTTTGGTAACTCTGACCTTCAAACCATATTTCATAGAAAAATGCTAGACCCACACAATGAACCACACATTTTTTCCACACACTTCTTTAAATGCTTGTACCTTGTGCTGTATAAGTGGGGCACAAAAAAATGTAAAAAATTCAAACAGCACAAAGTACAAGCATTTAAAGAAGTGTGTGGAAAAAGTGTGTGGTTCATTATGTGAGTGTAGCATGAGAAGTATAACAGATCCACTTGGACAAATAGGATGACCTTCCACCACCTGAATGTTATACCTGTATGTATATAACAGCAGCTGCAACTACTTTCATTTTGGTGAAACTCAAGTCCTTACCCAAACAACTCCTCGGTCCCGCATTGAATACCGCAAACTTGGAAGACGGCACATACTTGATTCCTCCTTGTTCCGAAATCCACCTCTCTGGCTTGTACTCCATACAATCCTTTCCCCATATTGTCTCCATCCTTCCCATCGAGTAGAAAGATAAGACCGTCTTCGTATTTCTGTTCAGTCGATGACCACTTGGAAGGATATCCGGTTCAAGTGGAGCTTTGTGTTGCAAAGCAACTGGTGGAAATAGCCTTAATGATTCACACAAGGCTGCTTGGAGATAAATCAGATTCTTTAGCTCTTCTATATTGAAGAAACAACAACAACAACTACTACTACTACTACTACTACTACTACTACTTCTTCCATTTTTATCTAATTCTCTCGCATTCAGATTTTTTATGATCTCTTCTCGAATCTTCTTTTCTTCTATAGGGTTCGTTGTGAGGAGCCAGAATAACCAAGAAAGAGCTGCAGCTATGGTGTCTTTTCCTGCAAACACCAAATTCAACAAGATGTCTCTCAGTAACTTTTCAGAAAAAGTACCGTTCTTGTCATCGCTTGCATTGAATGCTCTGATGTAACCGGCTAACAGGTCCTCTTGATCATCCTCCATTTCGGTTGCACTTTTCTCCCTTAGTTCTATGTGTTTGGCTGAGATACACTTGGATAGAAATTTATGAAGAGTCTCGTAAGATTGAGAAAGCCTTTTTTCTTTACCAATTTGAAGCCACTTCTGCAGCCTCCAAATGGTTTCTGGCAATATGTGCCTACGTAAAACTGCCTCCTCAGCATCAGCAAAAGACTTTTCTTCAGGAATATGAGGCAAATCTATGGAAAGGGAAACCGGGTCATGACCCAAAACCAATGTGCAAGTAGTATCAAACGTAAATCGAGCAAACAACTCTTGCAAATCAACCTCTGTACCCAGTTCGGAAACACTGTCAAGAACTGGTATTAGCCCTTTTTCACTCTTCTTGTTACAAGTTGTTGCCACGAATTTTTGGAACCTCTGGTGGTTGAATAGTGACATTGAGAGTTTCGGTTGAAGTACCATGATTCTGATTCCGCATTGAAAATCCCATCTCCCATAACATCGAAAATCTTTTTGAATTCAGGACCCTTTGGGAAGTTAGTGAATCTTTTGCTCAATATATAGTTGATATTGACAGGATCACAAGTTAAAAGCGTGCCCATGTTTGCAAACCAAGGGCCCTTGAATTCGAACGTGCAGCCATCTTGTTGTAAGATCTCAGTCAAATACTCGTGGATGCGATTAGTGTTGGCAAGTACGTACGGTAGCATACCTAGCAAAGGCCAGTTTGTTGGCTTCACATTTTTGTGGTCTCTACTATGCCATTTTTTATACCAAACATAGAGAAAGCAGAAAATGAGAAAAAACAGTCTCTCAAGGTACTTGATGATTATAGCGATTGGAGTGGTGTGAGTTGTTCTACTTGATGGGCTTTTTATAGTGTTCCATTAGTTAGTTTTTTTTACTAGACCATTTGATTTCCTCCCCTTGTTGATGAGGCCCTTGTGCTTAAGTTGTTAAAGGGCTCCGTTGTTTTTGGTAAAAATTTGGGGGGTGCCATTTACATGAATAGTTAATGTAAATGGTTTGACAGTACCGAATCCTAATTTTGGGTGTTGGTCAGATTGTACCAATTTAGATTAATTCATTTTATGCAGCCTTGTGCTGATAGCTTTGGAAAGGCGTTCAACTACTAAAGTTCCCTTTATTGCGTGTTTAAATGATAGTATTTGAGCACTTGACTGCATAATGAAATTGCCATCTCTCCAACAATTTTCAAGTATTTATGGACAGCAACTCTTTGAGAAGTAAGGGAAGTTTTTAATATGCTCAAGACATAATGGATACAAGACGATCATTATAGTAAACACTATGGCATGAGGGCATTAATTAAGGGCTGTTAAACTGAAACGTGTTAGGAAATACAGATTAGAATTCTTAAAAGAATGATTTAGATGCAAGAATAATCTTGATACATGTTTTGTGAGTCGTCATGATACATGTTTGATGTATGGGTTATTATGTATTAATCTACAAAACTGAACAGTTTTGTAATTGGAAATGTGTTAAAGCTGGTAGTGTTCATTGTAAATTAGTCATATATGGGATCAACTATTTCCATGTAATGTGACATTCTCAAGCAGAGGTAAAATCAGAATATTTGGAAAAGTGCAATGTTACACACAATAGAATAAGAGCAATTCCCAAATTCCAACAAAATGTTGCCTGTCACAAGCTCAGAAGGTGTGATTAGTATTGAAAATAGCTCTAGCATCATACCAAGAACCAAAAATATGGCGGTACATGGGGATTGGGTCAGCGAGCTTTTTTGCGCTGCCAGTGCCATCTGATCCTATAACAAGTAAATGTCTCAGGAATATGCAGGAACCAAATGGACACATTAATTGTAGCTATCTGAATAAATTTCTGTTGTCATACAAATCTATAGGCTTTTTATTTAGTCGTGTTCATGCCATCCCCACATCCTGTCTAGTTAGTGGACCAAAATGATGGTCTTCCTTGATTTACCTACCAAAATCCCGTGAACTGTGGTGTGTTTGTTTACATAGAGAGTCTGCCTTATGTGTCCACGCGTCTAAAGGACCATTGATTGGAAGGGTTTTTTTTTTCCCCTTTGAAGAAAATGGTTAACCTTGTGAGGTGTTGTTTATCCCTTGAGTGAAATTAAGGGGACACTTTTAAAATGAATATTTGATAAGTACATTTTGTGAAAGTAAAGAGTTATTGGTGTGCCCTTTTGTAACAACTAAGAAGACCTAACCTAGTAGGATCAGAAAGATCATATGTGTATTATCAATCAATTGTTCACCTGTAAATTGTGTATTTACTTTGCTGATTGGACTGAGCTGTCCCAAGCTCTCACTTTGTACATACACATGTTTCTGTCTTTTTTTTTTTTTTTTGGACTGAGCTGTCCCAGTCTCTCACTTTGTAGATACACATGTTTCTGTCTTTCAATCAAGGTACATATATACATGTGTTTGCAAAAGAGCATGCTTTTGGGTGTGTATGGCAATAATTGTTAAAACAGCGGAAAGAGTTGAACCACTGAATCACAAATGACGACCGTAGTCTTTTTCTTTTTTCTTTTTTTGAGAAGATTGGACCTGATCTTACTCTTGCTCATCACTGACTGGTGCATTCAATTTTGCAATAGACCTTAATTGAAATCTCTACAACAGATATCTCACACATGCTCATCACTGATGCATCTTATATGTTTTTGAATTTATATGAGATGATGGAATATATTTTTCTATTATGGAGTAGTCCTTGTTTCAATCTCTGTGACTGTTGTAGGGCCTTCGTGTTAAGTTGAAAGTATAAAGAGTGTGATAATATACATTTTTATTTACTCAAGTGAGTCTATCTACCCAGAATTTATAGCTGAGAATTGCTTTCCCTGTTAGTTTTTAATAAAATCACCAGAAGATAAACCTTAAGGACAGGCAAATTTGTTGCCACCACCCAAAATCAGCTCAAACAAAGACTATGAAACCACCTTTTTCCTGAACATTATGCTAGCTAAATTGTTTTGTAACTTCGAGCTTCTCCGCCGCAAAACTTTCAATTTCAAATTTGAGGAGCATAGGCCATACAGAGTGGCGCAAATGCTACTTTCTACTATGCTTTAAAAATTTGTGGACTATGAACATAACATGTACTCAAGCTTAAATGCCCATTTTAGTACTACACAATATTGATTAGCTAGTAAGGATATTTTCCTTCTCTATCTCATACGAACGCTTTTGTGTATTCTAACTAGTATTAGCAACTCCAGGCATTCCAAAAGTTGGAAAAAGTAAAAAAAAAAAAAAAAAGACAAGATGATATCTCTGCAATTTGTTCCATTTCAAGTTACTCATCTATTTAACTAATTTTATTTTATCGGACTATGACTACAAATGGTATTCCACAAGGTTATCATAATCCTAATTCATGCCAAGTACCATTGCCCCAACCCACATTGAAATTTTTTTCATCAAACACTCTTCTTGCTAACCCTTACCTTCAAACCATGTTTCATGGACAGAATGACGGAATCACTTGGGGAGATAGGATGATCTTTCACCACTTGTATGCGATAATGATATATAATGGCAGCTGCAACTATCTTCATTTGAACGAAAGACATCTCCTTACCCAAACAACTCCTTGGTCCTGCATTGAAAGCCGGGAACTTGTATGAAGGCTCATGTTTGATTCCTCCTCGCTCTGAAATCCATTTCTCTGGCTTGAACTCCAAACAGTCTTTGCCCCATATTGTCTCCATTCTCCCGATTGAGTAGAAAGACAGCACAGTCTTTGTGTTTTTATCAATTTGATGCCCACTTGGAAGTATGTCTGCTTCAATTGGAGCTTTATGCTCCAAAGCTACTGGTGGGAACAGCCTTAGAGCTTCACACAAAGCACCGTGTAGATACACTAGTTTGTGCGACTCTTCCACACTGAAAAGCCTCAAATCCTCAACTTCTTCTTCTTTCCTTGGCAACTTTGTTTTGAGCTCTTCTTCGATTGTGGTTTCTGCTAAAGGGTTCTTTGTAAGAAGCCAAAAGAACCAAGTAAGAGCCGAACTAGTTGTCCCTCTCCCCGCGAACATCAGACTCAATAAGGTGTCTCTTAGGAACTTTTTAGACTTCCCTTTGAAGGTTTTCAAGTAAGCTGGTAACACTTCGGAACCCTCCTCTTGGTCCTCCACCCTTTCAGATCTGCTTTTACTTTGTTCCTCGCGATTCTGTGAAATGCACTGATATATGAATTGATCGAAAGCCTCTGATGCCATACTCAACTTCTTCTCTTGGCCAATTTGAAGCCATTTTTGCAGCTTCCAACAGCTTTCTGGCAATACATGCCTATATAACAATGCCTTTTCGAAATCATTAAATGCCTTTTCGCATGGAATATGTGGTAAGGCAGGAGAGAGGCTAACCGGATCCCTACCAAAAAGTAGAATGCAGATACTATCAAAAGTGAAACTCTGAAATAGCTCTTGCAAATCGACTACTATTCCGAGTGCTGAGGCATGATCAAGAATGGGTATTAGCCGATTTCCCACCGTGTTCGAGCTAGTTCTTTGCAAGAAGTTCAAGAAATTCGCGTGGTTGATCAATGACATAGTGGTTTTCCTGTGGATTTCCCACAGCTCAGAGTCTGCATTGAAAATCCCATCTCCCAAAACATCGAAGATCTTATTGAATTCTTGGCCTTTGGGGTAGTTTGAGAAGTGCTTGCTCAAGATATGGTGAATGTTGGCAGGATCAGAAGTCACTAGCATGTCCATGTTACCAAACCAAGGGCCCTTAAACACAAATGTGCCGCCACTTTCCTTTAGAAAATCTGTCACGAATTCGTGGACACGGTTGGCATTTCTAAGGAGCCCAGGCAACATGCTGAGAATAGGCCAATTCGTGGGCAAGCTGCTGTGTCGATTCCTACACCAAATCCAGTAGCAGAGAACAAGAAAACATACAAGAAGTGCTGAGAGTGTCTCTGGATACCCAATGATAGCCATTGAAGCTGGATTATTTTTGCTGAGAAGGTTTGTTTCTAGAGGTGTGAGTGGGACTTTATATTGATCCGGTTTTCATAACATTGGTTGAAAGTTCCGGTGCAAGAGTACCCTTATGGGCTGTGTTGGAAAAGGCTCAGAATGGTACATATACATCTGCTGAAGTGTCGTGGCACCTTTTGAAATTAATTCAAACTTTGTTTGGTAACTAACTAATAATTTTTGGAAATCCACATCAGCGGGTGTATTATTTAAATGTACCGTTTAGATGTAACTAGCATTACTCTTTTTTCTTTTTTTTTCAAACAAACGTAAAATTACGGAATAGTGATGCTAATTGCTAAGCACACAGGATGGATTCACCCGATTCAAAATCTCTATGGCATAGGCAGACTCATTATGTCACTGTGGACCCTTATTCTTGAAGAAGGCATATTTTTTAGGCATAAATTTCTCAAATTGCATAAATTTCTCTCTAATTTGAATTTGAATTTGAATTTGAATTTGAATTCTTACTTTCCCCCCCCCCCCCCCCCCCCCCTTAAATTGAAGCTTTAATAACTCTGCTCTCTTTTTCTTCCATGTTTTGTTAAGACCTCTCATAAGAACCATACAGGCTTTAAATTTGAACTCTTTTAGCTTATATTAATTTTTGAGAAAATGGAGTCTCAACTTTTCATGTAGTCAAATTTATTCTTCAATTCATTTCTCTGCCCAATCATGGAGTTTAACAGACCAACTCAAACTTCTACTCTCCAGTGTTATATAACAACATCATGAGAAATTGATAATAAGAAAGAATTAAAAAAACCATCTAAAAAGTGATTATTGCAAGATTAAGAGGGGATACCAAATTTAAATGAATATCAATGCATTGAAAATCATATACACTTCTGATAATTCACCGCTTTTCTATATACGAGTACACATATACATACATACACAGAGAGAGTCCTCTAAAATGTATCTCTTTTGATCTTCAATCTAGTTATTATTCATTTGTGCAGTAAAATACTTTCTTATTTTATATAATTAACATTATAATGTCCATATGAATTGCTATGTAATTAGCCACCTCATCCCGATAAAGAAAATATGTTTGGTATGCATGAATGAAATGAGTTGGGAATGGAATGAGTTATGGAATAAAATGAAACATGAATGGAATAGGAAGGACCATTTCATTCATGTGTTTGACTACATACCTAGGAATGGAATGATATTAAACTTTAATTGAATATTCATTCGAACACTACTACATCAACACACTTTTCTACACAATTTTTGACACACAGCTTTAAATGTATGTAACCTGTGTTGTGTGAGTGGTGCACAGAAATGTGTGAAAAATTCAAACAGCACAAGGTACATGCATTTAAAGCATAGTGTCTCAAAAAAGTGTATATATCTACCATTATTGTATTCAAAATATTTAATAAATTTATGTTAGTCAAAGAACATTACCATATTAGGGTTAAATAAAGAAAAAGGAAAGTTGAAAAAGTTAATATTACCATATTGAGTCATTCTATTAGGAATGGAATGGGCATTACTTAGGTTTTGAAAGGGATTGCCTATTCCTACTTTAGTAAGAATCTCATTCTAAAAAGTTACCATTGCATTATATTTGATCATATCAAACATGGTAATGAAATGAACTTAAGAATAGTCATTCCATTCTGGGGTTCATTACGGTCTACCAAACGATAAGATTGAAATTGAGAGTGGAAATGAATTGGGTCCTCTTGTATGCATTCCCAAACGGGTCTTTAAGAAACCTTTCAAGGGGAATTAATAAGGTGGTTTGCCTCATTAATGAACTGAAAATGCGGAAACATTAATGATGATTATGGCCTCACTTATAAGGGGGATATTTGAATTAATTAAAATTTGATGGTTGAGAAAATTGTGGTTGATTCTGATTTCAGATGGTAATGCAATTAATGCCCCTTCACGAAAGAGTAATGTTTGGGGCACACTCTTACACATCCAAAAGGCATCCACACCCTGAGATTGACCAATGAGAATAGAGATATAGACTGTGGGTGTGTAAGGGTGTGGATCATTTTTGGGTGTGTAAGGGTGTACCGTGTACCCCTAACATTGTTGTTCATGAAAAGTATCAGCTAACTCTGCATAGTTGTGTCATGACAGCCGTGTGGGTGTAGGAATAGCAATAGGGTCGTGTTAGGTCATAATCGTATTGGGTTGTAATCGTGTCGGGTCGTAATCGTGTCGGGTCATAATCATGTCATTCTTAAATGTGTCATAATCGTGTCGGGCCATAATATTGTCGGGTCATACACATGTCACCCGTTTAACCCGTCTAACCCGTGTAGGGGCGTCATCGGTTTGGTTCGAGTCGATTCGAATTTTTTTTTTCTTCGATTTTTTCATGTTTTGAAAATTAACCGAAGTGGTCGGTTCAGTCGAATTTTTTAGCTTTTGATCGACTTTGCCAATTTGGTCAGTTGGATCAGTTTTTTAGGGCTCGCATGGTAAGGTTGTGGTTTTTGATTTTCAGTTTTGGTTTTCATTTTTTGTATTTAATTAAATACAAAAAATGAAAACCAAAACCCACAACCTTACCATGCGAGCCCTTAGTTAGAGTAATTTTAAGAAAACTGATGGTTAGCTCGGTTCGGTTATTCGAAAAAAGATTACAACCCTACTAGCTTGGTGGCAGCAGTGGGATGGAGCTCGAATTGGTGCCTGATGGTGAGCACTTGGTGGCGGGAGTCTAGTGGTTGGGTGGCCGAGAGAGAGAGAGAGAGAGAGAGAGAGAGAGAGAGAGAGAGAGAGAGAGAGAGAAACTGGGGGAAATGGAAAATGGGAAATGAAGAAGAGGAAAAGTGTGAAATGAGAAGAGAGACCTAACGTGTAAAATTAGGTCAAAAGTTAAGAAAGTGAGAAATTACTAAATTTGGCCCAAATTAAGTGGGAAATGCCAAAAAAAAAAAAAAAGGTTCACTTATTTAAAGAGGCCTCCCTCTCTTTAATAAAGAGAGGGTCTCTGTTTTGTCTGTCAGATCCAGTTTTTAAACACGATTCGACGTTCAAAATAGAGGCCCTCTCTGGAGAATTTTGGCACTCTTATAGCCTTATATATATATATATATTATATTATATATTTGTATCATTTATTTTTCGTTTGGAGTGAGAGAAGAGAAGAGAATAGAAACTTATCAAGAGAATAGAAAAGAAAAGAAGAGAAGAGAAGAGAAGAGAAAAGAAAAGAAAGTTGAGTTTTCTCTAGTGGTGTCAAACGGACCGAGGTCGGTCAAAGCGGGCCTAACCGGGCTAGAGGATCGGGCCGGGCCGGGCCTCACCTAAAACCGGGCCGGGCTGGGTAAGGGAGGGGGGGGGGGGGTGTCCGCCCCGGACCGGTGGCCCGGGCTCACTAGGGCCGGGCTTAGGGCCGGGCCGGAGTTTTGGGGGGAAAGTGTTACTACTTTTTTTTTTAATATATGTTTAGTTTATGCATTAATGATTAGTGATTACTAAAAAAAAAGTTTGTTTAACAAAAAAAAAGTAAAGAATATTTATTATTCAATAAAAATTAAAGAGATTACTAGTATTTGATATTTAAAAATTATAGTCTAACAAAAAATAAAGATTACTTATCATTAATTTGTATAATAAAAAGTAAAGATTTATTTATTAATGATTAGTGATTACTAAAAAAAGTTCATTAAAAAAAAAAGTAAAGAATATTTATTATTCAATAAAAATTAAAGAGATTACTAGTATTTGATATTTAAAAATTGTAGTCTAACAAAAAATAAAGATTACTTAGCATTAATTTGTATAATAAAAAGTAAAGATTTATTCATTAATGATTAGTGATTACTAAAAAAAGTTCATTCAAAAAAAAAAAGTAAATAATATTTATTATTCAATAAAAATTAAAGAGATTACTAGTATTTGATATTTAGAAATTGTAGTCTAATAAAAAATAAAGATTACTTATCATTAATTTGTATAATAAAAAGTAAAGATTACATTTTACAGAATTGAACTTTTTTTTTTTAAAAGTCGTTCACAGTTTATAGTCATGCGGGCCAAGAGTATTACAATTGATTTGTTTGGAACTGAATGATCTTCAACTCTCATATTCATTCTTCAATTCTTCATTCTTCAATTTTCTTCCGTGACTTCCAAATTTGCGAAGTCTTCAAGAATAAGATCTTGGCTGTTTTGAGTTCTATATTGTGCACGGTCCCAATCCTTCAATCACATCAAGCAGTCAAGCATATCAGGAGATAATCTGCTCCTCCTTTCCTCTAGCACCCTTCCACCTACACTAAAAGCAGACTCCGATGCAACTGTGGAAGCTGGAGGAGTTAGTAGATCACGAGCCATGATGGAAAGAACCGGGAAAGCTCTTACATGTTCTTTCCACCATGTCAAAAGATTTAAATCGACCATTTCCTCGTTGGTTAATCGGCTTTCCCACTCGGTTTCTCGATACTTATTTAATTCACCAAGAATGTTAGAGCTACTTACAAATGATTGACTAACACCCTTTTGTTTTTTTCGACTGAGAAACTGGCTCGCCCAAGAACCACCTAACGCTCCCAAACGGGCCGAACTTAACTCAATATTAGAAGTAGAAGAAGAAGTAGCACTTTCTTTATTTGTATATTTTTCATAGTAAATACGAAATAAAGATTCCAAAGTATTTTCCATTTCAAAAGTAGTTATTTCTAGACCAGGCTCACCATCTGGTCCTTGCATCAATTCAGATATTTGTTTAACCATTTCACAAACACCATCAAAATTGATTCTAGGATCCAAAATTGCAGATAAGTAAAATACAGGTGGAATGTTAGACCAATATTTTTTAAACTTTTTTTCCATTTTCTCGCAAATATCAATAAAAATGTCATTTTTTTTGTTTATAACTATGAAAAGTATGAGCCATATTAAATAATTCCATAAGAACTAAACAAGAAGTAGAATAGTAAACACTGGGAAGTTTATTTGTAGCATTGTAAAATACTTCTAAAAATCCATGAAAGTCAAATGCCATATCCCAATCGTTAGAAGTCAAGTTTAGTAAAAGATAATTAACATTAACAAATTGAGTAATAATGCCACTATACTTTTTACAAGAATCTATCATAAGATAAGTAGAATTCCAACGAGTTTTAATATTAGTTTGCAATTTCTTTGGATTAAGACGATTTTGTTTACAAACACCATAAAATGCTTGTAGACGGCTAAGCGTTGAACAACAAAAGACCACTGCCTCTCTAATTTTAACTATGTGATCATTAATTTTTGTTAATCCATCTTGGATAATCAAATTAATGATATGATATACACAACGACCATGAAATAATTATCCATTCAACATTGGGCGCATAAGATCTTTAAACATATTAATAGCATTTGTATTAGCACTAGCATTGTCAAAAGTAATGCTTATAATTTTTTTTCATAATATCATACTCATTAAAAACATTGATTATATAGTTATATATATTTTCACTAGTGTGAGGATAGTCTAATGCACGAAAAGCAATGATATTTTTATTCATATTCTAATTTTCATCTACAAAATGCGCCGTTATACATATATATCGCGTTGTATTACAACCAGTCCACAAATCAGAAGTGCATGCAATTGTACAATTAAAAGTAGAAAAATCCTCAATTAATTTTTTTTTGGTTTGTTGAAAAACAGATTGTATATCACTTCTAAGAGTATTTCTAGTAATAGGTTGGTAGGCGGGTTGTAAAAAAGTTTGAATAAAACATGTAAAGCACTCTTCTTCAACTAAAGTAAAAGGCATATCGGATGCACAAACAAATTTTGCCAAGCCTTCTCTTATTTTTTTTATTATAAAGAAAAGTTCCAACACTTGTGCCAATAGAAGCAGAAATTTGGGATTGTGCTAGGCCGCCCGCTTGAGCGGTACATGCTTCCCATGCACCTTTATGCTTGTTTATGATGTGCCTTTTAAGTGTATTATTTCCTCCACCTTTGTAAGAAAATTTGAGTCCGCATATTTTGCAAATAGCTCCATTTTTTTCGTCATTTAATTTAAAAAATAACCAAACGGGTGATTTTAATTTTCTTTCAGTGGTGGGACTGGGATCATTAGGATTTGAAGGAGATGGTTCAGATGGATTAGATCCCATAATTTCAACGTTGTTATCATCCTCCAATTCCAAATCATTAATCTCATTTCTTTCCCCATAATCTAAATTTTCAAAGTCATAAGTTGGGCCTTCTCTAGTTTTTGAAGATCTTGAATGAGATGCCATTTTTTTTTAAATGAAAAAAAAGAGGGGAAAGAAATATAAAAGATTAAAAATACTAACAATTAAATAAGCAACTAATAAAGCAAGAAGTGAAACAATGAATAAATTTACCTCAACGACTCAACTTATAGCAGTAGAAGAAGAAGTGAACAACTATAAATTATAATAAGACTTGAGACTTGAGAGCTTGTAAGTTCAAGTTGTAGAAGACTAGAAGTGCCTTTACAAATTAGAGCTTTGATAATTGAATCACCAACTTGTAGAGTAGAAGTGCTTGCAGACTTGTAGTTTATGGAGTAGTATAGAGCAAGTTGAGAATAGATAGAGATAATTGATTTTTGTGTGAGAAAATATGTTGTGGGAGTTTTGGTATTTATAGAAAATGGGCTAAGGGGCATTTTGGGAAGTCAAACATTACATTTACATTTTTACCCCCAAAACTAGCCATTTTATAGCCGTTAGAAGGGTAAAAAGTGGAAAAATATTTGAAAAATGACCAAACTAGCCGTTATGGGCTCGGGCGGGCCTACCGGGCCACAACGACTAGTATAGTCGGGCTTTTGGGCGGGCTTGCAGGCTAACGGGCCGGGCCGGGTTTCGGGCAAAGGAGCGGGCCGGGCCGGGCCGGGCCATGGACGGACTAAGGGTGTCCACCCCGGACCGGACCAAATGTACTCGGGCCTATACCGGGCCGGACCGGGTTTTTAGCTTGGGAAAATCGGGCCGAACTCTGTCCGGGTCGGGCCAACCCGACCCGTTTGACACCACTAGTTTTCTCCATCATGTTTGGATGGATATATGACAGCTAGTATGAGACGTATTACCTATGCTCGTGTGCGCATTGAAGTTGATGCTATTGACGATATTATCAAGCATTTTGATATCGAGACGGTTGATACATGAACTGGTGAATTTGTTTATTTAGAGTCCACACTGAATACCAGTGGATCCTAGGCTGCAAATTATTTGGGCATGATTGTAATGGAGTTCGTCCTACTTCTACCAGTCAATCTCATCCTCACAAACAATGGGTTGCGGTGGGCAGTAAAGGAAATGCCACATTAGTCAACCCTATTCAAGGTTAACACTTTAACCTCGGAAAGGCAAAGGGGTACTTAGTATTCTGTTGGACAGCCTTCAAGTTATAAAGAAAAGGGTGAATAGGAAACTGTCAGTAAGAAGTATAAAGGGATGTTTTTAATCCCATTGTTCAGGGTCCATTGAAATCTCCGATTGTGGGCAACATATTTTCTGCCCTTTCCTGTACGAATGAGGAAATTTGCCCAAGCCCACGGTTTACAGAGGCAATTACCTCTACCTCTACCAATGCTGATGTGAAGCTGATTTTGCATTAGAAGCTTTGGAGGATGAGGTTGATTTTGATTGTGAGGAAGATTCGACCGAAAGTTCCACCTCGAATAGACAAAAAAAAAGGGAGGCAAAAATGAAATTTAGCGCAAGTCGGCCCAAGGGCCACCAGAAGTTCTAGTTTCTCTTTGATGGGCTTTGTCGGCTTTGGTCATTTTATGTATTTTGTGTGTTGGGATGGGCTTCTATCCTAGCTTCTAGCCTTAGATAGGTTCCCATCCCGTGTTAAGAGTCTTCTCTATGAGCTCTTGCGCCCTATGTTTATCTACGGGTATGCCCATTTGTTTTGTAGATGTTGTTTGGCTTTTTACTTTTTTTGATTAACCCATTTTCTGGATTAAAAAAACAAAAAAAAAAAAACTCTCTTGTATCCCATGGTCCCCAACCCAGGTCCTCGAATAGAAAAACTCTCTCAACCTTTAGGCATAAGTCTTGCTTTTTTATTAATCGAAAATTGTGTTAGACTCGAAATGAATATATATGGCAAGGTTCAGAGAGTGTGTCTGTATACAGACCAGGTATTTAGTGACGAAAAATTCGTCGCTAAAAGCTCAATACGTAAATGGAATGTTTGCTCCTAAGCCTGTCTCTGGATATATAAACTAAAATAAAAAATAAAAAACATGTAATTTTACAATTAACATAAAGGTATTATAAAATGTTATTCCAAATACACTTTAATATTCAAATTCTTGTATATTTTTTGCTGATTTGAAATGGTGTGGCCTTTGTCCAAAAAAAAAAAAGTGGTGGGGCGGTGTACAATAGGGAAAGGATTAAAGTTAAGAGTAATGCTGTGCTTTCTAAATTCAAATATTTAATTCTCATATCAAATGATGTGACACCAATCAAAATCCAGTGGACCCTGCAAGAACTGTAAGGTCACTTCAACATCTTCCAATCAAAATTTAATAGACTGCCCCATCATTTGGGATAATGATGACAGTACTCATAAAGTTAACCAAAACATTAGACTTGTTGTAAATATTACATATTTATGTGTGGTTGTCCACATTTTGTATTAGGTTAAGGATCTAATTGTAAAGTGATATTTATTCACACCCCTTACCTTACCGTATAAATAGAGAGCATATCAATGAGAATAGTTTACTTGATTATGGTATTACTTTTCTACCTTCTCTTATTCTCTCTTTATTATAACACGTTATCAGCACGATAGCTTCTTAAAATCCTAGTATTGAAAAGAGAATCAATCAACTGTAAAGAAAGCACAGGCCGGTATGATTCGTACATGATGTAGTGTGTAATTAATACTGTATTTTCTTCATCTTGTGACCACCGTCCAATCCATCTTATCTTACTTGGGTCAACATGGATCTGATGGTGAAAGGAAAAAAAAAATCTTTCTTCTTCACTATTATTTTATTGTTATTTAATTAATCTAAATGACAACTTTTTGTAATATACGGTAACATAGATCCATCTAGATATATACAGACATGTTTGTCAAATTTTGATTGAAACACGTCAAATCAAACAAAAATCATGGATCTATGGCCCCCGACAGCTTCATCGAAAAATAGGATAATTTTTGTTTTCTTGATTTTTTTTTCTCATTGTTTATTTTGATCCTTTATTATTGCAATCGAATTGATTCTATATTTTGGAACTTGAAGTTCCATATGAAGACCTGAAGATCTGTGATATGTAAGAGAATCTGAAGTTTCTTATAAAATAATAGTCCAGTCCCGAAGATCTGTGATGTATATTTTGGAATCTGAAGTTCCATATGAACATAATAATCCAAACCTGAAGATTAGTGATATATGTTTGGGAACCTGCAGTTCTACTATTCCAGTTATTGAAAGTTATTGTTAATTTTTTTAAGGTTGATTGAAACTAGAAGTTTCACATGATAAAATCTAAAATCCTGAAGCATTTTAATTTTTTATCATGCCCAGATTGCATATCTTCTTTAACTGTGTATTCATTTATTTATTTTTCTCCCTTCAGATGTCCGAGTCTTACAAAACTTGAATTTAATGCTCTTGCTGTCAATGGAGGAAACTATTTGTCTTGGTAACTTGATGCCAAACTTCACTTGCAGTCTAAAAAGTTGGATGATGCTATTGAAGAATTAAATAAAATGTCTCTTGAAGAGAAAGCATCTGCACTTATTTTCTTGCGTCACCATATTCATGATGACCTCAAGAATGAATACTTAACTAAGGAAGATCCCTTGAGTCTATGGAAGTCCCTGAAGGATAGGTATAACCACCAGAAGATGGTCATACTTCCCAATGCACATAGTGAGTTTTTGAACTTGAGGTATCAAGATATTAAGACGATTTTAGAATATAACTCCACATTATTCAATATTGTTTCTCGTCTTAATTATGTGGTGAAAAAGTGACAGATGCTCAAATGATAGAAAAGACACTCTCAACCTTCCATGCCTCAAATGTGTTCCTGCAGCAGCAATATCGAGAGCGTAACTTTGCCAAGTATTCAGAATTGGTAACTTGTCTCCTTGTTGCAGAGGAAAATAGTAAGGTTCTAATAAAAAATCATAATGCTAGACCAACTGGAGCCGTGGCATTTCTTGAAGCAAATGCAAACTTTGGCTACCAAAGAGGCCGAGGCAGGGGACGTGGTAGAAATATTAACTTTGGAAGAGGTGGCAACCCCAGAAGAGGTGGTCATAATAATTCCAAGAGAGGTGGTTACAATAATTTTGGTCCACAAAAGAATGTTAATTTCAAGAACCACAAGAAATGGTATGCAACTCCTGTCAAAGGTAACAAGGGCACACCTAATAATACAAATGCGCCCAATGATGTTTGTTACAGATGTAGAAAAAGTGGGCATTGGTCGCGCAATTACCGTGCGTCCAAGCAGGAGGTGGAGCAGTACCAAGCATCTATTAGAACCGCGGAGACAAACTTATTGGAAGAATGGGAAAATAGTGATATCCCATCTGGATACACAATTGGCAACACCCACTTGGATTGTTCAGATTTTTTTCAGGATGAAGACGGAGAGCCTGTCACTAATGAGGCATTCAATATAATGTTAGGAGATCCACCAGCCTCAGTCTAGCTAGCTGGATAATTTCTTTAGTTGGAACTGTTTTTTATTTTATTTATTTGCATGGGATGTGTTTAATTTGTTTGGGACATTTGAATAATTATGCGTTGAATAATACTAATGATAGTTCATTGCTTAGTTAAACATTTTTCTTCTCTTTACTTTTCAAGGTATGGAAATTGGGATGCAAAAATGCGAGGATGATATATGCCTGGTCGATAGTGGGACAACTCACACTATACTTAAATGTCAAAAGTTCTTCTCTATACTAGAACTTAACAAACAAAATATGTCCACTATAGCTGGATCTACACAAATTATTGAAGGCTCCGGAAGAGCCCATATTTTGTTACCAAATGGTACTCACCTATTCATTCAAGATGCGTTATATTCAAGTAGTTCCCGAAGAAATTTACTAAGTTTTAAAGATATACGCATGAATGGGTATCATATTGAAACTAAAAATGAAGGTAACAAAGAATTTTTATGCATAATTTCTTATGTTGGAAGCCAGAAGCTTACATTAGAAAAATTCTCTATTCTCTCATTGGAATTATATTACACAACAATTGAGATTGTTGAATCACATGCTATTATGAGCCAGAAGCTTAAAGGGAGCCAGAAACTCAAAGACCCAAGTAATTTAATACTTTAGCATGATTGTTTGGGTCATCCTGGATCTACAATGTTGAAAAAGATAGTGGATAACTCAAATGTGCATACTCTAGCAAACCAACATTTGATTTTGCCTAGTGGACACCTTTGTATTCCTTGTTCACAAGGAAATCTTATTACTAAACCTTCATTTCTTAAGATTGCTTTTGAGTCACCAACCTTCTTACAAAGGATACAAGGTGACATTTGTGGTCCAATTCACCCTGCTAGTGGTCCATTTAGATATTACATGGTCTTATTAGATGCTTCCACTATATGGTCACATGTATGCCTACTTTCTACACGTAATCTTGCCTTTGCCAGATTACTTAATCAAATTATCAAACTTAAGGCACATTTTCCGGACCAACCAATTAAGTCTATTCGACTTAACAATGCAACCGAATTCACCTCTCAAGTTTTTGATGACTATTGTTCATGCATAGGAATTGATGTTGAACATCCTGTACCGCATGTACACACACAAAATGGTTTAGCAGAATCCCTAATTAAATGCCTTCAACTTGTTGCAAGGCCTTTACTTATGCAATCTAGACTCTCTGTTAGTGCATGGGGACATGCTATCTTGCATGCTGGAATGTTACTTAAACTTAGACCCACTTCTTATAATCAATTTTCACCTACACAACTTGTGACAGGTTGTCAGCCTAACATTTCACACTTGCGAAAATTTGGTTGTGCAGTACATGTTCCTATACCACCCCCAAAACATACTAAGATGGGCCCCCAACGGCGTTTGGGAATTTTTGTTGGTTTTGACTCACCTTCTATTATTCGTTATCTAGAACCATTAACAGGTGATGTATTTACTGCCAGGTTTGCAGATTGCCAATTTGATGAGACAGTCTTCCTGCCGTTAGGGGGAGGAAGCGAAATTAATAGCAAACAACTTGTTCCTGAAGAAAGGCGTGAATTATCGTGGACTACTTCTACTTTGTCTCATCTAGATCCAAGAACTTCTGAATGTGATTATGAGGTAAGGAGAATATTGCATTTACAGGAAATTGCAAACCAATTACCTGATTCATTTAATGATGCAACTAAGGTGACAAAGTCACATGTGCCAACTATGAATGCATCTGCTTGAATTAGTGTCCCTGTAGGACAAACTTCGAATACGACAACAAATGAATCTGTTGCATGCCAGAAGCGTGGCAGACCTATAGGTTCCAAAGATTCAGCTACCCGGAAGCGGAGAGTGAATGAAAAATTATGCCCTAATAAAGCTCCAGAAGAAGATGTTCATAGCACTCTAGAAGAGGTTATGTACCAAAAATCCATTTTCCCTGAAATCTCCGTGGAAGATATTGCCTTAGACAAGGCACTAATCCCTGAAGAGACTATGACTTAGGTACCTAATAATAGTGAGATCTCAATATTCCATATACTTTCAGGAGAAATGTAGGAGCAAAAGAAATTAGTCATCGATGACATATTTACTTATGCAGTAGCTACTGAAATATCTAAGGGCTATGATGAAAATGATGATACTGAACCACATAGTATAAATGAATGTCGACAAAGAAATGATTGGCCAAAATGGAAAGAAGCAATTCAAGCATAATTGAAATCTCTTGAAAAACGTGGCGTATTTGGACCTATAGCACAAACACCAAAGAATGTAAACCCGGTAGGTTTTAAATGGGTGTATGTGAGAAAAAGGAATGAGAAAAATGATATTGCAAGATATAAGGCATGTCTTGTAGCACAAGATTTTCTGCAGAAACCTGGAATTGATTATGAAGAAACATACTCCCCAGTTATGGATGCAATCACATTCAGATATTTAATAAGTCTCGCAGTTTCTGAAAAATTAGACATGAGACTCATGGATGTAGTAACTGCATACCTATATGGGGACTTAGACATAGATATTTACATGAAGATCCCTGAAGGATTGGCTTTGCCTGAAGTAAAACCAAAAAGTATGTACTCGATCAAACTAAGACGTGCACTGTACGGTTTGAAACAAACCGGAAGAATGTGGTACAACCGTCTTAGTGAATATTTGTCTAAGGAAGGGTATGAAAATAATACCATTTGTCCATGTGTCTTCATAAAGAAATTTGAAAATGGATTTGCCATAGTAGCAGTTTATGTAGATGATATAAATCTAATTGGGTCGCCAGAAGAGCTTGAGAAATCTGCTAGCTATTTGAAGAAAGAGTTTGAAATGAAAGACCTTGGGGAAACAAAATTTTGTCTTGGCCTGCAGCTCGAGAAAAGTACTAGTGGAATATTAGTTCATCAATCAAGCTATACTGAAAAGATGTTGAAGCGCTTTAATATGGACAAATCTCATCCACTAAGTACACCCATGGTCGTCAGGTCTCTAGATGTCAAGAAAGATCCATACCGACCAAAAGAAGAAAACGAAGAAATCTTTGGTCCTGAAGTACCATACATGAGTGCTATTGGTGCATTATTATACTTGGCTCAAAGTACAAGACCAGACATTGCATTTTCTGTGCATCTGCTCGCAAGATTTAGTTCTGCACCCACCTATAGACATTGGATTGGAATAAAACATATTTTTAGATATCTTCATGGGACCATTGATATGGGCTTGTTTTATTCATCTGATTTATCTAATCATTCCCATTTAGTTGGTTATGCAGATTCAGGTTATCTGTCCGATCCTCATAAGGGGTCGCTCACAAACAAGTTATGTATTTTTGAACAATAATGCAGCTATTTCTTGGCGCTCTACTAAACAAACTTTAGGTTATGTATTTTTGAACAATAATGCAGCTATTTCTTGGCGCTCTACTAAACAAACTTTAGTAGCTACATCCTCCAATCATTCTGAAATTCTAGCACTCCATGAAGCAAGCCTAGAATGTGTCTGGCTAAGATCATTAGTCCAACATATACGGAGTCGTTGTCAATTAACTCCAGTCGTTGATGAGCCGACTACAATCTATGAAGACAATGCTGCATGTATTGCTCAAATTCAAGGAGGTTTCATCAAAGGAGATCGGATCAAGCACATTTTACCCAAATTTTTCTTCACACATGAACTTCAAGAGAATCATGAAATTAAAGTCAAACAGATTCGATCAAGCGATAACCTTGCTGATTTCTTTACTAAGGCATTACCCAAGTCAACTTTTCAGAAATTGGTGTACGAAATTGGCATGCGTCGTCTCAATCATCAGACCAACTGAAGTTTTCTCTAAATGAGGGGGAGTGATCATAAAGGAAGCATCTTGAAGTATGCAATATTTGAATTTTAGGCGCGCTGTACTCTTTTTCCTTCGATTAGAGTTTTTTTTCCCATAGGGTTTTCTCTTATCAAGGTTTTAATGAGGCAGCATTATGCGCATCCACCAAGTTCCTGAAGAATGTTGTACTCTTTTTCCTTAGCTTCGGTTTTTTCCCACTGGGTTTTTCTTAGCAAGGTTTTAATGAGGCAATAATCATTCAATGGTGGACATCCAAGGGGGAGTGTTGTAAATATTACATATTTATGTGTGGTTGTCCACATTTTGTATTAGGTTAGGGATCTAATTGTAAAGTGATATTTATTCACACCCCCTATCTTACCCTATAAATAGGGAGCATATCAATAAGAATAGTTTACTTGATTCTGGTATTACTTTTCTACCTTCTCTTATTCTCTCTTTATTATAACAAGACTAGAAATATAAATTATAGGGATAATTAAGTTTTAGTCAATAGACTAAAAATATAAATTATCTCCTTGATTGTTGCATATGCTTCCAAAAGACACGTACCATAAACAATCCATGTGTCCCCCTAAAGGGCTTTGGATATTTTGTTGGTGTTCAATCCCATGAGGCTGTGCTATCAATGAGTCCGGATTCTGGGTCGGGCGCTGCTGTGCAGCACCCTGCTACGCCTACGTGGTACTAGTAGAATCATACAATGATTTTTATTTTTATTTTTTTACGAATTTTAAAGATATATATATATATATATATATAAAGGGCAAATTACACTGACCTCTCTTGAGGTATATAACAATTACAGGAATCTCCCTTCTAGTTTGGAAAATAACACTCACCTCTCATCTACCTACTTTTTGAGTGTAATATTACCAATTTACCCCTTATTTCATTAGATATATATATATATATATATGTACACGCGTGTGTGTATGTGTGGGCGCGCGCGCATTAGATTAAATTATATACATTAGCAAATTTTACAGATTTAGATTTATAGTATTTAATCCTAACTTTGTAAAAATTTGTAGCTCGAAAAAAAAATTTATAAAAATTTTAAATTTAGGCTTTATAATCTTTAGCCTAACTTACAATAGTTTACAGATTTAGTTTTTTAATATTAAGTTATTCACTTTTTTGTCTTAGTAGTAGGTGAAAGATATTAGAACATTTATTTAGAGTAATATTGTGTTTCCCAAATTTTCATCCCAAATGATGTTGAAGTGGGACCACAGTTGAACCACTTTAACATCACAACCAATCAAAATCAACTAGGTCCACTGTCACATGTGTTGGGAAACATTTTTGGGAAATAAATTTAGAAAGCGTACCATTACTCTTTTATTTATAAATATCAATAATAATTTAAAAACAGAAAAATCATCAACAAAATTATCTACTATCACTTTAAAATGAAAAGAATGATAACAATAATGAAAAAAAAATCAACAAATTTTTTTTTAAAAAATGAATAGTTATATTGCATTTTTGTCTGCTTTATTTTTTTTGAAAAAAAAATATGCTCAGTGGAGTCTTATATATGTATATATATACTGGGGAAATGTCAGTGCAAGGCGTGTACTAATTAGGTTTCATTGGAGCAGCTCATTCACAATGTTGGGAGCAAGTTCATAATTTTAAAAATATAAAGCAGAAAAAAATACAATATAACTATTCATTTTTAAAAAAAAAAAAATTGTTGATGTTTTTTTTTTTTCAATATTGTTATTATTCTTTTCATTTTAAAGCAATAGTAGATAATTTTGTTGATAATTTTAAAAAATTTTAAATTTACTGTTGAAGCTTGATTTGGTATATACTGAAATTTTGTCGATGATTTCTTAATTTTTATTTTTTTTGTTTCATAATTGTTAATATTTTTTTTTCATTTTTAAAAGATAGCGGATAATTTTTTTGATGATTTGTTCAAGGGTATAACAGTTATTTTTAAATTAGAAGGGAGGTGAGTGTAATTTTAGTAAATACAGGGTAGGTCTCTGTAATTGTCAGAAGGGGAGGTCAGTGTAATTTGCCTAAAAAATTTATCATGTGGTCCTGCCAGTGCCACGCAGGTGTTGCCCTAGCCGCACACTGTCAAGGATCCCAAGGCGATCAAGGACGGATGTAGGAAATTGGAGTTGGGGGGACTTGGTAGGCTGAAGAGGTAGCGAGTTTACGGGGATTCAGAGGCAGCGTCCCTGAGGTGATTTTTTTTGGGTCTATTTATACATTTTTTTTTGGACGGGTAAAAGAATTAGAAAACTTAATATTGATTGACACAAAATGTACTATAAAATGACACATTATTTCTACAAATTAAGACCAAAATGTTAAATGTTTCATACTTAAGAGGGAGGCTTGAGTCTCTCCTTTGCCTTTCTATATATCTGTCCCTGAAGGTGGTATCAATGTCATGATGGATGCTTCACGTAATGAATTGTCCTTTCCATGCCAATTACAATCACTTCAGCTAAAAAATATATGAGTAAAAGCCAAGTACAATCAAGAAAGTGTTTGGGAATCAACCGAGAAAGAATTACTCCACCAAATGAAAAGATAAATAAATAGAAGAGAAAAAAGAAATTAAAGAAGAGAATTTACGTGATTTGGTGAAACACTGCTTATGCCCAAATAGCTAGTGACCAGTTCTTCATTATTGAAAATTAAATATGTAGGAAAAAATTTCAATTAATAGAAATTTGGTATTAAAAAAAAAGAAAAAAGAAAAGAGTCACTCATATTTAGTTATTTGAGTTTAAAAAACAGCTCCGCGGAAATATCTTCTTCTTTTATACGAGTATATATTTTTTAACAACAAATCAAGCTTTATTTATGAGCCTTGAAAGGCAATGCCGCAGTGGCCAATAAGAGATACATCACCCCCAACAATCCAAGATAGATGATACAGAGCATCAACCCATGGCTCCCAAACAGATCATCATAAGGGCCCCCTAAAAAAACAGAGAAATTATTCAGTGAGCCCGTCACTCCACATCATCATACTGACGTGGTGTGTCGCCTTAATTGAATGACAAAGTATGGTACTGAAAGAATATAGACATGACATATACCCTTACAAAATTTTGAAATAATCATATCCCTTATTTCCAGAAACACAACTTCTTCTGCACATGTTGTCGCCACCTTATTAAAAAAAGTCACATGTCGCGATACAATTAAACCGTCACACCACGTTATAAGCATGGTGACATGGTGTGACGGACTCAGTGAATAACTTCTCAAACAAGTGAACAACAGCCCATTGAAACAGAACAGCAGCCGCCCCCTTAAAACGAAACAGCCCCATTTTACCACCTCTCACTATGAGAAATTGACAATACAAACAAACAGAAAAAGGGCACCCAAGGCCTCAGGGTAATCACCCCCAAAACAAAACCCAGCAATCGAATAACACAACAAAGAAATCAAGATTTAACACACCAATTAAATACCATTTAAACTGCCAACCGAGCCCAAAAATGCTAAGAACCAGCCCCTTCAACACTTCGACCAGTTGTATCTCCAGCCAAAAACTGCTGAACACTAACCAACCAGAGTTGTAACTGGACAGCGTGGCATCCACATGCTAATGAAATCCATAATCTTAAGCAACGACAAGAAAAATTTCAGCAAGAAATGAAAACTTTGACCACTAAGATCACTGTATATATCGAATTAATAAAAAGAAAGCAAAACTGATTTCTAACACATTGTAAAACAGAATAAACAACTCTAACAAAGTACTTCTGGAACACGTGGAGAAATGATAGAAGCTTCTGATACAATGCCATGTTTGGCAATCAAGAAGATAGAGTTAACACGGACCAAAGAGCTCTAAATCTGTGTTAATTTTAGAACAGCCCTAATAAGGACATGCAGCTAGGTTGAAAATCAAACATGAAACCACATTTTCGTTTTAACATAAAGCTAGCTAAATTTGTTTTGTAACATCAGAAAATGCTACTTTCTAATATGCTTTTGCGCCAATTTGTGGAATTTGAACATTACACCCCCTCAAGCTTTAATGCCAATTTTTGTGCTACACATTATTGATTAGAAGTTTGGATATCTATTTTCCAAATCTGTCTCATGTGAACAATTTTGTGTGTCCTAAGTTCCTAACTAGTATTACCAACTCCATATATGCATGCATCCCAAAAATTGGAAAAGCGAAAAAGGAAGGATAATTTGTTCCATTTCAAGTTATAACTCATCTAATTTTTATTCCATCACACAGTTATTACAAAGCGTATTCCACAAGGTTTAAACTTAATTACAACCATAATCATAATTCATGCCAAGTACCATTGTCCAAATTGAACTATTATTTCATCAAACAGTACTTTTCTTGGTAACCCTTACCTTTAAACCATGTTTCATGGACAGAATGACGGAATCGCTTGGGGAGATAGTATGATCATCCACCACTTGTATGCGATAATTATATATAATGGCGGCTACAACTATCTTCATTTGAACAAAAGACATCTCCTTACCCAAACAACTCCTCGGTCCTGCATTGAAAGCCGGGAACTTGTATGAAGGCTCATGCTTGATTCCTCCTCGCCCTGATATCCATCTCTCTGGCTTGAATCCCAAACATTCTTTGCCCCATATTGTTTCCATCCTTCCCATTGAGTAGAAAGACAGCACAGTCTTTGTGTTTTTATCAATTTGATGCCCACTTGGAAGTATGTCTGCTTCAATTGGAGCTTTGTGCTCCAAAGGTACTGGTGGGAACAGCCGCAGAGCTTCACACAAAGCTCCGTGTAGATACACTAGTTTACGGGAGTCTAAGTCTTCCACACTGAAAAGCCTCAAATCCTTGTCATGATGTTCTTCTTTCCTTGGCAACTTTGCTTTGAGCTCTTCTTCGATTTTGGTTTCTGCTAAAGGGTTCTTTGAAAGAAGCCAAAAGAACCAAGTGAGAGCCGAACTAGTTGTCCCTCTCCCCGCGAACATCAAACTCAATAAGGTGTCTCTTAAGAACTTTTTAGACTTTCCTTTGAAGGCTTTCAAGTAAGCTGGTAACAGTACTTGATCAGAACCCTCCTCTTGGTCCTCCAACATTTCAGATCTGCTTTTACTTTGTTCCTCACGATTCTGTGAAATGCACTGATATATGAATTGGTCGAAAGCCTCCGATGCCATACTCAACTTCTTCTCTTGGCCAATTTGAAGCCATTTTTGCAGCTTCCAGCAGCTTTCTGGCAATACATGCCTATATAACAATCCCTTTTCGAAATCACTAAATGCCTTTTCGCATGGAATATGTGGAAAGGCAATAGAAAGGCTACTCGGGTCCATACCTAAAAGTAGTATGCAGATACTATCAAAAGTGAATCTCTGAAATAGCTCTTGCAAATCGACTTCTATTGTGAGTGCTGAGGCATGATCAAGAATGGGTATTAGCCCATTTACCACCTTGTTCCAACTAGTTCTTTGCAAGAAATTCAAGAAATTGGGGTGGTTGATGAGTGACATAGTGGTTTTCCTGTGGATTTCCCACAGCTCAGAGTCTGCATTGAAAATCCCATATCCCAAAACATCGAAGATCTTATTGAATTCTTGGCCTTTGGGGTAGTTTGAGAAGTTCTTGCTCAAGATATGGTGAATGTTGGCAGGATCAGAAGTCACAAGCATGTCCATGTTAGCGAACCAAGGGCCTTTAAACTCAAATGTGCCTCCACTTTCTTTCAGAATATCAGTTACGAATTCATGGACACGGTTGGCATTTCTAAGGAGACCTGGTAACATACCGAGAATAGGCCAATTTGTAAGCAAGCTTCTGTGATGGCTAATGCACCAGCTCCAGTAAAAGAGTGCAAGAAAGAAGAGAAGTGCTAAGAGTGTCTCAGGATAACCAATGATAGCCATTGAAGCTGATCAGTTATTTTTGCTAATTAACAAGGTTTCTACAGGTGGGACTTTATATAATTGGCACCACAGACACACACACATATATATATACACATATATATTGTTCTTCTTATTCAGTGACTCAGTGTTAGGTTGATTAATTGACTAGTCCAGTATTTCTAGATTAATATCCTCATGTCATGGTCATGGGTTGGCTGTTTTGGAAGGCTCACAACCCGGCCATTGTGGGATTCTTAGTGATGTTATTGGTAGATGGCCTTTTCTGCGTAGAAGTTTTGTGTCTAATGTATAAATTACTCATAAAAACGGTTTTTTTTTGTCAAACAAAACGTGTGCTGATTTTCATTGAAATCGGGTTGAAATTGAGTGCAGGAATCAAATTGATCCTATTTTTATGCACTTTCAAACAGACCCTTAGTACAGTTAATGGGCAATTATTAGGTGGTTTGATTGATTGATTGATTTGATGAGTAGAAAATGCCAAAACATTAATGACTGTTTGGTGAGTAGAATTAGATGCTAAAACGTTAATGTGATTATGGGTGAATTTTTTATCCGAAGCTTCAAAATGGGAGTTCCCCCATTTTGAAGCTTCGGGTGAAAAATTCGATTATCAACTCATTATTTTGATTGATTTCAAGGTTTGGAAAATTGAGATTGATTGTGATGGTAGTGCACTTGATTGATGCCTTGATGGGTCCTTTGCAAAAACATATGTCATCTTCCTCAGCATATATAGTTATTGGTTCAGTGGCTTCACTCTCTCTATCTTTCTCTCGATCGACTGTATATATATATATATATATATATATATAAATAAATAAAAAAACACTTAAATTGCATTCAGAACGAGAATGACCCCTTTTTTTTCTTGTGTTAAATGTATCATTTCTTTGTTAATGTACTTAAGATATAGTTGGGGTAGATATGGATATGAAAACATGATAGTTTGGGGAAGTATTTCCATAAAAATAAAAATAAAAAAATTTGAGGAGCACGCAAGGGTTGTTTTCATATCAATTTAAAATCTTAAGCAACTAAGACTTATTATTTGACAAATTTTTTTTTTTTTTTTTTTTAAATAAAATTTGAGGAGCACGCAGGGGTTGTTTTCAGCTCAATTTAAAATCATAAGCAACTAAGACTTGTTTTTGACAAATTAAAGGTTGTATCAAAATAAAAACTTAAAACTAAGTTGAAAATGAAAAGAAAATTCTTTTTTTTTTTTTTTTTTTGTATCAAGTGGCAAATGTATTCCAATAGTGTTATTCCAAATGCACCCTTTGAGTCGAAGTTTATTTAAAAAATTTCAGTAATGCTTTGGTTACAATTTTTTTTTTGTTCTTCCAAATTTGGATCTCAACAAACTTAATTGAAGTGAGACACGACATGATCCTTTTATTGGAAGTTCTACTAAATATTTGGGATCCAGTTTGGGATAAGGATTTAAAAACGGTTGGTTGTAAAATCACTGAAGGAAAGAAAGGTTGGTCATGCATTGCATTACTTTTTCTTTTATTTTCTTTTTTTCAATTTTTGAGTTGAAGGAGGTGGATTTTAAGATGCATATGTGAAGGGTTGGCGTTAACCATTAGAGAGCAGAAAAGAAAAAGAAAAATAGTAAAAGCTAAGGGAGATAATTGGATTTAAAAATAATTAATAAAATGAATAGGCTTGAGACCATTTTCAAGTACAGTAATAGTTGGAGTACAAACAAATTTCATAAACACTTATACTTACAGTCTATCTTTTTTCTAGGTGACACTGTAGAGCTCATTGCAAGAATAAGGATTTGTGAGATTTGTTTATGGCCCTAACATTGTTGTTTTCAAATATGGGTGTCTTATTTTTATAATTAATCAGTCATCTTGAGTTTAATATTCGCACCTTATCTTCTTGATGTTGCATGCTTCCAAAAGAAAATCAGGTGCAGCCTCATCTATATATAGAGCAGTCATGTCAGTATGTGATCTGTCCTAATTAATAGCGACACGTCAGGACTCATTAGTTTATGGATATGGACCATTGCAAGCTTTCGATTTTTTTTTTTTTAGCAATATTTGCGACACAAATAAATCTTACAAATAATTATACCTCACAATCTATCTCTCTTCTGAGGAGACATATAGATGCAAGAGAGACAGACTGTAAATGTAAATGTTTGTGAGATTGTTTGTACCCTAACATCTTTTTGTTTTTTTTGATCAGGAATCAATAATCAGTCAGTGATATAACGATGCTACTGTCACTTAAGGCACTGGGCTTTTGGCGCAACGTACACATGCACACAGTACAACCACAGAAAGCACCAAAGACTACTTCGATATTGCAGTGTCTCTTTTTGTCCATTTCCAAATTGTTTCTGTGTCGTCTGGTAGAATACGATTGTGTGCCATAATTTATTTCACTTAAGGGTAATACTTGGGACACAACCTTCATACAACTTTCATACAACCTCCCCAAAAGATGTGTTTATCTCTTTGCTGTGTCACTGTGGGGTCCAGTGACATCACAGGAGAGAGATAGACATATCTTTTTGGGAGGTTGTATGAAAGTTGTATGAAAGTTGTATCCCAAATATTACTCTTTTATTTTTTTTTTCCCCTTTCATGATGGACCAAAAAAAAAAAGTAGTAGTTTGGGATGTATGGTGCGGCTCGTCCAAGGGTTAGGAGAAGAGTGGTGAGGCCCATCCAACGGCTGGGATTAATCTATAAAGATGAATTTGATTGCTGCACAGTTAAGGATAATGACAGCAGGGCACATTAAATGCACAGTTAATGCGCTATTAACTGGTACAACCGGTTATGTTCACCCCTTGTGTTGTAAATGTTGTTCCTATGTAATAACAATTGTTCATGTATTAATAAGATTTGTTTCTATATAAGGAAAACTTGTTCCTGGAGCCAATTTTCGGCCACACTTGTACCTAATGTAACCAATGTGGTACCATACCAATGTTCCTTTGTAGAATTTAAGGTGACAAACTTGTACCTAATGTAACCAATATTGAACCATACCAATGTTCATTTGTAGAATTTAAGATTGTCATTAATTAACAATACACCATCCACACAAATCCTAGGATAACACACCAACTACACTAATCCTAGGATTATTTTGAAAAGCTTCACTTTTCTAAACCAATTCAAGTGTAGCCATTTCTTGGAGAAAAAAGATTTATTTTGGAGCACAAAAGAGAAGACAGTGGTTTGTTGTAAAAAAAAAAAAATAGATGTGAAGGTTTATTTTAGAACACGAGAGAAAACAATCGTTAGTTGTTAAAAAAAAGAGGTAAATGTTTATTTTGAAGCACGAGAGAGAGAGAGAGAGAGAGAGAGAGAGAGAGAGAGAGAGGACAATTGCGCTTAATTGTGAGAGAGAGAGAGATGACCACCAAAATTACCACAATATTCTTAATAAAATTCTGGATTTCTACATGTGTCTATCGGAACTATTGTCCATTTTGCGGCTGGATTTTGCCGTTATGGTCTTTTGGGATGCTCGCTTGGTTTCAAATTTATTAAGACATCTATGATTATATGAGATGATAATTCCTTGGCTCCTAGTACTCGTCATTTCCATGTGGTGGATTTTGGATAGGGGAACATGGTGTAGTGTATGATCTCAGATTTCATTGAATGGATCTAGATTGTTCTATTTTGATCAGTGGTGTTTTTTTGTTGCCAGTAAAACTGTGCTGTCAAAATTCTGCTACTGCAGCGAGAAAATCGGAGAAGTAATTAGGGAATGAGGCTTGGTTGATGTTTTTATCCCTTGGGACTGGTGTTTTGCTCTTCTTTATAATTATCGGATCGTGGGATAAGATGTTGGGAAATTTGTCTTCAATATGTTCAAAATCCACCGACGAACAATGCTACAAAACGTATTCCAATAATATGCTTCAAGGCGTGTACGAGACACTTCCCTAAATACAGTATTTGCCCCCACCATAATTATAATTTGGTGTGCAAACGGGTATTCCGCAAATCTGTATTTAAAGTACAACGAAGCCAAGCCTATCTGCAATATGCACTATTGAAGATAGCCGAAAACATCCACCAAGAAATAAGAGCCAATTCTAGAATTCTATTTCTCCATAAAACAGAATCTAGAAATATGTATTTTATGTAAAAAAAACCAACATAATTTAAACTTCTGATTTTCATAAGGAAGAAGAGAGATATCTATTCAACCTTCAAATGATAATTGATCCATCCTATATATAGAGTGTTTGGTGTCCCTTCATAGATCATGTGTGTCTATTAGCCTCGTGACAATTGGTCCAAGGGACACAACCTATGGATTTGAACTTCATTTTGAATCAATTCTAAATGGTTGCGACCCATCATTTCAGATTCAATCTCAATGGTTACGACCCATTACTCCTAATTCAAATCTCACTCACTCTTAGTTCCCAATTTTGAAAATTTCTCAACAATCCCCCACCATTTTCGAAATAGGTTTTGAAAAACAATGGCCGTAAGATTTATGTATAAGTAATGGTGTCTTGCGACTTGAACCAATTACCCTGTGAGGACTCATCAAAGCTAATCAGGAGAGCTTAGTAGACATTGTCTTTGAACTGGCAATCCATATTGACTAACCGGACTTATCCCCACACATAAACCTTTAATCTTAGTGGATATTCATATAAGACGACACATGAATTAGGCCTTGTGTCTATACCTTGATTTCGTGAGTGCTCTAGATGTCAAGCCCTGAACGCATAGGAAGCGGCACCACTTCCACACTCATATAGGTAGATTTATTAGAAGTGTCCCTGTAACTAAAACACTCCAACACAAATTGTTATAAATCTATTAAGAGTTTAATAGCTCATCCTCCTCCTTTACACATTACAGGTACCAAGCACTTATCATTGGGATGATTTTTATATATATATATATATATATATTATTTAAAGTGCTTACAATCACGACATATGATGTACTTTACTCGTTGAACTTGAGAACTTGAAATATCAAGTGTCAAGTTGAGTTTCCACCAAGAGTGACCATGTTTGTTGGGCTTTAGTTCCATCCCTACCAATGTCATAGACACTAAATTCCTTGCAATTCCAATTGTGAATATGTTCGCCAGATTTTAGCAGAACCTCACATAATCCGCAATTATCATACTATTCGTGAGTAACTGCCTCAAATAAATGTGTCTAAGTCCAATGTTTCTGGACTTACTATTATACACTTTACTATTGATCCTAGAAAGTGTAAACTTACTATCTTAGTAGATAGATATAAGAGGCATAGGTTTATGACAAATTGGAATTTCTAAAACTAATTCCTTAACTATACTACCTCTTTTCTACTTCAGCTAATGCTGCAAATTCAGTTGCCATGGTGGATTCAGCTATACAAATACGTATCTTTTCCATAAGACAACTCCTCCACCAAAAGTGAAAAACCATCACTCCTTGATATGTGATCATTCTTCCCGCTTAGTACCAACGGGCATCTAAATTCTATTAGTGCATGTCAATGCAAATAATTAGAATCACTAGTATCTCTACTAGGTTTACCAACTGCATATTAGGCCTATTACATGTTATAGTGTTATAACATTATATCATATATAAAAGCATATTCCACCAATTAAACAATTTTAATTATGATTAAAAAGTGAATCACATAAGTGCAAACATATTGCTATTGCCACTGTAATCCTTGTTTACTAATTAGCAAAACAAATACTAGCTAGACTTGGATTAACTTGGTTTTATTCCCAAAACCTTAACATCCAATGAACTTACATATAAACTTAATTATTATGCAATTTAAACAAAATAGTCTTAAGAGACCTGTTTAAATAACTATACAATTAGTATAATTCTACTAATAAAATTAGTATACAAAACCACTCACATACACACATACTGTAACCTTGTGAGTACATGTCATTCAGACAAGTTCTAGTACTTCAAAACAGCTGTTAAAATTAAGTGGGTTCGAAATACAATAATAAATAACATAGTAATTCAACTTTTGCATTTAGGTACAGATAGAAGTCCTAACCCAAGTGGTCAGGGGAGTTCATGAGAACCTAAATCTTTACCTCGCATCATGTTGGGGTTGAACCACCTCTAAATTAGTTCCAACCAACCATGCTTTTGGGTTATTCAAGTGCTTCTGAAAAATACATTTACATTTTTTCCTTCTCTTTTATTTATTTTATTGACAAAAGCTCCTAAAGAATTTCAAACAAGCCAATATATGTGTTATGAGTACCTAAAGTGTGTTTGAGCCCAAATTTCCAATTGAGAAATGATTCCAAACATGGCCTAAGTGGTTTAAACCACTAAATTATCTAAAGATATAAGTGCATGTTTATACACAAAGATATACATATATATATATATATGTGTGTGTGTGTGTGTGTGTATCAACATAACCTTTTCAAAAACGTCCAGTGTTGTCCAATAACAATTTGACTAGTGTAGACACCCCAATTTTGACCGACCGTCGAATTTAGGAGAGCGTCACCTCCACGTCCAATGATGATAAGAACCGAAAGATTCGAAGCATTCCAAGCTCTTCAGAAAGTTCTCCAAACGCGATAAAATTTCACAAAAAGAAGAAAATATCAGGTATTTAGGAGAATTCAGGTATAAAACATCATTTTTTGGAAAAGGTCTTCGAAAATAAGTATCTTTAAGAAAAAGGAAGAAAGAAAAGACCTAAAAAGGGAAGTTCAACAAAAAACGGCGCACGGAAGTATTTCGCGGCACTCAGTGAGTGCCGAACGACATTCGGTGAGTACCGAATGACAGTCACTGAATGTCGGCCCCGTATTTACTGAGTGCCGCCGACAATTTCTGACTGCCGTTTGCTTTAACAGTCCGTATTTTGTGGTACAATACGTATGTGTATGCGGATAAAAACAAAAAACTGATAAAGTAAGGCTGACTAAAACGCGACTATTAATAATTTTCCGCAGCTCTCAATAAGTGCCGCGCGACAGTCATGTAATGCCGCCGCGGCATTCAAGGAGTGCCGTTGCGGCATCCACTGACTGCCGCAAGAGATTTTTGAATGCCGCCCTGTGCAGCAGTCTGTCTTTTTTTAGGAAGTACGTATTGTACCACCAAATGAGGCATTTACACTTGTCTTTTACTCCGAATTCACTGAAAATACTTGGTAATTTTGTCTATAAAAGAAGGAGGATCTTCCTTGGGAGGACACAATAACAACATGCAAGAAGAATATACCATTACACTAATATATACTTGAAGAGAGAAAAGAGAGAGTTTTGGGAAAATTAGAGATGAGAGCTTGGAAGATCTTCAAAGGAGAGAGGCTTTGAGGATAGTTTAGAGGTGATCCTCTAACCACAATTTGTTTTTCTTCACTCTTTTTGAACTTTTGGTCTTTTGATTAATCTTTTTTAAAAAAAGTTTTTATTAGGAAACTTGCAAACTTTAGTTGCATTTTTTAGTTCTTTCTTTTCTTTCTTTTGTTTATACTTCTCTCTTGAGATTCTTGGAAGTCTTCCATACTTCACTTGAGTCTCATGAGTTGGATCCTTGGATTCCATGTGAGCTTGTGCTCTCCCATGAGGGTCAAGGTTGATCATCCCTCATATAAGAGTAAGTAAGTGAATCTAAACCTCTACCATGGTTTGGGATTCTCTAACTTAAGGTTTCATGGAATCCCCTTCAATATTCCTTGAAAACCTATGAGTGTTTAGCTATGTTTGCTCAAGGCTCATGAGTATTAGTCATATCTTCATCTCCAATGACCATCAAATGGTAGGAGAAAGTAGTTTTGAGTCTAAGCCCATCTCCATGGTCTAGGTTCATTATCTTGAGATTTCATGAAGTCCATTCATACTTCATTTGAAATCTACAAATATAAAGGTCTTTAACCTCCAACGACCATCAAATGGTAGGAGAAAATGGTTTAGTTTAAGTCCAACTTCATGGTTCAATAGTTGGGGTTAACAAATAAAAGTGGAACTTGACAATGAAACAGTGGGTTCATAAACCGGTTTTGATCAAAGATTTTTGGTTCGAAATCTAACCGTTGGAATCAAGTGAAACCAACGGGAAAATGTCAATAACACAATGTTTTACCACTGAAATTTTTTTTTAAGGAGATTTCATGTTTAAAGTGGTTTGGTCATGAGTTTTGTAAAGTCACTACAATCTGTCCAGAGTTTCAGAACAGTAACACTCTTTTGAAATGAGTAAATCAGAACCTTAATAAAGTATTTGTGACCCAAACTAATTTTTTCTAAGTAGATTAATGTGTTAGGAAGTCACCCTAAAAAGATCTAAGTGTTTCTCATTTTTTTACTATTTTTAGAAAATCGTACAAGATCTCTGGACAGAGAGTTGCAGATTCCTGAGTGATGTCTAGTGTTTTCCATATTCTCAGAGATCTAACCGTTCAAACCTTGATTTTCTTTTTGGGTTATAAACTAGACTCAGAGAGGCATATCATATCCAAAATTCATTAAGATCCAACCGTTGGAAGTATGGTTTTTCTACTTTTTAAAATCTGGTCTGCTCTCTGTAATTCATAAAAAAACTACTACTGTTTTTGTCTAATCTTATTTATTTCAACTCAAATGGTCTCCTAATGTCTTGGGACCTAAATCATATTTTGAATAATGATAATTTAGCTTAAATCCAGAGGCTAAGTGATCCAAATTAGTGAATAAATCCATGTTTCATTCTTGTTCACATTCATTCATTCATGTACATTAATGCTTATGATCAGAACTAGCTATTGGATAAAATTGGATTTCATGCTTGTTAGATCTAAGCTAGAGGATTATGATTGATTGTTTGATATCATATTATTATATGAAGTATGTGGACTAATTTTTGGTTTGCAGCGCATTTGAGGTACAATTTCTCATCTCTTCTCTAGTTTATTCCATTTGTTGATTTTATTGATTTTCGACTCCATGCGCGACACCTTAGACTAGGTCTTGCCTTATGTGTTTATATGCGTTAGAGACCTTTTCTTAGGTTTATTTTATATGTATGGATTGCATGTTTAAATTCGCAGCTGGATCCCGGGTAAGTTTCCTAGTTCCCTATGTTGCACATCATCATGCTTGCTATTTGAACTATGTGACTTATGAATGATATTTTGTCAATTAGTAATCTTACACCCTTTTCAACATGCTTGTGTAATGTGTTATTTATATGTATTAGTTGAGGGCACATTTAGATTATTAATTCGATTAAAGGATGATGAGTAGAGGCCTATCACTAGATAGGATAAAAGGGGGTGTTTTAGTCCGTCGGGCTCCTTCCCCTTTCATTCCATAATCCCCGGACCCAGATTATCTTTGGTTTCGCAAAAGATCAGTTTACTATCAAAATGGTTTCTTAATTTTCCTAAAAATTAAGTGGCGACTCTTTGATTTTGAATTTGGAATTTGAAAAACATTTTAAAAGTGGACCCAAATGCCGGCATCCACAATCTGGCGACTCTGCTGGGGATCGAACCCAGAATCTCTGGTTTCGCAGACCAGAATTCTGATTTTGGGTTCACTTGAGGATTAGACTTGAAAAATATCCTTTTAATCGAATTAACTAATCTTTGTGTGCCTGTTGCATTTCACTTGCGTGTCCAGTCAGTCGATTGCACGGAACTATGACCTTGGAGGCTCGGGGCAACCCGGTCGGTTAAGTCATCATGGGACTGTGTGATCACCCTTGATCTCGTACCATGATTTGGTATATTAAGCATCCTATCGGATGTGTGTCAAGGGTCCCTTATTTGACCAAAACCCAACTTTTGCACAATAGTTTCTATAGAACCTTTCAATCTTAGGAAATCTACTCTTGATTAGGATTATATGCTAGGAAGTTTTGTACGCCCGGAAGGGATTACTTGAGATGATGACGATACTTGCTTGATGAAAGATGTATAATCTTTTAATCACCTTTTAGCAATTTCTCCTCATGTTACATGACAATTGGAGAACATGCTGAACCTTGATTATAAGATTATACTTCTTATATCATGTTTAGCTAAGCATCATTGACCTTGTATGTATCCAAATTCATGAAAAGTACGGTGATAATCCGGTCATGTGGTCCCCCTACCCAAAGAATTTATTTTTCAAAGGTTTTCATTCACCCTTTCAAAAAAAAAAAAAAAAAAAAAAAAAAAAAAATCTTTTTCTCCTTTCAATTAAAATTCCCAAACTAACCTTTGTTAAGGCATATTTTCACTTGACCACTTTCACAAGAAATAAATTCAAAAACCCTTGAAATTATTATGGAAAGAATGATTTTCGAAATAAAAAAACCCAATCATTTTTATAAAAGAATGTTTAACACCCTCAAAAGCATTCTCAAGCATTGTTTTCAAAAACCTTTTTTACCATCCAAAAAAATGCTTTTCAAATAAATTTTGAAAAAGTTTTGAATGTCCAACCTTTGAGAGGGTAGTAAGGATCACAATGAGAGGAGAAATCAGCGCACTTGACATGGGTGAGGATTTTATGTGCTTATGTGTTAGGATTATGATTTTCTCTTTTTGGCATATAGAGTAGGCACACACGCACACATACATTGCATCCGCGTGACATATAAAAGGAAAGTTTTTTTTTAAAAGTGTCTTTGTGTGATAAAAGAAAGATAAAAAGATTTTAAAAGGAAAAATTTCAAAATTTGTAGGAGGAGCGAAAATAGCATCAACGTCAAATCAAGCGTGGTTTAGGGATCCCACGGCAAGGCTGGTAAGAAGAGAATGCGCTGACATGGCCGAAGAAAGAAACAACGAAGAAATGGCCGGGTTAAGAATACTGGTAGAACAACAAGCAGAGCAAATGAGGCGACAGACCGAAAATATGAACCGCATGATGGGGATGATAGAGGAGCTGAATCGCCGACCACCACATGTAGTTCCGCCTGTTATGGATCCACCTTTGGGAGGAGGGGAAGGAGGTTGGTTCGATGATCAGGAAGCATAATGGACTGATGCACTACGGGCCAACAGGGATAGAGAGAAAGCTGAAAAGGAGAAGTTACTGACTGAGAAAATAGAGAAGTTGGAAAGGGTAATGCGCGAGGCTCAGGGAGTTGATACCTATCTGATGGAACTGGAAGGGTTGTATGACGGAGTACGTGAGACACTGCCTGTTGGGTTTAAGATGCCGATTTTTGACAAATTTGATGGGACCGGCAATCCTCACAGCTATATAAGAATGTGTATTGGGGCTTTCCAACCAAGCGGCTTAAGCACAACCATGATGACGGTCCTATTCTAACAAACTTTGACTGGAGCTGCTCTATCCTGGTATCTTACTCTCGAACCAAACAAAACCAGGGTGTGGGAGGAAGTGATCAAAGCGTTTGTGGCACAGTACGAGTACAATCAAGATTTAGATGTCACTGTCCGAGATTTGGAGACCACTAGGCAAGGGAGCAAAGAATCATTCGCCGAATACCTGAGTAGATGGAGGGAAAAGGCAGCTAAAATGGTGCAAAGGCCATCTGAGAAGGACCAGATCCGAATGCTGATGAAGAATCTACAGCCAGTGTACCAAGAAAAGATGAGATTCCAGTCGATCAACACCTTTGCTGAGGTTTTCGATGTCGGGACAAGGATAGAGGATGCAATCCAAGAAGGGGTAATCAAGAAAGAGGAGCAACCAAACCGGTACAGGAGGCCAAACTATGGATCCAACGGAGGACAAGCGGGAGGTCACTCTGGCCCCACCGATGTCAATGCACTAAATGGACCAGAAAGGAAATTCGACATAGCACCGAGGAGAGGAGGGGATAAAGAACCAAGGAAGTTCTCAGATTTGGGAGGATCACTGTCAACCGCCCTCGATAGGCTGTTAGCCAAGGGGCATCTCCGTCAGTTGGAACCCCGACCTCTACCAAGTCTGCTTCTGCCAAATTTTCAAGGGGACCTCTTTTGTAAATTTCATCAGCAGAAGGGTCACTCAACGGATAGGTGTATGAGATTAAGGCACGAGATTCAGGACCTCATTGATAACAAGGTAATTTCGGAACCCCCCACCAAAGCTCCGAATGTTACTAGAAATCCGCTTCCGAATCATCGAGCCGTGCCACCACCGCAGGGCCTTTATCTCTTGGGGATAGAAGAAGCAACCTTCAATCCGTCTAGGCTAATCACTAAGGCCGGGACACCAAGAAAGCCATACCAGCTACCTGAGGATTTGACAATCTGTGCTTTGGAGGATCAGCCGAAGGAGAATGAAATGGGACAATCAGACTAGTGGATTCAATGGAGTGACAGTCAAGACGAGAACCAGGTAGAAGATGATCTTTGGTACGAAAGCGACAAAGAAACAGAGGTGGTGGAGGGTACTTTGAAAGTTGATTCAAAAGTAGACAATCTGTGGGTAAGGGAAGAAGTCAGTCATTTAACTCGGTCTGGCAGACACTTTAAACCACATGAGCTAGAGGAGGATCATCCGGGGAGAGATCTAGACAAAGGAAAAGGGAAGATGAATGAAGAAGAGGAAGAAGACAGGTTTCTAAGGCAGATGAAGAAGACTCAGGCCAATATCACCATTTGGGAGTTACTGATTGCCTCCAAACGCCATAGGCAGGCAGTCCTAGACGCTCTGAACCAATCTGACGTGTCTATCGACACCACCCCGGAGGACCTCATAGGGCTGATCGGCAAAATCCCAACTTTGGCTATTACCTTCTCATCAAATGACTTGCCTCCGGGAGGGCCCGTTCGTAACAAACCATTATATGTCACTGTCGAATGCTTGGGAAACGTCGTGCCTGCTTGGCTGGTTGACAATGGGTCGGCCCTCAACGTGTGTCCTTTCTAAATGGCTAAGCGAATGGGCCTGGATGAGTCAACATTTACACCATCTGAGCAAAGGGTAAGAGCCTACGACAACACCCAGAGAACTGTCATGGAAATAGTCCTCCTTTGTCTCGTTATCGGCCCTTTCGGAAAAAAAGCTGAATTCTAAGTCATCGATATCCTTGCTTCCTTCAACCTGTTGCTAGGCAGGCCTTGGTTGGACAGTTTGGGTGATATACCGTCAACGATCCATCAAAAGGTTAAGTATGTCTGGGAGAATAAAGTCTGTGATATCCTCGGGGACAGCTGGGTTCGTTCATCCGAAGCATCATCAAGCACGCCGATCTTAGAACTTCAATTGCAAGAAGAAGAAGCAAAAATAGGAGGGTTCAAGTTCATCAGCATGTTGGAAGAGCGAAAGCCGAGAGAGTTCCTACCGCTCCATTTTGATCAGTATGCCAGTCCAGTGGTCGCAGGGATAATGAAAAAGATGGGTTTCTTCCAAGGCATGGGATTAAGAAAGAATCATCAAGGCATGCCCGAATTCCCGCTAATTCTGACTCAGACTTGCACTCACGGCCTGGGGTACCAGCCGACAAAGAAGGAATTGAGGGCAAAGAAGAAGACAGCGGATGCACCAATGGACCCTTATCAAAAAACACTCAACGGCTACTTTGTAAAGGAAGGAGAAGATTTCCCCTTCTGCGGCTTCCCAGAACCATGGATGGACCAGAAAGACAATTGTCTAAAGCCGGGGTTCGAGATATTTTTCTCCCATGAATTCTCCAAGTACAAAGACCCGTTTCTGCAAATGCCTGAAAAGTCTGTTACCGTCAACGATTAGATTGGTGTGCTGGACGGACCGGTCATGCAGAACCTGTTGAGCGAAGGAGGGGTAAAAGACGATGAAAAAGGGAAAAAAGACAAGGGTCTGGAAGTTGAGGTTGAGGAGGAGAATGATGAGGATGCACTGGAAGAAGAGCCGAAGCCAGAAAAGGAAGAGAAGACGGAAATCGGGGGACTGCCAGGTTGTAACACTACGGAGCTCAAGCAGGGAGTCAACAAGGAGTGGGTCTTTGAGTCTAGTGATAAGTATCCCCCTCACCTAGAGTCTGTAATGGCCCAAATGAGGCGTCTCACTATTGCTATGTCTGTTGTAATCACTCCTAACAAAATCAATGAAAGTATGACTGATTCCGCCTACTCGAATGCGCTTAATGAATGTGATGAATGCGAAATACCTAATGAATTGCAGAAATTAGTTGAAAAAGAAAATGAATCTGCATGCAAAATCATAGAGAACACCCTAACAATTAATCTGGGAAATGAAGACAACCCTCAAAATGTTTTTATTGGCTCAACGCTTAGCAATGAAGAAAGCAAAGAACTAATCAATCTATTAAATGAATTCAAAGATGTCTTTGCATGGTTTTATAATGATATGCCAGGTATTGATCCAAAAATAGTCTAGTACCACATTCCTCTCTTTCCCAATTCAAAACCCATAAAACAAAAATTGAGGCGAATGAGGCCAGAATGGGCACTTAAAGTAAAAGAGGAGGTTGAAAAGCAATTAAAGGCTAGATTCTTGATGGTCACCGAGTATCCTGAGTGGATCGCCAACATTGTGCATGTCCCAAAGAAGGATGGTCATGTTAGGGTTTGTGTTGATTTTAGAGATTTAAACAGAGCAAGCCCTAAAGACGATTTCCCATTACCCAACATCGACGTATTGGTTGATAGCACTGCGGGGCACGAGCTTCTATCTTTCATGGATGGATTCTCTGGGTATAATCAAATCCTCATGGCACCCGAGGATAGGGAGAAAACCACGTTCATCACTTCGTGGGGGACATATTGCTATAGGGTCATGCCATTTGGACTCAAGAATGCAGGTGCGACCTATCAGAGGACTGCCACCACTTTACTACACGACATGATCCACAAAGAGGTGGAGGTATATGTGGATGATATGATTGTGAAATCCAAAGAGAGGGGAGGGCACCTAGAGGCGTTGAGAAAGTTCTTTGAGAGATTGAGGGAGTTCAAAATGAGGCTAAACCCGCAAAAATGCACATTCGGAGTCACTACTGGAAAATTATTGGGATTTCTCACTACTCAGAGGGGAATAGAGGTGGACCCCACCAAGATAAAAGCCATAACCGAAATGAGCCCACCAAAAAGTGAGAAAGAACTGAGAGGATTCTTGGGGAGAATACAGTTCATTAGCCGTTTCATTTCCAAACTCACCTTAACCTGCGACCCACTTTTCAAACTACTCAGAAAGGGAGAGAAATTTGAATGGGATGCCCCTTGCCAACAAGCCTTCGACAAAATCAAAACCTACCTCCAAAACCCACCTGTCCTGTCACCACCTTCGCCTGGGAGACCCCCCTGCTACTTTATCTCTCCGTATCCAAAGATTCGATAGGGTGTATGTTGGCCCAGGAAGGAGAAGAGGGGCACGCGGAGAGGGCCATTTACTACTTGAGCAAAAGAATGGTCGGATATGAGTTAAAGTATTCGCCCTTGGAAAAGGCCTGTTGGGCCTTGGTTTGGTGCACCCGTCGCCTTCGCCACTACATGCTAGCCTTCCCTGTAATCCTGATATCCCGAATGGACCCATTAAAATACCTATTCGAAAAGCCCGTCTTGACCAATAGGATTTTTCGCTGAACCATGATGCTAGCTGAGTTCGACATCAAGTATGTCACTGCTAAGTCTGTGAAAGGAAGGGCTGTCGCTGAGTTTTTAGCTGACCTCGCTATAGAATCCGAGGACGAGGGAGAATTCAAGGTCCCGGATGAAAGAATAATGGAGGTAAAGGATGACTTGTGGAAAATGTACTTCGACGGAGCAACCAACCAACTAGGTTACGGAGTTGGAATCATTCTCATAGCACCCGATGGGGCCCCTATCCCGTTAGCCGTCAAATTCAAGTATAATTCAACCAACAACACTGCGGAGTACGAAGCGTGCTTAATTGGGATGGAAGCAGCCTTGGCTTTGAAAGTCGAACAGATTGATGTCTTCCGAGATTCCAATTTGATCATATCCCAAGTCCGAGGGGATTGGAGAGTAAAGCATGAGAAATTGAGACCTTACCACGATTACCTGGAAAGTCTGAAAGCGCGATTCAAGAAGATTTCTTTTTACCACCTTCCTCGTGAAGAAAACCAACTAGCCGACTCCTTGGCCACTTTAGCATCGATGATCCAAATCCCCTCCAAAACTGCCATGATCCCGGTGTCCATAGAAGTGAGGAATCAACCATCATTTAAAATGATTGCGGCCATAGAAAGAGAAGATGAAATGCCTTGGTATGAAGATGTGTGGAAGTTCATCAAAGAAGGAGAATACCCCGAAGGAGCCTCAAAGAAGGACAGAAAGGCGATTCGACGATTTGCCGCTCAATTTGTGATTTATGCAGATAAGCTATGGAAGAAATCCTACACCGGGTACAATCTGGAGTGCCTATATGGGAAGGAAGCTAAAAGAATGATGGAGGAAATACATGAGGGAGTGTGTGGGCCCCACATGAACGGGCATATGCTGGCAAAGAAGATCACCCGACAGGGTACTATTGGACGACCTTGGACAAAGACTGTTGCGAATATGTTAGAAGGTGTCACAAGTGTCAGATTCATGCAAATCTGATGCATACCCCGCCGTCACAGGTCTATAGCATGACCACCCCTTGGCCATTTTCCGTATGGGGGATTGATATCATTGGTGAGATAGTCCTGAAGGCTTCCAATGGGCACCGATACATAATCGTGGCAATCGATTATTTACAAAGTGGGTAGAAGCGGCCTCATATGCAACTTTGAAAGCCAAAGACGTGGTGAGTTTCATCGAGAAAAACATAATTTGCAGGTATGGGGTCCCGAATGAGTTTATCTCCGATCATGGCAGTCATTTCCAGGGAGAAGTTATCCCACTCTTGGAAAAATATAAGATCACTTGCCATCAATCATCCCCGTATAGGCCCCAAACGAACGGGGCAGTAGAGGCAGCGAATAAGAATGTTAAAGCAATCTTGGGGAAGACGACGGATACATATAAGGATTGGCATGAGAAGCTGCCGTTTGCTTTGTGGGGATACCGAACCTCTGTAAGGACTTCTACAGGAGCTACACCTTATTCACTGGTTTACGGTATGGAGGTCGTTCTCCCAGTAGAGATAGAAATACCCTCTCTTAGGGTTTTGGCAGAGTGTGAGATCCCCAAATCAGAATGGGTACGAGGAAGGTATGAGGAGTTGATGTTACTCGATGAGAGGAGGCTGGCCGCAATAAACCATACTCGGGGGTACCAGAAGAGGATAGCTCGTGCTTTCAACAAAAAGGTCCGCCCAAGGAAGCTTGTTGAGGGTGACCTAGTCCTCAAAGAACTGAAAGTGCCTGTTTATGACCCCAAAGGAAAATTCAAACCCAACTGGGTCGGGCCGTACATCATTAAGACTCTCATTTCCGGAGGGGCGGTCTATCTCATGGACCTATATGGAGTTGAATTTAAACAGCCAATCAACCTTGATCGCCTCAAGAAATATTTTGCTTGAAACCATTTTTTTCAAAACCTCCTACCTCGATGAACTACGCTTGACCTGATTCTCGTTAGAGGATACGTAGGCAACCTACTCGGTTCGGTCAATAAATAATTGCCTGATTGGTGCTTTTCTTTGCAGCCTTAAGCCGAACTACTGCAGGCCTGATACCCATTCCGGGATAAGTAGACGGGCTCTCAAAAGCCTTCGGCCCATGAAAACCTAAAAAAAAAAGCCCTATGCTAATCTAGGGGAAAACTGGCGTTTGCCCAGAACCACTTCGAAACCCCAAAACTAGGGGCAAACTTCGTTTGCTAGCCGAAGAACCTAGATACAAGACCCTCCTTTGGATCACCTGGCTATCAAAATAAGTACCATAAAGAAACAAATAAGAATTCATGGTACAGAAGAAGTAAAGCTTTAAAGCAAAGTAAAGAGTCGAGTAAAAACATTGAAAGGAGAATTCTTCATAAAAGATTAATCGAGGGAGTGAACACTTTGATTAAGCATGTTAGAACTTTCTTAAAGATGAAACACTTCTTGAAAAAAAAAACATTCGAAAGCGTAAAAAGAGTAGGCAGGGTCTGTCAGAAAATTTTGTAAAATGGCAAGCTTTTCCCTATTTTTCGTCTACTTTATTATGCGTGTGTCTGTCAAGCTCGTCTCGCAACCAAAGCCTGAATCTCTAGAAGATACTTGGCAGTAGGCACAGTCGGAGCAGGAATCCTCAGGAACGGAGTAGCCATTCTGCTGTGCCAAGCCTCGATGAAAACCTTCACAATAGAAGGGCGCAAGGTGGACCCCCTGGTGAAATCAGCAGTCACAGATTCAGTAGTATCCTGCAAAAGTCCAAACTGACGAACAACCCGATCGGGAATGTAGAAAGTAGTAGCACGCAAGCCCGGCAGCCAGATGCCAGGTCGCCTAGGAAGACGCACAGCAATAGAGCGATGAATCCACTGCGGACAAACCCAGCAGATATCATAGAAAAGAGGCCCTGGAGCCAACCAAGCCATGCATCGGCAGATTGAAATAAGCTGTGAATCTCCATACGATCGTAAGGAAGTGACCCGCGAAGATGGGAAGGGTGTATAAAGAGGTCCAAACGCTCCATGAGCCAAATCTGCAAAACAAAAGGTGCCCCGGCAGATAACATGGCCCCGGTAGCATGGGTATGATCTAGACCTATCAGAGTCTCGCCAAGAACCAGCATGACTGCACTCTTCATCTCTCTCAAACCACAGGCAATAGGTATAAGAATGTCGGAGGACGACTGAAAGAGGAAGTAAGAAAGCATGGCAATCGATAGAGCGCTACGCCGTATAACTTGATGCCAGATGTCTTAAGGATCCCCAATGAGAGCATAAACCGAGGAGAGACGCTCAAAGTTGACCTGTCTGTCATGAATAAAAGAGCCCGCAGCACCACGGGATATATGGAGAAGAGCCGCCAAGTCCTGAACATACCCGGCTTGCACCGGAGGAACAGTCAGATCCGCGGAATGAAGGATAGCACTGAACTCTTCAAACAGAGGACAAATCTCTTGATGACCGAAACGGAAGACGTGGAGCAAAGGATCCCAACATCGGGCAGCGGCTTGAAGCAAACTTTCGTTTAGAATCATTCGCCGGAAGGAGAAAAGGTCGTTTAGCCTGAAACACTCGAAGTTGAGCCTATCGATACCAGAGAGGGTATCCATCCACGGGGAAAGGATTTGAGAGCTAATGGGGCCATTTGAGATAGGGGAGAATGAAAGAAGGTAGTGTTTTGCGGAGTTTTGAAGAAAAGAGGGTATAAATAGAGGTAGATCTGCCTGGAATCAGGGCGGCATTCGGTAAAGTAGAACGGCACTCGACGAAGTGCGGCGCGGCAGTCCGAGAGTGCCATCGCCGCATTCGCTGACTGCCGCTGCAGCACTCACTGAGTGCCGGCGAGACCTAACTGAGTGTCGTTCTGGGTTTTTCATTGGCCAGGGTTTGTTTATAATACTCTTAGCCCACCTACAAACAAAAAACTAGATGAAAAATAATAAAACGTGCGCATCATGCAGCACGTGCAACAAAGACCAATACATTCATTCATTCATTTCATTTACTTTCATTATGCAATAAGGAAAAGAGATCAACGCATTCAAAATTAAAATAAAGACGGGACCAAGCCATGGTCCCATATACGGCAAGAAAGAAAAAGAGTTCTCAGCATGATAAAAGGACCAAGCTATGGTCACGCATACGGTGAATGAGCATAATGAAAAGCAGAAAATATAAAAAAGACATCCTAGGGCCTATCCTACTAGGTATCCTAAAGCCGCCATCAAAATAAAGTGTATGTATGTATACAATCATATAAATAAAGTATACATCCTCCCAAAACACTCAAAAAATAAAAAATAAAAAACGAGGTCAGCCTCGACCCTGGCGGGTCACACGCCTGAGGGGCTCCTCCTCTGACTCTGTCCCGCTGCCTCCGCCGACGCCTCCGCCGCTGCCGCCACCCCTGCCTCCACCGCTACCGCCGCCTCGCCCCACGCCTCGTCCAGCGCCGCCATCTCCAGGAGTGTCGCTGAGGGGAATGCCAAACTGCTGGAGCCGCTGCTGAAGCTGCCCCACCTGCTGGGACAGGACTCTGATCTCCTCCGCTTGAAATGAGAGAGGATGAATCTAGAAAGTGTTGAAAGGACAAATAAAATACTGAGAATAAAAGGATAAAGATCGTACCTAAACCCTCAACTGAGCCACGGCAGTCGCCCGAGCTCCCTCAGCCTAAAAACAAGAATCAAGAATAAAGATTAGTAAAAGGAGAGGCAATCAAAGTCAAAGTCAAAGTGAAAGGCGGGGATAAGTTTCTTACCATCCACTCTCGCCCGAGAACCCGCTGTCGTACGTTGTGGGCATACGTCAAGCCCTCCTCCGCGTAAGCACGCGGGACGACGTCGTAATGGAAAGGAATAGTAGGAGCACCCTGTGAGAGCCGGGGGATCGTCGTCAAGCAGGGATCGCCAAACGAGACAGTCGATATGGTCCAATCCCACTCAGGTAAGGCAGGAGGACGAGCCGTAGCAGGAACAGGCTGTAAAAAAAAATAAAATGTAAATAAAGGACGAAAGAAAACTCATAAAAGAATGGAGGAATCATTTACTCACCCGAGTCACTTCCATCATAGGGAAGTTCGGCATCAGCTTAGCAGTGCGGAACGCTGGGTATCCGGTGGGGGGGTCCACAAAGTCATGAATACCCAAGCCCATCAGAGCAGCCGTGAGCTCGCTACCCTGGAGTGTGTCTGTGGCTCTCATCGAGTCAGGAGGAGGGAATGGCACGAAGAATCCGGGGGCTGCCAGTGACTGCCTAGTCACCCTTTCTCCCAAGTACCACGCCTGGCCCTCTGGGCCATCAAGAAGTCGCCTCGTCGGGTCATATCCAGCCGACTCTCGGATCTCCGCACGAGCATCAGGAAGCACCCTAAGCCATGGCTGCCAATGAACGTGCTGCTCCTTCAGGTTTGTCAGGAAGTTCCTGAACGAAACAAAATCGTGGGCCCCAGTCTTCCGCCCGACTCTATCCTTCACCCATTTCAGCCCCTGGGGCATAATGAGGGCGTCAACATCACGTGTCTCAGGGGACATCATGCGGAGATACTCATGGGACCAAATCTGTAATAAAAAAAGGGGATTAGTCTAGTAATTTAAATAAATTTCTGAAAATGTAATAAGCAGTGAATATAGAAAAGGGTATACCTCCTACGCTCTCCAATAGCCACTAGTGGAAGCCGGCCTATCCCGGGAAATGTTGCCCATATGCCGGTACAAGATGGCTAACCCTGCACCAGCCCAGTCATACTCGTCAACCCGGTCCAGGTACTCTAGCAGATGTTCACAAGATAATAAGAGGAAATAGGAGAAAGCACTCGATGTCCTAGAGGGATTTCAAGAAAAAGAAAAAGAGAGAAAATAGTTTGTTCACATTTTTTAAATATATATATATATATATATATAAACTTGTGAAGGTTCAAAACAAATTCAGGTTCAAAGGAAGCATAGTTTCAAAAGAAGTACAGGTTCACAAGTATTCAGAATCAAGCTAGAATAATAACAGGGCGTTTGGAACGCTCAAGGAAATTCATAAGTATAATAGTCATGGGGAATGTTTTGGAATTTCAATTAAAACGCGTCGCGTTCGTAAATCGTAAGAAAATGGAAAGGAAAAATTCACAAGCATAAGGCTCTTCATTCACAAGAAGTGTTTGAAATTTTGATTAACACAAATGGCTTTCAAAAATCCTTGAGAAAAGTCGAAAGAAAAATAAGAGAATTGATACAGGTAGAACGCCCGAAAATTCAACAAACATGGGAAAAATAATAAATTATGATTCGCCAGGCATAATATTCATGGGAAGTAAGATAGAAATACAAAATCTTGAATAAATGAAAACGCTACAAGCATGGCATTTGAAATGAGACATTCAACGTTATACATTTCATTCATAAAGTTCTAAAAGAAGAAAATTGAAAAGGGGAGCGTTTACCTCGCTCTTGAACGCGCGGCCGGATAAGTGCTCGTCCGGGTCCCGGAGCAAAAGTGTGGCGTCGGGATGATAAGTGGCCGTATACTTGGCCTTCTTCTTGCGCCCTGAACCGCTCGCCATGATCTGTCAAAGAAAACAGAGAATTCACACGTTAGATTCGTGAAAATTTCATAAAAACTAGGAAATAATGAGAATAATTCGAATTTTGATCAAGTAAAACTAACCTGTGAGTACCATAGATCAATACAGAAGAAAAGAGAGGATGGGAGAAAAATTTCTCCAGAGATATTTCGAGTTGGAGAGAGTTGAGAGAATGAAATGAAATGAATTGAACCCGGCGGTTTAAGCCACTGCCGCTCAGACGCGACACTCAATTTTCCGTGCATGGCAGTCGATGAACTGCGGTGCGGCATTCACCGAGTGCCGCAACGGCACTCAGTGAGTGTCGCATGGCAGTCATGGACTGCCGCGAAAAGGCGCGTGTGCTGCGGTTATGTCGGTTCAAGGGATCTTCATTTTTCCCCCAAAAATTCAAATCAAGTCCCAAAAATTGAACTTGAGCCCCCAAAATTTGCCCTCCTTGCACTTATGGCCCCCGGGTTTGTTCTTAGGTTCAAATTGACTACAAATTTCAAAAAGTTGAAACAAAATTTTGGCCCGTGGGCTCCCAATTTTGAAATTTTGAAATGAATTTAGGCCCGTGGGCTCCCAATTTAGAAAATTTGAAATGAATTTGGGCCCGTGGGCTCCAGATTTCAAAAAGTTGAAATAAATTCGAGCCTGTGGGCTCCAAATTTTGAAATGATTTAAACTTGAGTATGTGGACTCCAAATTTTGAAAATTTGAAATGAATTTGGGCCCGTGGGCTTCAAATTTTGAAAATTAACATAAATTCGAACCCGTGGGCTCCGAAGTTTTGAATTGATTTGAACTTGAGTCTGTGGACTCCAAATTCACCTAAAAATGATTCTCCTCTTTCTGAGAATATAACAGATTTATGTTCTTGATCCGCGTAACAGATTTACATTGATTCTTTGTTGTGAGAGTGTAACGGATTTACATTCTCGGTTCTCGCAACAAATTTGCGTTAATCCTCTCTTTGAGAATATAACATATTTATATTCTCGATCCGCGTAACAGATTTACATTGATCCTTGTTATGAGAATGTAACGGATTTACATTCTCGGTTCTCGCAACAGATTTGCGTTAACCCTCTCTTTGAGAATATAACAGATTTATATTCTCGATCCGCGTAACAGATTTACGTCGATTCTTTGCTGTGAGAGTGTAACGGATTTACATTCTCGGTTCTCGTAACAGATTTGCGTTAACCCTCTCTTTGAGAATATAATAGATTTATATTCTCGATCCGCGTAACAGATTTACGTCGATTCTTTGTTGTGAGAGTGTAATAGATTTACACTCTCGATTCTCGTAACAGATTTGCGTTAACCCTCTCTTTGAGAATATAACAGATTTATATTCTCGATCCGCGTAACAGATTTACGTCGATTCTTTGTTATGAGAGTGTAACGGATTTACATTCTCGGTTCTCGCAACAGATTTGCGTTAACCCTCTCTTTGAGAATATAACAGATTTATATTCTCGATCCGCGTAACAAATTTACGTTGATCCTTATTTTAGGGAGTGTAATGGATTTACATTCTCGATCCACGTAACAGATTTGCGTTGATCCTTGTTTTGGGGAGTGTAACGGATTTACATTCTCGGTTCTCGCAACGAATTTGCGTTAACCCCCATAATCAAATCAAAGACGTCTTCTTAATCCCTGCGGCAGATTTTTTCCGCATCAGTCCAAGAATACGGCGAGCTTCCTTGACCGACGCAACATGTAACGTGCGTCATACGTAGGGAAGACATGATAAGCATGACGCTTACATAACCAGGTCTATTCATGGATACCATTACATAGCATGCGCATCACGATAGGATAGGTGCATCCATCCGTGTGACTACTTACGTTTGCGTATGTTCAACCCCGTGCCCAAACTACGTCTTGGTCTGATTCCTGAATGGATACGTAGGCAGCTCACCATTGAGCACGACCAGTGTGAACCGCTGCCGCGCGCATGTTTTCTTTTGTAATGCATTTTGTTTTTCCTAAAACCGACGGTCGGGTCAAAAGGCCTATCCTCACACAGGCTTTGACATTCACTTATGGGACGCGTTGCCCCACAAGCTCTGTCAAAGAGGGGCAAACTGTAGACACCCCAATTTTGACCGACCGTCGAATTTAGGAGAGCGTCACCTCCACGTCCAATGATGATAAGGACCGAAAGATTTGAAGCATTCCAAGCTCTTCAGAAAGTTCTCCAAACGCGATAAAATTTCACAGAAAGAAGAAAATACCAGGTATTTAGGAGAATTCAGGTATAAAACATCATTTTTTGGAAAAGATCTTCGAAAATAAGTATCTTTAAGAAAAAGGAAGAAAGAAAAGACCTAAAAAGGGAAGTTCAACAAAAAACGGCACACGGAAGTATTTCACGGCACTCAGTGAGTGCCGAACGGCATTCGGTGAGTGCCAAACGGCAGTCACTGAATGCCGGCCCAGCATTTACTGAGTGCCGCCGACAATTTCTGACTGCCGTTTGCTTTAGCAGTCCGTATTTTGTGGTACAATACGTATGTGTATGCCGATAAAAACAAAAAAACTAATAAAGTAAGGCTGACTAAAATGCGGCTATTAATAATTTTTTGCGGCTCTCAATAAGTGCCGCGCGGCAGTCATGTAATGCCGTCGCGGCATTCACGGAGTGCCGTTGCGGCATCCACTGACTGCCGCAAGAGATTTTTGAATGCCGCCCTGTGCAGCAGTCTGTCTTTTTTTAGGAAGTACGTATTGTACCACCAAATGAGGCATTTACACCTGTCTTTTACTCCGAATTCACTGAAAATACTTGGTAATTTTGTCTATAAAAGAAGGAGGATCTTCCTTGGGAGGACAAAACAACAACATGCAAGAAGAATATACCATTACACTAATACATACTTGAAGAGAGAAAAGAGAGAGTTTTGGGAAAATTAGAGAGGAGAGCTTGGAAGATCTTCAAAGGAGAGAGGCTTTGAGGATAGTTTGGAGGTGAGCCTCTAACCACAATTTGTTTTTCTGCACTCTTTTTGAACTTTTGGTCTTTTGAATAATCCTTTTTTAAAAAAGTTTTTATTAGGAAACTTGCAAACTTTAGTTGCATTTTTTAGTTCTTTCTTTTCTTTCTTTTGTTTATACTTCTCTCTTGAGATTCTTGGAAGTCTTCCATACTTCACTTGAGTCTCATGAGTTGGATCCTTGGATTCCATGTGAGCTTGTGCTCTCCCATGAGGGTCAAGGTTGATCATCCCTCATATAAGAGTAAGTAAGTGAATCTAAACCTCTACCATGGTTTGGGATTCTCTAACTTAAGGTTTCATGGAATCCCCTTCAATATTCCTTGAAAATCTATAAGTGTTTAGCTATGTTTGCTCAAGGCTCATGAGTATTAGTCATATCTTCATCTCCAATGACCATCAAATGGTAGGAGAAAGTAGTTTTGAGTCTAAGCCCATCTCCATGGTCTAGGTTCATTATCTTGAGATTTCATGAAGTCCATTTATACTTTATTTGAAATCAACAAATATAAAGGTCTTTAGTCTCCAATGACCATCAAATGGTAGGAGAAAATGGTTTAGTTTAAGTCCAACTTCATGGTTCAATAGTTGGGGTTAACAAATAAAAGTGGAACTTGACAATGAAACAGTGGATTCATAAACCGGTTTTGATCAAAGATTTTTGGTTCGAAATCTAACCGTTGGAATCAAGTGAAACCAACGGGAAAATGTCAATAACACAATGTTTTACCACTGAAATTTTTTTTTAAGGAGATTTCATGTTTAAAGTGGTTTGGTCATGAGTTTTGTAAAGTCACTACAATCTGTCCAGAGTTTCAGAACAGTAACACTCTTTTGAAATGTGTAAATCAGAACCTTAATAAAGTATTTGTGACCCAAACTAATTTTTTCTAAGTATATTAATGTGTTAGGAAGTCACCCTAAAAAGATCTAAGTGTTTCTCATTTTTTACAATTTTTACAAAATCGTACAAGATCTCTGGACAGAGAGTTGCAGATTCCTGAGTGATGTCTAGTGTTTTCCATATTCCCAGAGATCTAACCGTTCAAACCTTGATTTTCTTTTTGGGTTATAAACTAGACTCAGAGAGGCATATCATATCCAAAATTCATTAAGATCCAACCGTTGGAAGTATGGTTTTTCTACTTTTTAAGATCTGGTCTGTTCTCTGTAATTCATAAAAAACTGCTATTGTTTTTGTCTAATCTTATTTATTTCAACTCAAATGGTCTCCTAATGTCTTGGGACCCAAATCATATTTTGAATAATGATAATTTAGCTTAAATCCAGAGTCTAAGTGATCCAAATTAGTGAATAAATCCATGTTTTATTCTTGTTCACATTCATTCATTCATGTACATTAATGCTTTGATCAGACTAGCTATTGGATAAAATTGAATTTCATGCTTTTTAGATCTAAGCTAGAGGATTATGATTGATTGTTTGATATCATATTATTATATGAAGTATGTGGACTAATTTTTGTTTTGCAGCGCATTTGAGGTACAATTTCTCATCTCTTCTCTAGTTTATTCCATTTGTTGATTTTATTGATTTTCGACTCCATGCGCGACACCTTAGACTAGGTCTTGCCTTATGTGTTTATATGCGTTAGAGACCTTTTTTTAGGTTTATTTTATATGTATGCATTGCATGTTTAAATTCGCAACTGGATCCCGGGTAAGTTTCCTACTTCCCTATGTTGCACATCATCATGCTTGCTATTTGAACTATGTGACTTATGAATGATATTTTGTCAATTAGCAATCTTACACCCTTTTCAACATGCTTGTGTAATGTATTATTTATATGTATTAGTTGAGGGCACATTTAGATTATTAATTCGATTAAAAGGATGATGAGTAGAGGCCTATCACGAGATAGAATGAAAGGGGATGTTTTAGTCCGTCGGGCTCCTTCCCCTTTCATTCCATAATCCCCAGACCCAGATTATCTTTGGTTTCGCAAAAGATCAGTTTGCTTTCAAAATGATTTCTTAATTTTTCTAAAAATTAAGTGGCGACTCTTTGATTTTGAATTTGGAATTTGAAAAACATTTTAAAAGTGGGCCCAAATGCTGGCATCCACAACTAGGCAACTTTATGTATAGTAACAAAGTTCTTATTTTCACAAAATCAGAAAGACCAATTTGAAAAAACATAAGACCATATTTCAAGATCAAGGCAATTTTCCAAAAGTGCGGAATTTCTAAAAAGTGGTTTTCAGAAAATATGAAATCATGTAACGATGTGTGCAAAGATGTTAAGAATACAATTAAACAAAAAATTTAAACATTTAAACATTTAAAGGTTGAAAACATAAATTTTGAAATTAAATGGGTGAAAATTTATTCACCAGCAATTGGGGGTCTAAATTACTAGATTAAATAGCCACTGACGAGGAATCGTCATCTCCATTTACAGAAGTCATGTCTTTTTGAAAAGACAACTAACACTTCAAACATATTGACCAAATCAGTGCACTATTTTATTATTATTATTATTATTATTATTATTATTATTTTACTAACATTTATCAAGGTAACATGGCCCAAAACATTTCACCTTTTCCAAAAAGTCTACAAATGTTGCACCTTTTAAATAATAATAATATTTCAAACTTTGAACTATTCCTTAATTATGTTCAAAATTTGAATCATTTTCTAAATATGATCAAAATAGGTCCAAGTCTTTTTAGAATCTACGAACTAATTACTTGATTAAAAATGCACTATTTCGCAAATATGATATCAATTTATATTGTATTGTAATAATGACTCAAACCCTAAAACTCCTAAAATTGTTCTGACTATAATAACCGAGATTCAAACATTTTCATATATATATATATATAAATGTACATCATATTTGATACAATATCCGATCATACAATTTCAGATACAATGCCAAATCATGATTAGTATCATACTATGAACAAAAACATGAACAGTCACAATAGCATGATTCCTAGATTCACATTTTTCGAACAAAAATAAAATACTTGTGAATTGTAAGATATATATATATATATATATATATGTACCATTTTATGAATTTTAAGATTGAAAAGAAAACTGTCAAACATAAACTGACTTTAAATTGACTTTGAAAACCTGTAAGTGGCATATGACAATTATAAAAACATGGTGTTTGAATAATTTTAACTTCTATTAGAATCACATCATGGATCAAGAGAAAGAAACTAACAATTCTTTCTTGAATTCTATCCTCAACACTATCAATTGACAAGTATTGGGATAGCATTTAGAATTTTTAGAGGCTTTTAACCAAAAATCCCAAGATTAATAGGGTGAAATTGCAATTCATATGAACTTGGGGATCCCATTGTAAACTTACAGAAACGTTGGGCTCAAAAATATACGAAACCATTTGACTGATCCGCCACCATAAATAGGCATAATGGTTAATTATGAACAGTGCTATATACAACAATGCAAATAAAACACAGATTGAACCATTTAAATTTAATTTAAAAAAGGATGCCAAAACATAATATACACCTTTTGAAACAGAAACTGTTTGCAAAACCCAGGCTGGAAATTTTGATACAATTGTATCGTTTCACAAAAACATACTCCACGTTTGGCTAAAACGTTATTCAAATTCACGAAAAGAATAGGTCTTATATGCAGAAATTAAACACTTCTGAGTTTTCATGTTTGTTCCTTACTGACATGAACCAACACGACTTAAAAAGAACCCCAGTGACTTCCAAACCAATACGTGCATGACGGTTCAGTGCCCACTGATTACTCACCAAAAAAAAATTTCAAATTCTATACCAATATTTCACAGTGTTCCAATCACGGAACGTATGCACATATAGTTCCAGAAATATGAAAAGCAAATCACCATATGTAAATTTACAAACATATGATTTACCTAGATATCATACAAACAGTAGATTTTGAACTAAAATTTTCCATATCCATATTTTAAGAAAATGCTTATTTATTTAGAACCGGAAAATTAAGTGTAATACCTGAATCAATTTAGATTCCCATTTGAAATTTATTCTCTATTTACATGAATCAACCCAGTGACTAAAGAAGACAAGCCTAGTTTCAACAATTATATCTATGTTAATTTTAAACTCAGATTTTGAAACTGTTTTCCAAATTTGCAAACCAGATATGTAGAAAAATTGTCTTATGATTTCCTATTCTGAAACGGTGCTACTATTTAATATCAAAACACAAACAGTGTATGATGTATAAGTACCGAAATTAAAATTTTCACAGAATAGTAATTTCAAGTAATCGTAATGCATACACAAGTAAATGCCATCAAAATCATGGATTTAATCAAGCAGGAGAAGAAATAACTTATCGACTATGAAGCATTAATTCACCGTCCTTTAGTGCAAAGACTTTGCTGAATATGAATCCGCATAAATACTGTATTTAGATTGTTGGGAAATTTGTTTTCAATATGTTCAAAATCCACCGACGAACAATGCTACAAAACGTATTCCAATAATATGCTTTAAGGCGTGTACGAGACACTTCCCTAAATACAGTATTTGCCCCCACCATAATTATAATTTGGTGTACAAACGAGTATTCCGCAAATCTGAATTCAAGGTACAACGAAGCCAAACCTATCTGCAATAAGCACTATTGAAGATAGCCGAAAACATCCACCAAGAAATAAGAGCCAATTCTAGAATTCTATTTCTGCAAAAAACAGAATCTAGAAATATGTATTTTATGTAAAAAAAAAAACAACATAATTTAAACTTCTGATTTTCATAAGGAAGAAAAGAGATATCCATTCAACCTTCAAATGATAATTGATCCATCTTATATATAGAGTGCTTGGTGTCCCTTCATAGATCATGTGTGTCTATTAGCCTCGTGACTATTGGTCCAAGGGACACAACCTATGGATTTGAACTTCATTTTGAATCGAATCTAAATGGTTGCGACCCATCAGTTCAGATTCAATCTCAATGGTTGTGACCCATTACTCCTAATTCAAATCTCACTCACTCTTAGTTCCCTATTTTGAAAATTTCTCAACATAAGAGGTATATACGCTGAGGAGGTTTAGCTTGATCACTGTTTCTGCTGCTGCTCGCACATGCTACTGGGTTGCAGGGGCGGACCCAAATGGAGACCGGGGGGGGGGGCACTGCCTCTGCAAAAATTTTGAAAATTTTGAGGGTCTATATAGAATTTTGAAGATTTGAAAATATTTTATATAGTGGCCCTCCCAAATTTGTGACTTTACATGTAGAGGTTCTTAATACATAGTGTCCATTTGACTTTCATTATGTTAAAATGGTGATGTGTTAAAAATAACATTGCAGGATTAATAACAATATCCACTAATGTGACAGTGTGACATTAAAAGTCCCTATTAATAATGAAAGGGAAGAGTAATATCCCCTTATTCAGCTCAGTAGATAAACAATGTCTAAATCAAATTTGCCACAACTACTTGTTCGACTCTTTGTCTCACTTAAAAATAAAAAATATGTATAAGTGACCCAAAAAAAAAAATTCGGGATGGAACTTGGCCCCCCCCTACCACAAAATTTTGGGTCCGCCACTGCTGGGTAGCTCTGCTACTATCAGGATTGTTGTGCCTTGGATTTTTTAATTCCTCTCTTTCCAACTCTGGGGGATTGAGGTTGCTTATGCAGAGTCTTTCAATTGGAGCTACTTGTTGCAAAATGTTTTGTCCCTAGTTTGTTGAGGTTTCGGTGGATTTCCATGTTGCTGACCACATTCTCAGGGCTATGGGCTTATGTCTTTTGAGTTTGACATGCTCTGTTTGGATCTCTTTATTGTGTTTTGATATTGTTGTTTTGATGTGTTGCTATTTTCTGGGATGTTCATCAACTCTGTCTGCTTGTGGAGCTGGTTTGCTTTTGGGGGGATGTTTTTTGTATCTGTTTTGGGGTTCCTTTCAGGCTGTGTTGGGACTCCTTGATTACGTGGTATCTCTTTGGCCCTCTTGGCCGATTAAAAAAACTTCCTTGCTGTTCAAAAAAAAAATGAATAAAATAGTGATCCCTCCAGTCCATTATATGTATCATTTACTATTTCTGAAATATTATCCATTAATGAACTTTGAATATATGGACACGAAAATAACTCATAAATATTTTGTAATGCTTTTTTCAAAGGAAAACAAAAAATACTTGAAAATGCAAATACAGACACATAAAATAGGATCACACAAAGTATTGTGGAAGCATATTCCGGAAGTAGTAATTCTTTGGGCATACAAAAGAATCTCACAAAAACAAGATACATAAATCACAATGTATCTATGTCTCTCCTGGTGTAGTCCACTGACACTATCTGAGGTTCACAGAGGAGATAGATAGACACATAAAGTTTATGTAAATTGTTTTTGTGAGATTTTTTTGTGCCCAAAGAGTTGCTCTTTCGGAAGTATGGCTTATCAGATTTTATTTTCTTGACATGTATTATTAGCTGCAAGACTTGAACGCCATAATACAATCCAAATGAGAGAAAATACCAATAACATAGAAACAATTGATAAGAATTCTCATATCTCGATTCTTGTTACATGCAGAAGTATTATAAGAGCAACCGTAGTGGACTCACTAAACTCACTTCTATGTCAGATGCTTGGAACCAAGGTCAAGTTAAAGCTTGCAATGGACATGATAGATAAGCTGCTACCTGTGGGACACACGGGTCAGATGTTGGGCTGTTTGCTAACTGTAGCGAGCTATTTAACATGTACACATGTGATAAATATTAGTTAAATAATGTATAAGGCTATCTCACCAATACCGTTCAAAATTTTTAATATGGAAAAAGCCTTTAAAGATGGGAGGTTAACACATCCAATGCGCACACACCAAAAGTCATAGTCAGGTGCTTGGCTTGGTTTGGCATTAATATGTACACATGGCGACAAACTTCTAGGTTAGTGGTTGAGTCCACTACGGATGCTCTAAGTACCTCTGCCAAGGTATGGAGGACGGATAGAGAATTATGCAGACACTTTTTATCATTAACTCCAACTAATGCTAACTTTAGCATCGGAGGGAATTTGATTCTCTAATTAAAGTCTTTACTCTTTTCCTTTAATCAAAGTCTTTATGAAGGTACATCTCAGGTCTCTGCTCTGAGGGATATGAAGGAATCTGTTCGAATCAGGAACGGGTCTTGAGTCCCCTTGATTTTCAATTTTTTTCACATATACCTTAAAAATAATTTTTTATTTTAGCCCCCCTCCCAAATTCAAAAGTTTCTTATTTTACACCTAAGCCTCTTTCCAAGTATAAAAAACTCAACTTGTTGGTCTCAATTTGTAGTGACAATAGTGTCATTTTATTGTATCTTTGGTGCCCATCATTGTTATATTTTCTAATTTCTTCATCTTGTCTAAAAAAAAAAAGTGTATGAATAGACCAAAAAAATAAATCGTCTCGGGAGCGCTGTCCTCGAATCTCAATAAACTTGTTACCCCTCTCGCCCAACCAATTGCCCCCAACTCCAAATTAGTAGGTCTGTCCGTTGTTCGAATCACTGTTCCCATGGAAATCACTCTGTGATTCATATGGTTCAGGATTGATTGGATGAATCAACCAAGGGTGTGCAAATTTTATTTTATTTTTTTCCATTGTCAGCTTGGTTCGCGTGAAGTGGTGGCCTAACCAAACCCGACACCAACATGTTCACAATAAGGGAGTAGTACATTCAATTCAAAAGACCACTCACACGACAGCAATGCCAAATCATGCATCTCAAAAATTGGGACAAGAAGATATTTCTGCAATTTCATCCATTTCAAGTTACTGATCATCTAATTACGAAAACATCTAGTAATTTTATTTCATACACTTATCATTACAAAAGGGTATTCCACAAGGTCAAACTGACAGCCATAGGATCACAATTCACGCCAAAAGTACAAATTGAACTATTATTGATCATCAATCAATTACTTTAATTTCTTGGTAACCATTACCTTCAAACCATGTTTCATGGACAGAATGACAGAATCACTTGGGGAGATAGGATGATCATCCACCACTTGTATGCGATAATTACATATAATGGTGGCTGCAACTATCTTCATTTGAACAAAAGACATCTCCTTACCCAAGCAACTCCTCGGTCCTGCATTGAAAGTCGGGAACTTGTAAGAAGGCTCATGCTTGATTCCTCCTCCTCGCTCTGAAATCCATCTCTCTGGCTTGAACTCCAAACAATCTTTTCCCCATATTGTCTCCATTCTTCCCATTGAGTAGAAAGACAGCACAGCCTTTGTGTTTTTATCAATTTGATGCCCACTTGGAAGTATGTCTGCTTCAATTGGAGCTTTGTGCTCCAAAGCTACTGGTGGGAACAGCCGCAGAGCTTCACACAAAGCTCCGTGTAGATACACTAGTTTATGCGACTCTTCCACACTGAAAACTCGCCTCCTCAAATCCTCGTCGACGTCATGATGTTCTTCTTTCCTTGGCAACTTCGTTTTGAGCTCTTTTTCGATTTTGGTTTCTGCTAAAGGGTTCTTTGAAAGAAGCCAAAAGAACCAAGTGAGAGCTGAACTAGTTGTCCCTCTCCCCGCAAACATCAAACTCAATAAGGTGTCTCTAAGGAACTTTTCCGACTTTCCTTTGAAGGCTTCCAAGTAAGCTGGTAACAGTTGATCAGGACCCTCTTCTTCTTGGTCCTCAACCATTTCAGACCTGCTTTTACTTGGTTCTTCATGTTTATTTGAAACACAATATTGATATATGAATTGATCAACAGCCTCCCAGGCCATACTTAACTTCTTCTCTTGGCCAACTTGAAGCCATTTTTGCAACTTCCAACAGCTTTCTGGCAATACATGTCGAAATAACATAGCAATTTCGATATCACTAAATGCCTTTTCGCATGGAATATGCGGTAAGGCAGGAGACATGCTACCCGGGTCCTTACCGAAAAGTAGGATGCTGATACTATCAAAAGTGAATCTCTGAAATAGGTCTTGCAAATCGACTTCTGTTCCGAGTGCTGAGGCATGGTCGAGAATGGGTATTAGCCCTTTTCCCGCCTTGTTCCAGCTAGTTCTTTGCAAGAAGTTCAAGAAATCCCCGTTCCTGCTTATGAGCGACATAGTGGTTTTCCTGTGGATTTCCCAAAGTTGAGAATCTGCATTGAAAATCCCATCTCCCAAAATATCAAAGATCTTATTGAATTCTTGGCCTTTTGGGTAGTTTGAGAAGTGCTTGCTCAAGATATGGTGAATGTTGGCAGGATCAGAAGTCACAAGCATGTCCATGTTAGTGAACCAAGGGCCTTTAAACTCAAATGTGCCTCCACTTTGTTTTAGAATCTCAGTTATATATTCATGGACACGGTTGGCATTTCTAAGGGAAGCTGGTAACATACCGACAATAGGCCAATTTGTGATTAAGCTTCTGTGCAGGTAAATGTTAATACACCAACTCCAATAGCAGAGAACAAGAATGATCAATACAATTGCCAAGAGTGTCTCAGGATACCCAATGATTGCCATTGAAGCTGAGTTATTTTTGCTATCAAGGTTTCTAAAGTTGGGACTTTATATTCCTACCCAAAGACTTGTTTTTCATGTTCAGTGTTAGGTTGATTTGACAGGTCCAGTTCAAGAGTACCCTCATAGGCTTCTTTGGGGGAGGTGTACTGCAGTAGTGAGGTGATTGGTCACCTTTGTTGCACAGAAGTCTGTGTCTCATGTATGAATTACTCTTAAAAAAGTTTTTTGTCCAACAAAACGAGTGCTGATATTTATAGAAATCGGATTGAAAATATGAGAGGGACTCAAATTAACTGATCCTCTCTTTTTTTTTTTTTTTTTTTATGAATTTTCCTACAGACCCTTGCACTCAAGGGCGGATCTACTATGAGGGCGAGCAGGGTGGCAGCCCCCAATCAATTTTCGGAAAAAAGTTGGTTATATATGATAAGTTTAAAATGCTTGGACTTTAGTGAACTATTTGTTAACTAGCTAGGGAGCTTTTTATGAAATCGTAAAACTTGAACAAAAGTAATAAAAATTGCTCTCATGCAATCTCCAACCATATGCTTTCTACTTTAGCTTTTAGCCATTTTCTGAGAGCCAATCTTAATTTTCTTGGTACAATATATGGGCTCTCCAAAATGGAGAATAACTTCTTAGCTCTCTACAAGTGAGGAGAGAGAGAGAGAGAGAGAGAGAGAGAGAGAGAGAGAGAGAGAGAGAGAGAGAGCATGATTGGGGAGCTCTCCAAAACTAAAATAATAAAAAGTTCACAAAATTGGGACTCATTTGAGGAGAGAACTTACATGGGAAATACCAATTTTAATATGAAAATTAGAATAAAAATTCAAAGCTCTCAATTGTAGGGAGCATGGTTGGAGCAAGAAGCTCAAAAGTGACTTGCTACAATAGCTCTATAGCCATTTTAGCAAAAACAAAATTAGAGAAAATTTAGAGTGCTTGGTTGGAGATGCGGTTAACTTTCGTGCCGGCTAACACTTAGTTTTAAAATTGATTGGGAAAAATAATATAGAAATATCCAATATCTTTCTTAGTCGTTTGTTTCGCCCCTAGTGGATGAAATTTCTAGGTCCGCTATAGCTTAGACTCCGTTTGATTTATAGATTGAGAAATGATTGGAGCACCGAAAAAATACACCGAAATGGTGCACCGAATCATCGGTGCCGTCCAATAATTTGGTGCATTTTTTCGGTGACTGTAGCATTAATGTTGTTATAGATTTCATGAGAGAAATAGAAAAAGAAAAGAAAAACAAGAAGAAAAGCTAGTTCCCTCGTGTTTTCTTTGTGTTTTTCCTTCATACTTGAATAACATTACAAATTAAAATTTCTATAATATAATTGTAATAAATGAAGATAGAGGGGAATTGACTCATAAATTCAAAATGTTTAATTTAATTTACAATTTATTCTATTTTCTTTCTTATTTTCCTCATCGTTTTCCTTGTTAACCAAAAAAAAAAAGGATTTCCTCTATGTTCTACTTTCGTTTTCCCTCACTAAATCTAAGAACCAAACGAAACCTTTGTAATGTTGTTAAAGCATCTCCAATAGTAAAATTATTTATAGCTATATAACTACTTGACCTCAAAACTTTCTTAGTTATCCATTATTTAACATTCAATTCCAGCAAGGCTCTTTATTTTATTTAGTTATCTTAATTTATCATATTTTTTTATGGATTAGATTTGTGCCAATATAAAAGATCTAAATCAGGCTAGTCAAAAGATAAAAGGTGAAAATGGTTAGTGATGTGATTAGCCTGTTAGAGCATCAATTGTTTGGCACTTCACCAACCTTCTGATATGGGAAGTATATCTACCCTATAAATTCTTCGTGTGGTAAATATATTACTAAATTCATAAGGGGTGATGTGATCCAAGATTGGGGAGGATTTTTTATATAATCAATTATGGCAGAAAATGTTATCACATGGGAAAAAACATTATCAAATTTGGAAGATAATATATGGTATATATTATTTGATATGGAAGCATATCTTCTGTTTGGAGGGAAAGTCAGTCGAATGGAGATCCAATTTGGATCAGATACCAAATAAATATATATATATATATATATACGCATGTATATACATATTCGAAGATTGATATGGAGATAAATCTGGTGTATTTCATTAGATTATATTTTAGAGATATTTTCTACCTTATCTAGGAGACCTCTATGGCCGCTATAAAGTAGCAGGCAGGCCAAGCTATCAAGGCACTCCGCGTCACTTCGATAAAAGCATCCCAAAGCATTCAAACATGCATTCTTAAAGCATTCTTATTATTTTCCTAGGCTTTCTTAGCATTTTAATTATATTCTTGTAATTTCTCACTTTCAATTAAATAAAAATCTGTCTTTTTATTTAATTCTCTCCATGGCTTTTTCATCACTTGCTAGGCTTGTGTGCTTCAACACTGTCTATGGACCTTTAGGTGAGGGTACTTTCCTACTCACCTCTCACAATCACCTGCTAGAAGTTAGATTCCCAAACCTTGTGTATCACTCACACAAGTGATTTAGAAAATTTTGCTTTTATTAGTTTGTGTCTACCTCACAAGGCTATGGCATGCTCGAACCATAAAATATAGCAAACACCTAGTGCACTGACTTTTTAGCCTAAAAAATCTGTGGGTCAGCGGGGCGCCAGGACGGGGCGTGGGTCAGCAGGACAGCCCGCAGATTTTTTTAGACTAAAAAAACAATGCACTGAGTAGAGTGCAGTTACCCAGTGCACTTAAGCTCCTCTCCCTATATATTTATATATATATTATGTGTGTGTGTGTGTGTGTGTGTGTGTGTGTGTGTGAAAGCATCTCAAACCCACTTTCTTATGGATCTCCAAATTGTAGCAAAAGTACATTGATCCCCAAATCGGTTTTGGTTAAGAGAGAAAATTAACACAGGGTTGTGATTGGTGTTTAATTTAGCTTGATTGGGTGTTTGATTTAGTCTCTTTCCTAGATCGGTGAAGGAAGTCGTCCCGATTAATGGTTGATTCCGTGGTGTTATAATCCGAGAGAGAGAGAGAGATAGAGAGAGAGAGTTCAAAGATGAGAAAAGATTATTAGAGAAGCAAAGAGAGATAAAGACAGAAGATTGGTGGTGTCACACCCGTACCGGGGAAAAGTACTTTCAATTTTAAATACATATTTGAATTATGGAATTATTAATGCTGATTAATAATTGATATGGGGTTGACTGTGGGTCAACGGTGAGTGTCAAGTGATGACACAGAAGGTTGGTAATTCATGAAGAATTGGCATAAGTAAATGACATTTATGTGCATTAAAAGTTATTTGACTTTATCTAGTATATATGAATAGTAATTTTACCTGTGTAGCGTAATTTCTGATAGTTTTAATCTTGTTTAGGACCATTTTGATGGTTTTGACAATAGCCAACATGTTGTGTTGCATAAAAAGTAGGTCATATAGAGATTCTACGAATTAGTATTCAGAACGTAAATACGGACCCAAACAGAAGTTTGGCAAAAACTTTTATAATTTATAGTTTTCACTCGTGAAGTAATGAATTAGACGTTTAAGACGTTTCGGGAGATAATTAGGAGTTTTGAGAACTCGTGGGGAGGTAAAGATAACTTCCAAGAGTTGTGTCTATAAATAGAAAACTTAAGATATTTTCTTCTTAAATATCAAAACAAATATATATGTGTGTGTGTGTGTGTGTGAGAGAGAGAGAGAGAGAGAGAGAGAGAGATAGATATAGAGAGAGAGGGAGATTCTGCCCACGAGCTTGCGACACCAATCGACGACCTTTCGTTTGTCAGTATTTCCCTATATTTCATATTTGAACTCCTTGAGGTAAAACCTACGTTTTGATACCTCTTAGGCTGCGTTTAATTGGCAAAGTGTTGTAAAAATCTTAACTCAATGTTTACTTGAAAAACGTGTCAAAACTCGTAGGTTTTGCGTATATACAGAGATTCGGCTTAGATTCAGTACCCCGGTACTCCACCTGAAATCTTAAGACTGTAGCTTAAAGTATGAATTCTAAATCTGTGTTTTATAATAAATTTACAAGTTTTGAATATCGAACTTGATATTTTGGATCTGGCCAAATTCATGTATTAATTAGGCAAATTATTTATGCATGCGAATATGCTAAAAAAAGCACGTATAAGTGATTATATGAGCATACTATGTGCCTATGTGGGTCAAAGGAGAGTTTGATACAATTTCATTCCGGGGGTAAGCTCATCGATGTTTAAGAATTTTGTAGCGACGACTACAGTGCATGGTTTGGGAGAAGGTCCTGCTAGGGCACAGTGTATGGTTTGGGAGAAGGCCCTGCCAGGACACTTGGATAAGTGGTTGGGAAAAGACCCTCCACGGCATCGATTCCATTATTTTAATATCGAATGAATGCGTATCTCTCACCCTGGAGACTATTTTGATGTTTTATAGCATGAATTGTCATATTAGCATATATTTAGAATTGTGCACTCAGCATATAGTTAAGCAGTTGAGCTTTACTCTATTGTAGGTGACAAGAAGATAAGAAAGAAGAAACGCGAAGAGTGAGGCCGATGGGACGACGGGATCGCTCTTGTTTATGTTTTTGTTTATCTTCCATGTTGTAATAAGATTTAGAGAACCCGAACCATGTATTTCGTTTAGAATCTTGAAATGGATTTGTAGTTATTTTAACCTGTAGTAAAACTTCTGTAATTATGTTTTCAATCATTGCAATATAGTAGTGAATGTGTTGGTTTTGGATTGGAGGATCAATGGTTAAAAATCTGCAGAATGCTTAGTAATCTGAGGTAAAGCAGTCGGCTGGTTTAGGGACAGTCAACTGGAAGTCTTTTTGAACCAGCTACTGCCCTACATTATTGAAAAGCAATCGACTGGGTCCCCGACACAGTCGACTGGATTGTTGGATTGAAATGTTATTTTCATTCTGTGAAAGAAATAGTCGTCTAGGTGGAAACCCACAGTCGACTGGATTGTATATTCAAAAATGGGAATTTCTGCTTCAGTCGACGAGATGAGTCACTCGACTGAGAAATTGGCACCACAGTCGACTGGACTGACTACTGAGATTTTAGGCTCTTTGCATCTTGCATTTCCAATCGACCGGACCTACAATCAATAGACTGGATTGCTGTTTTCAAACAGGGTATTTTTTTAAGTGTTTTCAAATGCGCAAAACTTTTTATAACTCTAAATTTCATGGATTTAACTTATATTTTTCGCTGCTATTTACTTTAATATAATTGGATTAGCCTTGGTGGTGTGCCACGTGTCCTATTTCCGCGCATAGCAGGATGGGTCGTGACAGGTGGTGGTGTTGGAGGAGGAGGAGGATCACGGCGGTGGTGGCAATAGTGCTATGATTGATGGGGTTTTATATATACATATGTGTGTGTATATATATAAGTGTATAAATCTATATCATATCAAGTGAGTTAAATAAATTCATTTGTTTATGTATGGGTAAATATGCCTATAGACACCCCATTTTGACCTGCCAAAAAAAGAAATAACTGTGGCAGGGGGCCACCGGGCACGCAAATCGAGAAAAGAGCTCCAGAATTCAAAAAGGGACTCCAGAGGTCAAATCAAAGTCAATACAGAGATGATAGCTCATCCACCGGAGTTCTAGAATCCAGGATCGTCCGATTACGATAATCGACGATGTTTTCAACCAGAATCGAAGTTCGGCACAAAATTCAAGACCGGAATCAAGTCTGGGACGACCGAAGGTTGAATTCGATTACATCAAGGCAAAGCAGGAATCAAATCCAACCCATAGGCCTTCAAATCATCAAATTTTGATAATGACGAAGAATCGGGCTCCGATCGAAGTTTCGATGCACCGAAATTAAGGAAAAGGGACACGATCGTCAATCCAGAAACACTGAAAGTCCGACTAGACATGAATGACTGAATACGGAGAAAAATAGAGGTTCAGCGACTTGAATCAGTCCAATCAGACAATCAGAGAAGAAACGGCGTCCAATCGAAGTTTCGAAGCTTAATCATGAAAGCACAAGGGGGCAAAACTGTCATTTCTAAGTCTGAGATTCTCAATCGAACCGTACAGGTTCAAAGAGAGCATCAATACGATTTCAAATCATCTTGAATCAGGAAGATCGGACGGTTGGATCAAAAAAGATATCGATAGTCGAATTTCAAACGACCTAGATCAGACGTCGATAGTCTGAAGAAAACAGAGGCATTTTCGAGTTTCAAACGAAATCCGATCCAACCACACGGATTTGAAGAGGACATTAAACCGAGCCCAGATCTTTTCAAATCGTCCGAATCGGACGTCCGGATTGAAAATTATCAGAGAGCGAAGTTCGAAATTGATCGACGGTCCCGATCGAAGGTTGCCACATACCACTTAGCGTTCCGTATACATGGAATCAAAACCCAAGTAGGGTTTGGCAAAACTTTCTATAAATAGAAAGCTTGCCTCCTTCGTACAAAAAAAGGGCAGCAGCCTCCATTAAGGCCTTGTTTGGTTTAAGAAAAACCTTCCAAAACCATAGGCTTTGTTTGGTTATCCACCAAACACATCCATATCACCACCATCACACCACCACTGTCTTCACCACCCAAAACCCACCATCCTCAATCCATTACTCAACCCCCTACCCAACCACAGCCTTTAAAAACACCTAGAAAGCCCAAAAATTAAGTCTGAACCAAATAGAGCCTTAAGCTTAGCCCAGAATCATAAATACCCCCCAAACAGGGCCTTAAACACCTCTTTTTCTCTCACCACCCATACCAAAACCTCCCTCTCATCAAACCGAAGCCAACCCAACTGGACAAACCACCAACAAAGACCCACAGATGGCCCACGCACCGCCAGAAGCCCCCACGCGCCGCCGCTGCACAAAATCTACACTGGCAGACTTTCCGGCAATAATCGCCGGACACCACCACCACTGGCCCAATCGTCTCGCCTAGACGATCCCAACGCCAGAAGCCCCGCCTTCAACAGCCACCGGAGAGACCCACACGCGCTGCATACGCCACTGCACAGCGTATCGCTTCGTTCACGCGCAACCAACAGTCAGCGCTGGCTCAGACGTTGACCAACCAATCCAGCGCTGCCACATGGCAACGACTGCTGACTCAGGAGTCCAGTCACGTACGTGCCACATCAACACTGCATTAGTGTTCACTAGCCAATGAGAAACTGACACGTGGAACTGACCGCCACATCAACTGCCACGTGTACGGACACATCACTAACACATCAGCACTGACCAACCAATGGTAGGCTGACACGTGGCATAGATTGCCACATCATCACGTTGACCAGCCATTCAGAGACTGCCACGTGTCCGCCTGGCTGCCCAATCAGCACATCCAGTTAGTACCCCAATCAACGCCTCGTCAGCTTTGACCAGCTAATCAGAAGGCGCCACGTGTCTTTGACTGACACGTGGCTTGCTGATGTGGCACTTGGGCCCCACTTTTTAGTTTTTTCCAATTTTCTCCACTTCGGGTCCAGATTTCAACGAACGGACACTTGTTCCTAGCTAATTTGGCCGTTCCGAACGCACAGGTGATCTCAGAATTGGTCAAATCCAACTCTTAAGGACTGTTTGGCATTTTTTATGTCCATTTCAGGTTATATCGGCCAGTTCTTACCCTCGCAGGTCCCGCTCAACTCAGCCCGAACCCATTCTGGTCCGCCTTATGGCTATTCTGACTCTTCCGGCCCTTCTGGACCCAACTATGACGTCCATTCAAGTCGATTTCGCGTCGAAGTACGACTTTGGTCTTATTGGATTATTTCTGCTACGTTTCTCGATTTTTTTTCATTCTTTCTCAACAAAACACCGACTGGGCCTCAAATTGCCCCATTCTTCACAGGTAACTACTCCCTCAAACTCATACTCTTAGTGGTCTGGGGCTCCCTATAAATCCACTGGTCGGATATTCCCGCCATTTTCTTTCCTTTTATTTACTTATATGCTTTAGTGGTCTGGGGCTCCCTATAAATCCATTGGTCGATTATTCCTCATTTTTCTTTTCTTTACTTATATGCTTTAGTGGTGTGGTTTCCCTATAAATCCACTGGTTGGATATTCCGCCTTTTTCTTTTTGCCAGTCGGAAGGAGGCCTCGAACTCCACCCGGTTGGACTTTATATCCTGCGTCAGCCGGAAGGAGATCTAATGACCCACTCGGCTTAACTTTATCAAACTGCTATATCCTGCGCCAGTCGGAAGGAGACCTTCGAACTCCATCCGATTGGACTTTATATCCTGCGTCAGCCGGAAGGAGATCTAATGACCCACCCGACTGAACTTTATCAAACTGTAGTATCATGCGCCAGTCGGAAGGAGACCTTCGAACTCCACTCGATTGGACTTTATATCTTGCTTCAGCTGGAAGGAGATCTCATAACCCACCCGGCTACATTTTTTCTCCTGTTTTAGATATTCGTTGATATAAATCAGAGAAACAAAAAAAATGATGATACTTCTCTCCATTTGCACTGGGCGCCGACCCTTACTTCCGGTTACTCTTTTACATTACTGGGTACCGACCCTTACTTTCGGCACTTTTTTTCAAACCACTGCATACCGACCCGTACTTCTGGTAAAACTTTCACATCACCTTTTTTTACATCACTGGGCACCGACCCATACTTCCGATACACGTTTCCCAAACTCACTGGGCGTCGACCCATACTTCCGATACACTTTTTCATTACTTGGGCACCGACCCATACTTCCGGTTACTTTTTTCAAATCACTGGGCACCGTCCCTTTCTTTCGGTATAAAAATCAAAAATACAAAAAAAAGAAGACGAAAAGAAAAATACGAAAAATGGGCTTTCTCAAAAATAAAACTCCAATGCCACCTTTGCTTGGAATCTGCAAACAGCGCAGGTAAAACAGGCAAGTCTTCACACTCTTCATGTGCACCGACCCTTACTTTCGGCACATAAAACAAAAGACAAAAAAAATCATAAAAAAATAAAAAATACAAAAACTCATCGCACGGTCGATCTACTCCAACTTTTACTCAAAACACTTTCTCACAACTCACTACTTTCTCAAGGTTAAAGTCTAGGACTACACCATACAGGTTAAAGTTCCTAGCTACACCGACTTTACTCAAAACACTATTTTACACACTCACGGTCTAGATCGACCAAAACACTCACGCACATACACAACACAGAACTACGTATGGCCTGATTCTCGAGTCGAGATACCTATGCAATCCACACTTGGGTGCGGCCACAACATATTTTCAAACTATCTCGTGTCGAGGTACGTATAGATATTTTCAAACTACCTCATATCGAGATACGTATACATAACTACATACTTTCAAAACTATCTCGTGTCGAGATACGTAAATCGGCAACCGCGTGTCACGGATGCTCGCGTTTATTTTCTTGTATATATATTCTATTATTTCTTACTTATGCCCCGTTACTATGAAAACCACTAAACCGGCAACCGTGTGTCACGGATGTTCGAGGGTGCCTAATACCTTCCCTCGACATAATCGAGTCCTCGAACCCACTTAAAGAACTCTGGTTTTCGCACGACTATCAAGAGTCACACTTTTTAAAGGGCCCACTCTTTCTCAAACTGTTTCTCAAAAGTCAAAGATGATTACTCTAATCGTCTTTGTAGGGATCCTAACTCCCGATAACGTTAGGTGGCGACTCTGAAAACTTTTACTGGCTCTAATCCCACTTGTACGTACTTTTACACATTCTTTTTCACGCTTTGAGCCTTTTACCTTATTTTATTTTATTTTCTTTTAAAACGGTCACGATCCCACGAGGGGACCGTCCCCCCGCCTTCGGGGCGGGCGCGACAATGCCTTTTTTACTTTAGATTTAACGTTGTTACTTTACCATCTCTGATAACGAAGGTCAATGTAATTATGCAAACCACGAGGAAGGTCTCCGTATTTTGACCAAACCTCAAGGGAGGTTCGTGTAATTTACCCAAAAAAAAGGTAGAAATTAAGAAAGAGATTTTGTAGTGTATATGTGTGTGTGTGTGTATGTGTGTGTGTGTGTGTGTGTGTGTGTGTGTGTGTATGTTTAGGAAAAATTAAAAGAGGAAAGAGACCAAGGAAAGAGAGAATTAGAGTAATGCTATGCTAGCTTCCCAAATTTCTATCACAAAAGTGCTTCCCAAATGATGTGGCAGTGGGACAGGTAGACAAATTTCATTCAAAATTCAACTAGTCCCATTGTATTAGACCTGACCCCACTGCCACATCATTTGGAAAACACTTTTGGGATAAAAATTTGAGAATCAAAGCATTAGTCAAAAAATTAAGAGTAATGTTATGCTTCTCAAATCTAAATCCCAAAACTCATCCCAAATGATGTGGTAGCCCACTGAAGTTTGATTGGAGAATGTTTAAGTGACCCCACAATGGTCTACAATCAAATCCTAGTGATCCCACTGCCAAATCATTTGGGATGGAATTTGGGATTTGAATTTGAAAAATATAGCATTACTCAAAAATTAAAGTAGTGGAGTGAGGATGTGTAGAGAATAATTTTTACAACCCCATCTAGGGGCCAAAAGATAAGTTCGGGGGGCACAATAAAATTTAAAGAAAAACTAGAGATAGAATTTTAATTATAAAAAATCAAGGGGGCACGTGCCCCCTCTTGTCCTTATGTGGCTCCGCCACTGAACTCAACTCCAACACATGTGTTGGTACACAAAATCCATATATTTGAACTTAAAAAGTATAAGCAAAAATTAAAATTTGTATGAACTAAGTTGAAAATGAAAAAAAACAATGTAATTATAATTGACAAATGTATTCCAAAAATGTTTTTCCAAACGCGCCCTTTGAATCTAATTTAGTTATTTATCTTTTTGAGTATTTGATTGCGAAAATTCTTATCATAAATTTGAATCACAACACATATGACAGTACGACCCCATTTAATTAAAGTGGGACTGCATAAAATTTTATAGGAACCATGGCATTACAAATTTTTTTTTTTTTTTGACTTGGGTGGATGAGGTGCAGTAGGTGAATGATTGACGTTAACTATGAAGCACGGATACGCAGACACGAACTCATCGACGATGCAAAATTCTAAAAATATTGCATGTCGACACTCTAGGTTCAGGATAAGTGTTTGTGAAGTGTCGTGGTATCTGTGTGTCAGACATGATATGGCACGTGACTTTCTTATATAATGTCTATGCTTCCGAAGATGCTAACCATTAGGGACCATAAAGAAAAAATAAATAATTATTGTAAACGCTAAGGGAGAAAGTTGAACTAAAAATAATAATGTTAGGTATACATATTTTTATATACATATTTTTATATACTTTTTGACACACTATGCTTTAAATACATGTACCTTGTGCTGTTTAAATTTTTTACACTTTTCTGTGCACTGCTTACCTAAAACAAGGTATATGCGTTTAAAACTGTGTTTTAAAAAATGTGTAGAAAAATCTGTAGATGCAGTACAGCCAGTACTGCTCAACAAAATATCCACAAGCTAGCTTGAGTCCATTCCATGGGGGTGTCTTTTTGTCATTAGTCAGTCATCTTGAATTTAATGAGGATGTGGATTTTCTTCACACCTTATCTTCATGATGTTGCATGCTTCTTCCAAAAGCTCTCATCAGGTGCTGGCTGCCTAATCAATAATGTACAGGTTCGGTGTCAATGTGTGAATTTGTACTAACTAATAAAGACATGCCATGAATAATAATTAATGCATTATGGACCATTGGAGCTTTGGATTTTTTTCGTTTGTGGACCAAAAATCAGTGAGGCAGAGACATCAAGATGATGCATTATTGCTGTTACGTAAGGCACTGGGCTTCAATAATGCTAGGTATACACACTTTTCTACACACTTTTTGACACACTATGCTTTAAATGTATGTACCTTGTGCTGCTTAAAAATTTCACACTTTTCTGTGCACCACTTACTCAACACTGGGTACATGCATTTAAAGCCGTGTGTCAAAAAGTGTGTAAAAAAGTGTATATGCCTAGCATTACTCCACTGGGCTTTCGGAGAGCATTTTTACTTAATTTTTTTTGGATTATCATTGTTCATTTAAGTTTTTATTGAATGATATGTATTTTATTTCATTCTTATTTTGCCTTTGGACTATCAATAAAATTATTAAAATGAGACACATATCACCCAATGAAACCCTAAATGAGCAATAGTAAACCAAAATTGGTAAGCAACAATGCTCTCCTTTTGAAGCCACGGCCACCTAGAAAGCACCAAAAACTACGACAATTATTAGGCAAATTGACAGAGTTAGGGGTAAAATCAGTTCAGTTCGATCCAATCTTTAGTCAAATCAATCAGTTTCAGATCAGTTCAACTTAGTATAAAAATTTCGGTTCGGTTCGGTTCGGTTCGGTTCAGTCGGTCTGATCGATTTGCTTACACCCCTAGACAGAGTGTCGGTTTTTGTCCATTTCCAATGTCTCATATGGTTAAATAGGATTACTGGCCATACTTTGAAAGATTTTTGTGTGCTCTCAAAGGTACCACGTTTGAAGCTCAAAAGTGGTATCATGTGTCTAGGGGTGTATACGAGCCAAGCCGAGCCGATCGCGAGCTTATTAAGGTATCGTGAGATTTTTCACTGGCCTTAATTTCAATGATCGCGGGCTTTTCACGAGCCCTCTAAAACCATATAATTTAATAATAGATATATAGAGAGAGGTCAATATAAGTCATTTATCAAGTAACATCCTGAAGTATGCAATATTTTAATTTTAGGCGCGCTATGCTCTCTTTCTTTTTATTAGTGTTTTTCCCATAGGGTTTTCTCTTATTAAGGTTTTAATGATCCAGTATTATGCGCATCCACTAATAGTTCCTGATGAACATTGTACTCTTTTTCCTTAGCTTCGGTTTTTTCCACTGGATTTTCCTTAGTAATGTTTTAATGAGGCAACAATCATTTAATGGTAGATATCCAAGGGGGAGTGTTGTAAATATTACATATTTATGTGTGGTTGTCCACATTTTGTATTAAACTAGGGATTTAATTGTAAAGTGATATTTATCTACACACTCCTGCCCTACCCTATAAATAAGGAGCATATCAAAAAGAAAAGTCACTTGATTCTTGGTTTATATTCTACTCTATTTATTCTCTCTCAATTATAACAAATGTGTAGATGTACATGCATTATACATATATATATATATATATATACAGTCAGGCTATGGAGAGGGTGCCCTATCTTTAATAAAGAGAGGGCCTCTGTTTTGACCGTCGGATCATGTTTTCATTAAGGGCAGTTTTGCCACTTCACAGTTTTTAAACATGATCTGACGGTTAAAACAGAGGCCCTCTCTTTATTAAAGAGAGAGCGCCCTCCCCATAGAATTTTCGTATATCAGTCAGGCTATGGAGAGGGCGCCCTCTCTTTAATAAAGAGAGGGCCTCTGTTTTGATCGTCGGATCATATTTTCATTAAGGGCAGTTTTGTCACTTCACAATTTTTAAGCACGATCTGAAGATCAAAACAAAGGCCCTCTCTTTATTAAAGAGAGGGCGACCTCCCCATAGAATTTTCGTATATCAGTCAGGCTATAGAGAGGGCACCCTCTCTTTAATAAAGAGAGGGCCTTTGTTTTGACCGTCGGATCATATTTTCATTCGCCCTATAGAATTTTCGTATATCAGTCAGGCTATAGAGAGGGCACCCTCTCTTTAATAAAGAGAGGGCCTTTGTTTTGACCGTCGGATCATATTTTCATGATTTGACGGTCAAAACAGAGGTCCTCTCTTTATTAAAGAGAGGGCACCCTCCCCATAGAATTTTCGTATATATATATATATATATATATTAATTACTATCTATATATATATATAATTAAATAAGCCCTTATCAAGCCTCTTAACAAGCTTTTTCACAAGTCCACTAACAAGCATTAATCCAGCTATTCTCAAGTCTTATCGAGTCGAGCCCATGTACGCTCAAGCTTTGCTCATTTATTAAACGAGTCTGGTATTAAAGCTCAAGCTTGGCTCATTTATTAGATGAGTCGAGCCGAGCTAAGTTGAACTATTATCGAGCCGAGTCGTGAGCCTTTATTGAGCAACTCAACTTGTGTACACCCTTAGTCGTTACAGTCAGTTCTAGGCACAAGCGACCAAGCCAAGGCCTCCAATTTTTTGCCTTTAATTAAGTATACGATTTGGCCACACAAAAAAAAATTTAAAATAAAAATAAAAAGAGCTCCATTTCTGGAAAAATAAGTTCTATGTAATATGTTTACCCAATAGACTACATTTTAGAAAAAGGGAATAAAAGCATTATGTTATATATTTGCCCAATTGTAATCTAGTAGACCATAAATATTTGTCCTAATACATCAACTGTTATTGGCCTTTTTTGGTTCATATATTTAGTACATGAAAGAAAGAAAGAAAACCAAGAAGCAAAATTAGTTCTTTTGTATTTTCTACTGTGTTGTCATCCATGCTTTACATAATATCAAAAATTAATAATTTCACATCTTAAGAAATTAGCAAGACACGAGTCTAAAATTATTTAGAATTTTCCATTTATCTTCACTATATTTTCTTTTCCTTGCCAATTCATTCTAAATCAAATAAAGAAAAGTGTTTTTCTTCCTTTTTTTCGTTGAATTCATGAACCAAATAGTTTTAAAGTTAAAATAAATGATGATATGCACACCTTGCCCTACAAAGGGGAGTTGCTTGGATTAGGGGTGCAACACGTGAAGGATCCAAAGGGTTTTAGCTCTGCCCAGGTTTGTGTCCGAATTCAAGCAGTCTGTCCAAAGCCCGAGCCCGACATATATCCGAACTTTCCAAAGCCCAAGCCCGACATTTATCTAAAATGAGATTTTATTCAACTAGAGGAGTACATCACTTGACTCGATAAACTTGACCAAGACTTAAAAACTTGATAACAGACTGACTAGAAGACTCGACTAGACTAGACTAGACTTTTGATTCCAACTTGGACATGACTTGACTACAGACTGGACTAGACCTGACTCTGGTCTTAAAATAGAGTGTCATAGATAATTTTCAATTTATTGGGTTCCCAAGAGCATCCATATTTGATTCAGCAGTAGCATTTCCAAACACTATTACCTCACTAGCATCTTCCTCAGGTTCATCATTCCCCTTCTGTATCTTTGTAGGAACATCATCTGCCCTTATGGCCCATTTTTCAGTCAAATTAATGACCCTTCTTTGACTCATAGCGAGTATTTTCAATGCCTTTTCGATTCTATTGATTGGGTCGGGGCCAATTGGTTGTTGCGCACTCATGGAGGCAACGAATCCCTTGAGAGTATTCATCGATGGCTGTGATTGAAAAGATTGTATATCATGCCAGATGCCACTCGGTGGGTTCAGCAAAGGAGTGATGATTTTATGCTCAGTGAGATCTTGGATATCATGGCGGAGTTTCATGCAATAGTTAGTCATATGGCCAGGGATCTGGTGGTAGGCGCAGTACAAAGAGAGGTCACATTTGCGGGGTAAGGGATTTGGTAGTGGCTTTGGGTCTAGAGGGTTGAGGTGACCATTCTTGACAAGGTGACCAAGGGCCATGGATAATGGCATGTCAAGGTTGGTGAAGTTTCTCGGCTTACGGGTTTGGCTTGATTTTCGATTTGATTCAGGGTTGGCTTTTGGGTTAGAGGGGATTGGACCTGGATATGGACTTGAGGTCAGAAATGGGTTTTGGCGATTGGCTGGGTATGACAGTGGATTTTGATGATTGGTTGGGCTTGGGATTGGATATTAGGCTTGGTGCACAGGTGGGTTCAGACATGCATGTTGGTGCTTCTTTAAGTGATCCATTATACTCTTCTCCAACTGATTCATCTTTTTCTCATCAGGGCCCGTTTGATCTTTCAATAATTGAACGAACTCAAGCATGACCTTCTCCAATTACTTCACCCTTGATTCTTGTTGCTTAACAACAACTTGCAGTTTGCTCACTTTCTCCTTCAAAGCTCGCAAGGCCATTGGTGGATCATTCGCAACATCATGGTACATGTTCTCCTCTAACCAAAAAAGACGAACCCAAGAAGATTAGAAGTGTCCTTACTAGGGGATCTGGTTTTTCTACTCTTTCTAAAAGGTTCACATGTAGAATTGATTTTCAGAAGGCAAGGAATTTTGAGGAACTATTGGATTACTTTGATCTTGACTGGGAAGAAGATGTTGTGAATTTGTATTCTACATGCATGCAATGATATTGATTGATGAGAGTGCAAAATGTACATGCTTTAACGATTTGGATGCATGCACCGCACACATGGCACACGGATGAAATGCAAGTGTGTGTGTGTGTGTGTTTGTGTGTATGTGTGCGCGCGCGCACGCCTACTCACTCTATATGCCAAAGAAAAGAAAAATCCTAATCTTAACATATAAGACACATAAGTACATAAAATCCTCATCCATGTCAAGTGTGCTAATTTCTCCTTTCATTGTGATCCTTATTACCCCTTCAAGGATTTTTAAAATTTTTGAAAATCATTTAGAAAGTATTCCTTGGATGGTAAAACAATGCTTGAGAATTCTTTTGAGAATGAGGATGTTAAACATTCTTCTACAAAAATGATTGGATTTTTATTTTGAAATTTATCTAAAAAGCATTTCTCCCAAAATAATTCCAAAGATTTTCGAACTTTTTCTTTTGAAGATGATCAAGTGAAAATATGCCTTAACAAAGGTTAGTTTGGAGCTTTGCTTGACCGAAAAACATTTTGGGATAAAGAATGGTGGTTTATCAAAATCTTGTTTGCTCTCAAAAGTGAATTTTAAAACTTTTGGGTAGAAGGATCACACGATCGGATTGTCACCATACTTTTCTTGAATTTGGATGCATACAAGGTCAATGATGCTTAGCTAACATGATATAAGAAGTATAATCTTATAATCAAGGTTCGGCATGTTCTCCAAATGTCGTGGAACAAGAGGAGAAATTGCTAAAAGGTGATTAAAAGATTGTACATCTTTCATCAAGCAAGTATCGTCATCTTCTCAAGTAATCCCTTCCGGGCATACAAAACTTCCTAGCACATAATCCTAATCAAGAATTGATTTCCTAAAATTGAAAGGTTCTATAGAAGCTATCATGCGAAGGCTGGGTTTTGGTCAAATAAGGGACCCTTGACACACATCCGATAGGATGCTTCCTATACCAATTCATGGTACGAGATCGAGGGTGATTACACAGTCCCATGATAACTTGACCGACCGGGTTGCCCCGAGCCTCCAAGGTCATAGTTCCGTGCAATCGACTGGCTGGACATGCAAGTGAAATGCAACAGGCACACAAAGATTGATTAATTCAATTAAAGGGATGTTTTCAAGTCTAATCCTCGAGTGAACCCAAAATCAGGAATTCTGGTCTGCGAAACCAAAGATTCTGGGTTTGATCCCCAGCAGAGTTACCAGATTGTGGATATCGCAATTTTTCCTTACCCACAACTTTTAATTTTTAAAACATTTTTCAAATTCAAATTCAAAACGAGTCGACACTTAATTTTTAAAAGAAAAATTAAGAAACCATTTTAAAGCAAGCTGATCTTTTAAGAAACCAGAGATTTTCTAGGTCCGGGGATTATGGAATGAGAGGGGAAGGAGCCCGGCGGACTAAAACACCCCCCCCCCCCCTCATCCTATCTCGCGATAGGCCTCTACTTCACATCCTTTTAATCGAATTAATAATCTAAACATGTCCTCAACTTAATACATATGTATAAATATACATTACAAAAGCATGTCTAAAGGGTATAAGATTGCAAGTGATTAAATATCATTAAAAAAAACACATAATTCAAGTAGCAAGCAATATGATATGCAAATAGGGAACTATAGAACTTACCCGGGATCCATGCAGTGAATATTAAACGTACAATGCATACGAATAGAAAGATTCTAAGAAAAGGTCTCTAATCACATATACATATAAGGCAAAACTTAATTCTAAGGTGTCGCGCGTGAGGTCATAAAATCAAGGAATTAAATAAACTAGAGTAGGGGTTGAGAAATTGTACCTCAAAGGTGCTACAAAACAAAGGTTAGTCCCTATACTTTAGAAAGAATGTACAGTATCGAATAATTATTCCTAAACGTCTAGCGTAATTCTATCAAGTAGAAGAAGTAGCACAATTATGAATTCTAATACCAATCTACATGGATGAATGTGTATGATTACATAGATGCGAACAAGAATGGGCTATTGGATTATTCCTTGATTTGTATCATTTAGCCTTTGTATTTAAGCTTAACTAATCATTATTAACACATAGTTTAAACATTAGGTCATGGAAAGATCATTTGGACCATTATTTGCAAGATATATCAAAATTGTGACAGAATTTTGAAAATTGCTGAGAGCATATTAGACTTCAAATAAGTAAATAAATAAATAAGCACGCTTCCCGTGGTGTGATCTTAATGATTTTTGGACACAAGATGCCTCTATGAGTCTAGTTTCTAACCCCAAAAATAAAATTAAGGTTTGAACGGTTAGATCTCCGGGAATTGGACAAAAACTAGACATCACTTAGGGACTTACAACTCTCTGTCCAGAGATTTTGTTTGATTTTTTAAAAATAGTAAAAAAATCAGAAACACTTTGATCTTTTTAGGGTATCCTCCTAACATATTAAACTACCCAGAAAAATTTATTTGGAGTTAAGAATGCTTGATTAAGGCTCTGATTTACTCATTTAAAAAACGTTTTACAGTTCTGAAACTTTGGACAGATTGTAGTTGTCTCACAAAACTCATGACCAAACCACTTTAAACATGAAATCTCCTTAAAACAAAAATCACAGTGGAAGAACTTTGAGTTATAAACACTTTCCCGTTGGTTTCATTCAGTTCCAACAGTTCGATGTTTAACTAAAAATCTATGATCAAAAATAGATTGTGAACTCACTGCATCATTTATCAAATACAACTTTGTTAACTAATTTGAGCCATAGAATTTGGCTTGAACCACACTACCTCTCCTACCATTTGATGGTCATGGGAGACTAACTACATTCATATCTTGAAAGTCTCAAAGAAATATGGAGAGATTTCATGAGACTTAAACATAACAAATATAAACCAATGAAGATAGGTTTAGATTTATTAATCAAGTGTACTAATATCAACTTCAACCTCCTTGTAAATCATGAGCTTACAAAGGAATTAAAGGATTTCAAGTCTAAGGATTTAAGTGAGACATTGAGGGTCTCATGAATCTCAAAGACTAAAAGGGTGAGGAAAAGAAAATTCAAAGACTCTAAGTATATTTGTGATTAGAAAGACTAATTAATTCAAAGTTTTACCTCCAAAATATCCTCAACTTTTTTTATTTTGAAGAACTTCCAAAGACTAATCAAGCTTTCCACTCTCTTCAACTCTTCTAAAACTGGCTTCTGATTGTGTTTAGAGAAGAAATTTTGAAAGTTTTAGGACTTGGAGAACTAATACAACCTCTAGATTCAAAGAAAATTCCAACCTCCCATGCAAGAGGATATTCATCCTCTATTTATAGACAAATTTAAAGGGGTATTTTGGTCATTTTAGAGCAAAAAATCCTAATTCAGACTGTCCTTTGGTAGTACAAAATGTGTTGTATTACAGCTGGCTGTTACAAAAATGCGACACTCAATGGAGATGGAAGCGGCACTCGCTGAATGTCGGAACGACACCCAGTGAATGCCGGCTCGGTATTCACTGAATGCCGCGGACAACTCCATGAACTGCCGTCTTTTCAGGATTTCCAATTTTAGCGGCACTTGATACATTTTAGCGGCAGTTAATGACTACCGGTGCGGTTCTCACTGAATGTTGTTCGACAGTCCGGGAGTGCCGCACCGGCAACTCATGATTGCCGCTTGTGGGCCCAGATGCCGTTTTGCCTCTATTTTCCTTTTTTCTTTCCTTTCTGCTTTTTGTTTGAGTCGGAGAAGAGCTTGAATCATCTTTGAAAGTCCTAGATTAGTTCGGACATTGTCATCATTGGATTTGGAGGTAATACTCCCCTTCGTCCGACGTTTGGTCGAAATTGGGGTGTCTACAGTTTGCCCCTCTTCAACGTAGCTCGTGGAGCAACACGAACCACAAGTGATCGTCGAAGCCTGTGTGAAGACAAGCCTTTGACCAAACTGTCGAATTCAGTTAAAAATAAAATGCATTGCAAAAAAGAAAGCAACTGCGCAGCAAAATTCCAATTGGTCGTGCTCCATGATAGCTGCCTACATATCCCATCAGGAATCAGACCAAGATGTAGTTTGGCCAGGAGTCAAACACACACAAGCGCAAATAATCATACAGATGAATGCACCTATCCTATCGTGCTCATACAATGACGGCTGTCAATGCAAATTCATGCTCTATAAATGATGTGATTCGAAACCGTGCTATCTTGACGTTTCTTGATGCAATCCATGCCTTACTTAATGCTCACGTTTACTCAAACTTAAAGACGAGTTATTCTTTAGAATTCAGAGTTTCTTTAATCCATAGGTTGATTCTTCTTCAAGATACTTGGCCGTCTCGTCCAAAAGGACGAACTCAATTGACCAAGCGGCGCTTCACGACTTAGGCCCCGGTGTCAACTCGGCTTTGTTCTTTCAACGCAATTGACTGGGCGGCGCTTCGCGACTTAGGCCCCGGTGTCTTCCAAGAATCATCTGATCGACTGAGATGCACTTCGTGCCTTATACTCCGGTGTCGAATTAGGAACCAACTTTTTGAAAGACTGAGATGCGCTTCGCGCCTTATACTCCAGTGTCGAATCAGGAACCACGCCTTTTGAAAGACTGAGATGCGCTTCGCTCCTTATACTCCGGTGTCTTCCAAGAATCACCTGATCGACTGAGATGCGCTTCGCGCCTTATACTCCGGTGTCGAATTAGGAACCACGCTTTTTGAAAGACTGAGATGAGCTTCGTGCCTTATACTCCGGTGTCTTCCAAGAATCATCTGATCGACTGAGATGCGCTTTGCGCCTTATACTCCGGTGTCGAATCAGGAACCACGCTTTTTGAAAGAATGAGATGCGTTTTGCGCCTTATACTCCAAAATTGATTGACAAGATGATTCAGGGATTGCCGCCCAGACAGTTCTGAGTGATTGATCAGGGATTGCCTCCCAGTCAATCTAGGATTGCGCCTAGCCAGAGAATGCTTGATTGATCAGCGACTGTCGTTGAGGGCTAACAATGATTGCCTTTAAGGACTAACAGATTACTATTGAGGACTTAACAAAGATTGCCTTGGAGGACTAACACAAATGATGCTGCCATTGAGGACTAATGCAAGGTTGCCTTTGAGGACTAACACTGATGATGCTACCATTGAGGACTAATGCAAGGTTGCCATTGAGGACTAACACTGATAATGCTGTCATTGAGGACTAAAGCAAGGTTGAACTCAAAAATTCATATTTTACAAACACGGAATCACGTGGACTCAAAAATTCATTTTCTACAAACACGGAATCACGTGGACTCAAAAATTCATTTTTTACAAACACATAGTCCCACGGACTTGAAGAATTTTGAACTTTATAAGATGGGTGTCTCCTGGACTCAAGAATCCATATTTTTTATTAACGGAGTCACACGAACTCAAGAATTCATACTTTACATCATGCAGACTAAAAAAACATTCTTTCATATAATCGGAGGCACGCAAACTCAAAGCTCATATTTCACACAACAGAATTATGCGGATTCAAAAATTCACGTTTTCCAAAATTTTATTTCTTTATTCAAACAAAGTCACATAGGTTGAACAAATTCACTTTTTACATAAAACGGAGTCACATGGACTCAACAACTTTACTTTTTGTACAAATGGAGCCATACGGACTTAACAAATTCACGTTCTACATAAATAGAGTCACATGGACTCAATCAAATTCATATTTTACATAAACGGAGTCACACGGACTCAAAGAATTAGTTTGATAAAGATGGGGAGTCCTTAGTCCCAAAGAATTGGTTTTACAAAAATGGGGAGTCCTCGGACTCAAAGAATTGATTTTACAAAAATGGGGAGTCCTCGAACTCAAAGAATTTTATTTTACAAAAATGGGGAGTCCTCAGACTCAAGGAGTTGATTTTTTTCAAGATTTAGGGAGTCTTGAGACTCATAGAATTTGGACGGAGCTGATAGAAAGAATGATTTTCTTCATTTGCGAACCTTCGGAAGAAACACATCGATCTTGTCAAAAGAGGGAAATCACCTTTGCCCTAGTCTTGGACTCTTCTTATATTGCCACTTTAGCATTACTTTGTGATGGTGTTCGAAGCCTCTGCTTGAATTGCTCTTAGGATGCTCATGGACACTTTTCAAATCTTTATTCATCATTTTAAACCCACACATTTGAGACCATTATTGACTCATCAAAGGAGGACAGACTTGACAAAGCAATTACGCAAGACGACTGGCTCAAACTCTATATTATCATGAATTAATGTGCTTTCATTGTGAATAATGTATCATCTCACCTTTCATTTATTCATCATCTTACAAATGGTAGTGCTTTGCTGATAAATCTAAACTTTGAAAACTTCCCATTTTCAATTTAGCGAATTCTTTGCCCATCTAGAATGTGCTTCAAATTAGTGCTTTAGCTTATAGAATGAAAGGCACTCTATTTCAATCCTTTCAAAGCAAACTCAATTACTTGAGAACTTGCCTCTAGCATAGAGGGATTTTGGCAAACAAAGTTTGCCCCTAGTTTGAAAGAGACTTAGGGGCTTGCTTCTATGGTAAAAGGGATTTTCAACAAAGGAAGTTTGCCCTTGGTTTGGCGATATATATGTGGCTTCAGGCAAACGTAAGTTTGCCCCTAGTCTGAAGGAAGGAAACCAAAGGCGCAAGAGGGTGATGCTTACAGTTTAGGGATGGTTATGGACCGAGAACCTTGGGAGGCTCGCCTACTTATTCCCGAGCGGGAATTAGGTCCAAAGTAGTTCGGCCAAGGCCTGAAAAAAATATAGCATGAAATGATGGGGTGATGGCCGAACCGAGAAGGTTGCTTACGTATCCCCAAGTGGAAATCAGGTCAAAACGTAGTTCATCGACTCTGGAAGTCTTGAAAGAATAAGGCTTCAAGAATTTGTGGTCTTTTCGAGCCATGTTTCTATATGGGTCCAATGAGAGCTCTCTCTTGGGCAGATTTTCTGAAACAGATTCCTTGTGGTAGCTTTTGAACAGGATAATGAGAATATGAACTACTTCTCCTTTTTTTTTTTGTGGCGGTTGATTCTTTTCACCTCTTCACTAGCCAGTTATTCTTTACAACTCTTATAATACATCGTGTTTTAATCATACTCTATCATACTCACAAAGCAATATTAGCCTTCCAAAACACTCTTTATTTTTCTCAAAGACATCTTTGCATTGTTTTAGGCCCACTTAGCCATTGAGCCTCTTACGAAATTTGAGACTAATTGATACTTTCAAATCTCTTTTATTTTAATTTTTATTTTTTTTACTTCTATTTTATTTTCTTTGTTTTAGAACAACACAGAGCCTTGGGATAATTCATGTACTAATGATGTACTTTGAAGTGCTCAAGAATTCTCAATCTCTTTTTTATTTTTCACCTTTTTCTTTTCTCTTTACTTTCTTTACTCTACCTCACTATCTATTATTCTCTTCATAATTTTGACTGGTTAGGTTCAGGTTTTTGAAATCAACACGCATCTTATTATTATTATTTTTTTATTGTATTTTTATTATTATTATTTTTTAACTTTTTCTTAGGCGCCCTTTCAGGTTTTCATCCTAGCGGGCTCTTTTTTTTTTTTTTTTTTTGTGCTCTAACTTTTGCCTAGGCGCCCTTTCGGATTTTCATTTTAGCGAGCTTCTTTTTCTTTTTCTTTTTCTTTTTCTTTTTCTTTTTCTTTCCTTTTTCTTACTTTTGAAGAAGAAGTTCATTTAAAATATCTGGCTACCATTAAGGACCCAGTTTATGGCTTTGGACTGTGGGCTCATCTTTTAGGCTTAGTATTTGGGAGAAGAGATTGGTGAGCAAGCCTCAAGTCCCAAGTTTATCTTTCCAAGATTGAGCGAGAGTATCTTTGAATTCTAAAAGTAAAGCTAATCAATTTTCTACTTCTCCTTGGATTTGGCACAAAATTCGCTTTGTTATTTGGGGATCCATTTTTTAATGCAAACAAAATGTCTTCCATTATTATTTGAAAAGTGATTTTATTTTTGTTTTCTTCCTTTCTTGGTTTAACGATCCATTTATTCACAACTATGCACATTCATCTAAAATGAGATTTTATTCAACTAGAGGAGTACATCACTTGACTCGATAGACTTGACCAAGACTTAAAAACTTGATAGCAGACTAACTAGAAGACTCGACTAGACTAGACTAGACTTTTGATTCCAACTTGGAAATGACTTAACTACAGACTGGACTAGACCTGACTCTGGTCTTAAAATAGAGTGTCATAGATAATTTTCAATTTATTGGGTTCCCAAGAGCATCCACATTTGATTTAGTAGTAGCATTTCCAAACACTATTACCTTACTAGCATCTTCCTCAGGTTCATCATTCCCCTTATGTATCTTTGTAGGAACATCATCTGCCCTTATGGCCCATTTTTCAGTCGAATTAATGACCCTTCTTTGACTCATACTGAGTATTGTCAATGCCTTTTTCGATTCTGTTGATTGGGTCGGGGCCAATTCGTTGTTGCGCACTCATGGAGGCAACGAATCCCTTGAGAGTATTCAGCGATGGCTGTCATTGAAAAGTTTTTATGTCATGCCAGATGCCACTCGGTGGGTTCAGCAAAGGAGTAATGATTTTATGCTCAATGAGATCTTGGATATCATGGCGGAGTTTCATGCAATAGTTAGTTGTATGGCCAGGGGTCTGGTGGTAGGCGCAGTACAAAGATAGGTCACATTTGCGGGGTAAGGGATTTGGTAGTGGCTTTGGGTCCAGAGGGTTGAGGTGACCATTCTTGACAAGGTGACCAAGGGCCATGGATAATGGCATGCCAAGGTTGGTGAAGTTTCTCGGCTTACGGGTTTTGCTTGATTTTCGATTTGATTTAGAGTTGGCTTTTGGGTTAGAGGGGGTTGGACCTGGATATGGACTTGAGGTTGGAAATGGGTTTTGGAGATTGGTCGGGTATGACTGTGGATTTTGATGATTGGTTGGGCTTAGGATTGGATATGGGGCTTGGTGCACAGGTGGGTTCAGACATGCATGTTGGTGCTTCTGTAAGCGATCCATTATACTCTTCTCCAACTGATTCATCTTTTTCTCATCAGGGCCCGTTTGATCTTTCAATAATTGAACGAACTCAAGCATGACCCTCTCCAATTGCTTCACCCTTGATTCTTGTTGCTTAACAACGACTTGCAGTTTGCTCACTTTCTCCTTCAAAGCTCGCAAAGCCATTGGTGGATCATTTGTAACATCATGCTACATGTTCTCCTCTAACCAAGAAAGACGAACCCAAGAAAATTAGAAGTGTCCTTACTAGGGGATCTGGTTTTTCTACTCATTCTAAAAGGTTCGCATGTAGAATTGATTTTCAGGAGGCAAGTAATTTTGAGGAACTATTGGATTACTTTGATCTTGACTGGGAAGAAGATGTTGTGAATTTGTATTCTACATGCATGCAATAATATTGATTGATGAGAGTGCAAAATGTACATGCTGTAACGATTTGGATGCATGCACCGCACACATGGCACACGGATGAAATGCAAGTGTGTGTATGTGTGTGTATGTGTGCCTACTCACCCTATATGCCAAAGAAAAGGAAATCCTAATCTTAACATATAAGACACATAAGCACATAAAATCCTCATCCATGTCAAGTGTGCTAATTTCTCCTTTTATTGTGATCCTTATTACTCCTTCAAGGATTTTTAAAATTTTTTGAAAATCATTTAGAAAGTATTCCTTGGATGATAAAACAATGCTTGAGAATTCTTTTGAGAATGAGGATGTTAAACATTCTTCTACAAAAATGATTGGATTTTTATTTTGAAATTTATCTAAAAAGCATTTCTCCCAAAATAATTCCAAAGATTTTCGAAAATTTTCTTTTGAATATGATCAAGTGAAAATATGCCTTAACAAAGGTTAGTTTAGAGCTTTGCTTGACCGAAAAATATTTTGGGATAAAGAATGGTGGTTTATCAAAATCTTGTTTGCTCTCAAAAGTGAATTTTAAAACTTTTGGGTAGAAGGATCACACGATCGGATTGTCATCATTCTTTTCTTGAATTTGGATGCATACAAGGTCAATGATGCTTAGCTAACATGATATAAGAAGTATAATCTTATAATCAAGGTTCGGCATGTTCTCCAAATGTCGTGGAACATGAGAAGAAATTGCTAAAAGGTGATTAAAAGATTATACATCTTTCATCAAGCAAGTATCGTCATCATCTTAAGTAATCCCTTCGGGTCTAGCACATAATCCTAATCAAGAATTGATTTCCTAAAATTGAAAAGTTCTATAGAAGCTATCATGCGAAGGCTGGGTTTTGGTCAAATAAGGGACCCTTGATACACATCCGATAGGATGCTTAATATACCAATTCATGGTACGAGATTGAGGGTGATCACACAGTCCCATGATAACTTGACCAACCGGGTTGCCCCGAGCCTCCAAGGTCATAGTTCCGTGCAATCGACTGGCTGGACATGCAAGTGAAATGCAACAGGCACACAAAGATTGATTAATTCAATTAAAGGGATGTTTTCAAGTCTAATCCTCGAGTGAACCCAAAATCAGGAATTCTGGTCTACGAAATTAGAGATTCTGGGTTCGATCCCCAGCAGAGTCACCAGATTGTGGATATCGCAATTTTTCCTTACCCACAACTTTTAATTTTTAAAATATTTTCCAAATTCAAATTCAAAACGAGTCGCCACTTAATTTTTAAAAGAAAAATTAAGAAACCATTTTAAAGCAAACTGATCTTTTAAGACACCAGAGATTTTCTAGGTCCGGGGATTATGGAATGAGAGGGGAAGGAGCCCGGCGGACTAACACACCCCTCCCCCCCCCCCCCCCCCCTCATCCTATCTCGCGATAGGCCTCTACTTCACATCCTTTTAATCGAATTAATAATCTAAGCATGTCCTCAACTTAATACAATGTATAAATATACATTACAAAAGTATGTCTAAAGGGTGTAAGATTGAAAGTGATAAAATATCATTAAAAAAAACACATAATTCAAGTCGCAAGCAATATGATATGCATATAGGGAGCTATAAAACTTACCCGGGATCCATGCCGCGAATATTAAACGTGCAATGCATACGAATAGAAAGATTCTAAGAAAAGGTCTCTAATCACATATACACATAATGCAAAACTTAATTCTAAGGTGTCGTGCGCGAGGTCATAAAATCAATAAAATAAATTAAATAAACTAGAGAAGGTGTTGAGAAATTGTGCCTCAAAGGTGCTACAAAACAAAGGTTAGTCCACATACTTTAGAAAGAATGTATAGTATCGAATAGTTATTCCTAAACGTCTAGCGTAATTCTATCAAGTAGAAGAAGTAGCACAATTATGAATTCTATTAACAATCTACATGGATGACTGTGTATGATTACATAGATGCGAACAAGAATGGGCTATTGGATTATTCCTTGATTTGTATCATTTAGCCTCTGTATTTAAACTTAACTAATCATTATTAACACATAGTTTAAACCTTAGGTCATGGAAAGATCATTTGGACCATTGTTTGCAAGATATATCAAAATTGTGACAGAATTCTAAAAATTACTGAGAGCAGATTAGAACTTCAAAAAAAAAAAAAGGATGCTTCTCGTGGTGTGATCTTAATGATTTTGGACACAAGATGCCTCTATGAGTCTAGTTTCTAATCCCAAAAAGAAAATCGAGGTTTGAACGGTTAGATCTCCGGGAATCGGACAAACACTAGACATCACTCAGGGACTTACAACTCTCTGTCTAGAGATTTTGTTTGGTTTTTTAAAAATAGTAAAAAAATCAGAAACACTTTGATCTTTTTAGGGTATCCTCCTAACACATTAAACTACCCAGAAAAATTTATTTGGTGTCAAGAATGCTTGATTAAGGCTCTGATTTACTCATTTAAAAAACGTGTTACTGTTCTGAAACTCTGGACAGATTGTAGTTGTCTCACAAAACTCATGACCAAACCACTTTAAACATGAAATCTCCTTAAAACAAAAATCACAGTGGTAGAACTTTGAGTTATAAACACTTTCCCGTTGGTTTCATTCAGTTCCAACGTACGGTTCGATGTTTAACTAAAAATCTATGATAAAAAATAGATTGTGAACTCACTGCATCATTTATCAAATACAACTTTGTTAACTAATTTGAGCCATGGAATTTGGCTTGAACCACACTACCTCTCCTGCCATTTGATGGTCATGAGAGACTAACTACATTCATATCTTGAAAGTCTCAAAGAAATATGGAGAGATTTCATGAGACCTAAACATAACAAATATAAACCAATGAAGATAGGTTTAGATTTATTAATCAAGTGTACTAATATCAATTTCAACCTCCTTGTAAATCATGAGCTTACAAAGGAATTAAAGGATTTCAAGTCTAAGGATTCAAGTGAGACATTGAGGGTCTCATGAATCTCAAAGACTAAAAGGGTGAGGAAAAGAAAATTTAAAGACTCTAAGTATATTTGTGATTAGAAAGACTAATTAATTCAAAGTTTTACCTCCAAAATATCCTCAACTTTTTGATTTTGAAGAACTTCCAAAGACTAATCAAGCTTTCCACCCTCTTCAACTCTTCTAAAACTAGCTTCTGATTGTGTTTAGAGAAGAAATTTTGAAAGTTTTAGGACTTAGAGAACTAATACAACCTCTAGATTCAAAGAAAATTCCAACCTCCCATGCAAGAGGATATTCATCCTCTATTTATAGACAAATTTGAAGGGGTATTTTGGTCATTTCAGAGCAAAAAACTATAATTCAAACTGTGCTTTGGTAGTACAAAATATGCTATATTACAGCTGGCTGTTACAAAAATGCGGCACTCAATGGAGATGGAAGCGGCACTCGCTGAATGCCGGAACAAAACTCAGTGAATGCCGGCGCGGTATTCACTGAATGCCGCGGACAACTCCATGAACTGTCGTCTTTTTAGGATTTCCAATTTTAGCGGCACTTGATGCATTTTAGCGACAGTTAATGACTTCTGATGCGGTTCTCACTGAATGCCGTTCCGACAGTCCGGGAGTGCCGCACCGGTAACCCGTGATTGCCGCTTGTGGGCCTAGGTGCCGTTTTGTCTCTATTTTCCTTTTTTCTTTCCTTTCTGCTTTTTGTTTGAGTCAGAGAAGAGCTTGAATCATCTTTGGAAGTCCTAGATTAGTTCAGACATTGTCATCATTGGATTTGGAGGTAATACTCCCCTTCGTCCGACGTTTGGTCAAAATTGTGGTGTCGACAATGGCCGATAGTAAAGTCCAACAAGGGCCACTCATTCCTACTGAACGCACAAATATGGAGGGCAAGAACTTCCCCCAAGGGGAATTGAACCCTTGACCTCTCCACTAAAGAGATCAAGGTGGTACTACTTGACCATTTGGGTTATTGGTAAGTATGTGTATAGTTAAATTTTAAATTAGCTCGCACATTTTTTAATTTTTAATATTTTGGATACTTAAATGAACTCACACTTGTATGTACAATAATATAGCATGAACTAATTTTTGTTTTGTTTTGTTTTGTTTTTTTTTAAGGGTGGTGGGGGTGGTCTTAGAATATAGCATGTACTACTTCTCAGTGCATGCCCCATGCTGTGGGTGTGGGTGTGGGAAGAAAAGTTGCTGGTGCATTTAGAATTTCCCATTTCTATATAGGTAGTTGTTTGCACTAATCATAACATTCCTATAATGGTACAATAAAACATAAGAAACTTAACTGAAGTCCTTTCCTATATGAAAAAAAAAAACCTACTAAAAAATTAAATTAAACTGGATCTCTAAAATTGTCCTAGATCTACAATTATTCATCAAGTAATACTAATCTTTAGTCAATTCTTTCGAACCAAATGCAAGATTGTCTAACAATTCAATCATATTTAGTGGTACGTAATGGATATTTTCATTTTTGGCAATGGATAGTATTAGAATATATATATATATATATATATACAATTTCTACCTAACTTTCTGTTACATTTGCATATTGATCCTTAATCTTATATAAACTATCGTAGCCTACCCTATATATTCTAATACTCCCCCTCAAGTTGGTTGATGGATATCCATTATCCCAAACTTGCTCATCAGGTTATGGAACTGTGTTGGATGAAGAGGTTTGGTTGATATGTCAGCAAGTTGATGGTTGGAAGTAATATGTAGAGCTTTCATTATTCCTTCTTCTACTTTGTCTCTGACTACATGACAGTCTATTTCAATATGTTTCGTCCTTTCATGAAATATTGGATTGTGAGTGATGTGAATTGCAGCTTGGTTGTCACAGAATAGTAGGGCTGGTTTGGAATGAATAATTTTTAAATCCTTCAACAAGTTGATTATCCAGATGATTTCACAAGTTGCATTTGCCATGCTTCTGTACTCTGCCTCTACTGAAGATCTTGATATAGTTTGCTGCTTTTTTGACTTCCAGGATACTAGAGAATCTCCTAAAAATATACAATAACCTGTTGTGGATCTTCTTGAATCTAGGCAGGCTAGCCAATCTGCATCTGCAAAAGTCTTGATGTGTAATTCTGATCTTGCTGAGAAAAATAAACCTTGTCTAGGAGATGCTTTTAGATGTTGTAATACTTTGTTTGCTGCTTGTAAATGAGGTATTCTGGTTTGAGACATGTATTGACTAAGTTTGTTAGTAGAAAAGGCTATGTCTGGTCTGTTAACTGTAAGATATAACAGATGTCCTATCAATTTTCTATAAGTTTGGGGTTCTGGTCATAATTCCCCTTCTGTACTGCATAACTTTGACCTTGGATCCATGGGAAATTTTGAAGGTTTTGAACCTATGAATCCTGTGTTTTCCAATAGTTTGAGAGTATAATGTCTTTGAGATATGCTGATTCCTTTATCTGATCTTGCAACTTCTAATCCAAAGAAATACTTAAGATTTCCTAAGTCCTTGAGCTTGAATTGTTGATGTAGGAGATCCTTGAGTTCTGTTGCATATTTGATACCATTGCTTGCTATGAGTATTTAATCTACATAAACTAGAAGAGCAATGAATGATTTTCCTTCTTGTCTTGTAAATAAACTGTAATCATTTTTGCTTTGCTGAAATCCCAGTTTTATGATAGCTGTGGAAAACTTTGAGAACCATTGTCTGCTAGCTTGTCTTAGACCATATAGGCTTTTGTTTAGTTTACATACTTGATTCTCCCCCTTACTACGAAATCCAAGGGGCAACTTCATGTAGACTTCTTCTGATAGATCCCCATGTAAAAAAGCATTGTTAACATCAAGTTGTAAAAGATGCCAGTTGTTGACAACAGCTAAGTCTAAGATAATCTTTACTGTTGTTAACTTTGCTACTGGAGAAAAAGTCTCAATAAAGTCTATTCCTTCTTGTTGTGTGTAGCCTTTTGCTACAAGTTTAGCTTTGTATCTTTTTAATGAGCCATCAGCTTTGAGTTTTACCTGGTAAACCCATTTGCAACCTATGGGTTGTTTCCCTGCAGATAATTCTGTGATGGTCCAAGTATTGTTGTCTTCAAGAGCTTTGATTTATGTTGCCATTGCTTCTTACCAATGAGGGAATTTGACAGCTTGATGATAAAACTCTGGTTCATAGTGAGTTGAAACAGACATGACAAATTCTGTAATTTGAAGATAAAGCATTATAAGATATAACTTCAGATAAAGGATAAGGAGCACCATTTGAGTTTTGGCTTCTTTTTGACACTAGATGACAGTGATAATTTTCCAACTATGATGGTGGTTTGTGTTGTCTTATAGACTTTCTGACATTAACTATCTGATTATGTTGATTTCTTACAATATCAACATTAGTTTGAGATACATTTTCATTACCTTCTTGAACTGGTTGTACTAATAGGTTTTCAGAAGTATCAGTTAAGATAGGATTTGGAAGAGGAGTTTCTTTATGGTGTATAGGTTGTTTTTTAGTATAGCAACTTTGAAAAGGAAAATTTTCTTCATGAAATTTTACATCTCTTGAGATAAAGGTTGTTTTTGGCTCTAAATCTAATATTTTATAACCTTTTACACCATATGGCTATCCAATGAAAACGCATTTTCTAGCTCTTGGAGCAAACTTGTGTCTATGAGATACTATTGTAGATGCAAAACAAAGACAGCCAAAAACTTTCAGATGTTCATATTTGGGTCTAACATTGAATAGAAGTTGACAAGGACATTTACCTTTGAGAAGATTTGTAGGAGTTCTATTTATCAAATATGCTGCAGTAAGTAAACAATCTCCCCATAGATATAAAGGAACATTTGATTGAAATCTCAATGATCTAGCAATATTTAATAAATGTTGATGTTTTCTTTCCACTATAGCATTTTGTTGTGAAGTATCTACACAAGTTAATTGGTGTATTATCCCTTTGTTATTAAAGAATTCTGTTTGTTTAAATTCTAAGCCATTATCTGATCTAATGATTTTGATTGACTTGTTGAATTGATTTTATACTAAATTATAAAAATTTGGAAGTAAAACAGAAATTTCTGATTTGTTTGTCATTAGAAACACCTAAGTACATCCTGTACAGTCATCCACAATGGATAAAAAAATATCTATGTTTGTTTATAGTTTCTACATGGAAAGGGCCCCAGATATCAACATGCATCATATCAAAAGGAAACTTTGACAGAGTAGTATTAGAGATGAAAGGCAATCTCTTTTCCTTAGCTAAAGGACATACATTGCAGGGAATGTTATTCTTATGAGAATCTAGATTCAAAAAACTTAGTTTTGTATCAGAAGGATGTCCTAGTTTACAATGCCAAAGGTTATTTTTAGTTTCATCAAAGGAAAATACATCAGAATGTATAAAAGTATTGGAAACTGCATGTTGAACGGGTTGAATGAACTGATTGTTTCTTGTGTTGATTGTATATAGATCTCCATTTCTCTCACCGATCCTAATCATTGTCCAGTGGATGAGGTCCTGAAGAAAACATTTATTAGCAAGAAATACACAGGAAATATTTTGAGAATCAAGTAATTTACTTACAGAGATGAGATTGAATTTAAAATCTGGTATAGACAACACATCAGATAGTGTTAGTGTGTCAGTAACAGAAACAGAACCCTTATGAGTAATAGGTATGTTAACACCATTTGGTAATTGAACAAAAGCATTTTGCATAGGAGTGGCAGAAATAAAAGCAGATAATGAACATCACATGTGATTTGTGGCCTTTGAATCTATTATCCATCTGTCAATATTCATATTAAGGAGAGTAGAAGCACAAAAATCAGTTTTCATTACTACTGATAAATTTTCAAGAATGGGAGTTTTACCTAACAAGGCTGATGTGCTAGAGTTGATTTGATTCTTTGCAGGAATTGTGTTAGATTGAGAGTTCATTTGAGTATTCAGGAAACTAAGAAGTTGTTGACATTGAGCGGGTGTAAAATAAACACTTGCAACATTTGTATCAGGAGTGTCATCAGCATAAGTATCTGATGCAATGGAGACTTGATGAGCTTGATGATGATTCATAACACCTGAACCTTTGATGGTAATTTGTCTGCCTATGAAAGCCAATTTGTGTCTTTCCTTTATTCTTATAACTAGGAGGGTAACCATGCAATTTAAAACATGTCTATAACATGCCCCAGCATATTGCAGTGTGTACAGAAAGGCCTATCCTTCTTCTGATGTTGTTGCCTATTGTTGAAATTTGTACCATTTCTTTGATCATTTAACCTTGTAATCATGGCCATGTTGTCTAATCCTTGTTTTCCCACATGATTTTCTGAACCAGTAATTTCTTTTCGCCTTTCTTGTTGAATGATCTTTGCAAAAACATTATTTATTGAAGGCAATGGATCCATTGTAGAATTTGATCTCTGACTTGAGTGAAATAGTCATTTAAACCCATAAGAAAAAAATAATATGCTCATGCTCTTATGCTTCCAGTAGAAGTTTTACGATATTGCAGGTGCAGTTTTTCATAACTCCACAGTTACAAATAGGAACAAGCTTGTAACTGGACAATTCATCCCATAGTGCTTTCATCTTTGTAAAATAAGAAGTTACAGAGAGTTGCTCTTGTTTCAGCATAGAAATGGCCTTCTTTAATTGGAAAATTCTTGGGCTATTCTTTTGTGAGTATCTTTCCAAGATGTCTTTCCAGATTTCCCTTGAAGAATTTCCATATATCACACTTGAAGCTATTTCTTTTGATACAGAGTTGATTATCCAAGAAATAACCATTATATCTACTTTAACCCATTTTTCATGTAAAGAATCATTGATTTGTGGTCCAGTGATTATACCATTGACAAAACCCAACTTGTTCTTAGCCCTTAATGCTAGAATCATAGACAGATACCAAGTATTAAAATTCTCAGATCCAATAAGAGATTGAGAAACAAGAATGTTACCAGGATTGTCATTACTAGTAAGAAAATAAGGAGACGAATGTTCATCTGCTTGTAGAATAGGTTGTTGTTGAGTAGGATTTTCAGTCGCCATTGTTGATTATGAGAACTAGAATCAAGAATTGCAGAAGTATTCCAGAAAAGCTTTCAGAAACCTTAGACTTATGACAAGGAATTGAGATATTTCAGAAACAGTAACAACAGAGAATGCTTGCGGAAGAACCAAAGACTTGATTCGATCTTCAATGAGGTTGAATATGAAGAATCAAACTCTGGATTTGCTTTGATACCATATTAGAAAAATACAAGAAAGAGAAAATTAACTTCTAGAATTGAATTAGATAATCTGATTTACAGAGGAATGCTCTATATATACACAAGAGTTATGATGAGCTGTTATGATGAGCTGTCATAACAGTTTCTAACTAACTTTCTGTTATATTTGCATATTGATCCTTAATCTTATATAAACTATCGTAGCCCACCCTATATATTCTAACAGATAGATCATGTAAAATCATCTGGAAAGGAAGTAGCAAATTTGCTATATATTCCACTATAAAGATGTCTAACCAATGGATAGATCATGTCTACTGGTAGTGAATTTCATTTTTGGCAATGAATGAAAAAAATCATCTGCAAAGGAAATACTAGTTGCAAATTTGCTATTCCACATTTACGGCCCGTTTGGTTCATAGATTATTTTAGATGGATTCTAATTACTAGGAACCATAATAATAGTAATCAATTTACTAGGAATCTGAATCCTTGCAAAGTGTTTGGTTCATGACCGGAATCCTAGGTGGATTTAGAATCCAGTGTTTGGTTGGGTCAAGGAAAATAAAATAGTAATGATGTTAAATACATAAACTACCCTTGAAGGCTATCCATAATAGGAATGACATTAACTTATACCTTCCACAAATATAAGGGCTAATTTAGGTAGTATGAAATTAGAAAACCAAAACCCCAGTAATAATTGAGAATACCACTTCCAAGCTAGGATTTAGAATCCATCATATTTTCCACCTTTGGGTGGATTCTAAATCCAATGGGACCCACAATTCAATGAATAATCCATGAACCGAACAAGGATAAATTTTAAGATTACTAGTAATCTTAGTGTGGAATCAAAATCCACCCTAAAAAATCATGAACCAAACGGACCGTTAGAGGATTTTTGAGCTCCAAGCAAGGTAGCAAATTTCATAGTCAAATCCCATGATCTGTAGTCAATGGTTAGTCTGTTAAAAGGGGAGGGGATAGAGTAAGGGTGTGAGTCCAGGACCCGATCGAGGAGTCAGTTGCCTTGCCCAGTATTAACCGTACAGCTCACACCCTGCTGCACACGCTAGCTCTCTTTTATGGAAATCATCGAAAAGAGAAAAGAGAAAATAGGTAGCTGGTAAGGGCAGATGCATTTTTTAATTTGGGCACCTCTTTTGGGTAAAAAAAAAATATTTACTCTTTTTTTTTTAAGGGCACCTCCCACAAATTATATATTTAAGAAGTTTAGGTTTTATTTTTTTGGCTTTCTAAACAAGGCTTTCATTCCTCCCTAATGACCTATCTTTCTCTCGCATACCAAAATTGAAGAGATATCTCAGTTTGCTTCATATTAGAAGGTAATTTCACTTTTGCTCTTTAATTTAATCGCTATATAGGCTTCTGTATATGTATATATTAGTTTATATATATATACTCAAAGTCCATTCTTCGACATGCAACTTATCAACAGGATTATAGGACTCGTAAAACTCGAAGAAGAACATGTAATTTGGTGGCTTCGCATGTGCCGCCACTAGTGTGGCGATTCCCGGATGATCCAACTTGCTTCGTTGTCAAATAACATAAACAAAATATCAAAATTCAAGAGGTCAATATACAAACATACACACACATACACACATATATAGAGAGAGAGAGAGAAAGAGAGAGAGAGAGAGAGAGAGAGAGAGAATAGAACATAACAACTGCAATTCTTTGGAAATTTGTCAATGTCATCGAAGGTACACAAGGTGGGTTTTTTAACAGCAACCTTCTGTATATGTATATATTAGTTTACAATCAATCGCATAGAACTCTGATTCCTTCATCTTGTGTTTTGTTGGATGGTGCTAATTCTAGTTTCTTTATGATTCAGTTGGTAAGAAAGTTTAAATATAATTCAAAATAATGGTTAGTTTTGTTGGAAAAATTTATTCTTTCTGGCAATCCTTCTTGATTCCACCATATATCTTTTTGACGTGTATATCTGTATATGTTATCTATATTGTTATTCTGTATATAGAAGGTATAGAGAGGAACTTGAATTGTTCGAAATTTTGGAATGTGAAGCTGATTATGAAGTGAATTGTAGTTTTAATTATTCTTTTTGACTCAATACAATGATTTCCTTAATAGATGATGTCCGTATATTTTTGTATTCAGGACATGCCGATACAAAAATTAAGAATAGAAGATGTTGAAAATTATTTGGTACCTTTACCAAATATAATGGAAGACCAACGTGTAGATGTCGATGTAATGCCATATTTTTCCACTGATAAGGTGAATATTTTACAATTTTTAATACATTAATAATTAAATTTAAATTATTTTTACATTGTATTTTATATATATATATATATATATGTAGGTATTTGACTCGCGATCAGAGCTTATCCATTGGGCTCAAGATATTGGTATTAGATTAGATATGGTTTGTTGTAATTATAAACTCTGATGCAGGGCTTATGTTAAAGAAGCCAAAATTGAACTTGGGTTGCGAAAGGGGTGGTATCTTCCGTAGTCACCACAAGAAAAAAATATTACAAGGAAAAAGCGATGATAATAAGGTTAGAAGCAGATGTAAAAGATACACGGGGACAAAAAAGTGCAACTGTCCTTTTAAGTTGAGAGGGATTCCATATGCACATGATAAATGGAAGGTTGAGGTGATATGTGGTTTGCACAACCATCCACTGGGAGAGACAACGATTGGTCACTCTTATGCAGGTAGGTTGAAAGATGACGAGTATAAAATTGTTGAACACTTGACGAAAAGTGGTGTAAAACCAAAAGAAGTGCTTACAGCGCTAAAACAACGAAACAGAGAGAACACGTCCACTATTTCTATTGTTTACAATGCACAAAAAAAATGTAGAAGTGCTGAAACCAAAGGAAGATCTGCAATGCAACAAGTGATGAAGTTATTATTTGAAAATAATTATCTTGAATGACTGTGGATACCGGGCTTCGGACCACTTCTCTCGTTCGAGATTGTTTTGAAATTGATTTGAAAAGGTCTGTTGAAAACAGATACAGAGTCGCCACTTGGTCTTTAAGGAACCAAGAAACCTAATTTTGACTCACCCAAGCGGATAAGGGCACCGGCCCTTCATAACCAAAGAACTTGGTTCGGGGTTTTGGTACGAGAGAGGAAGGAGCCTTTGTCGCGACTAAAACACCCTCTACTCGCCCCGTCTTTCGACGGGCCTCAATTAGCATCCAAATAATCATCTTATACTATGTTTGGTTCGACAAATAATACTATGATAGTATATTACATCACATAAGAAACTTGAAAATGGAAGATCAAAAGATAAGATATCATTCATAAGATCTAAATCAAATATCATGCAATGTGAGGTGAAAGATCACACAAATAAACCTAGGAAAAATTGTCTAATCACGTATCAAATATTCAAGACTTCCTAATCTAAAGGGGACATGAATTTGTTCTTGAAACAAGTAAAAAGAAACGAAAATATGCTTAGCAAGCTAGTATGATGCATGTTATTCTTTGAGAAAAGAAGATCTCTCAATCCCCGGGACGGATGAGAAAGGATGATTAGATCGAGGGGAAGCATGAACGTGTGATCAAGTTCATTCCTTATAATCTTCTTAGATTAAGAGTTACAAAAACCCCAAATCTTGCATGAATGTATTGTATGAACCTAAAAATGTGCAAAGGTTGTAGTGTGTTTTGTGTTCATGGATTTCTAAAATGACTTAGTAGTCTAAAATGTGCATGAATGAATGGATTAAATCAACATGGGATATATACAAATGTATTATGAACTACTTCCTAAGATGTGAGCTAATTTGGAATGCATATGAGCATCAAATCAAAGAATAAAAGTTGAAATGTGCTTGCTGTGAATAGTGGACAGACTGCATATGGCACTTTGCAACATTATAATGGGAGGTCAAATGTGCCTAGAAAAATGTGAGAAAAATCTCAGATCATTATTATTGTGTCTAGAAAATAACCCAAAAAGCCAAACATCAATAGCTATCACAGATTAAAAGAAAGAAATCAGAATGTACACATGACTCTGAAACAAAAACTGCACTGTTGACTGATTTTGTATGATTTTTCATAAATCAAAGAAAAGGTTTATGATGACCCATTATATACCAAAAGTTTCCTAAGACACCCAAGTTTTATAAATAAAATAGAAAAGATATATGTACAGTGATGAAAATGTCCAGAATAAGTGCAAGAAGTTAGATAAACATTCTGTGAGAACAGAGGCAGATTATGAATATGAACTTCTCACATCCAAAACAAATACTTTTACATTTCAATAATTGATGAGAGAAATTAGGGACAAACTATGATGTATTAGGAAGGTTTTCCAAGTGGTTTCATCATCATAAATTGAGTATTTAATTCAAAACAAATCTTTGAATCTGAACAGCTCACTGTTTTGGGTCATTGTTTTGGAGATTTTGGAAAATAAAGTTTTGTTTCTTGAAACCAAATGAGAGGGTTTGAGAGGGGTTTTGAAATGGATGTTTTGAAAGCACATTTTCAACACTCAATAAGGATTATGACCACTTAGAATACCAACATCAAACTCATCATTAAGAATCTCCAAGATTGTTGGAGAGGTTTATTTTATTTTTAGAGCATAACTTCAATACATTCCAAGAATACCTTGGAAGTATTGAGGTTATGATCATCATCTATCAAACATGTTTTTGAGGTCAAGAGCTACTATCCATAAGGATTCACTCACCCCAAACTTCATGTCATCACTTAGATGATGATGAACTAGTAAGTAAATAAAAGAAAACAAAAAGAAATGGGATAAGAAGAGATAAACAATAAATAAACAAGCAAATAGATGATGATCAACATATGATATTCATGAAGCATGAACTTGTAGGTTGGTGTTTCACTCATATGTGATGACACTTAGACATGGAAGAAGCTTCCACTCTCTTGAATGCTCACTAAAATGGTGGTTGGAAGTATTGAATGTTGAAATAAATGGAAGTAATGAAGTAAAAAACAAAGTTAGAACTCACTTTTGTTTTGAAAATCAAAGAGGAATGCTTCTTTTTCTCTCTACTCTAACCTTATCTCTACAACTTTCTCTCCCAAACTTTTCAAAACTCACATTTGACTCCCTCAAATGAGGAGTAATGGGGTGTTTATATAGGCCAACTTGGGGTGGTTTTGGGGTTTTAAAAGTGTTCCCATTGGCTCCAAACATCTGAAATCATAAAACTATGTCGTTTTGGCTTTTAATTAATCAAAATGGGACCACAAAAATAATTACAAAAACTCACTGTTCTGGGGGAGAGTGCCGCGGCGGCACTGGGCCACTGCCGCGGCGGCAGTGGGCCAGTGCCGCGGCGGCACTGCTCCTCCCTTCGTCTGGATAATGCTGTTTAGGCCCCCTGATGTTCCGGTATTCGCGAAAAGGCCCTATTTCGTCCGAAATTCACAGAAAATGCGTATGAACTCCAAATTGAGGTTGTGATATACCGTTGGAAAGGTAATGGAGTCTACTTTATATAAAAAATAGTTCGGGGATAGGTCACTTTGAAAAGTTTTGCGGTATTCGCGATAAAAGCCGATTTGATCGCCTTTTTCGCCTTTGGAAATTCATAATAAATTCGTTTTAAATCCAGAAATTATGTGCGATATACCGTTGGAAAGCTATTGACCTCTAGTATCCATGAAAAATATTTAAAAATTATTTCGGCACCCCGGTTCCAAAGTCAAATTCTGGTCAAACTGGTCAAACCTGGGATTCCCGGGAAGTTTTAGAAACCTCCGGGAGTTCCCGGGAGCTGGTGTTTTCGCTCGATTTTCTTTTGGAACTTGTTTTAACACTTTTCCCGTGATTTAAAATGATTTTGGTGAATTCGGACGATTTCGGTCAAACTTGGTCAAACCTGGTCAAACCTTGGTCAAACCTGGTCAAACCTTGGTCAAACCTGGTCAAACCTTGGTCAAACCGGTCAACGGGGACTTTCCGGGAACTTCCGGGGGTCTCTGGGAGCCGACGATTTTATCTGATTTCTCTTTAAAACTCTTTTTATCGCTTTTCTTACGACATAGTATGTTTTCAGAACTTTGGGACCAAATCTGGGAGTTTTCGGGCTTTTAGGGGCATTTTGGTCATCCTGAGCATTCTGAGAGATGGAGCTGACTTCCGAGAGTCCTTTCGAGTCTTTTGCGATCATTGTGAACCACCAAGCTATGGGTCTCCTAAATCCGATAGCCGACAAAATGGGGTGTCTACAGTTTGCCCCTCTTTGGCATGAACTTGCGAGGCAACGCATGTCGCAAGTGAGTGCCAAAGTTTTGAAGAGACAAGACTTTTTGGAGGCTACGGATTTAGGATAAAAAGCGTTGCAAAAGATGCAATGATGATGAGGTTAGTGCTGGTCGTGCTCTGCGTGAGCTGCCTACGTATCCCGAGGGGAATCAGACCAGGACGTAGTTCAGGGCAAGGAACCGGTCTTACATGCACGTACACACAATCAGGCGGATGCTATGCTAGAAGAGTGATGTGCAACGTATGGATGTGGTATGAATTGTGTCATGAGTCCTATCACGTCTAGTGTTATGACCTTAGTATGAGCAAGTGCTGTGGGGTGTGCCACTCCGAGTGGGCTGGTGTTGTGCCAGTGTTTGCGACCGTGATGCGGTGGATGATTCGGACAAAGACACGGAGGTTTAGAAGACTCCGGGTCTAAGGGCAAACTTTTGGAACGAGCGAGATAGGTCAGAAGCGTTTCATTTAGAAGACAATGACCCAAGGTGCCCGAGAGATCTCGTAATAGAGCTGTGAGAAAATTCTTGACAAACAGGAGAACTGGATGCAGGCGATATTCAGATTGTTCCTGACGGCCGACTTTCGGGTATCGGCTCCGGCTGGTGGTAGTATCTTTCGTATTTATCCTTGGGGATGCCGTAGGGTTCTTAGAGAATTCTTATCTCCTTGATCGGGAACTAGGATCCATCTCTGAACCTCTCACGGTTGATCAGATCTTTTGGCGCTCAATCCGAGAGAGCTGGTCAGGGCCTCCGGGAGCTGGTATCTGTCTGCTGTTGTCCTCGGAGGATGATGCAGGGTTCTCGGGGAATCTCTTTTCTTGATCGGGAACCAGGATCCATCTCTGAACCTCTCACGGTTGATCAAATCTTTCGGTGCTCAATCCGAGAGAGCCGGTCAGGGCCTCCGGGAGCTGGTATCTGTCTGCTGTTGTCCTCGGAGGATGATGCAGGGTTCTCGGGGAATCTCTTTTCTTGATCGGGAACCAGGATCCATCTCTGAACCTCTCACGGTTGATCAAATCTTTCGGCACTCAATCCGAGAGAGCCGGTCAGGGCCTCCGGGAGCTGGTATCTGTCTGCTGTTGTCCTCGGAGGATGATGCAGGGTTCTCGGGGAATCTCTTTTCTTGATCGGGAACCAGGATCTGTCTCTGAACCTCTCACGGTTGATCAAATCTTTCGGCGCTCAATCCAAGAGAGCCGTTCAGGGCCTCCGGGAGCTGGTATCTGTCTGCTGTTGTCCTCGGAGGATGATGCAGGGTTCTCGGGGAATCTCTTTTCTTGTTTATTTGGTGCCTTGGCTAGAAATCAGGATCCGTTACAGGAATTCTCGCATCTGATCGAATCTTGCGACGGTTGTCCTGAAACGACCGATTCGGGTCTCCGGGAGCCGATTTTTCCCAGTTTTTGCCTGCTGGAGGTAGTTCTGACAACTTTTAGTCTGCTTGGGGCAAAACTTCATAAATCTTGACTGGAATGGGCCATCGGGGCTGATCGGGGCCAAAACGGGCTGAAAAAGGCCAAAACGGGCCAAAACGGGGCGAAACGGAGCAAAACGGGGCGACGCGGGGCCCACGGGGAGCAGTGCCGCGGCGGCACTGGGTGGCCGGACTCCACCTTCTTTTATCTCGGGTTTTTGAGCTTTTGGAGCTCATTCTTGGTCATTTTGGGGTGTTTTTGAAGCCAAAATTCATCAAAACGCAGCTTGTGCGCGCTCAGGTGAGTAATCTTTCCCCGTAGTCGGATTTCTGATTGGTGTTTTGGTTTGCCCAAATTTTTAAGAAGAAAGTTTGAATGTGACTTCCATTTTTCTTGTAGATCCATGGCTTCGAGCTCAAGGAGACCATCTAAGAAGGCTAAGGGACGGATGAAGGCTGAAATGCAAACCCCGGACTTGATTCTACGGGACCCCCAACGCCATCTTTCGACCGCGGCTCTAGCGAGCTTGGTATGTGAAACTTTCGACTTTTTAGGACCACTTTCATGTATTGTGCTAGTTTTGTGAGCCGTAGCGTGCACCTAGAGATCGTTAGAAGTTTGATTTGCGCTCAAATGTTGATTTTGTGAATTTTTGCTCTCGGGTTGTGAATAGTGATTTTGTGCATCTTTTGTCGTCTTTGTTGTGCGCAGGTGCCGGAAGTGGCCTTGAAAGGCCATGGTAGCCTTGCCCACGCCTTCTTGTGGTATACACAGCTTTCGCCCACCGTTAAGAGGATGGTTGATGATGCCGGGTTCGGAGGCTTCGTCCGTCTGGTTTCGAAAAGCAGTAATGATTTGGCCCATTTCTATGCCCTGGCTGAGAGGTGGTGGGATACCACCAATACTTTCCACCTGCCGTTCGGAGAGATGACAATGACGCCTTTTGACTTCTCCATGATTACGGGCTTGAGGGTCGGCGGGAAGCGCTTGATTCTGGATTACTTTTACGAGATCGACCCGGAGGCGGTGGAGATGCTGATTGGGGCTGTTCCCCCTAACCTGGAGAGGCATTGGTTTCCTTGCGGCTGGCTTTACCGGGCCTATGGCAGAGGTAATCACAATCTGAACAATTCCCAACTTTTGAGGGTTTATCTTCTGTATGTCCTCGGGTGCTCAATCTTTGCGACAAGGAACGACCGGGTGAGCTTGAGGCTTCTTTCTTGCCTGGCAACCATTGATGAGATCCCCTCCTATAACTGGGGCGGTGCTGCCCTGGCCCATCTCTACAAGCATATGGGGAGGTCTCTCGGGGCGAGGTTAAATCCACTGGGGGATTCTGGCGAGCTTGGGAGGTACGCACTGTTTCTTCCTTTATTTTCCATCTCTTTGATTTCCATACTTGTTCTGATTTCTCCTTTGTCTGTGCAGCTTTGGAGTTTTGAATACTTGAAGATGCTGGCTCCTTCCCCGGCGGATGAATCAGGCGAGGATGAGGATGGCATGGCTCCTGTGCCTCTATTCCCACGAGGTTTGAGGTGGCGGAGGGACGTTGTTGGGGTGAAGAGTGGGGCCCATCGGATTATTTTGCTTAGAAACTTCCTGACTGAGCTGACGGCCTCTGATGTTGATTGGACGCCTTGGGAGGGCGTTGTTTACGCTGCCCCAGAGGAGATACAAGCGGTTAAATCTCTTACCTCTTGCCGCCTTCTGCTGGAGAGTACCGAGTGTAGGCAGTGGTTCCTTGGGGAACGGGTGTCTCGGCAGGTGGTTGGTGGCTCCCGGTATCGCGTTCCCCATAATCCTCCTGTGATGGATGCTAGTGACCTCTCTGGTGATGCTCTGTCGGCGGCCTTGGCTGGCACCGACGTCTGGGATCATTTCCTCTCTGAGACCGGGTATGAGGCTTACCGTGGCGGCTCCTTGATGCCCAACTTCCCACTTCTGGAGGTGAGTTTCTTGTTATATTTTTGCTTTTCATTCATTGCCTATGTTTTTGACTTGCCTTTAACTTATTCTGTGCCTACAGCTTCGCGAGATGTACAGGAGACAGGCTCCTCAGGCTCCCGACCCTATCCCTCCTTGGGATTGGACCGTCAATGTTCTAGGCGCTGATGGCACTCCCCAAATGATGGAGGTGCCGCGAGTCACATGTGGGTACCCTACTCAGCCAGCGGGCGTCCTCAATGTCCCTTGGAGTTACGCTGAGGAGGGTCACGCCTTGGCAGCTAGCTTAAGGTCCTTGGTCCTCACACGAGATCACCGGGTACGTCTCTAATTTTGCACTTTCTTTTGGTTATGAGGTTCTAACCCTAGATTTTACCCTTGACAGATGGACGGTATGCGGCAATTTGCCGCCAACCAGATGGCATCCTTGGTAAGTCTCTGACTCGACTCTGTTTTTGGCATTTCTTTCTTTTTGTTATTTTCTTTACTGATTGCCTTCATTTTCTTGTGTGTGCAGTATCGTGGAGGCGGGGCCGGCTCATCGAGGACTGGTCCAAGATGCAGAGGTGGCAGGAGGAGGCCGTCGCCGACATACACTCCGGGCGGTCCGACAGAGGACGAAGAAGAGGAAGACTGATGCCAAGCGGGCAATATTATTTTATTTTCTGTTTTCGATTGGGTTGTACTGGGAACATGATTATTTGGACAGTGTAGGACGAAGTATGGAACAATTTGTAACCTTTTGACAGAGTATTATGATGTTTTTGCCTCCTAGGCCGGATATCTTCCGGTTTAGAGGCGCAGTGGTGTGCTTGTTTTAGCTGATATATGTACACTGTGACTGTTGAATGCTACTGCGATGGGCAGTTTTGTGATGGTGAGTGCTTTTTGCCTTGCAGGTGGGATAGTCCGTGAAACGGGGAGGTGCTGCCGAAATTTTGAATTTTGCTAGAGCCGCGACAGAAAGATATGGCTTTGTATGATCCCGCTCAACTCACAGCCTGGCTGAACATTACGGATGGTGTGGAGCGGATCAACCTCTTTAGCTACGGCTTGACCGAGCTATTCTCTCTTCGCCGGATGACCCTGAACACTGAGTTCTTGCGTGCTGCCATTGCTTACTGGGACCCAGTGAACCATGTCTTCAACTTCAACGGCCTGGAAATATGCCCCATGCTTGAGGAGTTCTGCGCTATTCTCGGCTATGATTCTGACTCGGACTTGATTCTCCCTTCTGTTGATACCCTCAGCCCTACGCGAGCCTTGGCTGAATACCTGAATTGCTCTGTCACTATTTCCCGCCGGCTGATTCAAGGTGAGGTTCTCAACATTGCTTCTATTATTGCCCGGTACGCCAGTCCTGGGAATCCCAGCATGTATGATGCTTCCCGTGGGGCCGCTTTGATATTGTGCATGACTTCGCACTTCCTGTTCTCGAGCACTTCCGTTGACTTGGTGCATGTGTGCCTCGGGCTGAAACTTAGCAGGAATCCCATGGCCATGGTTCTAGCTGAAACTCTGAACGGTTTGGATAATGCCTTCAACCATGGGACTCCTCTTCTTTCTGGGGCGCCTTTGGTGTTACAGGCTTGGCTTTACGAGCGCCTTCAGTTGTGGACGGGCCGTATACCACCGATTTACTTTCGTCGAGCTGTGCTTCATTCTTACTATACCTTTGCCGATTGGGTGGGCATGATGAGCACCTTATCTGAGGCTGACATTTGCTGGATCGTGAGGCGTTGGGGCCTCTATGCTATCACCACGAGCCTCAGGGGTCACCAAAGAGTGTGGTTGATGGGTCTGAGAGAGACTTCTTTCTATCATCCTCGCCGCTTGGCCCGACAGTATGGACAGGTTCAGGAGGTTCCCCGGGGGTTTGCTGAGAGGGTCTTTGCTTCCAGGATCAGAGCTACCACTATTGCTGCTTTTATTGATGGTTGGACTGACCGAGTAAAGGCCTACTTCTAAAGTCCTTCGAAGAAATAAAAGACACTAAGACGAAACTACTCCTGACCGATTTTGCTCATTCCTCCAAGTGTCTTTGAACATGTGGTTGCTTTTTGAAAGACTTTTATTTCTTTGATTATTCCTGCTTATGTAATATTCAAAGTTTGTTTATCGGTGAACCTTGGTTATTTTGGGAATCTCATTTTATGCATTTTAGCTTTCTGAAAACATGTTGTAACTTGAGATTTCAATTAGTTGTTGCTTTTGGTACTTGCTTGAGCATGCTGGGGTTGTTAGAGGCAAACGAGGCGGGTAGCCGAAGTTTGCCCCTAGTTTGGTATATATATGGTTGTGAGGCAAACGAGGTAGATGACCGACGTTTGCCCCTAGTTTAGAAGAGGTTCAGGCAAACGAGGCGAGTGGCCGAAGTTTGCCCCTAGTGTGGAGGGTGGTTTTTGGGTTATGGTAAGGACCGCGACTTTATTTTCTCACATGCTCATAATTTTTGCCTAGGCACCAGGGAGGTGACCTAGCGAGCTATTTTCTCTCTTTTGTTATTGCTCACTTTGGATTTAGCTCTAATTTTTGCCTAGGCGTCCTTTCGGATTTTCGACCTAGCGAGCCATCCCTTTTTTTCCTTTTTGAAAATCTGCCTACGTACCCCCGAGCGGGGATCAGGTCCAACGTAGTTCGGGCCAAGGTTTTGAAAGGAAAGGTTATTTTTGTTGGTGGAGCGACCGAACCGATGTGGTTGCCTACGTATCCCCGAGTGAGAATCAGGTCGAGCGTAGTTCAAGGCAAGGCTTGAAAGAAATGGTTATTTGTCAAGCATAGTACTTTTTGAGGCGATCCATGTTGATTGGTTCTTTGAATTCGACACCATCGAGGTCCATGAGGTAAGTTGCTCCTCCAGAAAGGATTGTTTTGACGATGTACGGGCCTACCCATTTAGGTTTGAACTTCCCACGGGGGTCAAAGATCGGAGCTCGCAATTCCTTAAGGACAAGGTCGCCCTTGACAATCTTCCTTGGGCGAACCCTTTTATTGAAAGCACGGGCTATTCTCTTTTGATAGATTCGGACATGGTCCACCGCCGCTAGGCGCTTTTCATCTATGAGGGCCAATTCCTCGTATCTTTCTCTCAACCAATCTGATTCTGAAATCTCACATTCTGCCATCACGCGTAGAGACGGCAGTTCTATCTCGACCGAGAGTACCGCTTCCATCCCATATACCAGCGAGTAAGGAGTTGCTCCCGTGGATGTCCTTATCGACGTTCTGTATCCCCAAAGCGCGAACGGTAGCTTTTCATGCCAGTCTTTGTAGGTATCGGCCGATTTCTGCAGTATGGCCTTGATATTCTTGTTTGCAGCCTCGACTGCCCCATTGGTTTGCGGCCTATACGGCGACGACTTGTGATAAGTGATCTTGTATTCCTCGAACAGATCCCTGACTTCTGCCTTGAAATGACTTCCGTTATCCGAAATAATCTCATGAGGAACTCCATAACGGCAGATGAGACTTCTTTTGATGAATTTGGCCACTTCTTTGGCCCCCAACTTGGTGTAGGATGCAGCTTCTACCCATTTTGTGAAGTAGTCTATGGCCACCAGGATGTACCGATTTCCATTTGAGGCTTTCGGAACGATCTCGCCAATGATGTCGATTCCCCAGGTTGAGAATGGCCAAGGTGAAGTCATGCTGTACAGAAGGGATGGCGGTGTATGCATCATGTTTGCGTGAATCTGGCACTTGTGACACCTCCTCACGTACTCACAACAATCTTTCTCCAATGTTGTCCAGTAGTACCCTTGTCTTATGATTTTCTTAGCCAGCATGTGACCGTTCATGTGTGGACCGCATACCCCCTCGTGTATTTCTTCCATCATTCTTTTGGAACTCTTTCCGAACAAGCAGGTTAGGTTGTGACCATTATATCCTTTCTTCAGCAATTTTCCACCGCAAATGACGAATTGTGCGTCGAATCTTCTAATGGCCCTTTTGTCTTTCTCGGTGGATTCTTGGGGGTATATCCCTTTTTCTATGAAATCCCAAACATCCCGATACCACGGCATTTCATTCTCTTCTTCTTCGATTGTGGCGATCATATTGAACGAAGGCTCGTACCTCTGCTCTATTACCAAAGGCATCATCTTGACCCCCACAGGAATCTTGATCATGGAGGCTAAGGTAGCCAATGAATCTGCCAACTGGTTCTCTTCCCTGGGCAAGTAGAGGAATGTGACACTCTTGAATTGCCTTTTGAGTTGGTCGAGATGATCATGGTAGGGCTTCAACCTTTCTTCTTTTACTTTCCATTCCCCTCTGGCTTGCGATATGATGAGGTTTGAGTCCCCGAAGACGTCTAACTTCTGAACCCTCAGTTCTAAGGCTGCTTCCATCCCCAGAATGCACGCTTCATATTCGGCGGTGTTGTTGGTGGAGTTATAGTTGAGCTTGACCGCTAATGGAGTATGATCCCCGCTTGGTGATACGAGAATCATCCCTACTCCGTATCCTTTCATGTTGGCCGCTCCGTCAAAGTACAACTTCCACTGTTCTTCCTTGATTTCCATGATATTCTCGTCCGAAAACGGAAAGTCCCCACTTTCTTCGGAGTCAACGGCATGCTCTGCGAGATGCTCAGCTACAGTCCTCCCTTTTACTGACTTGCTTGTAACATACTTGATATCGAATTCGGATAGTAGAAGTAACCAACGGGATATGCGACCGGTCAGGGCGGGTTTTTCAAGGAGGTATTTTAGAGGATCCATGCGGGATATGAGCACAACTGGGAAGGCCAGCATGTAGTGCCTCAGTCGGCGAGTACACCAAACCAAGGCCCAACATGTTTTTTCAAGGGTAGAGTAGTTGAGCTCATACCCAGTCATCCTCTTGCTAAGGTAGTATATGGCTTTTTCGGAGTGGCTTTCTTTTCCTTCTTGGGCTAGCATGCAACCCATGGCATTTTCGGAGACAGACAGGTAAAGGAATAAGGGCTTATGAGGAATGGGTGGTGAAAGGACAGGCGGGTTCTGAAGGTAGGCTTTTATTTTGTTGAAAGCGGCTTGGCATTGGTCATCCCATTGGAACTTCTCCCCTTTTCTCAACAATCGGAACAGAGGATCGCACGTGGTTGTGAGCTTGGAGATGAAACGGCTGATGAATTGGATTCTTCCGAGGAACCCCCTTACTTCCTTTTCATTCCGTGGTGGTATCATTTCTAGGACTGCCTTGATCTTGGAAGGATCCACCTCTATCCCCCTTTGCGTGATGAGAAAACCCAGGAGTTTGCCGGAAGTCACACCGAAAGTGCATTTCTTTGGATTCAACCTCATCTTGTATTTGCGCAACCTTTCGAAGAACTTTTCCAGCGCTACCAGGTGACCTTCTCTGTCCTTGGATTTCACAATCATGTCGTCTACGTACACTTCTACCTCCTTGTGAATCATATCATGCAGCAGAGTGGTGGCAGCTCTTTGGTAAGTCGCCCCCGCGTTCTTGAGTCCGAAGGGCATTACTCTATAACAGTAGGTTCCCCAAGGGGTGGTGAATGTCGTCTTTTCCCGATCTTCTGGTGCCATTAGAATCTGATTATATCCTGAGAAACCATCCATAAATGAAAGTAGCTCATGCCCTGCGGTGTTATCCACCAAGACGTCAATGTGGGGAAGTGGAAAGTCATCCTTGGGACTGGATTTGTTTAGATCACGGAAGTCAACGCACACGCGAACTTTTCCATCCTTCTTCGGGACTGGTACGATATTGGCAACCCATTCCGGGTATTCGGTGACAATGATGAACCCTGCCTTGAACTGCTTTTCCACCTCTTCTTTAACTTTGAGTGCCCATTCCGGTCTCATGCGCCTCAGTTTCTGTTTGACAGGTTTAGAATTGGGGAGGAGAGGAATATGATGTTGGACGATGTCGGGATCGACCCCAGGCATGTCTTCGTAAGACCAAGCAAAAACATCTTTGAATTCTATTAGCAAGAGGGTTAATTTTTCTTTTTCTTCTTTATTAAGGGTTGAGCCAATTTGCACAATCTGTGGATTATCTATTTTACCTAGGTTAACTGATAAAGTATCTTCGATTATTTCATAAGCAGGTGGTTTTTCAATTAGTTGCTTTAGTTTGATTGGGAGATCCTCGGAGGGATCTGTGCATTCACAAGTGTCAGACACAGAGGAGTAAGCAGAATCGTCTTTCATTTCATTCATGACAGGTGGAGTGATTACATTGGATAGTGGTGGGCTTACAGCAGCCGACTCCAGTACAGACTCGATAACTGGTAGTACAGACTTTGGGGGGATAGGGGATTGGGAGACACAGACAGATGACTCTACAGCCTGGTTGCTCAGACCCTCCTCAGCAGGCTTGATCTGATCATCTTGGCTCTTGGCCCTCTTCTTCTCTTCCTCTTCAGCGGATTCTTCCCACATCTTCTTGATCGCCTCAGTGCCAAGGTATTTTAACCAGTCTTCCTCTGGGGTCTTTCCAACTTCTTCGGGGTAGAACGGGTCTTGATATGGGGGCCTTTCGCAGTCAGCGAAGATTTCGAGCCCGGGGTGCCTCTTCCCAGTGGTTTGATGGATCCAAGGTTCGGGAAACCCGAAGTAAGGGAAATCATCTCCTTCTTTGATGAACTGCCCGTTCAAAGTCTTGCGGTATGGGGGGAGACCCTTCACCCTTTTCTTCCATGGCCTCTGTAGCTCAACGTCTTCTTTAGTGGGCTTGTACCCCAATCCGAAAGTGCCTTGTTGCCCTTTGATCTGTGGGAACTCCCGAATTCCTTGCTGGCGTCTACCCAATCCCATCCCGGGGAAGTAGTTCATCTTGCGAACAATGTTGACAACTGCAGAGTGGACCTCAGGGAATCGATCTTCATCGTTGATCACATGGACTTCTTCCATGAAGAATCCTCCGATTTCTCATTCTTCCAGCTCAGGTATTTGGACTTCGAAAATGGGAGCGTAGTTTGGGAAAGCTTCGTTACCCCAACTATTACCGAGGATGATTTTTACTTCCTTCTCATGAATGTACTTGATCATTTGATGCACAGTGGATGATACAGCTTTGTTGGCATGAAGCCAGGGCCTTCCAATCAGCAGATTGAACGAGGCAGGTATGTCCATGACTTGAAAGATCTCAGTACTCGCCAAAGACCCTACCCGGATTTGTAGAGAGACAGTCCCCATTACATTCCTCCTGGTATTATCATAGGCCCTCACAGATTGGACGGATGGCGTGATGTCAAGGATATTAACCCCTAAAGCAGTGGCAGTCCTTAGGGCACAAACATTCAAAGCAGAGCCTGTATCGACCAGACAAAACGGTACCTGTTGCCCCTTACATCCAACAGTGATGTATAATGCTTTGTTATGTGCGGACCCTTCCGGTGGTAAGTCTTCATCAGAAAACGTAATGATCGGGTCGGGGGCAAGTGCGCCCAAGAAAGCTATCATGTCCTCCGGTGCGGCATCAATAGGGACTTCAATTCCAGCCAAGGCATTCAACACGGCTTGCCTATGCTTGTAAGAGGTCACTATGATATCCCACATTGAGAGATGTGCTTGGGTTTTCTTTAGCTGCTTTATCAACTCATTATCTTCTTCGATGATCTCATCCATCTTACCCTTCCCCTTGTCCTTGACTGGACCTTTCTCGGTTGCATCGGTGGCAGGCTGTGGAGGCTGATAATGACGGCCTGACCTGGTCAGATGATCAATCTCGGCAGGAGTAGGCCCTTCTACAGTCCCATCCTTCTTGAACCAATCACAATCCGTTCCCACAAAGGGCTTTTCTGGCTCGTTCCAGATGGAAGCATCACTCTCGTTGTTAGGATCATACCATTTGAGGTCTACCACCCCTAGGTCATGCTCTTCTAGGAAGAACAAATCTTGCTCATCGTTAAGTTGCTGCTGCCATTCGTCATTCTCCCCTCCGATCAGATGAATTCCCTCAGAATCCGGGATGTCAATAAGGGGTAAGGGTTGTCCTAGGGGGGTGATATAAGCGGCAGGGTTGAAGGGTATAGGGTTGGACTCGATGAGGTTGACATTTTGGTGGTTTGGTAGGGGATTTTGGGTGATATGGGGCTGCTTTGGGGGCGGCTCGATGATATTCTGATCAATAAGGTCTTGGATGTCATGGCGAAGGCGCATGCAGTCATCGGTGTTATGGCCGGGGGCTTGGTGGTAGGCGCATCGTTTGGACATATCGCAGTTAGGCGGGGGTGGGGTATTTCGAGACTGGAGTAGTTGGAGATGGCCCTTTTTGAGGAGGCGGTCCAAGGCTGAGGAGAGGGAGATTTCTAGCTTGGCAAAATTGCGAGGGGGCTTTTTCTGGAAAGGGCGGCTGGAGGGATTTGCCTGGTTGGAGGGTTGGTATGGTCTTGGAGGGTATGCCATGGGTTGGCTGCTAAGGGCATTGACGTCCGGAGGATTCCGAGAGTAGTTGGGCCTTCTTGGCTGACTCGGAGGGTCTTCCTTTTTGATCTTCCCTTCCCTGATAGCATCTTCGATTCGGGTTCCGACCTCAAACAACTCTTCAAATGTGGAGATGGACTGGTAGAATAACTTCTCATGGTAAAGTGGCTGTAGATTCCGGATGAGCATCCTTACTTGTTCCTTTTCAATCGGCCGGTAGGTCATTTGAGCTACCTTGTTCCTCCACCTGCTCAGAAACGCAGCGAAGGATTCATTGTTGCTTTGTCGGGTTGTTTCCAAATCCCTGATAGTGACATCCAGCTCCTGGTTGTAAGAGTAATGATCGACAAAAACTCGAACGATATCTTCCCAGGCCCGGGTCTTGGAGGCTTCCAAGGTTAGGAACCACGATAGTGCAGATTTTGCCAGAGTTTGTGGGAACAGCATTGCGATGTGCTCGTGGGTGCAACCCATGGATTGGAAGATACTCATACATAGCTTCACGTGGCTTTTCGGGTTCCCAGTCCCATCAAAACGATCGATGGCAGGCATTTTGAAGTTCTCCGGCAGTTTCAACTTGACAGGCTCAAAGAGGCCTTCCAGATCTAGCATGTAATCATCGATTCCCTTGCTTTTTCTCAGCACGCTCTCTAGTTTGTCGACCTTGTCCATCTTTTCCTGGAGCTTCTTTTCATATGTGAGCGGTGGGACCCCTTGGAACCAGTTTTCCTCCCCATTATTCTCATGTAGAGGAGGTTCAAACCTTGGTGGCGGAAACTCGGGCGGGGGTTGTGGCTGTTGCTGCTTTAGTTCTTCCATGAATTTCAGGACTTGGGCTAGACTGTCGGATTGTTGGCTTATAGTCGCTCCCAACTCGGTGACCTTGTTTTCCAATTCTTCTCTATTCATGTTGAAGCGGGCTGTCGTACCGATTCTGACTAAACGATTATCCGAACTCCTGGTCCACAACGAGGATTCCGGCTGCTGACCTTGGGAATCTATACTGACCTGACAGATTTTGAGAGAAGGGGTGTATCAGATCCTGACAGTGACGACTTTTAGACAGACAAAGACAGTGACGTGGACCGACTTGTGTAAGAATGATCGAAACAGTGCGTGCAGATTGATGGGAATGGTGTATGCAAATGAGACAGGCATGCGGATGTGAGCCCTAATCTACATGATGCTCCTATTTCTAACATATAGCAGTTAAACAAATAAGGCCCTAGCCATACAGAGTGTGCCAATCTTACTTTCCAGTACGATCACCAAGGGATAACAGGGATTTTCAGACGTTTCTGGTTGACTAGGATACAGTTTCTGGTATTTCTGGGAAATTTGAGCAGGGTTTCTCGGAGAAACTGGTAAGTATGGTTATATCTGGGACATCTGGACAGAGTTTCTGGGAGAAACTGGTAAGTAGAGTTTCCGGGAGAAACTGGCAAGTATGGCTATATCTGGGATATTTGGACAGAGTTTCTGGGAGAAACTGGTAAGTAGAGTTTCCGGGAGAAACTGGCAAGTATGGCTATATCTGGGATATTTGGACAGAGTTTCTGGGAGAAACTGGTAAGTAGAGTTTCCGGGAGAAACTGGCAAGTATGGCTATATCTGGGATATTTGGGCAGAGTTTCTGGGAGAAACTGGTAAGTACGGTTTCCGGGAGAAACTGGCAAGTATGGCTATATCTGGGATATTTGGGCAGAGTTTCTGGGAGAAACTGGTAAGTACGGTTATATCTGGGATATCTGGGCAGAGTACGGTTATATCTGGGATATCTGGACAGAGTTTCCGGGAGAAACTGGTAAGTACGGTGATAGTGATCATACTTTCTAGCAGGTTTTCATACTCCTATGTCTCAAGACCGACAAACAAGGTTTGCGGTGTATATCTTTGTGAACGTGGGGCAGACATCCTTGTCATGGTGCCTAGGCAGGTCAACCCAATGTGGTTACATGTGAGTGATTGCCTTGGGAATCATAAGAAAGAGGTTCTGTTCTACGCCACATAAGCGTCTACACCGCGCAGGTAATCCCGTCAGGGCATACAGCAGTTATATCATTTTGTCCTATCTGAAAAGATAAATGAACAGTCCTATGAAAGGTTCTACAGGAATCTATATGCAAAGGCCGGGTTTAGTCAAAGAGGGTCCGTTGACGAGAGTTCCAATATACCGTCAGAGAGACAGTACGGAGGTTTTTACTCTTTTTGATATACCTTGGAAGGTACAGTATCAACGGTGACTTGTGCCCTGGCACAGCAAGACCTGAACAATGTCAGCGCCGCGTTTCAGACACAGTCGAAGAGGGGGGATGCAAGAGTGCAATGCGGTGAACCAAACACAGTAAAAAGATGATTTTAAGGATGCTTCTTATGAGTCAAACCTCTGTATTATTTTGTTTTAAAATAAAAATCCCCAGCAGAGTCGCCAGATTGTGGATACCGGGCTTCGGACCACTTCTCTCGTTCGAGATTGTTTTGAAATTGATTTGAAAAGGTCTGTTGAAAACAGATACAGAGTCGCCACTTGGTCTTTAAGGAACCAAGAAACCTAATTTTGACTCACCCAAGCGGATAAGGGCACCGGCCCTTCATAACCAAAGAACTTGGTTCGGGGTTTTGGTACGAGAGAGGAAGGAGCCTTTGTCGCGACTAAAACACCCTCTACTCGCCCCGTCTTTCGACGGGCCTCAATTAGCATCCAAATAATCATCTTATACTATGTTTGGTTCGACAAATAATACTATGATAGTATATTACATCACATAAGAAACTTGAAAATGGAAGATCAAAAGATAAGATATCATTCATAAGATCTAAATCAAATATCATGCAATGTGAGGTGAAAGATCACACAAATAAACCTAGGAAAAATCGTCTAATCACGTATCAAATATTCAAGACTTCCTAATCTAAAGGGGACATGAATTTGTTCTTGAAACAAGTAAAAAGAAACGAAAATATGCTTAGCAAGCTAGTATGATGCATGTTATTCTTTGAGAAAAGAAGATCTCTCAATCCCCGGGACGGATGAGAAAGGATGATTAGATCGAGGGGAAGCATGAACGTGTGATCAAGTTCATTCCTTATAATCTTCTTAGATTAAGAGTTACAAAAACTCCAAATCTTGCATGAATGTATTGTATGAACCTAAAAATGTGCAAAGGTTGTAGTGTGTTTTGTGTTCATGGATTTCTAAAATGACTTAGTAGTCTAAAATGTGCATGAATGAATGGATTAAATCAACATGGGATATATACAAATGTAGTATGAACTACTTCCTAAAATGTGAGCTAATTTGGAATGCATATGAGCATCAAATCAAAGAATAAAAGTTGAAATGTGCTTGCTGTGAATAGTGGACAGACTGCATATGGCACTTTGCAACATTATAATGGGAGGTCAAATGTGCCTAGAAAAATGTAAGAAAAATCTGAGATCATTCTTATTGTGTCTAGAAAATAACCCAAAAAGCCAAACATCAATAGCTATCACAGATTAAAAGAAAGAAATCAGAATGTACACATGACTCTGAAACAAAAACTGCACTGTTGACTGATTTTGTATGATTTTTCATAAATCAAAGAAAAGGTTTATGATGACCCATTATATACCAAAAGTTTCCTAAGACACCCAAGTTTTATAAAAAAAATAGAAAAGATATATGTACAGTGATGAAAATGTCCAGAATAAGTGCAAGAAGTTAGATAAACATTCTGTGAGAACAGAGGCAGATTATGAATATGAACTTCTCACATCCAAAACAAATACTTTTACATTTCAATAATTGATGAGAGAAATTAGGGACAAACTATGATGTATTAGGAAGATTTTTCAAGTGGTTTCATCATCATAAATTGAGTATTTAATTCAAAAAAAATCTTTGAATCTGAACAGCTCACTGTTTTGGGTCATTGTTTTGGAGATTTTGGAAAATAAAGTTTTGTTTCTTGAAACCAAATGAGAGGGTTTGAGAGGGGTTTTGAAATGGATGTTTTGAAAGCACATTTTCAACACTCAATAAGGATTATGACCACTTAGAATACCAACATCAAACTCATCATTAAGAATCTCCAAGATTGTTGGAGAGGTTTATTTTATTTTTAGAGCATAACTTCAATACATTCCAAGAATACCTTGGAAGTATTGAGGTTATGATCATCATCTATCAAACATGTTTTTGAGGTCAAGAGCTACTATCCATAAGGATTCACTCACCCCAAACTTCATGTCATCACTTAGATGATGATGAACTAGTAAGTAAATAAAAGAAAACAAAAAGAAATGGGATAAGAAGAGATAAACAATAAATAAACAAGCAAATAGATGATGATCAACATATGATATTCATGAAGCATGAACTTGTAGGTTGGTGTTTCACTCATATGTGATGACACTTAGACATGGAAGAAGCTTCCACTCTCTTGAATGCTCACTAAAATGGTGGTTGGAAGTATTGAATGTTGAAATAAATGGAAGTAATGAAGTAAAAAACAAAGTTAGAACTCACTTTTGTTTTGAAAATCAAAGAGGAATGCTTCTTTTTCTCTCTACTCTAACCTTATCTCTACAACTTTCTCTCCCAAACTTTTCAAAACTCACATTTGACTCCCCTCAAATGAGGAGTAATGGGGTGTTTATATAGGCCAACTTGGGGTGGTTTTGGGGTTTTAAAAGTGTTCCCATTGGCTCCAAACATCTGAAATCATAAAACTATGTCGTTTTGGCTTTTAATTAATCAAAATGGGACCACAAAAATAATTACAAAAACTCACTGTTCTGGGGGAGAGTGCCGCGGCGGCACTGGGCCACTGCCGCGGCGGCAGTGGGCCAGTGCCGCGGCGGCACTGCTCCTCCCTTCGTCTGGATAATGCTGTTTAGGCCCCCTGATGTTCCGGTATTCGCGAAAAGGCCCTATTTCGTCCGAAATTCACAGAAAATGCGTATGAACTCCAAATTGAGGTTGTGATATACCGTTGGAAAGGTAATGGAGTCTACTTTATATAAAAAATAGTTCGGGGATAGGTCACTTTGAAAAGTTTTGCGATATTCGCGATAAAAGCCGATTTGATCGCCTTTTTCGCCTTTGGAAATTCATAATAAATTCGTTTTAAATCCAGAAATTATGTGCGATATACCGTTGGAAAGCTATTGACCTCTAGTATCCATGAAAAATATTTAAAAATTGTTTCGGCACCCCGGTTCCAAAGTCAAATTCTGGTCAAACTGGTCAAACCTGGGATTCCCGGGAAGTTTTAGAGACCTCCGGGAGTTCCCGGGAGCTGGTGTTTTCGCTCGATTTTCTTTTGGAACTTGTTTTAACACTTTTCCCGTGATTTAAAATGATTTTGGTGAATTCGGACGATTTCGCTCAAACTTGGTCAAACCTGGTCAAACCTTGGTCAAACCTGGTCAAACCTTGGTCAAACATGGTCAAACCTTGGTCAAACCGGTCAACGGGGACTTTCCGGGAACTTCCGGGGACTTCCGGGGGTCTCTGGGAGCCGACGATTTTATCTGATTTCTCTTTAAAACTCTTTTTATCGCTTTTCTTACGACATAGTATGTTTTCAGAACTTTGGGACCAAATCTGGGAGTTTTCGGGCTTTTAGGGGCATTTTGGTCATCCTGAGCATTCTGAGAGATGGAGCTGACTTCCGAGAGTCCTTTCGAGTCTTTTGCGATCATTGTGAACCACCAAGCTATGGGTCTCCTAAATTCGATAGTCGACAAAATGGGGTGTCTACAATGACATAATTGGGATAGCAAGACTGAGGAGGTGTTAGATTTATTTTGGGCAAATCCAGAGTCAATAAAGATTGCAAAATGTTTTCCTTCTGTCACGATGTTGGATTGTACATACAAAACTAATCGGTTAAAGCGTCCACTACTTGAGATTATTGGAGCTACGTCCACAGCTAAAACGTTTTGCGTTGGGTTTACATTTTTGCTAGCTGAGAAAGAAGAGAACTATACTTGGGCCCTTTACAAGTTAAAGGATGTTTTTGATCCATCTCGACTACCATCCGTCTTTGTTACAGATAGGGAGCTCGTAATAATAGGTGCTATTCGTGTAGTCTTCCCAGGTGCAGTTCATCTATTATGTACTTTGAACATAACAAAGAATGTTACGGCACATTGCAAGAAGTCGTTTGAAACTAATGAGGACTGGATTATATTTGAGCGTGAGTGGACAGGAATAGTTTATTCAACTGCCGAGAAAGAGTGTGCTGACCGATGGAGTGCATTTGAAAAGAGATGGATGACACATATACCACATTGCCTCCAATACATTCAAGATACATGGCTGCCGTGGAAAGAACATTTTGTTTGTGCTTGGACCAATAAAGTAAAGCACTTTGGAAACACAACAACATCCCGCGTAGAGAGTGCACATTCAAGACTTAAGAAGTAAATAGGTTCCTCTCAAGGGAACTTCACTTCTATATGGCATGCACTCCATCGTATGATCGTCGGAGAGATTACAGGAGTAGTGGAATCACTTGAACATAGTTTGATTCGTGTTATTCATGATCACCATTTGCATGCTCTAAGGGACTTAAGAGGTTACATCTCTCATCACGCGTTGGGCTTGATTTTGGAAGAAATTAAGAGGAGCAAAAATATTGGCATTGATAAGATAACTTGTGGGTGCATTCTTCGTATGACTCATGGTCTCCCATGTGCACATGAAATTGTGGATTTTGGTAGTTTGGGTAGGACTATCCCTTTTTTGGCATGTGATCTTCATTGGGCGAAACTCTCTATTGTGCCAACACCCGAAGATTACGGCGATTTAGATTATGACTTGGATATTGAAAGGTTAATAAAAGACTCCAAGAATGTAATTACGATCAACGCAAGGTTTTATTAAAGAAAATAAGGGAACTGGCAAACCCAGAGACAACATTGAATGAACCATTTGCTTCAAATGTTTCAAAGGGGCGATCTCGAAAATTGACAAAGAAACACATAACAGCAGATCATAGCACTAAAAGGGACCTTTCATTGTTTGAGTATAGCAAGACCATCGAAGACCTACAATCCATTAGTAAGACTGCTCCCAAGAAACGACCTAAGCGAAAGAAGCTATCGTTGAAAGATTTAACCGACGAGGACTTGATTGAACAAGTTTTAGCTCTCTTCAATCCAAAAATTAAGGATCATGTTGTTCATGCATTAGAAAATGTTGCGCCGGATGGTCATTGTGGTTATAGAGCTTGTGCTAAACTTTTGGGTATGAGTAAGGAAGATGGATGGAAAGAGGTTAGGACTGCTATGTTGCAAGAATTGAGGGAGCACATTGAATTATACACTTATCAATTGGGTGATGAAAAAAGTAATAAGGAATTAGAGGAAAATGCTAAATTATTTTAAGGACTATGGGTGTAACAAAAAGTATTGGATGCACCTGCCTGATATGGGACCGTTATTTGCCACAACCTTCAATTGCGTGTTTTGTGTTCTTTCACCCTTACAGTCATGCACATATTTACCTTTGAGGAATGGACCAATGAGTGACTTCCAGATTGTCCCTATTATTTTGTTTGATGAGGTTCACTTCATGAAGGTCTTCCTAAAACAAGATGCACCGATTCCAAAGATTTTGGTAGGGTGGGACAAAATTTGATATGGAGAGGTAGCAAGATGGGAGGAGTTGGTAAAACCCAAGTTTGAGGACTGGAAAGCTCGTATTGGTTGTCTATAAGGTACATTTTTTTTCCTCTCATAGAACACATATGATCGATGTCATTTGTCTTCCTTTTATGAATTCCAATATTAATTTATTCTTGCTATTTTCCAGGTATCAGTTCCATCATGTACTCTACATAGTTGAGAAAATAAAATGGTGATGAGGAGTATCTAAATCTTTGTAAGCATTTTGAGGTGATTGCCTCAATATTAATTGTTTTAGCTCTCTAATATAAAATTTTATTTTTATTCTATTTTCTATTTGGTCCTGACTTTTAAGTTTATTCAAGTTATTAGAATGTAATAATACCATTTGACAGTTTAGCAGTACCATAGTTGTTTATCTTGGTTGATTGTATGATGGTGCAAATTAAAGACTGTTTCTTTTGATTCCATGTAGCAAGTTTTATGAAAGAAAAAAAATAAATAATAATTCTAAATTATGGAGTATTAATATCCTTGTATACAAACCAAGGGAGGAGGCCATAGCCTCCTGACTCGAACTCATACGGAAGTAGAGCAATCAATTGAAACGATTAATTTCATATAAAAATAGTTTTAATTGGGGTGGTTCAAGTTTATAGCTCATATATTCAATGTCAAAATATAATATATATATATATATATATATATATGAGTAATGCTACGTGCACATAAAGTGTGCACATAAAGATCTGAGTCATTCATTTTAGTGGGGTCCATCCCTGCACATATAGGACCCACCAAAATGAATGGCCTAGATCTTTATGTGCACATTTTATGTGCACGAATCATTACTCCATATATATGTAGTACAATAAGTGAGGTGCCCTTGCTAATTACAGTAAAAGATAAAAAATTTAATTTTTTTTAACTTAAAAAGAGGTGCCCAAATTAAAAAATGCACCTACCGAGAAAATAAAATAAGTAAAAAATACGTAAAAATTAATGGGGCGATTGTTTGAGAAATTATTTACTAAGTAGTACTCTATAATTACTTTCCTATTTCATTTCATCATCGATCTGCAACTTCTCTCTTCAAACTCAAAGACCAGGATCGCGTTATAGTGGAGCTTCAACATAAAAGTTTCCCCCGGCCACCTAGAACATGCTTATCAAAATGCGGTTGTTAATAATTACGCACAGATATCTCTCTCTCTCTCTCTCTCTCTCACCATTATTAATTTCTTATAAATAATAACTGAAATTGTTTTCTGTGTTTAATCTTTGATTTGCTTCTTTTTTTTTCTTTTTTTTTTTATTGCTTCATTTCATACTGAAGATCGATGACGCTTTCAAAGGAGCGAGATTCATTGGCTGCAACGGGAAAGAGGTTTTAAGCCGCTATTTGGCCGGCCAAGGTGAGACAGATTATTATTTAATCCTAAATTAATTTTATGTTATCTTATCTCCGGCTGCTGTTCCCATTCTTCATGGATCAGAAAGCTCTATTATATTATTATTATATTGAAAATTCTCTAAATTGATGTTGGAAATTAAAGCTGCATTATATATATTGAATGACTATTGTACCGTGTTTAATTTTCTTATCATGATAATGTTAATCCTTTTAACAACAGTTAAAAATTCAATTGCAAGCCTCCAGAGCAACTCCAGTGGGCTAACCAATTAAATAACCTTTCAACCACCAAAATGCCCAGTGAAGACCCTCAAATTGGTCTTCACTGGACTAGGCAAAATCAAAATGCAGACTAGCCAAATATATTTCCACAAAGGTTGACATGGTTGGAGTGAATAGAACATAGTAATTAAAAATGACAAAGAACGGCTAGTCTTTTTTGCTAGCGTGATTGGAGTAAATAAATGTTGGCTAGCCATTTCACCATTAACAACTAGGAAAATTGGTAATTTGCTTAGCCAAATTGCCGATATGTTTGCCTATTTTCTGTTTTAAGCACTCACATAAATATTACTCCTGTTTTTCTTAAAGTTTCTTGTGCTTCCAACACCCCCTCTTTCACCGCAATGAATATGATCCATGTCTTCCATATTTGGTTTTAGGAATGGATGAGAACGTGATATGACTTGTGTATTGTGTCCTTATAGTTCTCTTTGCATCTTCTTGGTTTAAAAATCATAGTAAAAATGAAAAGTGGGAAAATAGAAATTTAAAGATTCAAACACCATTCTTTTGTAGTACAGGAAATCAGATTTGGTTTGTTTACATTTAAGTCTAATTAAGTTGAGACCTAGGTTTCTATGTATGTTTGGTTGAAGTTCTATTCTTACCCTATGAAGCATGGACATGGACACACTGACACGATACGACATGGACACACCGACACGACGAAATTCTAAAAAAATTGCACGTCGACACTCCAAGAAAAATGTCCGCGGAGTGTCGTGTCCGTGTGTCAGACACGATACGACACGGGACACCTTACCTTCTTAGAAGTGTCGGTGCTTCCTTGTTCTTTCTTTGTGATAAGCCTAACATGTCATTATAAGTGGACGTTTGGGAGTTTGAAACACAGAGTCTTCTTAGTACATTTATGCCACATGAAGATTATTGGTGAATTTTATACTGGTACGTGTAGAACAAGTATGGGATAGACACTCTTTCAAATTGTGCGACCAAACCAAACTTAATGCAGGTCAGTGTTAACTAGGTTTTCCCTTGTATAAATAATTAGTTTTGTGTGGCTATAAGGATGAAACATATGGTGTTCTAATTTATCGATAAGATTTAGATAAAAGCAAAGGGGATTTGGGGGGGATTGGTCTAGGTTCCATGAACAATACCCATCAACTGTAAAATTATGATGGATTGCTTTCTGGGGTATTGGGTTTAAATGTTTGAAGGAAGAAAAATTTCTGGGTACTGGATAACAACCTTTGGGGATTATGCGTACTGTGGAAGGGTTTACAGTTAGGGATTTTTTTTTTTTTTATTTAATATTTTTTTAAAAGTTTTATTTATTTATTTATTTATTTATTTATGGTATCTGCTGTATCTGCCATGTTTACTTGGTTGGTGATGTCAGAATCATGAATTTCAAGTTTCTATGATGACGATTTAATGTGAAAACTTACTTTAGTTTCTTGACAGTTGGAGAGATTCAAAAAACAGTTGATGCAGTCACTAAGTGATGACCATTCATCTGTAAGATACCTATACAAATTATAGTTGTTCATAACCTTATGATTCAAGTTCATTGCTGATCTTCATGCATGATTCTCTCTTTGTAGTAGATCATTTGAATTGAAGAAAATACTTTTACTTGAGAATTAATTGTTTAATTTCTTCTCCCAAAAACAAGCTGAAACTGTTGACATAGGGACCTGGGACCAATCCGTTCCCAAATCCTATCCTAGGAGAGGTACTTTTTAAACCTGACTTGATCATGTCGTTTTCGTTGAGATGATGTCTAGCTATTCGATTATCCTGTACCTGTCATCCTTTGTTCATTCTACATATTGCCTTGGTTTACGTTTTCGGATTGTCACCTGGTTTCAATGTGCAATCATTTGTGTACCCCTTGCCTTACATATGAAGGGATTAATGGACACACGATACAACATTCTTTCAGTGGCTCTACAGACAGTGGAAACACAATTGATGATAGTATTTTAATTTGCATCTTGGGTTTGTTCCAGCGTTGCTTATGAATGAATGTTGAAGTTGATTATTTGACTGCAGCATTCAAGGAAGCCGGGCAGAGTTTTTCTATGACGCCATATATAACCCCATGATTTACACCCACTGGAACTCGGAAAGTTATGTCAACTACTAGTTCACCAATACAGCATTTTGCTAGCTGTTGGATCCCCTCAGAAAACCTATGGCACTAAATCGCCATTAAAAGCTCAATATGAGGGACGGGGTACACTGTCCTCTTGATACCCATCGAGCCAGCAGTCATCAGCTGCAAACTCTCCTCCCCTTGGACTCACTGCCAGCTTTGGAAGACTTTTCATATTTTAGTTTGCTTTTAAGAGCTGCACAGATATTACAAAATTAATGCTTCTGTCTTGTGCCACTTTGGTTGTACAATGCTAAAACTGTTGGCAACCACCATGCAGCAAAGCCTGTGTGTCAGATACCGCATGCTTCCATTACAGTCTTATATATGAACAATTCTTTTCCAATTGATTTATATTTTCTTTTGTATGCTTCAAAATATTTAAGCCCTCACTCCTCAAATTGATGGAAAGGAGTTCTTCGGTCAAGCTAGGTTAGTGTCACATTTCCAATTCTATGGTTTATATCATAAGTCATTCTTGGAATTTTTCATAACCCTTTCAGGGTATCTATATTATCATATGATCTGTTCAGTGCATTTCTGGCCAACATAAAGGAATTAAATGCTCAAAAGCAATCTCAGGAGGTAATTAAACTTTGGTAATTTCCTTGATTACGTTGTAGGTTGATGCAGTTCACAACTTTTGTGGTTACTTAACCAAATGTAAAAATGGTTTATATTTCAATTTCAGGAAACTTTTGAGGAAAGCAGAAGAGATTTTTGGGATGGATGACAAAGATCTTTATCTATTATTTCAAGGATTGCTTAACCACAACATACATTAAGGATGTATTTGTTTCAAAATTGTATTGGTATGTTTACCCCCAGCTACCACCTAGCCATCGGAACTCCCATGCTCTTTTTTGTTTTTTTCTTGATTAATTTCTTCTATTTGTGTTTCCTTAAATCTTAGTCTTCTTCATGAAGAATTCACGGCATTATAACTTGGACTTGTAAGACATAAATTACTGCTAACATGTTGAGTGGCTGATCAAATTGATGTCTGGTTGCTTTGTGTGGATGCTCCCCTTGTGATTTCTACATGACGCAAAACTTGTCGAAACATAATTTTCATTGATTTGAGCAGAATTTGTTTTAGGTAATTTTAGAGAACAGTATTTGTACGCCTCATTAGTCATTCCTTGCATGTATGCCTTGTAAATAAATGTGGTTCTCTCGTATAACTGCAGTGCAAACCTTAAAAAAAAGGGTAAATATCACCTAGACCTCCTGAGGTTTGCTTTAATCACATTTACACGTTTCAGTAATATCACTTACACCCCCTGAGATTTGAAACGCGTATCACTTAGACCTCCTCTGTCAATTCACCATTAAAAAAGTGATGGACTGACATAAATAAATATAAAACATGCCCCTGAAAGTTTGGTTTTTGTGTCATTTTAGTCTCTGTAGTTTCAATTGGGTTAATTTGGTCCCTACAATTTTAAATTCAAGTAGGCTTAACTACATTTTACACCCTTCTAGTTTGCCCTTTGTGTCAATTTGGTCCCTGCAGTTTAGAAAGTGTCATTTTAGTCCCTGTAGTTTCATAAGTGTGTCATTTTAGTCCCTCAAACACTTTTGGTGACAAATTTTTTACTTTCAATTAATGACAAAATCATTCGTCACTTAAGGACCTATTGGACTTATTTGACACACTTATGAAACTACAGAGACTAAAGTGACACTTTCTAAATTACAGGGACCAAACTGACACAAATGACAAACTACAAGGGTATAAAATGTATTTAATCTGTAAGAAACATTGACAGAATTTACCCACTGTCATGGATTCATGGTATAAGGTATATATATGTCATAGTATTTTTGCAAATAAAGGGATATTAAAGTATAAGAGTATATTACTACATTAGAGGCGGGGCGGGGTGGGGGTGGGGTTTAATATAATCGGGGGTATTTTAACTTACCAAACCCGCTCCTCCTCCTATAATACTTCCTCAAAAATCCATTTCATTAGGGGCGGGGTAGAGTTCCGGAGGATCGGAGATTTTTGACATCCCTGATCAACTTTTGAGTGATGGAAGGTAAAGTGAAAGCGGACAAAACTACCTGGTCGCCCTGGAAAAATTGATATGGTTTCGAGAGAAGGATCAGCATCCCAACCTGAGAGAAAAAAAGAACTGAAGATGTATGAAAAAAGTAGGACAAATCTATCTACAAGGATCTGTGATCAGCTTTGAAGAAAAACAAGAGAAAGTGTACTTACAGAACAAAGAAAGAATACTTCTGAAGCTAGCCGCAGTAAGTGATGAAAAAGGGAAAAAAGCAAGATTGTACGTAAGATACATACATATCTGTGTCTGTGGTAGTCTTGTGCGTGCCCACAAAAAAATAAGCTTTAGATTCAGTTTGGGCAACATGCACCAACATGACATTGTTGGAACATGAACCACTTGGCAGATTTTAGGAGATAAAAAGCATGGATTTTTGTCAGGTAATTATTACAGGTGTACGTACGTAGTGACTAAAATTCCAAATTAAATGTGTGTTTAATTAACGTAGTGCATGTGTACAGAAAGAATGCTTCGATGGGATGGGTTATAACGAAGCTTAGCCAACTGCTTACTTTAATAGCCTATATATGTATTAAATTAACAAGTCTTTACCTTCCTTCTTCAGCTTTGTCTGTCGTCGTGGTTTAGAAAAAGATGGCACTTTTAGCTTAATTAAAGATGCAATTATTTTATGTATATAATACACCAAGTTTAAGTTTGTTTAGTTGGGCCAGTTTTGGACACAACTCACAAGTGGGTAACGAGGGTAAGGTTTGCTGTGTCTAAGTTGGTTGATGGGATAGCCAGAGGCACCTGATGCTCGGTACTATATGTTTGTGTTCAAACTCTCTCTCTCTCTCTAGATCTCTCTCTCTCTCTCTCTCTCTCTCTCTCTCTCTTCCCAGTGCTTTTTCAGGCAAATAGCCATGGACATGATAAAAATATGAGTCACAACTCGTGAGAATCAGGAAAAAGAAAGTTACCCTTCTAAATCTCTACTAATAAGTTGTGTCAAACCTTTAATTAAGTAAGAGAAATTAATTAGTTGAAAAGTCGGTTCTTTGTTAAATGATCCTTGATAAAATTGCACTTCGCACTTAAGAATGGAGCTAAAGTGCATTAGAACTAGCTCGTTCTCTGCAACATTTTCAATAAAATTGCAAGAAAATGATCGTAATAACATAAATATAGAATTGAGCACGCGTAGCAAAAAATTGTTTTTGTTAACACATATGAGAATTTTGAATTATTCAGTATTATCATGAGTGCCCCAATTATTATTGAATGCAGTTTTGTTCACTCTAAAATTATTCTCCTTCTTTTCTTATTGGCTAATGCAGTGGGGTTCTATAGTTTACACTACTGAGCCCCACTGCATTAGCCTTTGGGAGAGGAGGGTGAATAAAGTGAGCAATTTTAGGGTGATCAAAAATGTATTCATTATTACAAGCCAATGATTCAAAAAGAATAAAGTACTCCGAACACAATTTCGTGTGAAAATCTTTCTTCATTAATTCTTTAATACACTATTTTAGGTAACTATCTTTTAAATTTGGCAAGTGTATGCTTTTTGGTCCACCTTATAAGGCTCCGTTTGGTAAATGAATTTTGCGAGGAAAAGAAAAGGGAAGAGAAAACAAAAAGGAAAATTAGTTCCCTCATGTTTCCTCTTGTGTTTTCCTTTATGCTTAAATAATACTCCCTCCGTCCCATAATAAGTGTCCACATTTCCTTTTTTGGATGTCTCACAATAAGTGTCCACTTTTCTAAATTGGCATATAGCTTTTACTTACTTTCCATAACTACCCTTATAATAAAGACAAAGAAGCATTTATTTGTGGTCCCAAAATAAGCAAAAAGTCAAACACCCATCACATCTAAAAATAAAATTGAAAAGTGACTCTTTAATGAACCAAATAAATTAATATAATACAACTTTCTTAAATATTGTGCAAAAAGAAAGTGGACACTTATTATGGGACGGAAGGAGTATAGAAATTTAGTAAAAAGTCCCTCATTTTAGACTTGTTAAGTTTAAAAGACAACCTGTTTTTTATTTTGGTCAAGACTTCATGACTAGTGAAGTCCTTATGTTTTAAAAGTTATGTAAAATTTCTCATAACTTTTTAATTTATGTAAAATTTCTCATAACTAGTTTAATTTTTTACAAAGTTATGTGAAATTTCACATAACGTTTAGGTGGATTAAATGCATTTTGCACCCTCAAACTGTACCCTGTTTGACACTTTGGTCCCTGAACAAATTTTTTTTTTTTTTTTTTCATTTTGGTCCCCCAACTAACATTTTGTAGCAGTTTGCCCCTCCGTCACTTTTGACGTCACTAAAAGTTACTTTTTTACGTCACTAAAAGTTACATTTTTACGTCACTAAAAGTGACGGAGGGGCAAACTACCACAAAATATTAGTTGAGGGACCAAAATGCAAAAATAAAAATAATAAATAAATAAAAATAAAAATAAAAATATTTGGGACCAAAGTGCCAAAGGATATAATTTGAGGGAGCAAAATGCATTTTATCCTAACATGTGAACTTTTGACTAAAATAAAAAAAACGGGTTGAACTAGTTGTAATATGTAACTAAGGTAAGGAAATGAGTGCTAACATACAAAATGTTTAATTTATTTATCAATTTATTCTATTTTATTTCCTAGTTTCCTCATCAATGTCCTTATTAACCAAGTAATGGAAAGAGTTTTTCTCTATATTTTCTTTTTCTTTTCCCTCGTTAAATCCAAAAACCAAACAAAACCTAAGAAATAAGATTTGAGGGATATATGTTGTTGAGGTGATAGTTGATGCAAATCTTACTACTCCATCATGTGTTATATTCTTTTTGGTGTATAAAAATTGTAGGCTATATCTTTAGTAATAGTAGTGCAATATCAATGATGCGCTTAATGGTTTTGTGAGCATTGTGCACTCATGAGAGAGGAAACATTCACTCATAGGTAGTCAAAAGAGAGCATTAAAATGTTATCAGGTTTATGACAAAAAGTTGTAACTTGATGAGAAAAATTATATCCTATGATAATAAAGTGTAACTTATGACAAAACATTGTAACTACCATGCATGACAATAAATTGTAACCAATATGACAAAAGAATTGTAACAAAATCTTTTTGTAACTATGTGACAATTTTTTTACCATCATAACAAAAAGTTATTGTGATGGCATTATAAACATCATGACAAAAATTTGTAACAACCAAGACAAAATTTATAATCACGGACAAAACCACTATATTTTTGGTGCAAATGTTTGAGATTTGTTTGCTCCATAAAATGTTTTTTTTTTCCTAACAAATGAGTTCCATTTCTCTCACCTGCCCGCACGGTGGTATGCGCGCACAGAAGTTCCCTTAGCATTAGTAGTAGTACTTGTGGTGTAAGCCTTTTGAACAGTACGAGAATAGTAATCACATGAGGGCCTCTATTCCCCTGTCTCTCAGTTCAGCCTTTTTATTTTTCCGAAGTTGCCCCCCAAAAGCACACTTTCTCATGTATCCATTGTATGCATTATTGTACTGTGTACTTTCCATGCTTGTGTTTATTTATATGCTTTACTTTTTTTTTTTGGATTTCTTCACAATTTTGGTCAAAAAAAAAAAAAAAGAGGCGTGTGGCTGCACATTTCGCGTTCTCACTTCCAAAGATTCGGATATATAAGTTATGGAATTTAAATCCTAAGGATGTAAAGATCATTAGTTAGATGACTATAACCAATCACATGTTCCGTTATAAATACTTAGGGTCTGCTTGATAAAACTGAAAAATTAAGTAATTAAAATTTTAAGTGATTGAATTTGCAATACTGAAAACAGTATTTGAAGCATGTAGTAAAATAGATTTGCATTTAGTAATTATTTATTTTGAGTAAAAAAATTTCACTTAAAGTTTTCAATAGATTCTTGACTGCTTTTTCAATTATGTAGTACATTATCAAACGTACTAAAAAAAAGATATATATATATATATATATTAATAAATGGGATTTCAAACACATCCACGCACTGTGGAAATAATTGAAACTCAATTTTAATCGCAAAAGATTGACCATGATTATGAATTATGAATTATTATATTTTTGTTTCACTTTAATATTTGATATAGTACTAGTGCAGTCACATGACATGATATAAATACGAGTCTCAAAGGCACAAGGGTGACACACCGGCCAAAAACTGACCCACAAAAGAAATTTAAGTATTCAAAACCTCTGTTGTGTTCTGTTTAACTAAATGTTGTTTTCCAATAATATTCCTGAATACATGTGTGGTGATGATTATATGTTCCCAAACGAATGTGCTGACCAGTTTGGCAGTATTATTACTCCAGAGGCAAGTCAATACCCGTGTGGGTGCGGTGGTGGCTCTGGCTCTGGCAGTGGCTCAGCATTAATGTGGTCTGAATTGGAAAGTTTGCCCTTCTTGGACATGGTGCCACCAGACACTGACATGATCATAACCACCTCGTCAGTCTCATCATCGTTTCCCGAGACATTCGGTGTTCCTGAGGTGGCTGTCCCAGATGCATTAATGCCAGAGTTGTTCAATGTGGGACCATGTGATCATGACAATAATAATAGTACTAATATCATTTCTGCAAGCCAGAGTTTAATCAGCAGCTGCATAAACGTCCATGAGGATTTATCATGTGATTTCAAGCTGGAGTCATGCAATGATTTAAGCGCAATTTATTATGCTCCGGCTACCAATAATTGGGTACCTTTTAAATACTCACTTAATTACTGTTTCATGCATTAATATTATAGGAGTAGTCTCTTCTTTAAGTGCTTTTTGTATTGATTTTAATTACTACTACATAAAAATAGTTACATCAAAATCAAATACATATATATAATGTTAAATGGCAGGGAATTCATGAAGGTAAGCCAGCACCAGGTATTGAAGAACCCACTGTGACGGTTGGAAGGTACTCAGTTGAAGAAAGGAAGGACAAAATTCTTAGATATCTCAAGAAAAGAAACCAAAGGAACTTCAACAAAACTATCAAGGTCCAATTAATATATATATATATATATATATCTCTCTCTCTCTATCGATCGATCTCTGTGTGTGTGTGTGTTTTTTTTTTTTTTTTTTTTTTGACATGCAGCAATTATGTAAAGTACTGTATGTAGTAGTGTCCATTAATTACTACTCTAATTAATTAATTAATTTGCTGCTAATTATGTACGTGTATATATATATATATATATATATATTGTATATGCAGTATGCCTGTCGAAAAACACTAGCTGACAAGCGGGTTCGAGTTCGTGGAAGATTTGCCAGAAAGAATGAACTTTCTGAAGAAGATCACATGGTAACTAATAAGAACAACAACAATCCTGATCAGGAGGAGAGAGAATTTTACAACAATTGTGCTGTCCAGGTACGTACTAATTCTTGGGCTCTTCACAAATTAGTCGATATTCATTATTGTCGTTACAATACTCAACTATCTACGCATCTGTAATTTAATTACAGAGCATTTTTGCTCACACAAAAAATAGTTCACCAATGCAGTGAGACCCAGGATTAAACATTATTTATTTTATCCTGGGTCTCGCTGCTGTATTGATGACCAACGGTATGCTTGGGTGAGCATTGATGAACCATTTTTTGGGTGAGCAAAAGTATTTTCCCTTAATTAATATACAATTAGTGTATTATATTGCTCATTTATGGTGAGTACTATATATATATATATATATATAATATCATTTTACATACAATTTTATGTTTATTTTGTCCTTTTTGCACTTAATTTGCAGATGAAATATGATGAGGAAGACTGGCAACAACTACAAGATGCTATGGGAAGTCTCATGTATTTTCCATATATTGCTGGGTGATCGATAGACCTATTTCTATATCTATATCCATAATTCCAAGCCTACATAATTATTACTCTGGAGAATTGTTCCAACTGAGAAGCTAATGTTATAACTAGTTTAATTTAATTACCCAGCCAAAAAAAGAAGAAGAGAAGCCTATTATTCATTGATGATTCAGATGAAGTTTTCATAATTATTATTATTATTATTATTTTTTTTTTTAAATCCAATATTGCTTCAAGTCTGTAACACAAACACATGTTAATCTTGTTTTTTTTTTTTTTCCCTTTTAATTAGTTTCATATATAAAATGGTACCCTTCATGATGTTTGATCTTTCTGGAATAAAGCCATTCTAGCTATATATGGCTTCAGGATTTGCATAATGCATTGTGCAATATTATATATATATATATATATATTAATTTATAAGGGGAACCATGGGATCGATCCTGGTCAAGTGTACGTGCTGTTTATCCAATTCACTTAAAAGACTGCCAACTTGACAAAACAAAGACTGCCAACAAGCTATAAAAAGGACATATATTTGAGGAATATGTACTACTTTGAATTTGGTTCTAAGCTATAGCTAGGCACCAAATATAAATGCGTGTCCAATTAGTCTTTTGGTTATATATGTTGACAGGAACACGTACAGGAATTGGGAAATCATATTGCATTTCTCAATCATACTTATCCAATTTTAGAATATATATATATATATATATATATCTAATAAAACGATTCGTTCGATGTACAATCCCAGTTGTTAAGAATGATGAAGAATAGACCAGGTAAATTAAGTTTGACTAGCCTCGGAATATAACAAGGTCTTAATCAACATTTTATCTCTATGTGCATTAATCCTTTATGTATGTTCCCTACGCAAACATCTTCTTGATTGGCATCTTTTCAACTTATTCAAAGCATATATAAGTAACTTATCTCTTCTTGATTGTTTCTTATATTATATATGCTCGGATTAATGATAATTTCGGAATGTATTCTTACCAAATATCAGGGGGTGGATTTAGGATTTTTTGTTAGGGAGGGCCTAAACCATACAGGGTTTCGCGGGCAGCGCCTCCGATCTACTTATACACAATTATGTTTAAAATTACGTTTTAAATCGTAAAATTGGTTTAACACCCTTAGTTTGGGGTAAATCATGTAATTTTAGAGGGTCTATTTCTAAAACCTGTAATATATTACATGTAAATCTAGAATTTTCAAAGGCCCAGGGGGGCTGTGTCTAAAACCTATAAAATATTGTATGTAAATCTAAAAATTTTAAATGTCCAAGGGGGGCCTGTGCGAATTATAGGAGGACTTATTTGTAAAATCTGTAAAATATTACATATAATACTATAATTTTCAAATGTTCAAGGGGGGCATGTGCCACCTCTGACCATAACGTAGGTCCGCCACTGCCAAATTTTGCAATTGCATAATCATCTCCATTACCAGCTTATTTTAAAGATGCACTTTAATATAATTTTTACTTTTTTATGAAAACAAATCTTACTTGCTTCTATTTTTAAGTTACAGATGATATATATTTTGCACATGCAGACATGAGTTGGGAGTTGACAGAACTTCAAGTTCCTCACCTTTTATAGCAAATTAATCTTATATATTCTATAATGTTTATATCACTATTTTTGTCTTTTTTTTTTTCTATTTTTTCTATTTTTTATTTTTCTCACTCAATATATAAAATACACCAATATTGGTACATGAGCTTTGAGAAAAAAGTCACTTTCACACCAAACAAAACATAACCTTTGTATATAAGCAACCAATTTCCCCACATCTTGCCATTTTGGGTAGAAAATGATTGGTTTCCCACAACCCCATTTCTTATAAGCCAGTGAGTGCTACATGACTTTGAGTACAAAAGCATTAGTACCTCATCTATGAAAGTTTTTTTTTTTGTTTTTTTTTTTTTTGGTATGTAAAAGAAGAAAAAAAAAATTTGTTTACAAAATACTAAAGTTGATGAAGAAAATTGTTTGGGGTGTAATTGTTTGATTTAGTCCACTATAACCATCAACTCTTTTCTGGAAAAAGCGAAAAGAAGTGCTTGACAACCTCCAAATGTGCTTTATTCCCGATATAGCTATCTATAGGGGCTTTGCTATCCTTTTATAGGACAGTAGTAAGATAGCACTGTGTTTAAATTTACAAGAACAAGAAAATTAAACTCATGCAATCTCGTTAAAATGAGCTAGTCCAATAATTTTATAGTGAGATCACTAAGGTGATTTGCTTTAGGCTATTCTTGGTTTGTGAATTTAGCGAGAGAAAAGAATAAGGAAAAGAAATTTAATTCGTTAGACTTTGTTTGGTTCATCAATTTCTTGAGGAAAAGAAAGGGAAAGGGAAAAAAAAATAGAAAGAAATCTAGTTCTCTCTTGTTTTTTCTTGTATTTTTTATCTTTCTTAAATAACATTAAATATTAAAATTTTCTAAAATATAATAGTAATATATGAATAAAGGAAGGAAAATGACTCACAACATATTGAATTTTGAATTCATTTCTCAGCTTATCCTCTAACTTTCCAATTTTACTCATCATTTTCCTTATTAAGCAAAGGAAAATGTTTTCCCTTTTATTCCTTCATTAAATCTAAGAATCAAACAAAGACTTAGGGGTTTCCATAGTATTTTTGTCCATGCTTAAGTAACATTAGCTAATTGGATGAAAGAAACTTTTAAAAACTCAAACATGATGTTTTTTTGAAGAGTAATGTGTCACTTATACAAAATTATCAAACAACTTAATAATAAATTCCATAAGCTACTTTTAAAAAATCACGTGAGGACAAACTAAGCCTTAGTAGGCTAGAAATTCTCATTCATATATATATGATTTAAGTTTGGTCTTTGAAAATTTGTAGCCAAAGCTGCCAAACAAATATCAAACATTTATCTCTTTGACATTTTGAACTCTTAGAGTATAGAGAGATAAGGGGAATTTGGGAAAAAAGCAAATGAGTGCATGTCACTAGCAAGCATTCTTCCAATCGTAAGAAAGCACTATATACTTAGATGAACCTGAAAGTGACCTCCCCCAACATCCTCTCTCTCATTCATCAAGGTGTCCCACATCAATTCGGGGTGTGTGTGTGTGTGTGTGTGTGTGTGAGAGAGAGTGAGAGAACGAACTCTGTTGATGGATTAAAATCAAAGATACTTTTTTTTTTTTTCTTTCCTTTGGTAAACATATATATATATATATATATATATATATATATTGGTATTTGAGAGATTGCCAAAAGGGGCAGCATTTGTAGATTTTTTTTGAAGGCAGTGTTGTTGGGTTCGTGAAGCTTGCTCAGTTCTGGGCAGGGGTGGGGGAGTCCCTATATTTGGACGAGGGTATTTTGGTGATTTTACTGATGTAATCCTAGTGATATTCATGTACGTTTTTTTTTCCTGACAACCGTAGAGTCAGAAATATATATTGTAACCCTATTTTTTAATTACAGTGAAACTAGTGTGAGAAAGCTTTGGACATAAACAATATTGACTGAACCACACACGATAATTCTTCAAGTGTCATTTAGATATTTTTCTTGCTCTTGTGATTGTTTAAATTGTTAGTGTGTGAGCGGGTGTATTCTCTGGTCATAATATTCTCAACAAGTGTGTCCTTTGAAGTAGGGGAAGGTTAAGTCTCTGATCGAGTGGGATCAATCCAGTACATGACTTTCATGACTTTTGAATAATTTCCAAAACAGTTGCTCCAATGTGTTTCCAAATCAATTACATCAATCACAGTATCATTCTAAAATATTTAGGGAGGGGGAGGGGGGTGGGCCCCACAATGTTAGGGAGCAAAAACCTTTGCCACAGTTTGGAGCCTTGGACCACATGGGATTGCCCCAGGAAACAATGCATTGGTTGACCATTTTAGTTATAAACTTCCAAGTTGGGGAATTTGAGGACCAACATTTTTGCAACATATGATGATTTTTTTTTTTTTCCTGACCAAATTATGTTATAGCTTCTTTTGGTGTTGCTAGATTCCTGGTGGCCCTGTTTAATGTTTTGTATTGCTTCAAAGTCAAATGTGTATTCCAAGGCATGACAGAATTTCCATGAACCAATTTCTTCTGGTAATAAAATTGTTCAGTTATGTATGTCCATTAAGAATTCAAAGAAAATTGTTCAAATCTTCTTTCTTTCTTTCTTTCTCTCTCTTTTTTTTTTTTTTTTTTTTGTCTGTGTGTTTAATTGTTTAGTTAGATGTTTTGAAACTTCTGTTATGTTTTGATTTGAGGCTTCATTGATGGACCATGCTTATTCATTAACCAAATGTGAGGTCAAATTGAGATGGATATTTAAAGATTTTTTTTTCTTCATAATCAAACTGTCATTCCGTTTGTTTCAAGGTAAATGTTTTCCGGATATTATTTTCACATTCAAATTTTGTCCAATTTGAATATGAAAATATTTTACACTATTGCTCCATTTGTTTTGATGTAAAATATTTTCTGAAAAATGCTTGCACCTTCTCATTGGTACATAAAAATATTTTTCGAAAAACATTTTACATCAAAACAAACGGAGCAGTATATTTGGGTAAAAAGAAGCAACATTTTTTTTTTTTTGGTAGTCGAGAAATACTCCATATGAAGTATGAGCAGTATTTTGGTAGATTTTAGATATTTTGGTGATTATTTATTGTACTGGGCCTCCTTGAGATGAAAAGGGCGGAAGGCCAACAAATTTTTTGTCAATTTGGGTGGGCTAGCTCGAAATCATGAATCCGGATGTTAGGGCTTTTATGTAAGCGGGCCTGCTTAAGCTTCAAAGGTAAAAACTTAAAAATAAAAAATAAATTTTGGACTGAATTGGAACAAACCTGGGCCCAATCATTTACAATTTTCATTTCGGACTAAACTTGGGCCAGCTCAGTTCCTATGGGTGACCAATAGGCATTTAAAAGCCATGGAACTCATTGACAAGCATAATTCTTCTGTCAAAGAGGCCAATCATGATTCGTAAAAATGATGTGACGGATAAAAGGTAGTCAACTTCACTTACTATATATCTTCACTCATAATTATATGTTTAGACATATTTACAATATGGTTAATAATAATCATCATCATCATCATCTCTGGGTCAGGTAGCTAGAGAAGAGATGGTCTATATATAAAGATGAATATATGAAAAAGCTCAAGAAGAATAAAAAAGAAAAAGAAAAAAAAAAAAAAAGGGAGGGAATTAAAAGAAAGAGGGGCCAAATAAAGAAGTCCCATGAGAGTGGTGAGAGAAAAGTAGAAGAGACAGCTATGGCATGAATATTGTATAGTAATCTAAGCTAGCTAGCATGACCACAAGGACTCCCCCATAATATTGGCATGATCTACCACCATGTCTATGGAAAAAAGGGACTTGGTCTGATGAGATTGGACATGAAGCTTGGAAGAATTATGATCAGGGGAGTTAATATTGGTGGTGGCCTCAATAATATTACTGGAGATTGAAGAAAATTGGTGCATTCGCATATGGACCACCTCTGCCTGTGCTACAGCCAATTGAGCTTGAAGAACATCAATCTGTTGCTGTAGTGATGATATTGCTCCCACACAACCATACACCGGATCGCGTACTCTTGCATTTGCCTCGTAAACCATTGAACTAACGGCATCACCACGTTGGTGCACCGGCAATTCCTGCATAATATTCCCATATTAATTAAATGAATCTTCGACACTGATCAAAATGAACATTAATTTGATGATGATTAATTTCCTCGATGATTAGAAAGGGGGTTGTACGTAATTCATTTGAAATATATAATAGCTGTAAATTTCATTACATATTTATTTTAAAGTCTTGAAATTGAATAAAACCACAAAATTCCATTCTTAAAGGGACATGGTGAAAAGCCCATGATCGATAACTTTTTTAAAACATTAATTTTGGTCTTACATATATATATATATATATATATATATTGGATTCTCTTTCAGTTCTATTGAGCTAGCCTATCAACTTGAATAAATTTAGTAATTTTAGTTGTTCTCGGGGACCAAGCTGGTTGGGTGACTCTCCTATATATCCACTAGCCTATAGCTATTCATAACTGCTGCTAATGAGGTGCCTAAGGGCGGGTTTATTTGCTAATTGTACCACAACCTAGCTTGTTGATTAGTGGGAAATTCTTTTTTTTTTTTTTTAAGATTCTCATCACTCAACCTATAAGCAGCTGACACGTACTACTGAGATCATTTCATAATAGGCTAACCTCGATCATAGCATTAATTGGTGCAATTTAGGAGTCGAAATAGACTCGAGCTGAGGTGCAAGGGACTTGTCAGTTCCCCCCAAATAAATAAGTCTAAAATTTAGTCGATCATAATGCTTCAATTGGGATACGTGACAAACCCAGATCTTTACAATCTCGGCCTCGATCATCTCAAAAGGTACCAGACTCAAATCTGTTATAAATACACAAAGAAGGTACGTAACAAATTCAAAAAAAAAATTTTTTTTTTGGTGGCAAAATAAATTCACTCTCTCTCTCTCTCTCTCTCTCTCTCTCTCTCTCTCTTTTAGCTCCTTTGATCCTCCACCAAGCAAACACTACATGCTCATCAGAGAAATCTTGTATCCAACCCCACAAGGTCTTCTTTATTTTCTCTACATCCAGGTTACTATTCTTGAGCCGCGTAGGTTTTTAGCATCATCAACACATCTTTGGCATGCCTAGGGCGCGCATTTGACTTAATTCACATACTGTAATTATGAGGTGGAACATATTTAATTGGACCGACCAACTGCATTGAGATTCTAATTATAACATCAAGAGCCATCAATCGTCTTTGGGCCCCAAATATTGACTAATAATGAACGTGGCCATGATGTCATTATTAGTATGTTACACCGTTAATTAGCTTTACTTCCGTTTTCCATCCCCCCCCCAAAAAAAAAAAAAAAAAAAAAAGGCTTTACTTCCGTTAATTACAAAATTAATTAACATCGATCTAGAATTCGATCAAAAATGTAATGCACGTCTCTATCAATGTAAAATCATATGCATCTTTCAAAACCAAAAAGCTCAGGTGTTACATGCACAAACACTTCTTTCCAAAATTGCCTAGAAATAAGAATTCTGAATAGACCAAAAGCTCAGGTTGATAATGATGTACCCAAAAAGATAATTAAAGGACCATATATATGGGCTTGTATATATTCGAAAAAGCTACCATTTGGTGGTGGTCATAAAGCAGTTAATCACTTTCTTTGAATGGAATTTACATCAAAACGCCCTTTATTCTTCAAAGTTGCATATAGCACTTATAGTATTAAAGCTGATTTCTAGTCCTTTATTCTCTTTCATCTACTTAGGAATCGTTAATTCGGTAAAAAACAGTATCTTATTTTTCAAAAGAATAACTTAAAGTTGTTATAGCAGTACGCGTAGAAGAAACTTACAGTGATTATAAATTTACAAAGAGTACTGTTATAAGTTCAAAGAATAATTAATCCGTGAGCTTTGATAAAGTTGAAAACACATATATGTTTCTACGAATAAAAACAAAATTGTAGCGCGCAGTGGGGTCTTCAACCGAACCATAACAGAAATAACGATGTGAAGCCACAGCTTTATTACTTTTTGGACTTTTTTTTTTTTTTTAAAAAGTAGGAGGAATTGTTTATTTTGTCATGTTGGTGGAAAGAAAGAATTTTATAATTAATTTAACTTTCTTAATTTAATAAATAAATAAAAAGGCGCAAGATTGTGATGGTACACATCACAATAGATCTTTCATATCACTTCTATGTATTAGTTATGTTTCTTTGGGCCCTAACCCGTTGCTTAATTAGTAAGTGAGTGGAACTGTAGAACTGAATGAATTTTCTTTTATTGTTTTTTCTATTTTTATTTTATTTTATTTTTATTTAATAGGAAACTGAATGAATTTTCTGAGTGAGAGATCTTCTTGATAAAACCCACTCCTCACACGTAAAAAATATTCCTTAAATACATTGTGCACACAAATTATATATGTCCCATATTTGAGCCTATTTTCCGGAATTTCAACTTTTTAATGAACTCTTTTTTTTTTTTTCTTTTTTTTTTTTTAATTGTGGTTGAATTTTTCAATTTTCCATTATTGTCCCTTTTGAGTTTCGAAATTCTAGTGTCACATCAAAGAAAAAGTAGGAGAATGGAGAATTTCAGATAATTAAAGCTAAACTTGAAAATGTATTATAATTAAAGTACATTGACTTTTCAAAAAGAACTTATAATTTAAGACGGAGAAAGTATTAATTTATAGTTTGGTCATTGATCATTCAATTGATGCAATATGTACTCAACAATTTTGGGTAAATTACAGTGCCTACACAGTTTCGGTTGAAAAGAGTAATTGAAACACGTCACACATTACGTGGAAGTTGACATTGCAACATGCACACTATATGATGTGTTTCAGCTGCTTAGCAAAAAATAAGCATGCACACTATATGATGTGTAACCAAAAGATTGAGATTGCAATTAACCTCAAAGTTAGAAGTATATACTATATTATATTACTACAAATGAAAAATAAGGGATTAAACTATAAATTGGTGTATAATTTAAGGATGCAAAATGCATTTTACTCGAATATATTTTAGACATGAGCCTCTGTGTGTGTGTGTGAGAGAGAGAGAGAGAGAGAGAGAGAGAGAGAGAGAGAGCATGTGCGTGCATATGCATATGCAATGGAGCATGGGAATTGAACCTGTAACATCTTGTTAACATTGCTAGCACCAAAAACCTTGTGCACACTGGCAAACTTGTGAGGCTCATCGGCTGGAAAATAAGGAGCAAAAACACAATCCTGAGCACACCTCCTCCTAAGTAGCTTGCACGCTGCACATGGAGATGCTGTTCCTTGTTTTCTACCACTCTCCTTCATTATATATATATATATATATGTATATATTTCCAAGCTAGCTAGAGCAGTTAATTAAGTAATGCACCAATTAAACAACCTACGTAGCTCAACACAATATCCCTTGGAATAGTTTAGCTTAAATAGTAAACATCAGAGCAGCAGAAAACAAAGGAGGGCAAACAAAACTAAGTAAATAAAAAAGTAACTTGAACAAATAAAGGAGAGAGAGAGAGAGAGAGCAGGGAGAGAGGGGGGGCTTGAAGGCAGGAAAGTTGGGCGTTATATAGAAAAAAGTGTATGATAGAATATCTTTAGTGGGTCCTACCAGAGAAGGCCCCCTAGATTTTGTTAGACAAAACATCCTTGTTGTTTAGATCTTTGTCCCCACCTCTTTAATCCTTATTATACATTAGGAATTCTCAAGCTCTTCATTTTTAATTATCTTCTCCTTTTCTTTCTGCCAATAAATTTCGAAGATTATGAATAATTACCATCTTACAAGGGACAGCAACGAATTGGATTTGACTATTTGAGTCAGGTTAATTCTGATTGGACCATTTAAGTTACGTACATTATATATTTTGAATTCAAGGTTTTGACTGAGGGATTTATTTATTTGTTTATTATTAATTTTTTTTGTAGCTGTATAAATTTCTCGTGGATTAGTCTCAGTTTATTAGACGAGCAATAATTAAACATGTATATCAATATGGTACAAGTTATATGTATTAAATCTCATAATTAAAATATAAGATTTTTGTACACTCTCCACTCAATATCGCAAAGAACCTGACATAATCACTATAACACTGTGAACACCCCTCATAGAAAACTCCAATGAGTAATGTCACATGCCCCAACGGGGCACCCTCTCTTGTCACCATTCTCTGACCGAGTGATTCAAACCCTTCTACAATATATGACATATTTATACACATATGTATCACTATCTAGCAAGTCTCAGCCGTGTGAACAAGTGAAGAAGTTCACTTCAATTTGAATACCATTGATTTGTTGGACCAATCAATTCTTGCCAACCACAACTTCTAGAAGTTCTAAGACTACACAATTCAACACTCTTATTTTGTTTTAACTACTAAATGGGTCACAACCTTATCATAATTTTCCATGCAAAAAATATGTGATATATATGTATTATCCCAACACATATATATTCAATATAATAATATGGATATTATCTCAGCAAAAACTTTAAAATCCGAAGGATAAAATTACATCAGGAAATATTATTAGCTATGAAAACGCTGGTCTTATTTCCATTCAATTTGCATCCTCTGTTATAAGAAATAACAAGACTTCCATATATATGGTTGATGTACCAAAGGTTTGAAAAGAGAATATAAGTAAACCGGGGTGTAGTGATTATACATGGTAGCTAGTATGAATTATATTTCAAAGCAAAGGATAACACTTCTGTACTTTTTCTTATGTATTTTCTATCTATTTTAAGATATAATTGCTCCACTTGCAGGGTTGGTCTCGAGTATTTGGAGACCTAGGGCGAATTACTAAAAGAGAGGCACTTAAACGGGGGTTTGGGGGCAGCACTCCCGAGGCGATTTTTTTGGGGTCTACTTATATATAATTGACGATTTTTTTAGGATTTACTTATATATATATATTTGACGATTTTTTGGGGGTCTACTTATAAGATGAGTCTTTTTGTGAAACTTAAACATTGTATGGTATCTTTCAAAATTCGAGACTGACCTATTTCTAAAACTAAAAATTCTTACACTAAAAGTATAATTTTCAAAATTCTAAGACCTTTGAATTTGAGAAATACATATATATCTATATATATATAATTGATAATACTAAATTAGGCCTTGGGGGAGACTTAAAATATAAAATACTAAAAATCTCAAGGTAAAAATATAATTATGAAAATGGGGAATTATTGGAAAATCCTAAAAGTAACCCTCATAAGTTTAAAACTCCAATTCGTTTGACAATTTTTTAAAAAGGACAAAAAGAATCTAAATCAATGCTCGTACGGTATAAGTGTTCGCACCATAGAAGATCTCGTGTATTATTCAGTCAAACGTCAAGTCACGCGCCCCCACGCGCGCGACCCACGCGCGGCCAAGCGCGCGGCTCTCTGCCCAGTGTGCTCGCACCATGCGAGCAATGTACCTTATCAATTCCAATTTCAAAAAATGTTTTTAAACTTTAAACATCCATAACTTTTTACCTACAACTCCATTTTTTGTAAATTTTATACCGTTGGAATCGTGTCGACGAGAGCTACAAAACTAGTACCATTGTTGATATGTTTTCAGAAAAAAAAAATTCATGTTTTTACATACATGAATAATAAGTGAAATTTCACTTGATATACATAAAATATTAAGTGAAATTTCACTTAGGGTGCGTTTGATAAAACTGAAAATTAAGTGCTGAAAATTAAGTGCTGAATTTTAAGTACTGAAAATTTTAAGTGATTGAATTTGTAATGCTGAAAATAGTGCTTCAATTATTGAAATAGAATGCATTCAGTGATTATTTTCAGTAGAAAATTTTCACTTAAAGTTTTCAGTGATTTTTTGACTGCTTTTTCAATTAAGTGGTATGTTATCAAACGCACTGAAAAAGAATAAGTGATGAATCTTTTCATTTTCATCACTTAATTGGGTTATCAAACATACCCTTAATTCTAGAGCTTTTAAAAGCTCTCTTAAAAAAGCCATAAGTTCAATTTTAGCAAAGCTCATAACTTAGTTACCAAATGAATTAACATGAAATTGTGCTTTAAAAATTGAGAAGCACCAAAATGGGGGCCAAACTAAGCCTTAATGTTCATGTACGAGTTAAGTGAAATTTCACTAAATATTCATATAAGCATGGTGATTTGTTTTTTTTTTTTTTTTTAAACAATGCATGTTTTGTTAAAATAAGCAAATTTTATAATCAATTATAAAACACAATTTTTCAACCAAAACAAATGTAGGAATTCTTGTTAAAATTCATCTTTTTTTTTTCTTTCTTAAAACATATAAATTTGGCATACATAAATATTAAGTGAAAATTCACTGAACCCGTACATGCATTCTTCATGAAAAACTTGAAGTTAAAGTTAACATTCGTGTACTCGTTCAGTGAGATTTCACTTAGTGTGTCAAGTGAAATTTCACTATCCTAAAAATCGCTAAAAGTAACTCTCTAGAGTTTAAGGTCTAAATTGATACTTACTTTGTTAAAAAGTTCCTCAAATGTCAAGCTAAGTAAAATTTCACTTAATATTCATGCACATGTTCAGTGAAATTTCACTTAATATTCATATATGCCAAGCGAAATTTCACTTCTTTTTTTTTACTCTTTCATATTAAACAATGCATATTTTGTTTAAATAAAAAATAAAAAAAAATTAAATTTCACAAATCAATTATAAAACATAGTTTTTCAACCCAAACAAATGTAAAATTCTTGTGAAATTTCACTAAAACTCTCATTAACAACAAAGTGAACATTTGATTTTTTTTTTTCTCACAACATATCAACTTGGCATACGTGAATATTACGTTAAAATTCAATAACCAATACATGAATATTATGTCAAAATTCTATTAGGTTCGTTTGGTACATGGCATGTAAAAATAGAGTTTTTTTTCTTTTGCTCAAAAGGTATCAACAATGGTGCTAGTTTTGTAGCTCTCGTCGACACGATTCCAACAGTATAAAATTTGTAAGAAACAGAGTTGTAGATCAAAAGTTATGGAGGTTTAAAGTTTAAAAATACATTTTCAAAATGGATATCATATGGTACAGCCACTCACGCGCGCTGAAACCAAGCGCGCGTGAGGGCTGGGGTTTCATGTGGGATTTTCTATGGTGCGTGTATTTGTACCGTGTGAGCACTGACTAAGATTCCTTTTGTCCTTTTTAGAAAATGGTCAAAACAATTGGAGTTTAAAAACTTTTGAGGGTTACTTGTAGGGACTTTCCAATAATTTTCTATTATGAAAATTTCATAGAAGCCCTCAAAATTTTATTAACTTTGGTGGTCCGGAACGCTTGCCCCTTTAAACCACCCCTGTGGGGGCAGCCATGTCCACTTGTATGCCACTTATGTGCTGCGAAGACACTTGCAAACGTGAATCAATTACAGTAGAAAATACTAGAATAAAAGTAATATAATTCAGCCTTTTTACAAAGCAGAGTGGTACATATAGTGTTTTATCGTTCATTGTTGTTGGATATTGGTCATGTTATAATTCTACTACATGGGGGTAATTCTACTGTAATGTCTGTGACACATTTCATGCATAATTTATACCTTGTCTTTTTGGATTTTTTATTTTATTAAGCATCACTTTCTTTTATTTATTTATTTATTTATTATTATTATTTGAGTGGATCTAAGATGGGATGTATATCTGCTGTTGGTTCTTTGTTTCTTATCTTATTTCTTAAGCTATATCAGTAGGCCTTTATTTTTTTTAATTAAGTAGGCTGTATTAGTATTCGATCAATAGGTTGCATTTCTTTTCAGTGGCTCATTGTTAGATCTTGCCTGAAACTTTAGATACATGCACAGACAAGAGACGTTACGTTACATGTACTGAAACTGAAAGCTCAAAATAAAACTTAATTCGTTGTGATAAAAACTGCAATCGATAAGATTGGAATCAAACATGAGATCGATGAGCTAGCCTTAATTAATTAATATATATATATATATATATATCTAGTACTCTGATTAGTGGAATTGATTTAGAACCAAGGCTGGCTAGATCTCGTACGTGTTTAATTAGTGATCTCAGAAATAGACTAATTTGGAGGCAGGTTACATCACTGAGAGTGAGTGCTTAATTTGATGACTGATTATATTTATCTATATATATATATATATATATATTATAACTATAACTAGTTCCTCTAGCATTCCGCACTACTTAAAAAGGAGTATTGTTTATTCAAAAGTTATGTACGTGGTAGGCTGCTAATTAAGCAACTTATATAACAAGATAAATTCTCCTAATCATATTGTTTTAAATACATGTGATAGTGGGCTCACTAACAAAGTATTACTCGCTGATTAATGAGCCAACCATGGGACAATCTTGACTACTAGTTGTTTTAACGTCCCAAGCTGCTGGAAGGAGCCTAAAATATGATCCAAAACCTTACGCACAAGTTACTACGTAATAGCAAGCTTCTGTTACTTATACAAGCCAATCAAACTTTTATCACCTAATTGATGGGGCTGTCTGGCTAATGCGCGCATTGGGTGTGGTTTATTATTCTTGTTGTGTGTTCTATATATCTTTTCCTCTTGCTATTGGTTTCGTATGAAAAATCTTGGATGATTTATTTTGCGGCCCACCGGCACAACATTAGAAATATACATGAACCAATGTTACAACATGTAGTATAATTGTTAAAGCATTTGAAAGTGAGAGACTAAGAGGGGTCAAAATGAAAATTAATTGACTGCTTAAATTCAAGTCAATGACATGGAGCAGTAGATAAATTCCGAAACAACAAAGAAGAAGATGTGAAGCATTTATACTCTCTCCGTTGCACATTGTATGACTACTTTCCTTTTTAGATGTCTCAAAATTAGTGATCACTTTGACTATTAAATACATTAAAAATATTAGGCACACAACACATTGTACAACACATTCCACAACAGGGCTTTAAATAGGTTGTATTATGTGTTGATTGAATTTTTCATACTTTTGTGTGCACCACTTGCACAGCACATGGTACATGCATTTAAAGCCCTGCTGTGGAATATGTTGTAGAATATATTGTGTGCCTAGCATTTAATTACATATATATTTCAATCACTTTCCAATACTGCCCTTCTTAAATTGGAAACTTGGAGTAGTTAGTAAAGAGAAATAAAATTGTTGTATCTAAAAAAAGGGCATATTTGAAAAAGGGTAAAGCTATTGTGAGATGCGATTCTCTTTTGAGAAAGCACCTTATGTCCCTTGGATAAGAAAGCAACCATTGGATTCCTGAAGTAGTTTTTTTTTTTTTTTGCTAAGAGACATGTCATTAGAATAAACAAGAGCCAAAACAAAGAGGTGGTCACAAGCCCCCTTGATTCCATTCCTCAAAAACAGAGTGAGGAATGTCTTCAACCGGGATGGACCCAAAAACAACAGTGTTCGCTGCCCATTGGGCAACATTATGAGCAACAAAGTTTGCCGAACGATGAACCTTACAAATAATACAACAATTAAAGTCAGAGTCCATCAGCTTCCTTGCTTCCAAAATGATTGAATCGATAGTCCAATCCGGAGGACGGGACCAATCGTTCAGAGCTTCGCAGACAATGAGGGAGTCCCCTTCAAAAACAACATTATTTAGGCCCACACGAGCTGCTTCTAAAATAGCAAGCCGAGCTGCCCAAGCCTCCGCAACAAGAGGGTCTGTTGAAGAAACAGCCTCGGTCCAAATATGGGAAGTAGCGCCCATATGGTCACGCACCACAGCAGCAACTGTAGAGGAAGAATTTCGTACAGCCGCATCAAAATTTACCTTAACCCAGCCCTCAGGGGGAGGGATCCATCTCTCACGAGCCCGGGTAGGAGCTTTTAGCCCCATCTGTTGAGTCTCCCAGTGTTCCTTTGCCAAGTTGTGAATACGATTGTTCCATAATTTTATATCAAGCACAATCTCATTATGCAGGACTTTGTTTCTAAGCATCCAAGTCTGCTCCATAACCACCACAGCAAATATGGTGAAGTCGATATTCTCCATGGTTGGGATACCAAGGGTGTTCGAGGGATTAAGAATTTCTTAGTAAATGGAAATTGTTGGATCAAAACAATCACACGCAAACAATATATGAAAAACAGAAAGATTAAAGAGACACAAAGAATTATCACGTGGTTCGGCAACGTGCCTACGTCCACACCGGAGAGCCTGAAATTTTCACTATCAAAAACGATTTAGGGTTACATCATATATATCTCCTATAGGTACATGGCAAAATTCTCAAAATACCCATACCGTACCGCGGGGGGGGGGGGGGGGGGGGACTACGTCCCCCGCACCCTCCACCCGACTAGTCCATACCGCACATAACTCTTGTCAGCATTCCGGGAGGGCCTGGCTCCATGGCTACGTTTCGCTTCGCCATGGGCCACAGGGCCCTCTCCTTGACTCTTGGGCCTAATATTACGGACCCATTACAATATGAGTCACACCCAACAGAAATAAATTAATTTATTGTATCTAATAAATGGCATATTTGAAAAAGGGTAAAGCAATTGTGAAAAGTTATTCTCATATGAGAAAGTACCTTATGACCCCTGGATAAGAAAACAACTATTGGATTCCTGAAATGATTGCTTTCTTATCCAAGGATCATAAGGTGCTTTCTCATATGAGAAGCTTCTCATAATAGCTTTACTCAAAAAGTTTGAAAAACTAAAAATAAAAATAATTTAAAAATAAAAAAATGATAGTCAAATAATGATGATTTTTTTTTTAATGATAGTAAAAAAAAAAATAAATAAATAAATTTTTTTTATTTAAAGTTAAATATACAAAGATAGTAAAATAAAATGGAACAGATGGAGTACGCTCTACAGCTACGTTTTCAGAAAAATCTTCACCCTAAACTTGATAATCCAGGTCTGTATTCCATTAACTTATAATATATATATAGGCACTTTTTTGCCCCTCTGGTGGTTGCAATAGTAACTGTTTGGATACTGCTGGTTTAAACTTGCATTAATACATAATTAAATTGTCTGTCTCTCTCTTTCTCCAAGAATTTCCTTTTCTTTGAAAGTTTCCTCAAGAAATGATATTTGACATATTTATATCGTCATTACTCTTCTTTGTAAAGAATCATTCTTTTCATGGTTTGGTAAAGAGTCATTCTTTTGATGGGTTGCAACCACGAAGATGACCAGATATAAATACAGTTAATAGTTTGTGTTGCCACGAAATTTCATTTAATTTTGAGATGAACATACGTTGGGCCATATATATAAAGTGGGCGAGTGGCTGACCATTAAATCAAATACTATTTATAAAATAAATTTTTAAAAAATTCGAGGTGCGCTACAACTTGGCTGTAGGTCAACCATTGGTTTGGCTTGCAAGTTCATTATATATACAACATAACCTCTATAAATTAATAATGTTGAAACCACCTAAATTCTATTAATTTAGAGAGATATCGATAATTTAGATAAATGTTCAGATAATGACAATTGTAAATTACTTTCGCCATTATAAAATACATACGATCCATGGAACGCATGTACCTCCGAGAACTATGATGAACCATTAGAAGGGGATAACATTCATTAATTGGGAACCGTAATCAATAAGTTGGGATACCGTATTAAAATGGATGTCAACTGCTACCTATTGAATTTTTCCGGTGAAAATGAGTCAATGACACACAAGTATAGAACTTTTAAGCAGTTATTAGTTTCAGTATTCTCTCATCATATCGTGTAAGAAAAAATTGTCAATTGCTTTCATATATTTTATCCTACATGACAGAAATATGGAAGCGTATAATTGATTGGACTTTCAGGAGATTCTTCATAGCATGCATGGGGCCTCACTGTCCTGCATTACCATCTAGTTTCTTGTAATTTAATCTTTCTTAAGGAATTAAGCAAGCATGGCCAACAAGAACACAGCATGCTTATTCTTGAAACCAGCTCTCTGCTTTCAAATGAACATGTTGGAAAACTATGGAACACTTTGTCCAATTTTGGATTAATTAAAGTAAGGAAAAAATATATAGAATACTTTCTCCAATCTTATAATGCCACGAGCCCCCGGCCACTTATTGAACAAAATTACAGCACTAATGACTATCCTAGGAATATTTTCGTAGCTTTGCGTTTCATACATATTTATTACTATACACATTGAGGGATGGTGATGATTAGGGATCACCCCCATTGACCTTGCTGTGGCACAGTGGGTGGACCCTCTCCTCATGATGATCAGGTTCTGCGTGATGGCCTGAGCCAGTGCCACAAGATCATGCTTAACATGATACGCCACATCAAGTCCAATCTATCAAAATAAATTTGGGTAAATATTATTCACCTTCTTTGAGATATTATTTAATATTAAAGACTTTTTATGGGTTTTAAATAATATCATTGACTTCTTTTATTTTTAAAATCTCGTATCAATGGCCTCTATTCTGTTAACGGAAGTGGATGAAATGTTCGGTAAATATCACTGACCTCCTCTGAAGTATGACATAATATCAGAGACCTCTCCTGAGTTTTGAGTTTTGAAATAATATTACGGACATTCATTCTCAATATATACAGTTGACATTGTTCATTAGATGCATAAAATTATCACATAGCCCTTATAATATTACTATAGAATGACATATTGCCCTTGTTTTTGACTAATTGATTAAAAATAAGCTCACAGGGTAATTAAAATTACATAAATGCCCTTATATTAGGTAATTCAATTAAGAAATGTGTCCATGCCTTGAAATAAAAAAAATGTACATATCTTTCGTAGAATATCAATTCTTCATATTTATGTTATACTATATACAAAAGGGCGACATGGTAATTTTATGAGTCCAATGAACAATATCCACTGTATATAGTGTGAGAATGGAGGTTCCGATATTATTTCAAAACTGTCAGCATATTTTCAAGGTAAAATGATACATTTTTCATTGTTTTTTTTTACTAAAAGTAACCATCAACTTGATATTTGAAATGACAAAAATGCTCTTATACTGGGTAAATCGTTTGAAAAATGTGCCCACACCTTGAAATAAACAAGGTATATTTATCTTTTGAAGAACATCAACTTTTCATTTTATATTATAATACATACATGCATAAGGGCGATATGGTAATTTTATGCATCCAACGAACAATGTAACTGTAGATATAGTGAGAAGGAAGGTCCTTGGTATTATTTCAAATCTCAGGGGAGGTTTATGATATTAGGTCATACTTCAGGGGAGGCCAATGATATTTACCCAATATTTCATCTACTTCCGTTAACAGAAGGAAAGTCAGTGATACAAAGTTTTGAAAATAAGGGAGGTCAATAATATTATTCAAAACCCAAGGGATATCTCTGATATTAGGTCATACCTTAAGGGAGGTCAATGATATTTACCCAATAAATTAGCTTGATGTGCTCCACTTTTGAATATGAGTGGTAAAAATAAAAAGCACTTCACGTCACGTTCTTTATTGGGGTTTGAACCATGTCCTTCTCTCAGCCCCGACACTTATGTCCTCGCACAAGACCAATACACCCAAACAATCAAAAATCCCTCCATCCCATTCTCCTCTTCTTTCCCACCTAAAGTTCCTCCAAATCTCTTCACACTCTCTCTACCACTTCTTATTCGAAAGGTAGATCAAATAAGAAATTGGGATACTTAATATATAGTCCATTATAGTCACCTTTTTTAGAAATTGATCCCTAATATAACACAACTTAAGAATTAGTCCTTCACTTATTTTAAGGACCAAAATACCCCCATATTATAGATATATATATGTGATAACTGTCATCCAAATCTCACAAATTACTTCTCCCTAAAAATCGCTCTCTCTCTCTCTCTCTCTCTCTCTCTCTCTCTCTCTCAAGTTACAGACCGTCTCCATCAATGCACAACGATCAAGTTATAGATCGTCTCCCTCAACGCACAACAATCAAGTTACAAATAGTCTCCCTCAAGTTTCTCTCTTTCCCTCAACCCACAGATCCATCGGATCACGACCAACCGTGCACCTGCATCTCCACCAAGCGCTGCTATCGCACTACTGGTCGTTGTCTCCCCTTTATCGATGACAGTCTTCGCACAATTGACGACCTCCATCGTAGACGAAACATGCTTCGATGAAGCACACGCCATCGTGACATACTCTGGCGAATGCTTCCCAAATAATGCTTGTTTTTCTTTTTCCTTCTTCCAATCAATTGTAATTTTTTTTGGTTGTTTTTCCAAAAATCTGTATTTGTAAAACTTCTTACAAAAAAATGTGAGAAATTTCTTTTTAATAGTCACGATCTGAGATGATACGTAGAAAAATCCAATGATTTGATGATGCGATTCCTTGTACTCAGGCTATGAATATGAAATCATAAAATTGAGAAACTTCTTCTACATTCAAAGTAAGAAATTTCTCACAATTTGCTTTATGATTGTTAAAATCTATCAAAGTGAGAAATTTCTCACTGTTTGACTGAGAAATTTCTTAATATGAAATTGAAATGTACATGATTCCTTCCTTTTAAAGAATTTTAATTAAATTAGGAGACCACAAATTTAGGCAACTCTATGATTTTAGCAACCATAACTCTACAAATTCATGACTCCTAAATTTAGGTTGCAGTTACTTTATCTAAATATAACAATATATACTCCCTCTGTCCCATTTTATGTGTCCATCTTTCCTTTTTGGGATGTCCCAAAATTGTTGTCCACTTTCCTAAATTAGTATGTAAATTTTACTTAGTTTCCCAAACTACCCTTCCTTACACTCAACACCAAAAGAAAGCAAAAAAAAAAGTGCAATGATTATGGGCAATTGTGGAAAGTAGGTGTAGATTCTTTTTGTCCCCTTAAATAGTTGGATTCCCCCAAGATGGACACATAAAATGGGACGAAGGTAGTATATATATAGGATACGTAAAAAAATCCAACGATTTGATATGCACATGATTCCTTGTACTCAGACTATGAACATGAAAATTACAAAATTGAGAAACTTCTTCTATAGCGAAAGTGAGAAATTTCTCACACTTTGCTTTATGATTACTAAAATCTGTCAAAGTGAGAAATCTCGAACTGTTTGACTAAGAAATTTTCTAATATAAAACTGACAGAGTGAAAAATTTCTCCTTGTTTGACTAAGAAATTTCATAATATAAAATTGACATGTACACGATTCATCTTTTTACAGAATTTTAATTAAATTAGGAGACCACAAATTTAGACAACTCCATGATTTTAGCAACAATAACTCCACAAATCCATTACTCCTAAATTTAGGTTGTAGTTACCTTATCTAAATATAACAAAACATATCTATTAAATATCAACTTAAAATATGCACCAAGAGTATATACGTCTAGAAATTGACTACAAATTTGGGAAAATGACTAAATCCTAATATTTGGTGATATAAAGGATTCATTTCTATTCCTACAAAATCGAATGGACCAAATCAATAATGAATCCATATCTAGGGACCAAAACGTAAGTTTCTATAAGAAATTCTATTGCAAAAATAAGTGTTTAATGTATTATCTACTGAAATCTTAATCGAATAAGTCTTTATGTTATTTCTAATTTGGGGCATTTACCAAAAAGGATCTCAGTACACCATTTATTAAGTTAAAGTACCAATTAGAGAGTGACTTAACAAAAAGGACAAAAAGTTGACAGCTGGTGCTCTCACACACCATAGAATCTCCAATAAACAACCATCGTCGTCGCACGTGCCCCACGCGCGCACCCACGCGTGCGTCTTCTTCAAAGGCTGCTCGCACCGTGCGAGCAGTGTACCGTATTATTTCTAATTTCGAAAAATATTTTTAAACTTTAAACATCCATAACTTTTGACCTATAACTCCATTTTTCGCAAATTTTATACCGTTGGAATCGTGTCGACGAGAGCTACAAAACTAGTACCATTGTTGATATGTTTTGAGAAAAAAAAAATTCATGTTTTTACATACATAAATAATAAGTGAAATTTTACTTGATATACATAAAATATTAAGTGAAATTTCACTCAATTCTAGAGCTTTTAAAAGCTCTCCCAAAAAAGTCCTAAGTTCAATTTTTGCAAAGCTCATAAACTAGTTACCAAATGAATTAACATGAAATTGTGCTTTAAAAAAAAAAAAAAAAAAAGAAGCACCAAAATGGGGGCCAAACTAAGCCTTAATGTTCATGTACGAGTTAAGTGAAATTTCACTAAATATTCATGTAGGCATGGTGATTTGTTTTTTTTATTTTTTAAACAACGCATATTTTGTTAAAATAAGCAAATTTCATAATCAATTATTAAACACAATTTTTCAACCAAAACAAATGCAGGAATTCTTGTTAAAAATCGTCTTTTTTTAATTTTATTGTTGATATGTTTTGAGAAAAAAGATTTTCATGTTTTACATACATAAATAATAAGTGAAATTTCACTTGATATATATAAAATATTAAGTGAAATTTCACTCAATTCTAGAGCTTTTAAAAACTCTCCCCAAAAAAGCCCTAAGTTCCATTTTTGCAAAGCTCATAAACTAGTTACCAAATGAATTAACATGAAATTGTGCTTTAAAAAAGGAGAAGCACCAAAATGTGGCCAAACTAAGCCTTAATGAGGTAGCAATGGCTTTATTGCTATTCGTCTTTTTTTAATTTTTTTTCTCAAAACATTTAAATTTGGCATACATAAATATTAAGTGAAAATTCACTAAACTCATACATGCCTTCTTCCTGGAAAACTTGAAGTTAAACTTAACATTCGTTTACTCGTTCAGTGAGATTTCACTTAGTTTTCTTATATGGCAAGTGAAACTTCACTAACCAACTATTCCAAAAGTCACTAGAAGCAACTCTCTAGAGTTTAAAGTTCAATTTGATACTTAGTTTGTTAAAAAGCCCCCCAAATGTCGATTTAAGTCAAATTTTATTTAATTTTCATGCACAAGTTTAGTGAAATTGCACTTAATATGCAGGTATGCCAAGTGAAATTTTACTCTGTTTTTTTCACATTAAAATGCATAATTCGTTTTAAAAAAATCAAATTTTACAAATAATTATATAACATAGTTTTTCAGCCCAAACAAAATACAAAATTCTTGTGAAATTTCACTAAAATTATCCTTAAGAACAAAGAGAACATTTTCTTTTCCTCACAACATATCAACTTAGCATATGTAAATGTTAAGTGAAATTTTAATAATCCATACACAAATATTATGTGAAAATTTTATTTGGTTCGTCTGGAACATGGCATGTAAAAATAAGAATTTTTTTCTTTTGCTTGAAAGGTATCAACAATGGTACTAGTTTTGTAGCTCTCGTCGACACGGTTCCAACGGTATAAAATTTGTAAGAAACAGAGTTGTAGATCAAAAGTTATGGAGGTTTAAAGTTTAAAAAAATATTTTTGAAATGAATATCATATGGTACAGCCACTCACATGGTGTGAGTGGCTGAAACATGGTGTGAGTGGCTGAAACCAAGAAGGCATGACATGGGATTTTCTATGTTGCTTGCACTTATACCGTCTGAGCACTAACTTAGATTCCTTTTATCCTTTTTAAAAAATGGTCAAACTGGAGTTTTAAACTTATGAGGGTTATTTGTAGGGATTTTCCAACAATTCTCTATTCTAATTTTAATGTGCATTTCAATGAACCAAATTTTCCCTGAATTCCCAATTTTGAAATTCTCCCATAAAAAATTGAGTGGGGTTAAATATACCACATTTTTTGCTAAATATACCACTTCTCTCATGCACAAAATTTTCAACGTTTAACACTACAACGTGGTGCATTGAGCAGAAAATATGGTAGATTTAACCCCACCCAAAAATTTTAGCAAACTTATTGTTAGGCATCTTTAATTCTAGAAAACTTATATTTTAGTTTTTTTTTTCCATACGAAGAGCTTATTTTGTGATGTCCGAATAGCCTCTAACCCCAACTATATCCAAACAACCCCTACCAGACCCTAACCCAATCAGCGCCCTATGCCCATCCCTAAGCAAACAAATCAAAACTGTTTTTTTTTTTTTTTTTGAGTAATATTTGGGGCACTAACAAATTTCACTAACACTTACTAACATACTCTATCTCTCTCCTGGTGGTATTGCGGACCCCACAGTGCCACCAGGAGAGAGATAGAGTGTGTTAGTAAGTGTTAGTGAGATTTGTTTGTGCCCCTAGCATTACCCTTTTTTTTTTTTGTTAACAAAAGTTATTTTTGGCTTTTGGCTTTTTCGCTTAGCAATTGTATTATGAAAATATTTTTTAATATTTTACCCTAAAGTACAAAAGGCATGTAGAGTCTAAGGGTGCGTTTGATAAAACTGAAAATTAAGTGCTGAAAATTAAGTGCTGAATTTTAAGTACTGAAAATTTTAAGTGATTGAATTTGTAATACTGAAAATAGTGCTTCAACTACTGAAAAAGAATGCATTCAGTGATTATTTTCAGTAGAAAATTTTCACTTAAAATTTTCAGTGATTTTTTGGCTGCTTTTTCAATTAAGTGGTATGTTATCAAACGCACTGAAAAAGAATAAGTGCTGAACTTTTTCATTTTCAGCACTTAATTGGGTTATCAAACACACCGTTAGTTATTGATCAAATGCATACATGATCAGAATTGTTCAGTAGTGCTTTTACCTAGTTATACCACAATTCAACTCTCTCAATTAATTGTTTTGTAAATATAGTTAGACTTTGCTTTAAAAAAGAATTAGTCAATAACCCATGCTTTACACGAGCTCTACTGCGGATGATTGAATTCGGAAATAATTTGTAATGCAAAAAAAAATGACAGAATGTGTTTAGGCTTACTATTGTGTATTATTAATGAAAATAATCAAGAACTAGTCAGTGGAATATTAAATGAAAAAAAGGGGGAAAATTTTTTAGAAAACTCCACATGGCAAAATATGGAAGAGTTTTTGGCTTTGTCTTTCATATAGACTTCCTCTTACCCATATTAAGAGTCTCTTTGTGAAATTTTATAACTTTCATTATTGCCCTTTTTGAATTTCAAAATTCTAATCCCACATCAAAGAAAATGAGGGAGAGTGATGTCACATCAAAGAAAATGGGAGAGAGTGTTATATATATATATATATATCAAAAAAATATGGAGAGCTTTATAAAATAAAGGGTAAATTTAGAAAGTGAGTAGTTAAAGTACATTGATTTTTCAAATGGACTCTGATATCAAAAAACAGAATCAAGTACTCTTAATTTGGCACGGAAGAAATAGTATAGATAGGATAACATATTATACGGGATATGATTATATACATATATATATGATGTCACACCCGTTCCAGAAATTCATGGTTTTGAAAATGCATAACTTGAGATTGTGGAATTATTAATGTTATTAATAATTTGAGTTGAGTTGACATGGGTCAACGGTAAGGTGTCAGTGAGGACACGAGAACATGGAATTTCACAGTTGCATTGGCATGACTAAATGACATTTATATGATTTAAATGTTATCTGACATATCTGGTATCTTATGAATAGTAATTTTATCTGTGTTGTGGAAATTCTGGTAATTTTTGATATTGTTATATCATTTTGAAAACTGTGGTGAGAACGTGAGTGATCGTGATATAAAAAGGTAGGTGGTGTAGAGATTTCACATAACTTAGTTTTCAGACGTTATTTTTGACCCAAACGAGACTTAGTCGGAAACTTCTGAAATTTATAATTTTCACTCGTGAAGTTGTAAAATGGACGTGTGCAACGTTTCAGGACTTAATTTAGAGTTTTGAGAACTCGTGGGGAGGTAAACGCAATTCTCGAAGAGTTTGTCTATATATAGCAGTGGATGAGATTTATTCTCATCCAAAACTTTCTAAATATCTTGAGAGAGGAGAGAGGAAGAGATTTGGTTGCCATGGACTTTGCGACGTCGATCGACGACCGTTCGTCCGTCGGATTTTCTCCAGATTTTAGATTTCAACTCGTGGAGGTAAGAGCTACGTTTTGAAACTACTTAGGCCATGTTTGGAAATTTTTTATAAAAAGCTAATTTCTAGACTTTTGGGGAAAACTCAATAAAACTTGTAGGAATCGTCCCAAATTTGAAATCTGACGTTTATTTAGCTCCCTAAACGATCCTTCAAAGTTTGAAAAGAATCGCACGAGGTATGAATTCTAGATCTATGATTTTATGGAATTTTCATGTTTTGAATGTCGATTTTGAGATTTTGGATCCGGGCGAAATTCATGTGTTAATTAGGCCCGTTAATTATGCACGCAAAATTATTAGAAAAGCATGTATAAAACTGTTTATGTGAGCATGCTATGTGTCTACTTGGGTCAAAGGGGAGTTTGGTGCAAATTCATCCGGAGTAAGCTCCTCAAACCTTGAGGATTTGATTGAGATGGTAATTTGTGATTGTGGTGGTGTCTGGATTGGAGGTGGGCCCAACCAGGACACGGTACCTGGTATGGAGGAAGGCCCAACCAGTGTACGAGATGCGTGGGAGAGGTAGGCCTCCTACGGCATCGACCGGATGAATGCGTACCACTCACCCTAAAGACTATTTTTATGTATTTTAGATGCTTAAACCATGAATGTTGTCATATATCATACATTTGGAATTGTGCACTCAGCATATAGCTGAGCATTGGAGATTTACTCCATTGCAGGTAAGAAGAAAGATAAGAAGAGGCGTGAGGAGTGAGGACGAGGAACGCCGGGGAAATCACACCGTGTTAATACTTTTGTTCCATTTTCCAAAACTTGTAGTAAAGATTTGGATATTGTAATAATATGTTGTAATTAAACCTTGGTAATAAGTCAATAGTATTGTAATTCTGTAAATTGAACGTCTGTAGTTATGTTTTGAATGTGGTAGTTGTGGTTGTTATTGTTGTAGAGAAGCATGTGTTGTTAATTTTCAGCAACAGGGCTGCCCAGCAGGGGAGCAGTCGACTGGACCCTAGATTAGTCGACTGGATCCCGTAGGGTTTAGACACTAAAAGTGAATAGTATTGGAAACAGTCGACTGGACCCTTGATCAGTCGACTGAACCACTGTTGATCATGATTTTGGCTACTGCTTCTAATAATGGTAAAACCAGTCGACTGCGTCCCCCGATCAGTCGACTGGATCCCCTTTGCAAAATGTGGGTTTTGGGTTCTGCAAGGCACAGTCGACTGGAAGAAATTCAGTCGACTGAAAGTTGAAGGCCTCAATCGACTGAACCCTATCACAGTCGACTGGGCCTCTGTTTTCAAAACTGATTCTTTTAGATGTGTTTTCAATTGGCCAAAACTTTTTTATAACTCTGATTTTTAAAGGATTTTACTTATGTTTTTCGCTGTTATTTGACTTTAATGGAATTGGATAAGCCTTGGTGGCGTGCCACGTGTCCTATTCCTGCACGATAGCGGGATGAGTCGTGACATGTGAAACCATAAACTTTAGCTTTTGCCACGTGTCTTTTTAGTTGAATTTCTATTAAAATTCACAAATTAATATTTAAAATTTTACACCTTCCAAATGTGAGGGAGGTTGTTTAGAGAATTTATGTGATACATTGACTGAGAAAGAGAGAGAGAGAGAGAGAGAGAGAGAGAGAGAGAGAGAGAGAGGGTGGGAGACATGATTATAGGAAGTGAGTGGCCCCGTTTGTTTGAGTTTATAAGTTGTAAATTATGGCTTCTAGCTTAGAAAAAGCTGGAACAAAGTGTTTGTTGTGGCATATTGCTTTAGAACTTATAGCTCTTTTTAACTTATTTAATCCCAAAAAGCCAACTTATTTGAAGCTGGGTTAGGAGTGCTTTTCCAACTTATAGCTTATTTGGCTTTTAGCTAACTTATTATTGTACAACCTTGTCCCTTATTATTATTATTATTATTATTATTATTATTATTATTATTATTATTATTATTGCTATTGACTTCAATTACCCATAACTAAATTAAACTCATCAGTTGTACAAAAACCTTATCGTTAGCCTTGAATTTATTTAAGGCATTGTTTTTGTTTGTTTTGATGATAACAAATCTAGTGATAATTGCATACTTTTATTGGTTCTATTTCAATCAATTATTATGTCATTTTCGTTATGCAAATCTCTTGATTCATGTACTTAAATGTTCTAACTTTGTTTGAGATCATGAGATAACATATGGTGAAGTTCAAGAGTGATAGAGCTCAACAAGGATCAAGCTTGAAGACTTGAAGATTTTTCATCCTTGGTTGAAGACTAGGATTCACTTGTAAGCTTTTTGATCAATCACTCATAGGGGCTCAAATTATTTTTAATTAGACTTTAGGATCCTTGCTCCCACACTTTAAAATACTTTTAAGAACCCAAACATACTTAGACCACTCAATTAAATTTATTTCACAAAAGCTTTCAAGTGGCTAAGTCAAAACAAAGACCTTTGCGTAGATAAGTCAACTTTAAAGGCAAACCTGATCCAATTAGTAAGGAACTAGATGTTGAGTTTTATATGGTTGGAAAGGTATTTGAATCTAGTTTCTAAATCTTCAAGAGGATCGCAAAAATGCATTTTGTAGAGGGAGTTATGGCCATTTTAGTGAAGAGGTGTCAGTCTGCCAAAACCAGCAGAAAATCAGTCGACTGATTTTTGAAGGGTCCAGTTGACTGAAGGTAATGTCCAGTCGACTGGAGCACTATTCAGTCGACTGGAAATGTCACAGAATGTATCTTCATTACTATAAACTTTCCATTCGACTGAACCTTCGATCCAGTCGACTGAAACGCGCTAAAACTCCCAACGGCTAGTTTTCGAACTCTCCAAATGTTGTCTTAAATGTACCCAATCACTTCCAACGACTATAATCTTTCAAAAGCTATATATAGGGATTTTTTAAGGGTCATAAACATGGATGAACTTTAACAAAACCATTCAAACATCTTGTTTAATTATCATTCCCATTTGAGCCTTAGTTTGAGTGAAAAATCAATTGCTCTAGATTTCAATTGTAATTCTTGAGAGAGCAAATTGTAGTGAGCTTTTATTTGTATTATCTACTCACTAAGGAGTTATTGTGTAAGCTTTAAATTGTATTATCCACTCTAGAGAGAGAGAGAGAGAGTTCAATTTTTATTCAAACCATTTGTAAAGAGTGAGGGTTAGGAACCCTTGACTGCAAAGAAGAGGTTTTCTTCTTTGGGAGAGATTGGAGGCTCTTGTAACAGTTTGGTCTACACCCGTGAAGTAGATCGGTGTAGATACCCCATTTTGTCGGCTATTAGATTTAGGAGACCCATAGCTTGGTGGTTCACAATGATCGAAAAAGACTCAAAAGGACTCCTGGAAGTTGGTTCTATTTCTCAAGATGCTCAGAATGACCAAAATGCCCCTGAAAGCCCAAACACTCCCAGATTTGGACCAAAAGTTCTGAAAACTTGCTACGTCATAAGAAAAATAATAAAATGAGTTTTGAAGCAAAGTCAGATGAAATCGTCAGCTCCCAGAGACCACTAGAAGTTCCTAGAAAGTCCCCGTTGACCGGTTTGACCAAGGTTTGACCAAGTTTGACCAAAATCGTCCAAATTCACCAGAATCATTCTAGATCATGTGAAAAGTATTAAAGTAATTTTTAAAAGAAGATCGCACTAAAATGTCAGCTCCTGGGAGCTCCCAGAGGTTCCCAGAACTTCCCGGGAATCCCAAGTTTGACCAGTTTGACCAAAATTTGATTTTGTTACCGGAGCACCGTAACAATTTTCAAATATTTTTCATGGATACTAGAGGTCAATAGCTTTCCAACGGTATATCAAACATAATTTTTGGATTTAAAACAAGTTTATTGTGAATTTTCGAAGGCGAAAAAGACGATCAAATCGGCTTTTATCGCGAATATCGCAAAACTTTTCAAAGTGACCTATCCCCAAACTATTTTTTATGTAAATTAGACCCCATTACCTTTCCAACGGTATATCACAACCTCAATTTGGAGTCAGTATGCATTTTCTATGAATTTCGGACGAAATAAGGCATTTTCGCGAATACCGGAACCTTTGGGGGCCTAAACAGCAATATCTGGATGAAGGAGGAGCAGTGTCGCCGCGGTACTGGCCCATTGCCGCCGTGGCACAGGCCCAGTGCCGCCGCGGCACTCTCCCCCAGAACAGTCCATTTTTGTAATTTTGATTGGGGGTCCAATTTGATTAATTAAAAACCAAAACGATGTAGTTTGATGTTCACAGATATTTGGGACCAATGGGAGCACTTTCTAAATCCTAAACCACCCCAAATTAGCCTATATAAACCCCCCATTGCTCTTCATATTGGGGGGGGGGGGGGGGGGCAAGTGCAAAGCTTGAAAAAGTTGTAGAGAGAAAGAGAGATAGAGATAGATTTAGAAGTGAGAAAGGAGCTTCCTCCTACTATTTTTCTATAGAAAGTGAGTTCCAATATTGTTTTCCTTCACCATTTTTCTATATATTTCATCATCAATATACCCAATCACCATTTCTCAAAGCATTTTTGAGTTAGGAAGCTACTTCCATGTCCAAATGATTGGTTATGAGTGAAACACCAAGCTACAAGTCCAATATCACATTGATTATCATCTATTGATTTGTTCATTTGTTTGCTTATATACAATGTTCATCTCTTCTTACCTCATTTTTTTTTATTTTCTTTATTTACTTACTAGTTCATCATCACCTAGATGATGACATGAAGTTTGAGGTGAGTGAATCCTTATGGATAGTAGCTCTTGACCTCAAAAACATGTTTGATAGATGATGATTATAACTTCAATACCTCCAAGGTATCCTTGAGGTTATGTTCAAATAAAAATGAATCTCTCCAATAATATTGGGGGTTCTTGATGATGAGTTTGATGTTGATATTCCAAGAGGTTATAGTCTCTATTTGATGTTAAAAATATACTTTCAAAACCTCTATTTCAAAACCCCTCTTAAAACCCCTCATTTTGGTCTCAAGAAAGAAAACTCTAGTTTTCCCCAAAATCTTCAATACAGTGAGTCAAAACAGTGAGTGATCTGAGTTCAAAGATTTCTCTAGAACTCAATACTCAATGTATGGATGCAAGACCACTTGAAAATTCTTCCTAACTCATTAGAGAACACCCATGATTTTTGGTTTGACTTGAAAATACTTGAAAATGGTCCATTTGGACCCAAACATTCCCTCCAGATATTCTATTTTTGCTGTCACAGCAGCTTGGTCTACTTTCAACTTGTTTTACAGAAAAGGTTTCCAAAAAGTGTGGTCTCAACTTATTTTTCCCTTGAACTTCAATGTCTTAGGGAACTCTGTGTATAAAATGGGACTCTAGATCTTTTGTTTTAATTTTCTAAGAGTTTTCAACATTTCAGTCGACAGTACGGACTCTGTTTCTGAGTGACCTCTATTGTTTATATGATTTCTCTCAATATGTAATATTTATTAAATATTGGCTTTTTGGGTTGTGTTCTAGACACAATAAGTAAGATCTCCATAAAAAATCATGCCCTGAAAACATCCCTAACCCCTCTTTTCAAATTTCAAAATATCATGTTATTGTTCTGTCCACTATTTACAGCACGCATATTTTTACTTCCATCCTTTGATTTGATGCTTACATGCACTCCAAATTAGTTCATGTCTTAGGAAGTAGTTCATACTACATTTGTACATATCCCATGATGATTTCATTCATTCATTCATACACATTCTAGACTTCTAAGTCATTCTAGGAATCCATGAACACAAAGCACACTACAATCTTGGCACATTCTAGATATATACATTGCATCCATGCAAAGATTTGGGGCTTTTGTGACTCCTAATCTAAGAAGATTATAAGGAATGAACTTGATCACACGTCCATGCTTCCCCTCGATCTAATCATCCTTTCTCATCCATCCCGGGGATTGAGAGATCTTCTTTTCTCAAAGATTAACATGCATCATTCTAGCTTGCTAAGCATCCTTGTTTTCTTTGATTTACTTGTTTTGAGAACAATTCATGTCCCCTTAGAATAGGAAAACTTTATTGCTTGATATGTGATTAGACGATTTTTCCTAGGTTTATTTTGTGTGATCTTTCACTTTACATTGTATGATATTTGGCTTAGATCTTATGAATGATATCTTATCTTTAGATCTTCTATTTTAAATTTTCTTATGTGATGTAATATACTATCATAGTATTAATTGTCGAACCATACATAGTATAAGATGATTATTTGGATGCTAATTGAGGCCCGTCGAAAGACGGGGCGAGTTGAGGGTGTTTTAGTCGCGTCAAAGGCTCCTTCCTCTCTCATACCAAAACCCCGAGCCAAGTTCTTTGGTTGTGAAGGGCCGGTGCCCTTTATCCATTTGGGTGAGTCAAAATTAGGTTTCTTGGATCCTTCAAGACCAAGTGGCGACTCTGTATCTGTTTTCAACAGACCTCCCTTTTCTTTCTTTGATCCAAATCAATTTCAAGCAAAAACAAAAAGCAGTGGAATCCCGCGTGTCTACAATCGGCGTAAAGGAATCCTCAAGAGGTGTTCTTGAGGGGTGGACGTAAGCCGCGGTGTGCGGATTGCCGAACCACTTGAAACTCGGTTTACAAGTTTCTCTTCCCTTCTATCTTTACATAATTATTTGTAATTGTGTTTTATTTGCAATTAAGTTTTTAAAAAGATTAATTTCCGCTAAAACCTTATTCACCCCCCCCCCCCCCCCCCCTAAGGTTTCCATATTTGGGCCAATAATTGGTATCAGAGCTTCGGTTATTCTATTTTCAAAAGTTTTTGAAAAATTTGAGTTAAGATCCAAATGGAAACCAACACTTCGCGCATATCTTATAGTGAGGGTCAATCGGCAAATAGACCACCATGTTTTAATGGATCAAATTATGCTTATTGGAAAAATAGAATAAGAATCTACATGATTTCTCAAGATTTTGATTTATAGAAAATAGTAGTCAATGGCCCTCATCTTCCTATAAAAATTTTAAATGGTATTTCTATTTCAAAAACGGAAGATGAGTATAATGATGCCGATAAGAAACTCATTAAAATGAATGCAATAGCAATGAATATATTATATTGTGGTTTAGACCCAAATGAATACAATAGAATTTCATCTTGCGAATTCGCAAAAAAAATTTGGGATAAACTTGAAGTGACTCATGAGGGAACAAGCCAAGTCAAAAAGTCCAAAATTAATTTGTTTGTTCAATCTTATGAAATGTTCAAAATATTGCCTTTTGAGTCTATTGGTGATATGTCTACTCGTTTTACAACTATCATCAATAGCTTGAAAAATCTTGGTAAAGTTTATGCTAATGAAAAAATTATTGAGAAAATTCTTAGGGCTTTACCAAAGCAATGGCAACCGAAGGTTGCGGCTATCCGGGAAGCAAAAGATTTGACAAACTTGTCAATTGAACAACTCATGGGATCTCTCATTACCCATGAAATGGAGTTAGCCGTGCTTGTCAAATAAGACAATAAAAAGGAGATCAAAAGATGAGATATCACCTTGAAGTCCTCAAGCTTAAAGAAAAAGGGAAAAGATCATGGAAGTGATGAGGATGAGGAAATGGCTTTGATCACCCAAAAATTCACAAAGTTTTTAAAGAAAGAAAAATTGGAAAAGAAGCCTCCTAAAGATGAACAACGTTAGAAGAAGGCAATGAAGGCCACTCAAAGTTGCTCCGAGAGTAAATCATCGGACGACAACTCAAATGAAGATGAGATTGTCAATCTTTGCCTCATGGTAATTGACAATGGGGTAACCTCTACTTCTTGCTCTTTCAATGACTCTAATGACTTTATTGAATTTCAAAATGTTGAGTCAAGTTCTATGGAAACAAAAGTTCAAGAAGGTTATTGCATCACTACTCCTCCATCATTGAAAGATCATAAATATGATCATTGGAAGAGGAGAATAGAAATTTATTTTATATCACTTGACATAAATCTTTGGAAAATTGTCAAAAATGATTTTTCTCTTAAACCAAAGATTGAATGGAATAAAAGTGATCAAAATAACTTGGGTAAACTACACGGACCTCCCCTGAGGTTAGGTCAAATTACAGGGACCTCCCTCGTGGTATGCAAAATTACACTGACCTCCCTTGAGGTTTGTAGTTAGGTAAAACTGACCCCCCTTCCGTTACACTGACCTCCCTTGTGGTATGCAAAATTACACTGACCTCCCTTGAGGTTTGACAAAATTACACGGACCTCCCCTCTAGTTTGAATAATTGAAATGCGGATTTTGTGTTTTCACTGTCTGTTGTAATTAGTGGGCTATTTGATTCTTGCAGTTTGGAGAATTTATAGAATAAACATTTGGAGTGCAGTTTTGCTCACCCCAAAATTGCTTATCCAACTCTCCCATTGGTTAATAAAAAGTCATAGGTCCTACTACATTAACCAAAGGAAGAATTGGATGAGCAATAGGTGAACAATTTTGGGGTGAGCAAAAATGTTTTGATCAACCAAATGCATTAATTAACAAAAACAATTTTATAGTTGGGTGGATTTTGCACAATTTTGAAAATTGTGCCCTTGGTTTTTTTGTAGTTGGGTGGATTTTGCACAATTTTCAAACTACAGAGTGTAAATTGCCAAAATTGAGACCACAATGACCAAATTGTCACAACCCTCAAACTATATGGGTGTAATTTGCAATTTATCCTTTTTTTTTAAAGATGTTTTCTCGATGTCCATATTGGTTTATTTCTTGAAGATTTGTTTTTTTCTCAATAGTTGTTTTTGTTAATTAATGAATTTGGTTGATCAAAACACTTTTGCTTACCCCAAAATTGTTCACCTATTGCTCATCCAATTCTTCCTTTGGTTAATGTAGTGAGACCTATGACTTTTTATTAACCAATGGGAGAGTTGGATAAGCAATTTTGGGGTGAGCAAAATTGCACTCCAAATGTTTATTCTATAAAATCTCCAAACTGCAAGAATTAAATAGCCCACTAATTACAACAGACAATGAAAACCCAAAACCCAATTCGGAGTTCAATTATTCAAACTAAAGGAGAGGTCCGTGTAATTTTGTCAAACCTCAAGGGAGGTCAGTGTAATTTTGCATACCACAAGGGAGGTCAGTGTAACGGAAGGGGGGTCAGTGTTACCCAACTATAAACCTCAAGGGAGGTCAGTGTAATTTTGCATACCACGAGGGAGGTCCCTGTAATTTGACCTAACCTTAGGGGAGGTCCGTGTAATTTACCCAAATAACTTTCTATTGAATCTTAGAACCATGAAAATTCTATATACTTCTTTAGATGATATCTCATATAATAGAATTCGTTCATGCTCAAATGTAAATGAAATTTGGCTATGCTTAGAAAATTTTCATAGTACTACTAACCAAATTTGTGAAGAAGAAAAATTGTGCCTATTTGCAAATGAAGATTATGAGGAAAAGAAGAAAAAGGAAATCAAGGCCACTTGGGATGACTCGGATAGTGACTCATCGGATGACAACTCATCCGATGATGACTCATGTCACCAAGAAGGTGCACAAGAGAATTTGGTAAACTCTAACCCTACATCTATTGTTGAATCCCTTAACTATAATGAGCTTCAATGTGCTTTTGAGGAGTTACATGAGGAGTTAGAGAATTTGGGATCTAAATTTATAACTCTTAAAATGAATTTTTTCAAACTTTTAAATGAGTTAAATTTTTTGAAATTCCAAAATGAATCTTTGAAGATTGAAAATGAAAAACATGTTTTAAGAGCACAATCTTCAAATGAGATTGAAAAAGAAAATTTGTGTTGAAAAAGCAATTGGATGATTTAAAATCTCAAAATGAAATTTTGAGAAAAGAAAAGCTTGTTTCAACCAATTAACCTTCAAGTGAACTTATTGAAAAAGAAAAGGTTGAGTTAAGAAAGGAGGTAGATGATTTGACAAAAACTTTGGCAAAGTTCATACAAGGTGAACAAAATTTGAATATGCTTTTGGGAAAGCAAAAATGTGTTTTTGACAAAGTTGCTTTGGGATTTAATCCCATATACAAAGAAAAGAAGTATAACAATTTCTTTGCAAAATCTACTCCTTCTAGTTCAAACAATTCTCATAATAGCCTCTTTATTAAAGCTCCAAGCTCACATGATACCCTCTCCCATATAACTTGTCATTATTACATGAAAAAGGGGCATGTTAATTATAAATGTTCATTTCGTAAAAAAATTAACATGATTTGGGTTATGAAAGGATCTTCTCCTAACTCTTCGGCAAATGTTGCATCCAAGAGGCGCTTGGACAATGGTTAAATCTCTTCCTTAAGCCTAGTAGGAGTAGGTTAGATTAATTTGTTTTGATATTTTTCTTGATTTTGAGAGCATACTAATCTTGTTTGATTTATCAAGTTACTTCGTTTTGATGTTCATAGCTATTTCATCCTCCTTAGGAGATAATGCATAATGTTGATCCTATAATTGGTATTCATTTGTATAAGCATATGTTGAGGGGGAACATATTACTATGTTCATTCTAGTTGGCTTAATTTGTTGGTATCATGATATTACGATCACTTTAGTTACTTTTGGTATCTTATTGCCTCCATGATATGTTTACTTGAGTTCTCCTTGGTATCATATGGTTGCATATCTTGAGGGGGAACTTTTAGTTCAAACTCCCAATCTTTTTGTTATTGTCAAAAAGTGGGAAAATAATACAGAGATGACAATTAAATTTGAAGATTCTTGAAAAATAGTCAAGAAGGGAAAATGATAAAAGAGAAATTTATTTTTTTTTTTTGTAAGATATCATTCTTGAACTCATACTTTGGAAATCTTGTTACTTTGAATGATAACATGAAAATGACACCTATTGTGCTTAAAATTGCTATATCTCTATTGCATATTTTGACATCATCAAAAAGGGGGAAATTGTTAGCCTTGAATTTATTTAAGGCATTACTTTTTGTTTGTTTTGATAATGACAAATCTAGTGATAATTGCATACTTTTATTGGTTCTGTCATTTTCGTTATGCAAATCTCTTGATTCATGTACTTAAATGTTCTAACTTTGTTTGAGATCATGAGATAGCATATGGTGAAGTTCAAGAGTGATGGAGCTCAACAAGGATCAAGCTTGAAGACTTGAAGATTTTTCATCCTTGGTTGAAGACTAGGATTCACTTGTAAGCTTTTTGATCAATCACTCATAGGGGCTCGAATTATTTTTAATTAGACTTTAGGATCCTTTCTCTCACACTTTAAAATACTTTTAAGAACCTAAACATACTTAGACCACTCAATTAAATTCATTTCACAAAAGCTTTCAAGTGGCTAAGTCAAAACAAAGACCTTTGCATAGATATGTCAACTTTAAAGGCAAACCTGATCCAATTAGTAAGGAACTAGATGTTGAGTTTTATATATTTAGAAAGGTATTTGAATCTAGTTTCCAAATCTTCAAACGGATTGTAAAAAATTATTTTGTAGAGGGAGTTATGGCCATTTTAGTGAAGAGGTGTCAGTCTGCCAAAACCAGCAGAAAATCAGTCGACTGATTTTTGAAGGGTCCAGTCGACTGAAGGTAATGTCCAGTCAACTGGAGCACTATTTAGTCAACTGGAAATGTCACAGAATGTATCTTCACTGTTATAAACTTTCCAGTCGACTGAACCTTCGATCCAGTCGAGTGAAACGCGCTGAAACTCCCAACGGCTAGTTTTCTAACTCTCCAAATGTTGTCTTAAATGTACCCAATCACTTCCAACGACTATAATCTTTCAAAAGCTATATATAGGGATGTTTTTAAGGGTCATAAACATGGATGAACATTAACAAATCCATTCAAACATCTTGTTTAATTATCATTCCCATTTGAGCCCTAGTTTGAGTGAAAAATCAATTTGCTCTAGATTTCAATTGTAATTCTTGAGAGAGCAAATTGTAGTGAGCTTTTATTTGTATTATCTACTCACTAAGGAGTTATTGTGTAAGCTTTAAATTGTATTATCCACTCTAGAGAGAGAGAGTTCAATTTGTATTCAAACCATTTGTAAAGAGTGAGGGTTAGTAACCCTTGATTGCAAAGAAGAGGTTTTCTTCTTTGGGAGAGATTGGAGGCTCTTGTAATGGTTTGGTCTACACCCGTGAATTAGATCAGAGTAAAAGAATCCTCAAGAGGTGTTCTTGAGGGGTAGACGTAGGCCGCGGTGTGCGGATTACCGAACCACTTGAAAACTCGTTTACAAGTTTCTCTTCCCTTCTATCTTTACATAATTGTGTTTTATTTGCAATTAAGTTTTTAAAAAGGTTAATTTCCTCTAAAACCTTATTCAGCCCCCCCTCCCTCTCTAAGGTTTCCACATTTGGGCCAACACTTATCATATTATAATTGATCATCTTCTCCTGTAACTCCAACAACACAACTGCAGACCCATATGTGACATGTCAGTTCTTCTTTATCATTGTAACTGGTATATGTATAACCAAATCTTGAGTAAACCATTAGCTACCAAACCAATGGTTGTTAATCTAGTGATGAGTAAAGAGAAAAATAAAAAAAATTGCATCACCCAATGTATGACCCACCAATTGCCATGTGATCAATAAAAGAAAAATATTGACCCACCAATTAATTTATATTTTCAACATGTCACCTTTACAATTGCATAACCAAACTTGAGTAATTGATTTGCTTTATAGTTGATTGCTCTATGCTTATATTTTTTTAACTATAATATTAGAAAATATAATATAAATTAATTTACTGAGATGTGAAATTAAAATTCGTACATTTTCAATAAATAGTTTTTTTTTTTTTTAATTCTACATAGACAGTTTTTAAGGGCATTTTGGATAATTGCACTACAAATAAGCTATTTGACAGCTTGTGTTATTAAACACCACTACAACTTAAATCACTGCTTTTGAAAAGCTGCCCCAAACAGGGTTACAACTTATTCTGAGTTCTAAAAGCTATAATCTGAAAAGCTAAAAGGTATAATCTATCTATTTAAGCTACAACATACAGGACCAGCGCACGTGTGTGTGTGTGTGTGTATGTGAGAGAGAGAGAGAGGGAGACTAATTATTATTATTATATATATATATATATATATGTGTGTATCACATAAATTCCCTAAATAACCTCCCTTACACTCCCAAAATTTCCTCATTTGTGTCTATCATCTGTTACATTACTTGGAACGAAAAATAAGTAATGGTGATTGAGAGATCTTCTGTGTATTAGTTTTAAATTAACACTTCTTCCTTCTTTTTTCCTTATATAAATATCTTTCGTTTCTATTTAACCTCAAGATTCACTTGATTGGTTTCTGTATAAACAAATAAATTTTTATTTCTTTGAATACATGTATTATTCATGATTCTATTTGACTCCGAAGCTGGAATTGTTTGTGTCATACTTCAATCAGTTTTGGTTTTTAATTGACCGAGGAAAGAGTAAGAAGTGCAATATAGTATTATGTTAGGGAGGATTGCTTTTTGAAAGAACAAATCAATTTCTATTTGGATAGGCAAAAGGGCAAGTTTGTATTCCTTTGTGTAATTTTGTGTTTTAATCATTCTTACCATATGTACTATTTATTATGTGAATATTTCAAATCAATGGAGATAACAATTTCACTTTTATATTACTAATTTACTATTATCAAAACACCTTAACTTTATCAATTGAGATTTAAAAATAATAAATAATAAATAAATAAATGACTATGTAAAGTTGTTGACAAATTTACATCTATGTTCCATACTAAATCGATAATAAAAGATACAAGCAAATTATATGGTATTTATATTTTCAAGTTCCTATCTCACTAATGGTGATGATTTAAGAAACTTGATCCAATTGAATTCTCAAAAGTTCAACCTTAGTTCTGAATTTGAAATTTGAAATATGATTCATACTAATCCCAACATGATATCTTATCTTATCATATTCTGTATTTTCAGTGATTATTAATATGTGGAGATTCCATATACTTCCTTTAAACATATTTGAAGTTTTACTTTCGATCGATCGAAGTCATTTCGAGCGATCGAGGATTTCTAAGTTCAAGCAATCGAATCTTATCCAATTGACCGCAACCCTGCCGACATGAATTTATTACATATTTCCCACTTGAATCGATCAAACCCTTTGTCAATCGATCAAAATTGGCCGAACCACTTTCAAACAATCGAACGTACTTCGATCGATCGAACGTGCCTGGATATTTCATCTTCAGTTCATGCAAACATTGCCATCTGCCCACCCCATTCTCTATATAAATGTTTGGTCGTTGTGTGTGTGAGTTTTCGTTTAGCTCATAAACTTTAGAGAGAGAGAGAGAAAGAGTTGGTTTTATATATATTATACACACACACACACATATATACACACACACATATATATATATAGAGGCAGAAAGAGAGACAGGCAATAAGAGAAGAAGAAGAAGAAAGAAGAAAAAGAAGAAGAAGAAGAAGAAGAAGAAGAAGGAGAGAGAGAGAGAGAGAGAGAGAGAGAGAGAGAAGGAGGAGCCACCATTAAAGCTCAGGGCTCAACCTTGCCAAACGCGCCCTTAGAAAGTTCGATGAGTTCTAAACTCATTCGGTACCTTTGATATGATGTTTTATGAGTTTTTGACGTAAACAAATAGACCCAAACATGCCCTAACACTTCTGGACGTTCACTGTCCAGAAACTCTAGAGAAGAAAATTCTCGAGCGATTGAACTGAGTTCAATCGATCGAAAGGACTTGAATCTCTTGAACATTAATTTTTCCCAATCGATTGAAATGATTTCAATCAATTGAACTTTGCAAAACATGAATTGTTTCTTTGGTTTATTATATAAAGGGTTCTGTTAGCCCCTTCCATTAATTGAATGGATAATTTTGATGATTAACAAACCACTTAGTAATGGTTTCTAATTATCTCTAGTTGATTAAAGTTGCAGGGACATTGATAATATATCTTTTCCTCTTTCATGGTGATTGTTGTTCATTTGTCCTAAGCCAAACGGAGCCTTACAAGTTGAAGAATCTTGTTGTAATCACTGTTTTAGGACACTTTGTAAGCAATCTGTTTATGTGATCATCTTACTTGAGGGCTCAAAATTAATTAAAAAAGGTTTCACTTAATTAACCCAACCTTTCTTTTAAAATCTGCATAGAAGCAGTCGACTGTGACATCGTTTCAGTCGACTGATAATCCAGTCGACTGTATGGTCGACCTGGGTACACAGAGTTTTCATAAGGATACAAAACAGTCGACTGCCATCGCGACACAGTCGACTGATCTTCTTATTGTAGTACATCCTTTTGGAAAGCAGTCGACTGCCCTGAGAAGACAGTCGACTGAATCACTGCGATAAACACTGTAACGGCTAGTTAACTGCATTTAATGCAGCATTTATTACTCCCAACTACCCCCAACGGTTGGAAATCAAAAGGAAGCTATAAATACATCTATTTGAACTTCATTAATGCCTCTCCTTGAAAAATCTAACCATCAATTTTATCACATTAATTTCTTGAGCCCTAGTTTGGTGAGATCATAAATTGTATTGCTCTAGTATTCATTTGTAAATCTTGAGAGCAATTTATTGTGAGCTTAACTCTTATTTTTATTCACTCTATTGAGAGAGTCCTCCATTCTTGTATCAAAACCAACTATAAAGGAAGTGTGTATTAAGGGTTGGTGTAACCCTAGTTCAAGTGAAGAGGATTTTCTTCCTTGAAGAGTTTGTAAGGGTTTAATCTTCACCTGAAGAAGATTGTGATAGTGAAATCCTCAAGAAGTGTTCTTGAGGGGTGGAAGTAGGGCGCGGCGTGCGGTTTCCCGAACCACCTAAAATTTGGTTTGCTTTGTATCTCTTCTCTTTCTCTTTACTTTGCTTTTGTAATCTTTTCTTGATTGGGCAATCAATTTGAACGATTTTCTAAATTATTTTAAAAACCTTATTCACCCCCCCCCCTCTAAGGTTTCCTTTTTGGGCCAACAATTGGTATCCGAGCCTCGGCTCAAATTTCTAACATTTTTGAGTTAAAGATCAAATGGAAACCACATCTAATACTATCATCTATAGTGAGGGACAATCCTCAAATAGACCTCCTTGTTTTAATGGTTCAAATTATGCCTATTGGAAAAACCGTATGAGAATCTACATGATTGCCCAAGATTTTGATCTTTGGCAACTTGTTGTGAATGGACCTCACATTCCCATCAAGATTGTAGATGGTGTTGAAATTGAGAAAACTATTGAGGAATACAATGATATTGATAAAAGGCTTATCAAAATGAATGCTAATGCTATGAATATCTTATATTGTGGATTAGACCCAAATGAGTATAATAGAATTTCTTCTTGCGAATCCGCAAAAGAAATTTGGGATAAACTTGAGGTTGCTCATGAAGGTACTAATCAAGTTAAGAAATCTAAAATAAATCTACTTGTTCAAACGTATGAGATGTTTAAAATGTCTTCAAATGAAACTATTAGTGAAATGTTCACTCGCTTCACCATTATTATCAATAGCTTAAAAAGCCTTGGTAAAACATATACTAATGAGGAGATGATTGAGAAATTGCTTAGGTCTCTTCCAAAGCCTTGGCAACCTAAAGTAACGGCAATCCGAGAGGCCAAGGAACTCTCAACACTCTCATTGGAGCAACTCTTGGGCTCTCTTGTCACTCATGAAATGGAGTTGGCGGTATTTGACAAGGAAGACAAGAAGAAGAACATTGCTCTCAAAACATCTCAAGACAATGAAGAAGATAGTGATAGCAATGAAGATGATGAGATGGCAATGATCACTAGGAAGTTCAAAAGATTCTTGAAGAAGGATAAGAACTTCACTAGGAGAACTCCTAAGACGATAGAGACTAAAAAGGAGCCAATTATATGCTTCAAATGCAAGAAGCCGGGCCATGTCAAGGCCGATTGTCCTTTAATGAAAAATAACTACAAGAAAACCAAGAAAAGGGCAATGAAGGCTACTTGGGATGATTCCGATAGTGAATCATCAAAAGATGACTCAAGTGATGAAGAAGTGGCAAATATTTGTCTTATGGCTCACTTGAATGAGGTAAATGATCCTACTCCCGATGTTTGTTTTGATTCTCATAAATATGATGAACTACAAAATGCTTTTGAGGAATTACATCAAGAATTGGAAAACTTGGGAGCAAAGTATGTTTCTCTTAAAAAGAATTTTTCATTACTTTCAAATGAACTAAGTGATTTGAAAATTCAAAATGATCTTTTGAGAAAAGAAAATGAAGCGCTAATCGACCTAACATCTCAAAATGATTCGTTGAGAAAAGAAAAGGAAGAGCTTTCATTAAATGATTTCTCTTCAAGTTCCTTAAAGAAAAAAAATGAAGATTTGAAGAAGCAAGGGGAAGACTTAACCAAAACAATAACAAAATTCACTCTTGGGGAACAAAATCTAAATATGCTTTTGGGAAAACAAAGATGCGTTTTTGAAAAAGCCGGTCTAGGATTCAATCCTACCTTTAAAGAAAAGAAATTCAATAACTTCTTTTCAAAAGGTACTTCCACTAGCTCCAACAAAAATCAAGTGAAAAATTCTCATCAAAATTTCTTTGTAAAAGAAGTCTCCTCAAGTATGTCCAATCCTAATGTTACATGCCATTATTGCTTGAGAAAAGGACATGTAAACTACAAATGTCCAAATAAAAGAAAACTCAATATGGTATGGATTGAAAAGGGAACAACACCTCCCTTTGCTAACAAAGTTGGACCCAACGAATATTGGGTACCAAAGAGGATCACTTAAGCTCATCTTGTAGGTTTGTCTCAAATCTTCTAGCAAGGATAGATGGTTCTTGGATAGTGGTTGCTCAAGACATATGACCGGAGACAAATCCAAGTTCTCATCTCTCTCTCCAAAGGATGGAGGAAATGTCACATTCGGAGACAACTCTAAAGGAAGAATTATCGGTATAGGTAACATTGGTAAGAATTCCTCATTAACTATCGAAAATGTACTTTTGGTTGAAGGTCTAAAACATAACTTGCTTAGTATTAGTCAATTGTGTGATAAAGGGTTTCAAGTTGTGTTTGAATCAAATTATTGCATGATTAAGTATGCTAGTTGCAATAAAACTTTGTTTATTGCTTATAAAGAAGACAATGTGTATACAATTTATTTTGATGATATTTCCTCTCAAGATGTTAAGTGTTTTGCCGCTTTGAATGAAACAAGTTGGCTTTGATAGAAGATTGGGTCATGCTAGCATTGACTTACTTTCAAATTTATCTAAAAATGAATTGGTCAAAGGTTTGCCAAAAACAAAATTTGTTAAAGATAAAGTTTGTGATGCTTGTCAACTTGGAAAGCAAATCAAAACATCTTTCAAAAAGAAAAAGGAAATATCAACTTGTAGACCTCTTGAGTTACTTCTTATGGATTTATTTGGTCCAAATCGAGTTGCTAGTATGAGTGGCAAAATCTATGCTTTTGTCATTGTTGATGATTTCTCTAGATTCACTTGGGTGTTCTTTCTTGCACATAAGGATGAAGCTTTTACATTCTTTGTTAACTTTTGCAAACGTGTTCAAAATGAAAAAGGGTATGCGATTAACAACATAAGAAGTGATAGAGGCCGAGAATTTGATAATAATGAGATTTCTACTTTTTGTGAAGAAAATGGTTTTGGTCACAATTTTTCGGCACCTAGAACCCCTCAACAAAATGGGGTTGTTGAGAGGAAAAATAGATCTCTTCAAGAAATGGCAAGAACTATGTTAAATGAATTCTCTTTACCAAAATATTTTTGGGCCGAGGCCACTAGCACTTCGTGTTATGTTATTAATCGTGTGGTTATTAGAAACAAGCTTAATAAGACCCCATATGAGCTTTGGAAAGGAAAAAAGCCCAACATAAGCTATTTCAAAGTTTTTGGATGTAAGTGTTTTATCTTGAATACTAAGGATAACTTGGGAAAATTTGATGCTAAATCGGATGAAGGCATTTTTCTTGGATATTCTCAAATTAGCAAAGCCTATAGAGTCTTTAATAAAAGAACATTGATTGTAGAAGAATCAATGCACGTTGTCTTTGATGAAGCAAATCCTTTTAAGAAATATTGGACGATGACATTGACACTCCCAAAGATGTTTCAAATAATGTTGAAAACAATGATTCAAACTCTTTACCTCTTGAAAACTCAAAGAAAGAAGATCTTCCTTCCATTGAATCACCAAGAGCAAATTTAAGAAATGATCTTCCCTTTGAATGGAAAAATGTGCCTAATCATCCTATTGATCAAATCCTAGGAGATCCTAGTCAAGGTGTAGCTACTAGATCATCTCTCAAAAATATTTGTAATAACTTAGCATTTCTATCTCAAATCGAACCCAAGAATTTTGATGAAGCCGAAAATGATGAAAATTGGTTATTGGCCATGCAAGAAGAGCTTAATCAATTTGAGAGAAATGAAGTTTGGACTCTCGTTCCTAAACCTATTGATCACACCATTATTGGAACAAAATGGGTTTTTCGAAACAAAAAGGATGAATCCGGCATTGTTGTGAGAAACAAGGCTAGATTAGTTGCCCAAGGCTACAATCAAGAAGAAGGTATAGACTACGAGGAGACCTATGCTCCCGTAGCTAGACTTGAAGCCATTAGGATGCTTCTTGCCTTTGCTTGCTATAAAAATTTCAAACTTTTTCAAATGGATGTGAAAAGTGCCTTTCTAAATGGCTTTATCTCCGAGGAAGTCTATGTTAAACAACCCCCCGATTTTGAAAATCCACATCTTCCGGATCATGTTTTTAAACTCACAAAAGCGTTATATGGTTTAAAACAAGCTCCACGTGCTTGGTATGATAGACTAAGTAAATATCTTATTGATCTTGGTTTTAATCGAGGAAAAATTGACACTACTCTTTTTGTTAAAACCTCTAATGAAGATATCTTGCTTGTTCAAATTTACGTGGACGATATTATTTTTGGAGCTACAAATGAGAAGATGTGTGAAGAATTTGCATCATGTATGCAAAATGAGTTTGAAATGAGTTTGATGGGGGAGCTAAACTTTTTTCTTGGACTTCAAATAAAGCAACATAAAGATGGCATTTTCATAAATCAATCCAAGTATATTAAGGATCTTTTAAAAAGATTTGGATTGGAAGGAAGTAAAGTTTTTCAAACCCCCATGAGTTCTACTTTAAAACTTGATAAAGATGAAACCGGCAAGCCGGTAGATTGTAAGCTTTTTCGGGGAATGATTGGTAGTCTATTGTATCTCACCGCAAGTAGACCGGATATAATGTTTAGTGTATGCCTCTGTGCTAGATTTCAAGCTTCACCTAAGGAATCTCATGTCATTGCGGTCAAACGTATTTTTCGTTATCTTCTAGGTACTATAGACTTAGGTCTTTGGTATCCTAAAAATACTTCTTTTGAATTAACAAGTTTTTCGGATGCGGATTTTGCCGGTTGTAAAATTGATCGTAAAAGTACTAGTGGCACATGTCATTTCTTAGGACACTCACTCGTCTCATGGTTTAGTAAGAAACAAAATTCGGTAGCTCTATCCACTGCCGAAGCCGAATATATAGCTGCTGGAAGTTGTTGTGCTCAAACACTTTATATGAAACAACAATTAGAAGATTTTGGACTTTATTATGATCATATTCCTATTTACTGTGATAATACTAGTGCCATATGTTTATCCAAAAATCCTATCCAACACTCTAGAACTAAACACATTGAGATTCGTCATCATTTTATTCGCGATCATGTTCAAAAGGGGGATGTTGATCTTGCTTTCATCAACACCGATCGTCAATGGGCTGATATTTTCACAAAACCCCTTCCCGAAGAACGTCTTTGTATTATTAGAAGAGAATTAGGCTTATCCTACTTGAATGATCTGCTTTAAAACTCTGTATTTGCAATTTTTTTTTGCTAAAGCAGTCGACTGACTTCCCGTCGCAGTCGACTGGTTCCTTTTATTCTCCCTTAATCCCTTTTTTTTTACCTCATCAGTCGACTGATGCGTCGACTATGACATCGACTGTTTTTCAACAACCAAATCCCTGCCCACTCACGTCGACTGAGGAGTCGACTGTTTTTCTACATTCAAATCCCTGCCTACTCCAGTCGACCGAGGCGTCGACTGTTTTTATGCTTCTCAATCCCTGCCCACTTCAGTCGACTATGGAGTCGACTGAGACTCTGATTAGCCCCAATTTCCAGCCCTAATTTGATGATCAGTCGACTGCTCATGCGACGCAGTCGACTGCTCATGCGACGCAGTCGACTGCTCATGCGACGCAGTCGACTGCTTTCTTTGATCTATATATATTGCGGCCTTCTCTTTTTTTCTTTCCTTCTTCACCTTCCTTCCTCCGGCGATTTTTTCCTTCTTTCTTCTTCGTTTTTCCTTCTTTCCCCATCCTATTTTTCCCCATATCCTCTCTATACCTTTCACTTCCTTTTCTTCTCCTCCTCTCCTTTACTCATCCATCCTCTTTATATCGCTCTCCCTCCTCTCCCTTCCTCAGTAATCTTTTTTCTCTCTCCTCTCTGTCGCCATTATCATGGCTCCCAAGCTTAAAAGGAAAGCCCCTGCTAGTGGATCATCCTCAGCCTCTCAAGCAACCAAGGCCAAGCGTTTCCCTACTCAGGAGGAGCAAGAAAGCTTTGACGAGGTTTTCTCCCACAGAAATGTGGTGTTTGGTAAGATTCTTCCCATCCCGTTTTCCAAATCTGCTAATCTTCGTTTAGGTTTTCTTCTAGAACGCCTAGGATGGCATCTCTTTACTAGTCTTAGCGAACCCTGTTATCCCACACTCGTTAAGGAGTTTTACTGTAATATGACTTTTGGTTATCGTGCTGACTCCATTACTTCTTTCGTTCGCGGTGTTAAAATTCATTTGAATCCAGACTCTGTCTCTTCTATTTTTCATATTCGTCGTGGAACTATTACTGAATATAATATTAATTCTTGGAATCAAGGGCACGGATTCGACACTCTCATTGCTTGCCGTCTTATCACCGGCAACAATGAGTTGTCTTATCCCGTGAAGCCCAAGGCTTCTGCCCTCACCTTTGAGGCACATCTTATTCACCATCTTCTCACTTATACCCTTCTACCCCGTGCTGGGGGTCGTGATTCTGTTTCATTCTTGGACGTTTTTTTAATTTGGTGCCTACTTGAAAATAAATCCTATGATTTACCGTACCTCTTTTGCCGACACATTTGTGAATGCCAAAAGAAGTCTAAATCTAGTTCCTTACCTTATGGCTTCGCATTAACTACTGTTTTTCGTCACTTCAAGGTTCCCTTGGAGGACGAATTTGATCGACATGACCCCATTTCTACTGACTTCTACTCTTCTACTATTCTATCCCTTATGGGATACAAACTCGTGGAAAATGCTTTTGTTCCTAAGGTCTCTACTGATCCCACAACCCCTACTGCTTCTACCCCTTCCATTCCTACTCCTTCTTCTCATCCCTCTTCATCTTCCACTCCTCCTCCTCCTCCACCTACCATTGATACACCCTCTCCTGACATTTTGGAGCAGCTTTCTGTTATTTTCGCTCAGGTTTTGAGCCTCTCTACCTCTCTCTCCTCTCTATCTGACTCTCACTCCCAGTCTATTCAGACTATGCAGGCTTCCTTATCTTCCTCACAGCAGGAGGCCCTTGAGCTTCATCAGCGCGCCATCGCATCACTACGAGCTGATGTTTTTGAGATTGGTGGGTCGTTGGATACTTTGCGCACTTCTACTGCTGCTACTCAGGAGCTTCTTGATCGTCGTCTATCGTCTCTTCAGGCTTCTGTTGATGATGCTCGTGAGGAGATCCGTATTATCCGGACTCGCTTACACTTTTGACTGTGTCGTTCTTGGTATATTGGACAAGTTTTTGGGTAGATAACTGGTTATTTTTTTTGCACCTTTACTAATCTTAAAATTCTTTTTGGATCTTGACTAGATGATGTATCTGTTGATATCTGCATATTGTTTGACTTTTTGACTTTGTAGATACGTTTTAAATGATTATATGACAAATTCAACGTTAATGCAATCTTTTGTTTATCTGTTTATCTGTTAATGGTCATTCTATGCTTCTTAGTCTTGATTCTTTGCCTCCTTATCTGTTTTTTGTTAATGACAAAGGGGGAGAAAAAGTATGTGACCCTTGAGATCATTATAAAATTTACTTTTAAAGGCAACAAGTGGTTTGTCATCATCAAAAAGGGGGAGATTGTTAGCCCCTTCCATTAATTGAATGGATAATTTTGATGATTAACAAACCACTTGGTAATGGTTTCTAATTATCTCTAGTTGATTAAAGTTGCAGGGACATTGATAATATATCTTTTCCTCTTTCATGGTGATTGTTGTTCATTTGTCCTAAGCCAAACGGAGCCTTACAAGTTGAAGAATCTTGTTGTAATCACTGTTTTAGGACACTTTGTAAGCAATCTGTTTATGTGATCATCTTACTTGAGGGCTCAAAATTAATTAAAAAAGGTTTCACTTAATTAACCCAACCTTTCTTTTAAAATCTGCATAGAAGCAGTCGACTGTGACATCGTTTCAGTCGACTGATAATCCAGTCGACTGTATGGTCGACCTGGGTACACAGAGTTTTCATAAGGATACAAAACAGTCGACTGCCATCGCGACACAGTCGACTGATCTTCTTATTGTAGTACATCCTTTTGGAAAGCAGTCGACTGCCCTGAGAAGACAGTCGACTGAATCACTGCGATAAACACTGTAACGGCTAGTTAACTGCATTTAATGCAGCATTTATTACTCCCAACTACCCCCAACGGTTGGAAATCAAAAGGAAGCTATAAATACATCTATTTGAACTTCATTAATGCCTCTCCTTGAAAAAATCTAACCATCAATTTTATCACATTAATTTCTTGAGCCCTAGTTTGGTGAGATCATAAATTGTATTGCTCTAGTATTCATTTGTAAATCTTGAGAGCAATTTATTGTGAGCTTAACTCTTATTTTTATTCACTCTATTGAGAGAGTCCTCCATTCTTGTATCAAAACCAACTATAAAGGAAGTGTGTATTAAGGGTTGGTGTAACCCTAGTTCAAGTGAAGAGGATTTTCTTCCTTGAAGAGTTTGTAAGGGTTTAATCTTCACCCGAAGAAGATTGTGATAGTGAAATCCTCAAGAAGTGTTCTTGAGGGGTGGAAGTAGGGCGCGGCGTGCGGTTTACCGAACCACCTAAAATTTGGTTTGCTTTGTATCTCTTCTCTTTCTCTTTACTTTGCTTTTGTAATCTTTTCTTGATTGGGCAATCAATTTGAACGATTTTCTAAATTATTTTAAAAACCTTATTCACCCCCCCTCTAAGGTTTCCTTTTTGGGCCAACAGGTTCGATTGTTCGATACTCAATTCGGACTTCCATTATGCGATTATGGGTTAATCAGGGATAATGTGACAACAAAGATAAGTATGATTAAGAATAATGGATTATGTAATGACGTTAGATACTATATGGTTCATGTATGAGTTCGATATCCGTTCATTTTAATCAGAGTAGTCAGGCCACATTGGGGCTGTTCTGTAATCATTAATGGTATAACGATAGCTAGATTTGCAAAGTTTTGGGATGATTACGGGAGAAGGTGTTTCCCAAATGCGGTAGACAAACGAGGGTGTCTATAACTAGCGGTGACTGGGTGAACAAGTATTCTCAAACGCGATAGATGACGTCTATGACTTGCGGTGTTATGCGGCAGAAGGTATCTATGACTTGCGGTGGCTGAGAATACGTAGCTGACGATAAGTCGTGGCAATAGAATTGATGTGTCGATGCTTAAAGCGTTAAATCCCTGACATGCAGTGGATTGTGCATATATTCTTAAAAGCAGAGGATGGACTGACGTATTATCTATGACTTGCGGTGTACGTTGTAGATGACCTCTATGACTTGCGGTGTTAAGCGGTAGAAGATATCTATGACTTGCGATAACGCAGTAGACAGAGCATTGGTGTATCCAGGAGTTTACAATCAAGTCTCTTCCAAGGGTCAGTATGTGTTGAGTCTGTTATTTACAAGATGATAAGGGTTGAGTATCGACATTGGGATAATAAAGAGAAATGTATTATTGTAACACTATATCTTTAGACACTTCAATAACTTGTTATTACATTATATGATAGGTACCACGTGAGTTTCTATTCACTCAACTCTTAGTAAGCTGACGGCCGTTATTGCCTAGACATTCCCTGTCCAGATTACCTGGCCCTCTTAATGCAGGTGATGATGTGTATGGCGATGGCTACTATCCAGAAAGGGATTATGCTGCGAGTGGCCCCACTAATGATGATAATGCCGGGAAAGAGTACTACGCTGACGACTACCCTTACGCCAGCTAGAGATAAAGAAGTTATATCTAGTTTATATTTCTGTTGTTTCTGTTGAACTTTTGGTAACGGGTACTTGGTCATATGTTGTGTCCAGACTTGTTAAGTTCCTGAGGACCACTATGATGTTTGTAATACATATACTGTTATTATATTCAGTTTGATTATGTTGCTGTTCTTATTCATTGGTTGATTGGTACTGTGTGGTGTGGATTATTAGTGACTTTCACTCGTCATTCCCTATGGACCCAAAAAAGAAATTTATTTTTCTCTAGTTTTACTGCTCCGGGGCGTGACATATTATTATAACACCACGCGTCAAATGGGCAACCAAGGTAAATATATATTGAAGATCCCTAAATTTATTCTATACATTTTGTTTCTTCTTACTTACACCGTTAATTAGGCCCATTTCAGTTAGGAGTTTATGAAAGTATAAAGTTAATTGTCCTGTTGAGTAGACTAAAAATCTGAGAGCTTTGGAATCAGAAATATATAGGACAAAATAGTTCGTGACATCGTGTAATAATAACTAAATGAATGTCATTGGTTGATGTATATGGTTTGGGAGCTATTGTCCCTTATAATAAGTAAGTCGCCATTTTTTTTTCCATCTATGTTTTTTCCAATTTTTCTTTCGTTTCCTTTTTCCCTACTGTAGATTGCAGTATTTGCTTCTTCACAAGTTTGCAAAACATTGAGGTGGTCATTTTAGCATTTCAGATGTGTCAAGCATATTGCTTTACAATTCGGATCAGGGCCGGCCATGAAATGATAAAAATTGTCCAAGGCTTCAAGCGAACTTTCAAATAGGCCTAAAAAATGAGACTTCTATACTAAGTTTCATTGAAATTAGGAAGAAGTTAGGGGGAAAAAAAAAAGGGGGCCCTAAAAAATGAGCCCTCTATACTAAGTTTCATAGAAATTATGAAGAAATTAGAAGAAAAAAAAATGAGACCTAAAATTGAGGCCCCATGCAGTTGCTTGGCCTCAGGGCCAGCCCTGATTTGGATTTGTCTTTATGAATTTATTGATGCTTTTTTTGATTTATTATTATTTTTTTGGGCAGTGCTCTCTTAGCTGTAGTATATACCTGGGAAGCTTGGGATCTGACAAGTCATCTGTCTTGGGATGCTAGAATATTTTGTGGCTTCCTTTGCTTTGATCTTATTTTTATTTGGTCTTAGGTACTTTTAGTTTTCTTAATTGGTTGTGATAGTATTGTCATGTTGACTGAACTAATACTTGCCATGAGTTTCTTACTGAATTTTTTTTCCCAACAATAATTTTGTTCTTACTAAATTTTTTAGGGTAAATTACACAAACCTCCCCTGAGGTTTGCCTTAATTACACGGACCTCCCTCGAGGTTTGTAATTAGATAACAAAATGCCCCCTCCCCTTACGGTCCATTAGTTTTTTTTTACATTAGCCTCCCCTAAAAATTACAATTAGCCCCCCTAATATTATAAAATTGTCATACTAAGCCCCCTTTCTCTTATATTTTTATGCTAATTATAAAATCCCTCATCTCTCTTATGTTTTTGGGTTAATTTTTTTAGCATTAATTTATGTTATCTACACAAAATATACACAAAATACATATAAATAGGTCCAAATTTTTTTTCCCCAAACAAACCTCTATCAAGCCCCCCTGTATTACTTTTCTAGATCCACCCCTACCCCTATGCTTCAAAAGTGGCACTTAACCCCCTGTGATTGTCGACTAAAATAGAATTGTTATGATTTCACTCAAAGAGCATTAATCCTAAAATTAACATCACAAAAGGGGTTAAGTGTTTATATTTTTAACCAATTTTAGAATTTTCGTCAATTTTTGTCACTTTTGAAGCATAGGGGCAGGGGTGGATCTAGAAAATTAATACAGGGGGGCTTAACAGAGGTTTGTTCGGGGTAAAAAAAAAATTTTTGGACCTATTTATATGTATTTTGTGTAGATGATATAAATTAATGCTAAAAAAAATAACCAAAAAACATATGAGGGAGGAGAGATTTTATAATTAGCACAAAAATATAAGAGAAATGAGGCTTAATATGATAATTTTATAATATTAGGGGGGCTAATTGTAATTTTCAGGGGAGGCTAATGTAAAAAAAACTAACAGACCATTAGGGGAGGGGGCATTTTGTTTCCTAATTACAAACCTCGAGGGAGGTCTGTGTAATTTTTGCAACTAGAGGGGAGGTCCGTGTAATTAAGGCAAACCTCATGGGAGGTTTGTGTAATTTACCCAATTTTTTTTATTATTATTATATATATATACTTGCCTGGATGTAATGTGATGTTGGTTTAGTTTATTATGTTATAATGAAGTTAATAGACTGAAGTTAATGTTGGACAATCAGAGAGGACTTTGTCGAATTTATTTTTTCATTAAAATTGTAATGAAATATTTTTTTTTGAAAAAAAAAAAAAGAAAGAAAGAGATTTGCATAAGTCTCAATTGTGCAATAAAACCTATTTTTACTCAAGTAATACTATGCTTCTCAAATTTAAATCATAATTTAATTTTTAAAGACTTTTGTCAATCATACCACAGTTTTTTTTTTTTTTGGCATAATATCTTTTAATTCATATCTCTTCCGTGCATTTGCACAGGTCATGACTAGTAACCAATTAATACTGGAAGACAAGGGTAGAAGTGAGAATTAATTCAACACTTGTAGCGTAGAGACTTATTACTTATTAGTGGACCTTAAGTAATACTCCGTATAAATATTGATATTAAGCATGAAATGATGGGTGGGACCAAATCAACTGCATGAATCAATATGCTGATTGGTGAAAAAAATTCTTCCCAAGGAGAATTCATGCTTTGAGATGTATTTTAATGGTGGGGATTTAATGATTTTGTAGGATGTGACACTTCATCTAGATTAGGTGCCTTTCATTTTGTTTTTCTCTTTTTGATTTTCCTTTTGGTAAGAAAAGGGTGAATATATATAGGTCGATACTAGAAAGGAAATCATTATGTTATCCTCATGACTACCCATTGTGGGTTACAAAAGGTGATTAATTAGGATTATATAGATTTCTCATGAGCTAGAGCAAGTAAAATAGAGTTTTTTTTTTTAACCAAAAAAAAAAATAATTGTTTATATATGTGTGAGAGAGAGAATTATCTAAAATGACATGCTCAGGTGTTTTGTAACTTGAGTGGTTATGTAATCGCGTGACATTCACTCTGAGAAGTCTAAGTTGGTAGAAGTGAGGGATTACCCACTATACAAGTCTACGTACACAACCGGTGTGAGAGAAGCACACTGCATCTCTATGGCATCGTTTAACTTTATTTGGAGCCATAAGTTAAAATTTGTGCTATAGATAGTAAGATGGATATACTTTGAAGAGCTTCAAGAAAATTAAGGGGCGTCTCTCTTTGAACTCTTCTAGTTCAGTTCTTGTTATCACCGTGTTAAAAAAAAAAAAGTCTTGTTATCATAAAGATTCACACAAGATCTTGTCTGGAGGAAGACGTGCGCAGGAGCAAGGATTGATGTGATCCAATTGACACTGAAAGGTAAATGAAAACAATACATGCATATACGTACAGATATAAGCAAGAATCCACAAGATTTTCTTTAGTGTTACATTCTAGTCATGACTACAAATATATTGGACTAATTAAACTAACCCCAAATTCAAAAAGAACAAGTCAAAATTATACGCAATTAATTACTGAGAAGAATTGCAGTGTGTGTGTGTGAGTCTTTAGGGTATGAACAAAACACTAAATTTTAGAAGCCATCACAGTGTGTTTCAAAGAAAACCCATTATCATGTAAGAATGCATTTATATTTTATACTCATCCAAATATTTTAGAAGTCCACAAGTATCACAGTGTGTTTCAAAGAAAACCCATTATCATGTAAGAATGCATTTATATTTTATACTCATCCAAATATTGCTTATTTAATGCTTACCTAACTCTCTTATTGGCCAATGCAGTGGGACTCAGAATTAAATGAAAATTTATTAATGGTGTAAAATCATGAACCCAACTGCATTCGCCAATAAAAGAGTTAGGTGAGCAAAATTTGAGTGAACAAAAATGCTCTGATCAAGTAATGGTCTCAAATGTAATTCTGATTATTCAAGATTTTATAACTTGTCATTGTGGACTTTAGACAGATTAAAAGATGAGGAAAATGACATATGTAAGAGATAAAGATTACACATTATAAGTGAAAAAGTAATAAAATTCTCAGCAGACCCTTTTGGTGAGAAAAAAAAAAAAAAAAAAGAAAGAAATATTATAGGTAGACAGCCTTAGACAAGTAACATCATTAAGAGTGAGTGCTTTGATTGTAACGCTAATTATAATAGTCACTCTAAACCTTTATTCACAGTAAAAGATGAATTGGTATTGGTTGTTATGTTTTAAATATAAATTGTAGTGAATACGCTTATGCAATCAAGATCTAGCAGTATATTTCATTGTCTGCAAGCCGCATTTTTTCCCCTGAAAATATTCTGATGGATCAAACAAAACCATGGAAATTATTAAGCCTAAGGGTTTATCTTTTTGGTTAAACCTTAAATTAAATTAAATGTCAATTGTTTGCTGTCACTAAGAAATATGGCTCGATTGCCGCTTTCATACGTGTCGCACGTGCAATTGAGAGAAATGAATTATTTTAAGATCAAGAGGAGAGAGAACTTCAAATTATTTTTATTAAATTTTTTTTTTTTTTTTCAGTCACTAATTCTATGGTTATTATCACATGACTCATGACTGTTTACTTCTTACTTCTTTCTTATTTACTGTTGTGACCTAAGGTAAGGCCCCTTTGAAAACCGCACTGGAGAGCCAATCCGTGAATATAACTGGAATTTCCAAACCGACCTAACTAATGGAATTGCTACAAGAAAATTGAACAAAATAAATCTCCGCCTTCCCCCTCCCACCCCCCTCCCCTTTTCCATCTTCCCTTCTCTCTGTTTCTCGTTGACTTTTACAATTTTATGAATCATAGAATTATTAGCATTAAATCCACATCACTTGATGTCCAAAATTTAACTAACGTGCCACATTATTATCGTAGAAATTGTATATAGGCTAAAGAACGTTTTCATACCCTGCAATTATATTAAATTTTCATTTTGGATCTTGAATTAATAATTAAAACACTAAAGGCACTCGTGTAAGAGTGTAAACGGTTTTGTTCGATTCCGTGGGATTTTTATGGAAACTAATCGGTTTTGATTCGGTTCGATTTAGTGTATTTTATGGTTCGGTTTGATTTTTACACTGGAGAAAATTTTGAAAAACCAACTAAACCGAACTGAATTGATCGGTTCGGTTGGTGCAGTCGGTTTTCTTACACCTTTACACTCAAACTGTAAATCTATTTCATTGAAGGACAATTATTAACGGTGGTGAATCGCCGCGTCAGTGTCCAAAAAATTGACGGAATGGACTCGTGGAGGGCACTTGCCTCAAGAAACTTAAGGCTTGAAATCATTATAGTACCAATAATTGTAATAAAGTTTTATTTTGGGACATCCACATGATTCATATAGTCCTAACTTTTTAGATGATGAAACGAGCATTCTTTGTCGTTTAACTGAGGTTAATAGTTTGATCAGGACAAATCAAACCAGTCCCGGCACTGGACCAAGGTCATTGCCTAAGGCCCCAAAATTTTCCAAGTAAGATCTCTGTATTAGTTATTGAGCCCAAGCTCATCCTAAAGCCCAATAAAGGCAAATTAAATCTCAGCTCAATTGCCACTATCACAAATCCACCCGAATTTCCTTCGCCAAACAGACCTGGCCCAAATGTCCCAAAGTCTAAAACGCTTCACGTTCTGAAATTTTAAAAAAAAAAAAATAATAATTTACTATATATATATTGAATTTGAAATTAGCTATTATTTGTTTTGGTTGAAGGTAGGGGTGTCATTTGGAACGGAAATTCCGATTCCGTCCAATTCCGATTCGAAAATTTTTAATTTTGGAAGCTAAAATTGACTTCCGAATTCTGAAATTCCGATTGCTGAAAATTCCGAAAAATTTTGGAACGGAATCGGAATTGTTTTAGGATTTCCGAAAATTCTAAAAATTCCGAAATTATTCCTAAATCAAGTTTTCCGATAATTTCTGAATTTTCTTCTAATATATTAGATATTTATATACACATTTTTTTTTTTGGGTCAAATACGTATAAATTTGTATTCTTTGTTCAGATCCATATGAGATTTGTTTAGATTTTATGAAAAGTTTGTATTCTTTGTTCAATCTGTGTGAGATATGTTTGTGGATTTTGTTGAATCTATAGGTCGATCTTTTTGAATTTTGTGGATTTTGTGTAGTGATTGGTTGTATTTAGTGAAAATTCCAAAAAATTCCAAAAATATCCAAAAAAATGACGATTCCGAAATATTTCCGAAAATTCCTAAATTTCTAAAATTTCCGAATTGGAAATGAATTTGGAATTTTCGAAATTTTGGAATATGAACTGAAATTGATTTCTAAATTCCAAAATTTTGATATATTTTTCGAAACACTTGTTTCCGATCCGTTCTATCCGAATGACACCCCTAATTGAAGGAAATAAAGTAGTTCAAAGTTCAAATGGAAAAAAGATGGAAGGAAAAGAGAGACACGAGGTGCTTTTGAGTTTTTACTCACTAAAGAAGCAGTACTCAGTCACGCCGTCGGAATATCCCAGGCCACGCACACTTTTGAAGTTACTACTGACCCCATAGTCATACAGATACTAACGTGGGGTGGGGTGATAGTCACCGATTATAAATTAAATAAAATAAAAAAAATAATAATACTACACCCATTCTTCCAATTACACTCTAAATAATGTTTTTTGCTTCAAATATATATACTCTGTGTTATTTGAATTTTTTACACTTTTTTTCGTACCACTTATACAACACAAGGTACTTACATTTAAAGCAATGATGTGATTTGGGGTGTGGTTGGAGGAGTTGGTGTAGCATTATTCATAATAAAAAAAAAAAAAAAAAAAAAAAAAAAAAAAAAAAAAAAAAACCAAAACAACAACGCTACACCCACTCCTCCGACCACACCCCAAACCAGTGAACCACTACATCCTATGCTTTAAATACATGTACCCTGTGTTGTTTGAATTTTTCACACTTTTCTTTGCACCATTTACCCAACACAAGGTACTTGCATCCACTCCTCCAACCACACCCTACTCCAACCACACCTCAAATATCCACTCCTCCAACCACACCCCAAATCACATCCTATGCTTTAAATGCATGTACCCTATACTATTTGAATTTTTTTACACTTTTCTTTGCACCATTTATACAGTACAAGGTACTTGTATTTAAAACAAAGATATGATTTGAGATGTGATTGGAGGAATGGGTGTAACATTATTCATTAATAAAAAAAAAAAAAAAAAAACAAGTGTTAGCCATCATGTGCGCCAACACCCCCCCCCCCCCCCCCCCCCCCACCCCCCCCAAGAAATGCTAGACACACATCCTAAATCACACTCTATGCTTTAAATGCATGTACTTTATGTTATTTGAATTTTTTATACTTTTTTGTGCACCCTATGCTTCAATTTTGAGAAATGCGACTCAATTATGAATCAGTTATAAGAAATGTGGTTCAATTATAAAAAATACGACTCACTATTATGAATTAATTATGATAAATGTAATTGGAAATTGCCATCCACCTCTTCTTTTTTTTTTTTTTTTTTTTTTTTTTTTTTTTAAGGTAGAGTATGTCTGACCCCCTACTCAGAAGCCATGAGTCTTGCTTCAATCTCTAGCATCAACTCAACGTTTGTCATGCCATTTACTTATTATTATTATTATTATTATTATTATTATTATTACTATTACAGTATTTCACTAACATTCATGCTGTAGTTATTTGACTATAGGACGAGAAATAAAATGTGCACAGGAAGAATGATGAAATAAAATATATTTTTTGGGGTTTGAACGAAATAAAATAGTTCAAAGGGAAGAAAGATGAAAGGGAAAGTAAGATCATGATCTCCACCAACCCACAGCTTGAGGTGGGACCAACCCACAGCTTGAGGTGGGACTTTTGACTCTAAACAAACAGTACTCATTCGTGCCGTATTGATCCCGAAAAAAAAATTTAAAAATATAATTCATGCCGTAAGAATACTCTACAGCCTGCAAAGGCACCTTTTAAAATGAGAATGAGAGTATTTTTGCATACTTAAAAATTTGGGTGAATATATGGCGTCTATCATTTTTTATGGTTAAAATGAAATAAACAAAAGTTGTTAAGTGGTGAGTTCAACACATACGCACTCACTCAATACTTGAGTAAACAATGTATGAGTAAATTTTGAGTGAGTAAAAATGCTCTCTTTTAAAATATACACACATATATATATATATATATAGCACTTTAGATTTACCAGTAATTAATATTATTAGAATAATTTTATACATTCCAAATTGGTATCATAAATGTAGTTCTCAACGCATATAACAATTAGTTCAATTAATTTTTATTAGAGAATGTCTCACTGTTGCCACATACGTACATTGAGAAACACATTTGGAATACAAAATTTCGGGGTCATAACATTACCCATAGCACTACGTTTGCTTAGGGTTGGTTTTGTGACTATGCAGTTATTTATTTTTTTGAGTTATAAATCTTAAGAATAAAAACAAAAAACTACGTAATTAAAACGTTAGAAACCTGGCCTTAGTTCTTTGTTTTAATCAAGCCTACTCAGAAGCCATGAGTCTTGCTTCAATCTATAGAATCAAGTCAACGTCGGTCATGCCAATCTATGTACAAATACTGTAGAGTACTTTTTGTTGGACAACATATATTATATATATATATATATCTGGGACTTAATTCGATCCAACGTACATTGAAATTCATCCCACAGACCGACTATTAATTCACACATATATACTTGTACGTTCACAAGCTCAATATTAATTAATTAGCACTTAATTAATGGCTCCAAGTTTAGACGATAGAATTACATTGTTCAACTTTGTTGTGAGAGATGGCAATGGGGTTAAAGGTATGGTGGACTCAGGTGTATCTAAAGTGCCTGACCCATACATACAACCACCACAAGAGCGAATCAACAAGCGGAACGCCTCTTCCCACGAGCTGCCACCCATTGACTTGTCTGGGCTCGATGGTCCCAACCATGACCAAGTGGTTGAAGCCCTGGCTAAAGCGGCTGAGACTCTTGGATTCTTCCAAGTGGTGAATCATGGGGTGTCCTTGGAGTTGCTGGAATTGCTCAAGGATGCCGCACACCGGTTCTTCGGCCAGCCCCCGGAAAAGAAGGCTGTTTATCGGAAAGGAGTGAGCCCAAGCCCTCTCGTGAAGTATGGGACAAGCTTTGTGCCTGAGAAAGAGAAGGCTTTGGAATGGAAGGACTATATTAGCATGGTGTATACTAATGATGCTGATGCCCTTCAACAGTGGCCTAATGAGTGCAAGTAAGAGATCGAGTCCGTTTACAAATACATTAATTCTTTCATTTTATTTAATTTGTTTCCTTTTAATTATGATGCTCTGTGTGTGTGTATGTTTGTGTGTGTGTGTTGACCCAAATATTAAAGGACAGCTAATTTTGTGATCGATCTCTTCATTATAGCAGGACGTCGCTTCTAGCGAGTTCTTTATGTTAAACATATCATATGTGTTAGAAACTAAATATGGGACAAATTAAAGTTCACAAAATATTCTCTTTTAAACAGTAACATATATATATATATGTATGATATTACACATGACCTATTCTCTTTGTCGGTCATATAGTTTCTATCATAATTATCATCAAGCTAGAATATTGTACCATTATCCCTAAATCTTTAAAATATGAAGATTTGAAGTTACTTAATTTACAGAACTGAAAATAATTTTTTAGTACAATTTTTTTCAATTAAAGTTTTTAATAGAATTTTAGGTACTCTTTCATCTAAGTGGTGAGCCATCATGTACTCTCAAACATGCTTTTAGAAAATAAATAAGTACTAAAAATTTCAACACTTAGTTAAGTTATCAAACACATGCACCCTAAATTTATGTATATTACACTCTCTTTTTTTTTTCAGGGAAGTGGCTCTTGAATATTTGACAACATCGATCAAGATGGTGAGAAGAATATTACAAGCACTAATTGGACATCTTGGAGTCGCACTAGATGACTCAAAAGTTGAGGCACTCGTTGGTCTAAAGATGGTTAACATGAACTTTTACCCTACATGCCCTAATCCAGACCTAACAGTGGGTGTGGGGCGTCACTCAGATATGGGCACCCTAACTGTGCTATTGCAAGATGGGATTGGTGGTTTATATGTAAAAATTGAAGAAGATCACATAGATGCTGGAGACAAAGGAGAGTGGATTGAAATTCCTCCCATTCCCGGTGCTTTGGTCATCAATGTTGGTGATGCATTGCAGGTTACAATCTTTTAATAATTTGATAATTTTTTGGACTTTTTGGGTCTTAGTTAAAAGTCCCTTTAAAAAAAAATAATAATAAAAAAGAGAGATCCCTCAACAGAAAATACTACATTACTAGTTATGTAAATTTTGAAAATTTCATATTAATTATAATTGGTTATGAGAAATTTTGTAACATACGAATTTTATTTGATTAATTATGGACTTTTGATCAAAATTAAAAACTGTTGTCTTTTAAACACAACTAATCCAATTTGAGGGATTTTTTTACTAAATTCTATAAATGTATTAATTAATCTTCTAGAGTTGATAGTTCTCTTTATAAGTTCATGATGTATTAGTATTTTTTGGTTAGATACTAAGCAATGGAAGGTACAAAAGTGCTGAACATAGAGTGCGTACCACAAGCACACAGTCAAGAGTGTCAGTACCAATATTCACAATCCCACGCCAAACGGAGAAGATTGGGCCACTGCCTGAGTTGGTGGAGAGAGATGGGGTGGCTCGTTATCGCGAGTTTGTGTTTGAGGATTACATGAACAACTTCTTTGGAAAAGCTCACGAGGGAAAGAAATCTCTTGATTTTGCACAAATCAGCTCCACTTGATTCAGAGTTTCTTTTAAGTGTGTTTCTATTTTCCCACCTATATATATATATATATATAATAAACATGTCGTGCTCTTTGATTTTCTGTCACACATAAGACCTCAGCTAGCTTTGCGACATAATTTGCAAAGTCGAGTAGTGTTGTATGGGGCTTTTCTATGTCCTTCTGTCTCAAGATCTTGTGAAAAAGCTGTACCTAGTCGGAATAATTGTAGGATTGATCCTACATATAATTACTGTATCAAGTTAAAAGTAATATGTTCTATGAATTTTTATTTTGTTAATTGTTGTCACACTCCAACCCACCCCACACAGAATTAAGACAGTAACAATGAAGATAAATACTCAAATGCCCAATATATTAACGTTCAAAACAAGTTTAAGACAAAACTTGGCAATTAAAATCAACTCAAATAACACTATACAAAGGTTAACCGAATAGGAAATTCCGTGAAAAATATTCCCCGACTTTTATAATCAAAAGCAACATTTTTATGGGTCAATGGGACCAAAAAGGTACCCTCTTAACTAATGAAAAGTTAAAATAAAACGCAGGAATACCAAGTTTTAAAAGGTTGGTAGAGAGTTTTTCAACTGATCGGACGGGGCCTTTCAACTGGTCGAAAGCCTCTTTGCAGCAGCTTTCAACCTGCTATACACGAATTTTTGCAACCAAACATCACTTAAACTCTTGAAAACACTTTCAATATCACATAACCATGTTCCTAAAACATATTCAAGCATTTCCAAACATTTAAAACATGTTCCCAATCGTCATTTGAATATATCCAAACAAGTCTTTAAAACTCAAATCATGCCGAAACTCGTGTATACATGAAAACTTGCCAGGAAGAAGTCCATTATCCTTACAAACAACTTCTTCACAACTGGAATATACAAAAAAGTGTTTGCAGCACATTCTTCAACTTGCCGGAACGTCTTAAACCCAGCCAACACTCACATTTCCATGAGTGAGTACAACCACAATCCAACTTACAACAAGGAATTACAAGAAGTTATACAACCTCCTCCCATTACCACCTACTATATAAGTATAAATATTACGACCACAAGTCTTAGAAACCAAAATTAAGAAGCCACAATCCGTTACAAGTTTTTAACATATAAACATGTCCCTGTGCGAGTCATGTGACTTATTTAAGGGTATTTAGTCAATCACCATAAATTAAAAGCATTTTGCACCCTTAATACTTGGTTCATTTAGCGATTTGCACCATTTATGTTTGAGTCGTTTGGACATATTTTATTTCATTTTTATAAAAAAAAATGTTCAAACATAATTTTTGGTTGCCTCTACCGCTACCCATTAATAATAGTAAGAGAACGAATCCATATAAAATGGAACAAATCTAAAGTTCTCCAACTATCCTAATTGGAATTTTAAATAATCTCTAATTCTAAAGGGTTGGGTTAAATTCAGCACTTTTTTTTTTTTTTTTTTTTTATAAATTCACCACCTTTTGAGAGTACATTTTTGAAGATTTATTTTATAACCTAATTAAGTGATAAGTATGAAAATTTTCAGCATTTATTATTTTTAGCGTGTTTGATAATGTATCACTTAATTGAAAAAGCAGCAAAAAAAATCACTAAAAAATTTTTAGTGAAAATTTTCTACTAAAAACATTCACTGAATACAGTCTATTTTAGTACTTAATTCAAACATTATTTTCAGTATTGCAAATTCAATCGCTTAAAATTTTCAATACTTAAAATTCAACACTTCATTTTCAGTACTTAATTTTCAGTTTTATCAAACGAATGCTTACTTTTACCTTATATATTTTAGGTTTTATGTATTTGTGTTCCCTCAACTTTTGATACTTTTTTTTTTTTTGGCCCTATATATATTATTTTAATCGCTATGAGAATTGCTGTTGATTCAAAGAAGCGTTACAACCAATGGCGAAGTCACGATTTGAGCCTAGTGGGGCACACACTTAGTGGGGGCTTGGGGACTGCCGGGCAACACCCTTGACCTATTATTATTATTATTATTATTATTATTATTATTATTATTAGTATTATTATTATTTGAAATACTATACATTTGGGCTTTAAAAATTGCATGATTTTTCCGTGAGTTTTAGAATTACCCAAAGGTAAATAAATCTCTTCATAACTCATTATTTTTTTTTTATAAATTAAAGGGATAAATTACAAAAATGGAAGGGGCATGATAACATATAATATGTGTACGGGTAAAATAAACTTCAAACATTGAAGGAGACACAAGTGCATATAGCCTAAAATATATAGTGGTACATTCCATAATATTTAGTGTATCCGTTACTCTCAATTGACCATCTAGCCCGACCTCGAGATCGGGATAAAGCGTACAGATCAAATCCTCATTCAGCACATGTGGACATAGGCTGCTTCATTAATAGCGCCAAACCACATACAAATCTTGTCTCTTTTCCTTATGCATTTATTTCACCCTAAATAGTAAACACTATTCTTGACCCATTTAACAAAATCCGGCATCATCATATAGGGTAAAAGTCAATAATGTACTCAGTTTGGAAATCTTTTATTATATTTTCTTTGTATTTTATTCCTTAAATTTTAGAATTAGAGTTTATTTAAAATTTCAATTAAGATAGGTTGGATAATTTTAGATTTGTTTCATTTATCTGGATTAGGTCTCTTAATATTATTAATGGGTAGCAGTAGAGGCACCCAAAAATTATGCTGAAACACCTTTTTTTTTATATAAAATAAAAATAAAATATGTCCAAACGACCCAAACATTAAGGGTGCAAATTGCCAAATGAAGCAAACATTAAGCAGGGTGTAAAATACTTTTAATTTATGATGAATGACTAAATCACCTTTAAATTAGTCACATGACTTGCACATAGGCGAGTTTCCGTTAGTTTTTTTATAGAAATTCTGACAAAAGGGCCACATTGCAACTCATTACATTTATTAGGGGCAAAATTGAGAAAATTGAAACTTTAGAGTACAAAATGAAAAACGAGATAAACATTAGGAGTTCAAAGTGCTTTTAACCCTAAAATTAATAAAGAACTAATACTTATGTGTTTTGTAGATCACTTTAATATAGTGATAATACAACTTGTTCTATTCGATTAGGCACTTTTCTCATAGGATGAAGTCAATCATAGGGATTAGGGATGTCAAAATGGCCCGTCGGGCCCGGTCCGGCCCGACATTGATCGGGCTTGGGTGGGCTTGGGCTTTGACCCACGGGCTCCTTCTCTTTTTCGGGCCGGGCCGAGCTCGGGCTCATCGAGCTATAGGATTCATGCTCTAGGCCCTACCCGAGGGCCTAGGGCCTCGGGCTGGGCTTAAGGCTCGGACCTCGGACTGTGCAAGGCCGGACCTAAGTTATCTTTTTTATTTTTTACTTTTTAATTTTTTAATTTTTTAAATTTATTGCTCTTATAAGATATGTAAAGACATTATAAATATGTAAACAAGTGAAAAAGTAACGGAAGATATAAAGGGTTAGAGTCTAATTAAATAAATAAAATAAAAATTAATATCTTTTATTAAAAAAAATTAGAAATAAAAATGATTATGCCCCAAATTTGGCACTACTCCTATGTATAATTGTATTACATCCTTAAATTATTCGAGTAAAACTATGCTTCTTTTCCTAAATGGTTCCCAAACACAAGTGGTAGTGGAACCACCTTCAATAATGGTAGGACTACTTCAACATCGTCCAATCAAAGTAGGCTCATTGTCACATATTTTTGGGAATCATTTGAGATACAAAATTTTGAAAGCATAGCATTACTTAATTTACTCACAAGTTGGCAATCCTATAAATTTTGTCACTTACAATTTTGATTATTATAAACTCTTGGAAATGGCAAAAAATTAATTGTTGAAAAGCTTATAGGCTTGATCAAGCCGGGCTTCAAGTTTGGCTTGATCGGGTCGGGCCTCAGGCTTGGCTTCGTGTTAGGTTTCGGGTCGGGGTCGGACTTCAAAAGATATGCCCAAACCCTACCCGGGGATGTAAGGGCCTAGGGTCAGACTGGCCCTACCTCGGGCTTGGGCCAGACTTAAGGCCCGTTTTTTCGTACTAGGCTTCGGGTTGCCCATCGGACCGGACTTTTTTTACTATCCCCTAATAGGGATCGAGTAGGTTTTACAATTTAAATTGGAAGGTGCACTGTTGGTCCATCTATGATTAATTGAAGTTATTATTGTTAGAAAGGATCTCTCTCTCTCTCTCTCTCTAAAACAGATCAGCAGTACTGTGTCCCTTGGGAGTGTATTACGATTTTGTCCTCAATTCATTAACCGGTGCTGATCTACATGTTCCTCTTGTTTTTTCTGTTTTTGTTTTTGCTGAGAAGATCGATCTACAAGTTTCTCATTAGCTTGCTCTGTACATTCACTTTTCATTGAGAATGATAATGCATTAAAAAGTAGAAGAAAGACATTGTTATGAATGTTAAAACATTTTTTTTTTTTTTTGGCATTTCAGAGAATGGATGCTATACATGTCTTTGCTCAAGATCGACTTGATTAATAAATGTCTTATGGTTGGTGTTCAAGTTAAGTTAAAACGTTCGCTAGTACTTCATGGTTGTCTTACGTAGGTTTATTGAATGTCCAGTAATCTGTGATATTGTTTGTTGTTCAGTATTTATAATTAAGCCTTGGAATATAGAGTTAACAAATGCAACATTTGGTAAGTCAAAATTGGCTGATTGCCCATATATGGTATCTATCTGAGGTCTAGACTCAAGAGTAATGCTAGGCATACTTTGAAATTCAAACTAAATTTAGTTTCATTTAAAGGGCCGAAATTAATTAGGAACAGGACTTGCGACACGTGCATTCAGCTTCATTTTTTTAATAGGCTTTCTGTTACTTTTTTATTTTTATTTTTTCCTAAGGGACGTTCTCGTTTTACTTTTAAAACTTTTCTATTTCTCTCCCAGCTTTAGGTTTCTATTTTAGTTCTTTCAATTGTCATACAAATTGGTTGCACCCACTATTCCTGCCCAATTTGTAGCAAGTCCTTGGTGGCTTGCAGGTTAGTTTTCCAAATGTTTTTTTTTTTTCTTTTCCCATGATCTCTCTCTCTCTTTAACCGTTTCTTTGATTTTAATTGATGTTACAAACTGATGCAAGTAGGAAGGCCTAATTGGGTTTAGTTTATATTAGCATACTGTCAGCAAAACATATTTTATCAGCAAAATTTGAACTCTTTAATTAATTACATGCCTTCTGAATAGAAAATGTACAATTTCCCATGGTTGTCCATCAATTGCTGAAATATTCGTCACCACATTAAAATCCCTGCAGAGCAAATGAAATTTAATTGGGCTAAAACCACAATGCTTAAATTTTAAAAAAAAAAAAAAAAAAAAAAAAAAGGAAGGGTAATTAATACTATTGAGATTACCACCCACCATTCTTGAATTCCAAAATGGTAAAAGATTAGATGAAGTTGAATGAATTCTACTATTCTTTCCTGAAAATTCATGTTAGCAATTAATGTTCAAATTTCAAAACAGTCAGCTATTGGCTTGAGTAGTATTTTCCTTCCATGCAGGTTTAATGCCTCTTAATTTGGGACAAAAAGGCAAGTGTTCTATGTAGGCCTGTAAACGGATCGGATATGGACCGGATCGGCCAGATCCGGATCCGGATCCGACAAGCATATTTTAGTCCGGATCCGATCCGTATATCCGACGGATCTACGAGGTTTATCCCATATCCGGATTTGTTAAGATCCGGATATCCGATCCGAATATCCGATCCGATCCGAATAGAAATCCTACTTGTAAAAAAGTAATATTACTCATTTGAAATGCCAATACAATCTAATTTCTTAGGGTTAGAGTTAGGGGTTTGTCCAAAATTATGTTATATATACACCCTTGGATTAAAATTTTGAATGGAAGAGATTTCTCTAACATATATTATATTATATATATATATATATATATATATATAACATATACAAATTCGGATCGGGTCTTAGGCGGATCGGATCTATTAAATCCATATCCGGTCCGTTTTCATACAACTCTATTCGGATTCGGATCCGGATCCGGATTCGGATCTTAAAAAAAGCTCAGATCCGTCTAACTGAGCCGGATCCGGACCGGATCCGGGCCTAGACCCGGTCCGTTGACAGGCCTAGTTCTATGTAGCTTAAGATAAAAAAAGAGAAGGAAAAAGGTAATGCCTCCCAATATATCTATATCTATAATATATATATATATATATAAATGTACCAATGTGTATAAGTGTTTTACACTTTTATCAATCGGTGCACTTTTACTTAACTATTTTCCTTAGAATTTAGAGTTTTAAAAATTTAGTATACCACTTTTTTATTTGTAGTGTGTCCACGCCATAAGAGTCCTACAACTTAATAACAACATCTATGTGTTTGGTTGGTTTTACTTTTTGGACTCTAGAATAAACTAAATCTATTGGTGTTTTTTTTTTTTTTTTGCCGTTATGTTGAACTCTTTTTTTTTTTTTTTAAAAAACCTCTTTTTGTATATATATTATATACGTATGCATATTTGTATGTTATGTGTATGTTTATGTGCCTCATAGATCAACTTTCTTTTTGTTGGACTCTAGAATAAACTAAATCCATTGGTTTTTTTTTCATTTTCTTGGACTTTTTTTTTTTGATAACCTCTTTTTGTATATATTATATGCGTATGTATATTTGGTTGTTATGTGTATGTTTATGTGCAGAGATAGATCAACAAATATTACAAATCTAGATCGTAGTGGTTATTTTGGTAAATTTATTTGTGGGATGGTTTTAGTATTTTAGATATAAACACTATAACAAAATAAGCCTTTAAAGACAGAAAAAAAAGTGTTGCAATAGGTCACAAAATGTGTCACTAGTTGTTATACCAACACTTACTTAAGTGTCATAATAGGTGTTGTCGCTAAGCCTTATTGAGACACTTACCCAAGTGTTGGTAAAATTGTCAGTAAAGGTTACTTTATAACGACAAAGAAAAAGTGTCATTAAAAGTGTCACTAAATGTTACTTTTGAAGTAACATATATTTGTGAGTAATGACAAAACAAAAGTGTCATTAGAATTGTCACTAGAAGCTACTTTTACTAACACATATATATGTTTGTGTCTCTATGAGTGTCACTAGAAAATACACTAATTTTTTTTCCTAACAGTCTACCAAGTTTTGAACTTTAGACCTCATTGAATGTGTAGCAGTCTTGATTCCGCTTGACCAAATACTCAACTTTCAACTACAAGTACGGAAATTATTTATTTGTATATAATAAAATCATGTACTATTAACATATGTTTAAAGTATAAAACACCATTAGTAATATATTTACTTATTTTTATATTATATATTACTATAGTTATTATTATTGAATGCATTTATTTAATTTATTATTTAAGTAATTAATTTTTATTAAATTTAATAATATGGAGCACTAACAAAATAATTATGTATCCAATACAAATAGAATATCAATACAGTCCAGGGGCATAATTATTTTTTGAACATTTAAAATCACCTTATATTTATGTCACCAAATACCTACATAATATTTTCTTCCACTGTAACCACTTTTATAATACATTACCCAAACATCACGACTATTATAATCTATTCTGAAAAAAGTAATTTCAAAGCTATCGCTATCGCTATCGCAATCGCAAAGCGAAAGCCACCCTAAATTGGGCTATATATTTTCCCTTGTGTTTTCTTTAATGTTTAAATAACATTAACGATTTAAAAAAATTAGACAGAATTACCGACGTCGTTTTATAAAGTAGGACTGGGGGCAAACGTTAAAATTTCAAATGCCGTTAATTAACGGCAACGGTTTTACAAATACCGTTATTTATCGGTATTTTGTATGAAAATGATGTTAAGTATAGGCATTTAACTACCAAGCACTGGTATTTGCAATCGCTCTTTAAAATCTTGGTAATTAACAACACTTAATTTTTTTAAAAAAAATATTAGTAATTAAAGGTATATTTTTAAACGCTGGGGCATGCCATTTTTCTTGTTATGTTAAATTATTTATTTATTTATTTATTGAGGCAATTCTCTCTTTATAAAGAAAAAATTTAATCAGTGTTATTATTTTGTACTTTGAATACACTTATTTTCCTTTGTAGAGACAGAAAATTATGTGTTTTTCAAGTAACTTCTAAAGCCATGTTTTTTTTTTCGAGACGGACAATTATGTGTCCTTACAAATAACTTCTAAAGACACTTATTTTCTCTTTTAAAGACAAAAAATCATATGTCCTTACAAGTAACTTCTAAAGACAATTAATTCTTTTGTAGAGACAAAAAATTATGTGTCCTTACAAGTAACTTTTAAAGACAAATATTTTCATTTGTAGAGACGGAAAATTATGTGTCGTTACAAGTAACTTCTAAAGACACTTTTATTTTTTGTCTCAAAATAAATGTCTCTATAGGCCATTTTTGTTGTAGTGAAAGCAACTGATAATTACCGATGCCTATAAGTGGTTTACACTTTTATCAATCGGTGCACTTTCACTTAAGTAATTTTCTTAGAGTTTTAACAACTTTAGTATACTATTTTTTTTACTTTGGATATATCATGTTATATACAATCCCTACAATTTTACAACTCCTTAATATTAATGATATTCGACATTAATCCTATTGTGTATTACAACTCCTTCCAAACAACTCAAGTTCCCATCGGAATTTACAAATAAAAAATAAAAATAAAAAAAGAAAAGAAAAAAGTCAATCACACTTTAGTTCAAATATGACTCTTTTTTAAATACGCCCCCAAACTATAAAACTTGACAAACTAACTCCCCTCAACTATTGCATTTTTCTCTAAAACCCCTTCCATTAGAATTCGATCCCAAAAAAGAACGCTTTTTTTTTTCTTCTTTTTTTTTTTTTTAAATTTATATATATTTTTTTATTATCATGTGAGCAACATATGATACAAACTATTAGCAACATGATATCTATTTGTCCCTCCTTGGAGCCATTGGAAATTTTATGACAAAAATAACTTTTGTTGCATAATAATTGCCCTGTGTTGTACACCAAATTTTAGGCAATTTTGTTCTTAAAATTTCAACGACTCAAAGAAGAGATAAAAATGTTATGTTGTTAACACTTTTATATTGGTAACATGATACAAAAGTAATCAATTTTTTAACTACAACCTAACAGAAGGGATGTTATTGAAAAGTTAAAATAGTTGATAGGGTCAATTTGTTGAGTTTTATAGTTAAGGGCAATTGAAAATTATCATAGCTGAAGGGGTTTTAGTGTAATAACCCCTCTTTTCTTTTTCTTTTTTTGGACTCCACGGTGGGTTACGTGAATAATGGATTAGTAACATATATATCTCTTAAAGAGTTATAATATATGTCTATGAAGAATTTTAGGACTCTTAACTAAATTCCTATTACCAATTTCTTAGTAGTATATGATTCTTTTTACACTCGCGATGTTTAAAAAAAATTTCCAATTATAAATCTTGCATTCAGCCTCCAATTAATACAAATATTTGAGAGCTAATCTATCTAAAAGCTCACATTTAATCAATAACTAATTAATAGAAGAATTTTAGTAATTGAATACATTTGTGCAAAGTTCCTTAGCTGTACATGGTTTGTTAAATTCCTCTTACAATTGTGAAACCCTAATTAACTAGAAAATAAATAAATAAATAAATAAAATAATTTTAAACATTATTTTTTTTAATCCCTAGACCCACTGTTGTGAGAGGGAACCTAACAAACCACACCTAACGAAGTTTACCCAAGTATGTTCCTTGAATAATTGTGTAACAATTTTTTGCTTCTTTGATTAAAGTGGACCAGAATGGATTAATTGAGTATTGAATCATTGGATGAAATAAAGTCCAATCTAAATTAGGATAAATAAGGAAATCAAGTATTAGGAATAAATAAAGGAATTGTGTACTAGAAATTAATCGTGTAGAAGAATAACATGAATTCACAAGCCTCTCAGTCCCAGGTTTACTTTTGGCCCTATTTGTTAAGACATTATTTTAGTTCTCTCTCTCTCTCTCTCTCTCTCTCTCTCTCTCTCTCTCTCTCTCCTTTCTTTTTTTTCTTTTTTTTTTCTTTTTGGACTAGAAGACTAATGATAGTATTAAAGAACCTACTGGTATTATCTAATTTCTATTATATGTCTCCACTTCCCAAGTTCTCCATAGCCTTGGACATTTTTTTTACACTTTAATTAAGATTCACAAAACAGTCTACTCTTCGTGTTCTCTTAATAATGTGCTATGATGAACTAAACACGATTGATCTGTACACAAGTGTGCACTTTCAAGCTTTGCATTGAAGGTAATTATTATTCCTTACTCTTCTATTCATTCATTCAACTTACTTATTGTCACAGTCCGGTCCCACAATAGCGGAAACGAAGCCCGCACTACAAGAAAATTGACTATTAGTGACGAAAATTTTCGTCGCTAAAGGTCAGATTTTCGTCACTAAAGGTCTTTAGTGACGAAAAAAATTTTGTCGCACGTTCGTCGCTAATTCCTCGACGCAAAAGGTCTTTCGAGACGAAATCACATTTCGTCACCAAAGAGCAACATTTAGCGACGAAATTTTTCGTCACGAAAAGTGTATTTTTCCCAACGAACAAAATTTCATCACGAAAGAGTCCTACTATTAGCGACGAAATTTCGTCTCTAAAAGTAACCTTTAGTGACGAATATTTTGTCGGAAAAAGTGCATTTTTCCCAACGAACCAAATTTCGCCACGAAAGAGTCCTACAATTAGCGATGAAATTTCGTCGCTAAAAGTACCCTTTAGTGACAATATTTCGTCAAGAAAAATGCATTTTTTTCAACGAACCAAATTTCGTCACAAAAGAGTCCTACTATTAGCGACGACATTTCGTCGCTAAAAATACCCTTTGGTGACTAAATATTTTGTCAGGAAAAGTATATTTTTTCCAACCAACCAAATTTCGTCACGAAAGAGTCCTACTATTAGCGACAAATTAAGTTTCATCAACAAAATATCTCTATTCCCAACAAAATACTTCGTCGCTAAAAAGTAATCATTAGTGACGAAGTAAGTTTCATTGGTAAAAAGGTTTAATTAGTGACGAAAATTTCGTCACTAAAGGTAAAATTAAAAAAATACAATTTGACTATTAGTGACAAACAATTTTGTCGCTAAAAGTAATTCTTTTTTTTAATACATATTTTATTCACACAATTTTTATTTTTGGTCCATCTGCTAACGAGTAATCTAAAACATCCACAACTTACATATTAACAAAATAAAATTTTCATTTATTAATAAATCACCTCCACAATCCAACAAAACAATATAGTATTTCCAAACATCCAAAATCCATATAGAAAATACAAATTCATAAACAATATAGTATCCCCAAATATCAATGTAATTTGCTCCAGTAAATGAGATTAAAACCATGTGTAGTTTTCATTCATGCACTCTAGATGCCCGTAAATCTGCAATACAAAAATATATACATCAATTTTAAATAAAGTATTAAAAAAAAAAAAAAGTGTTCAACAATTCATTAAAGAAAGAGTTTAGGTTTCAAAATGCATTTTTGCGTCATTCTCCCTAATCGAGACTTAGTTTTCAATTCCGTTTCTTCCTACAACTTTGTTTAGGCACAATTGAGATGCTCGAAGTGGTCCCGGTCCATTTGGACCATTATTATACGATTTTGGCCCCCGACACCCCGTATGTCATTTAATGAAATAGTTGAGGTTTCAAAAAGCATTTTTGCGTCATTCTCCCTAACCGAGACTTGGTTTTCAATTCCGTTTCTTCCTACAACTTTGTTTAAGCACAATTAAGGTGCTCGAAGTGGTCCCGGTCCATTTGGATCATTATTGTACGATTAGAAACATTCACCATTTTGTCTATAGAAAACCCAAAGTTGAGGTATCCAAATGAATTAGAAAACAAAACATGCAATGGGCTCGATAGCGTCTACAAATACTTCCCAAAACATAACACTGGATTTCTTCCTCTCTAAATACTTTCCCATTGACTCTGTTTGTATTTGTTCTAATAAAGTTTCTTTGTCCAAACCAAAACAAAAACACTAACCTCTATTGAAGACTCTTTGTGAGAACTAGAACCACAAGGCCAGAGTAGACTAATTCCTGCAAATTAAAAACATTTTGGATTCTAATTTCAGTTTCAAAGCCTGTAAATACATATAGTTGCTAGCAAAAGGCATGGATCAAAGAATAAAAATTAGATGAGATTTCAAACTAATGAGAAGCCACCTCAAATAGTTCAGCTTTAAAGCTTTGTTGAGTTTGAGTAATCATAGGCAACTAAGCCTCTTACAAGTTACAACATTCCCAAATGCAGCAAAAGGGTATCAGATTACTTAAGTCGAAGATAATTTAATGCTTGTATTCCAAAGAAAAGAAAGTTAGAATAAAAATTTTAAAAATATTATGATACATTTTAGAGTCCAGTGATAACAGGTTATGCACGCCTAAGTGGCCAAGGCGCTCAATACAAGTTGCAATTGTTCAACTTCAACATTAGTGGTATTTGCTTAACAATTGCACGGGGTTTTGCTAATTTGAATTTTATATATTAAGAATTGTAGATATTTGTTTCCAAGACTATGAAACTGAAACATAAATTTGTTAAGCTCATATGGGCTGGTGAAATAAAGACTTGCGAAAAAAGAAAAAATAACAAAAAGAAATCAAACCTGGTGTAGGGAAAGGCGAAGGCAATAGCAACAACATTGACAACCTCTATGGCAACTGTAAGGAGAAAAATAAACCTACGGTGGAAAAAAATTGAAGCTTACAAAGGGAAAAAAGAAATGTTAGCTTCAAATTTAATCTATCTACTTCATCCACTTCTTAAGAAGAAGAAAAGAAAAGGCAAAACTTTTGAATCCCAAGCCATTTCTATGAGGAAATAGAGTGGATTGAGCAAATGACAAAGTCATTGCTATGCTCAAAAGACGTAAGCTAAGTGAAAAAAACAAAGGAAGCTCTTACTTGCAAAGGATAGCATTATGAAAGCAGCAAACCCAAATGTCTAGCTATCATGAAAACTACATGAAGATAACCCACTTTGAAGACATAAAAAGAGAAAATATGAAATAATCAACATCAGCCATGCAACCCACTTGAAAGATATAAAAAGAGAAAATAAAAAGAAAGCAAGTTTGAAATTTACCCAACATTAAACCATTTTGTAAATTCCAAAATGGGTACCTGTAAAACTCAATAGACAATTGTCCACATGATTAGCAAAGGATAGCATTACTATGGATAACTATTGGATTCCATTTTTGCAATTTCATAGTGGAGGCAAATTAAGTCTAACTATTGGACAAAGGTAACCATGTGGACCTGAACATTGGTAATCATGTCCCTTAAGTTGTAGCTAATCTAAAACTCAGTCCTATACTCCTATTTATGCAACATTGGTAACCATGTCCCATAATTCAATGTTTCAGAACATGCTAAAGAAAACATGGGCTATAAAGTATTACTCCCTCCGTCCCATTTTATGTGTCCATCTTGGGGAGTTCAACTATTTAAGGGGACAAAAAGAATCTACACCTACTTTTCACAATTGCCCATAATCATTGCACTTTTTTATTATTATTTTATTTTGGTATTGATTGCAAGGAAGAGTAGTTGGGGAAACTAAGTAAAATTTATATACTAATTTAGGAAAGTGGACAACAATTTTGGGACATCCCAAAAAGGAAAGATGGACACATAAAATGGGACGGAGGGAGTAACAAATTGGGCAAAGAACACATAATTGACTCTTTTTATTTTTTGAACAAATTGGGCAATCTACCTACTCATATAACCTAGCTAGCAAATTTCTAAAACAAAGTGAATTAAATATTTTATAGAAGTTACTTTAACTGATTGGCCCAACAATTTACTACATGAACCTTAATGCTTTTGAAAACAGCCCGTGCATTGCCTAGTAAGATTCTTATTTATAAGTCATTTAGTCTAAAAGAACACACTCCAAAATTAGGGAAACCTATTGTCCTATTAATCATATTGAATCTCTTTACTCCTAAAATGAATACACCCAATAAAGGCAATGGATGTTTACTAATTAAGCCAAGGACTAAGTACTAATAGCAATAACAAAGAGTTGCTGTCCAAATCCAAAGAATGAAAATTCAGTCTCTGAAATTCCAAATCTCAAGACTCGCGACCATACATGGGAAAAAAACTAAAACCAATTATAGACTAACCATGGTTATCAAAAACAAAAATGAAAGGGCAACTTGTGTTTTTGAACCAAATTCTTGAGCTAACCATGGTTATCAAGTTGAAAATTAAGTAACATCCAAATTCTGAAAGTACACAGAAAGCCACTAAGCCAGAATACATTAGTAAAAACCCATTTCGATTCAAGCACCCCAAATCAAAATGCCACTTGTAGACCCCATCATTGCTAAGATTTGATGATGAAAAGTGTTTTACTTTCTTGAAAGCCACTAAAAATACTGGGACTAACATTAAAAGCAAGAACCCACCTTTACTGTGAAGCTTTCTCTATCTCCAAAGTACCAACAAATCCCCTTTTGAGTAGCCGCATGTGTTTGGAGAGCACCTTGGTATTCCACCAACAAAAATCTTCAGTAGCACCTTGGTATCCCTGCAAAGAATAAACAAATAAATTCATCAAAGTAAAGGTGGGTTTAGGTAGGTTATTAATTTGGAATGCTAAACAGAATACCCGCACAACAGTGCAGTTTTGCTTATCAAAAACTGAATGCAAAAAAAATTGCTCACGCAGTTCTAAGAACTACTCCCTCTGTCCCATTTTTTGAGTCCTATATTGCATTTTGGGATGTCCCAAAATTAGTGTCCACTTTCCTAAATTGATATATAATTTTTACTTACTTTTCAAAACTACCCTAACTTGAAATCTACATCAAGACAAAACTAAAAAAGTTATTGTGATGATTAGATACAATTGTGGAAAATAGGTGTAGATTCTTTTTGTCCCCTTAATAAGTTGAGTTCCCAAATGTGGGCACAAAAAAAGGGACGGAGGGAGTAAAAAAATAGACCTAAAGGGCCAAAACAGAGCTTACGAAAAGGTGAAAAAAGGGGGAAGAGGAGGAGGATCAAATAAAATTCATACATTCCTTCTCTGTTTTTTTGAGCAACAACTCAGATCATGTGATAGCAACATATTCAAACACAAAACATTTAGGCTTACCTTTAACCCCACATCAACTACACCACACCATATGACAGCAACAGATCGTTAGCTACAAAAAAATTACATTTTCCCCAATTTCATAACCCTTAATTAGATTTTAATCATTAGAAATTGAGCGTAGAATTCCTTATTCAGGTTCACAAACAACCAAAAAAAAAAACACCAATCTCAAACACAACAATGTAGAGAATCAAAGAGACAATTGTAATAATGGAGTTCTTACCAGTGTTGGGGTTCAAACTAGCAGATCTGTTGCGAACTGCAATCTGAAACAAAATGATTTGGATTGGAATGCACATAAATGTAAGGAGCAGTTCAAATAATACAAAAATAGATATGAGTGGCGGAGAGAGAAAGATGTGTGTACAGAGTTTGGGTGTGCAGATCTCTGTGTGTGTGTGTATGTGTGTGAGAGAGAGTGAGAGTAAGAGATTGGGGAGATGCTTTACCAAGAGAAAGAGACGGAGGTGATGAAGAAGCCGAAGTAGAGAGACCAGACGAGAGTTTGCGGATGCGCGGGGTGGATGGTTTGGTGGTCACCGGTCATGGAGGTTTGGCGGTCACCGGTCATGGTGACTCGGCGATAGCGGTCAGGTGGGAGGATGAAATGGTGTGCAGTGGGCGGGGGTGGACGGTTTGGAGAAAGAGAGGAAGAGCCCAAGAGGGACGAGGGCTTGGGAAGGGATGAGGGGCCATGAGAGAGAGAGAGAGAGGGAGAGAGAGAGAGAGTGAGATGAGACACTGAGTACTCACTACCAATTTAGGGAAAATTTGGGGGGAAAATTTGGGGAAAAACCTAAAAGGTCAATTAAATAGCCCGCTAGGTTTTTCTTTTCTTATTTTTTGAGAGAATAGCCCGCTAGTTTTTTGTTTGTTTATTTTTTTGTGTTTTTGGGTTAATTACACTTTGAATAATGATTGGGGCACAAAAGGATACAAAAAACTTCCACAAAATGAGTGGAAAGTCTATGTGGCACAGTGGGATCCGCCAGCAATTAATGGAAACAATGCTTAATTGCTGGCGGGTCCCAGTGTGCCACATAGACTTTCCACTCATTTTGTGAAAGTTCTTTGTATCTTTTGGTGCCCCTAGCATTGTTGTTACACTTTACCCATGTGACATGGTTAGGTCCAGTTATACTTACCCTTATAGTTTAAAAGTGTACACTTAACCTTCGTGTGGTTTTAAATTAAAGTGAAACTGTAATGATTTTTCATAACATTAAAATAAATACTAAATGTTTTCCTTTTACTTAGAAACTAAGAACCTTAATTAACTAATTCAATTTGTACTAAAGTGAAGGATTTTCAATTGATAATGTACCTCAATTTGAAATATCCCTTCGATTGATTATTATTTCATGCATTGAAACATGTACTTTTATAGTGATGTTCATAAATTGAAACTTATTGACATCTATTGAAATCGATATAAAAATCTATTAAGGACCTTAATTAACTAATTCAATTGGTACTATTGTGAAGGACTATTTCAATTGATATGAGACCTTAATTACCCTTTTTGAAATAATCTTTCGGTTGATTTTGTATCTATATCTACGCATTGGATTTTCAATTTTGCGAAAATAAATAGATAATTTTGACCCGCAAATTGGTTCGCAAATACTTTGTCAGTTATATCGTGTGGTACCACCAATCACTTATAAAAATATCATTACTTATATGTGTGTAAATGCAATCATCAAGTAAGTTTTTTTTTATAAAAAAAAAATTTGAAAACGTAAAGATGGACACATAAAAGGGACCGCATACCATTCATGCTGTACAAATTAAATAATAAAGTATTTTGGAATCAAATTTTGGAAGCATAGCATACACAAATTTCCTTATAAAAAAGTCACTTTCTTTTTCTTTTTTTTTTAAGTAAAAACTAAATGTTTTCCTTTTACAGAACAAAAGATCATACACAAAAAAAAAATCTATATTTCTTTTCTCTTTTTTTTTTTTGGCAAGTACATGATCTGAGTAATGCTATGTTTTCCAAATTTTGAACCTCAAATTGGTTTCGTATATCCAAATGATTTGTCAATTGTAACATGTAATACCACCGGTCATAAATTAAAATCGATTTATAAATGAAGAAACTTAATAAACTAATTCAATTGATACTAGAGTGAAGGATTTTCAATTGATACTAAAGTGAAAAAGTTGTTTTGTAGTGTATCTTGATAATCGGGAGTCTGATTCATGTTCCGTTTCTTCCTGCAACTTTCTTTAGACGTGTGGGAGGTGCGACTGAAGTTTCGTGGTTACCGGATAATCAGTTTGCATTTTGAACCCCCAAATCCCAAGAACTTAGTTTTTCATAGTCTACGAGGTAAAAAAGTTGTTTTATAGTGTATGTTGATAACCGGGAGTCCGATTCTCATTCCGTTTCTTCCGGAAACTTTCTTCAGACGTGCGGAAGTTGCGTGTTAAGTTTCGTGGTTACCGGATCGGCGGTTTGCAATTTGACCCCCCAAACCCCAAAAACTTAGTTTTTTATAGTGTTCGAGGTGAAAAAGTTATTTTGTAGTGTATCTTGATAAACGGGAGTCCGATTCCCGTTCCATTTCTTCCTGCAACTTTCTTTAGGTGTGTGGAAGGTACGAGTTATGTTTCGTGGTTACCATATCGACGGTTTGCATTTTGACCCCCCAAAAACTTAGTCTGCGTGGTGAAAAAGTTATTTTTTAGTGTATCATGATAACCGGGAGTCCGATTCCCGTTTCGTTTATTCATGCAACTTTGTTTAGATGTGTGGGAGGTGCGACTTAAGTTTTGTGGTTATCGGATCAACGGTTTGCATTTTGACCCCCCAAACCCCAAAAACTTAGTTTTTCATAGTCTACAATGTGAAAAAGTTATTTTTTAGTGTATCTTGATAACCGGGAGTCTGATTCCCGTTCCGTTTCTTCCTGCACATTTATTTAGATGTGTGGGAGGTGTGAGTTAAGTTTCGTGATTACCGGATCGACAGTTTGCATTTTGACCCCCCCCCCCCCCCCCAAACTCCAAAAACTTAGTCTACGAGGTAAAAAAGTTGTTTTTTAGTGTATCATGATAACCGGGAGTTCGATTCCCGTTCCGTTTCTTCATGTAACTTTGTTTAGATGTGTGAGAGGTACAACTTAAGTTTCGTTGTTACCGGATAGACGGTTTTCATTTTGACCCTCCAAACCCCAAAAACTTAGTTTTTCAGAGTCTACGAGGTGAAAATGTTGTTTTGTAGTGTATCTTGATAACCGGGAGTCTGATTCCCGTTCCTTTTCTTCTTGTAAATTTCTTTAGATGTATGGGAGGTGCGACTTAAGTTTCGTGATTACCGGATCGACGGTTTGCATTTTGACCCCCTAAAACCCAAAAACTTAGTTTTTCATAGTCTACGAGGTGAAAAAGTTATTTTGAAGTGTATCTTGATAATCGGGAGTCTGATTCCCGTTCCTTTTCTTCTTGCAACTTTATTTAAATGTATGGGAGGTGTGACTTAAGTTTCATGATTACCGAATCGACGGTTTGCATTTTGACCCCCCCAAACCCCAAAAACTTAGTTTACGAGGTGAAAAAGTTGTTTTTTAGTGTATCATGATAACCGGGAGTCCGATTCCCGTTCTGTTTCTTCATGCAACTTTTTTTAGACGTGTGGGAGGTACGACTTAAGTTTCATGGTTACCGGATTGACGGTTTGTATTTTGACCCCCCCCCCCCCTCCCCCAAAACTTTATTTTTCATGGTCTACGAGGTGAAAAAGTTATTTTGTAGTGTATCTTGATAACCGGGAGTTTGATTCCTGTTCCGTTTCTTCCTGTAACTTTCTTTAGATGTATGGGTGGTGTGACTTAAGTTTTGTGGTTACTGGATCGACGGTTTGCATTTTGACCCCCAAACTCAAAAAACTTAGTTTTTCATAGTGTACGAGGTGAAAAAGTTATTTTGTAGTGTATTGTGATAACAAGGGGTCTGATTGCCATTTCTCGTTTCTTCCTGCAACTTTCTTCAGACGTGTGGGAGGTGCGAGTTAAGTTTCGTGATTACCGGATCGACGGTTTGCATTTTGACCCCCAAACCCCCAAAACTTAGTTTTTCATAGTCTACGAGGTGAAAAAGTTGTTTTGTCGTGTATCTTGATAACCATTAGTCTGATTCTTGTTCCGTTTCTTCCTGCAACTTTCTTTAGACGTGTGGGAGGTACAAATTAAGTTTTGTGGTTATCGGATCGACGATTTGTATTTTGACCTCCCAAACGCCAAAAACTTAGTTTACGAGGTGAAAAAGTTATTTTGTAGTGTATCTTGATAACCGGGAGTCCGATTCCTGTTCTGTTTCTTCCTACAGCTTTCTTTTGACGTGTGGGGGGTACAAGTTAAGTTTCGTGGTTACCGGATCTACTTTTTGCATTTTGATCCCCCAAACTCCAAAAACTTAGTCTACGATGTGAAAAAGTTGTTTTATAGTGTATCTTGATAACCGGTAGTCCGATTCCCGTTTTGTTTCTTCGTGCAGCTTTCTTTAGACGTGTGGGAAGTGCGAGTTAAGTTTCGTGATTACCGGATCGACGGTTTGCATTTTAAAGTTAAGGACAATTCTTTAGACGGTTTCCCGACGAAATATTTCGTCACTAAAAGTAAAACAATTACTGAGGAAACAATTTCATCGCCAATTATAATAATTCCCGATGAAAGTTTTTCGTCACGAAAGCTTAAACAATTCCCGACGAAATATTTCATCACTAAAAGTAAAACAATTACCTACGAAACAATTTCGTCACCAATTGTAACAATTACCGACGAAAGTTTTTTGTCACGAAAGGCTAAACAATTCCCGACTAAATATTTCGTCACTAAAAGTAAAACAATTACCGACGAAAATTTTTTGTCACCAATTGTAATAATTCCCGACGAAAGTTTTTCGTCACGAAAGGGTAAACAATTCCCGACGAAATATTTTGTCACTAAAAGTAAAACAATTACCGGCGAAACAATTTCGTCACCAATTGTAACAATTCCCGACGAAAGTTTTTCGTCACGAAAGGGTAAACAATTCCAGACGAAATATTTCGTCACTAAAAGTAAAACAATTACTGACGAAAGTATATTCGTCATTAATTGTTACAATTACCGACGAAAATATTTCGTCACGAAAGGGTAAACAATTCCCGACGAAATATTTCGTCACTAAAAGGTAAAACAATTACCGACGAAAACATTTCGTCACCAATTGATAATGTTTCGTCGCTAAAAATTTTCCCACCAAATTTTTGGCGGGGGAAATTTCCCGCCAACTATTAGCGACGAACTTTAGTGACGAAATGAATTTTCGTCGATAATTGTTTGACTTTTACCCGCAAAAATTGGTTTCGTTGAGAAAGATAAACCCTTTTGCTGACGAACGTTGATTTCGTCACTAATAGTATACTATTAGTGACGAAAATTATTTCGCGGGTAAAAGTTTCGTCACTAAAGGTCAAATTTGTTGTAGTGCCGTGGCACTCCACCGAGGCTAAACCAATTCATTAATGTTCCCAAAATTAGGTTTGAAGAACACACGCAGCGGAAAAACAAAACACATTTTCAAAAGCAGAGGTTCAGTCGACTGCTCAGTCGACTGCTCCGTCGACTGAAGAAGGCAGGGAGTTTTCAAAAGGGTTTAATAGCAATTCCAGTCGACTGAGACTAGGGTCAGTCGACTGAGGTCTCCAGCTTTCAGTCGACTGAATCAGGCAGAAGCAAAAAGAACACATCATCTGCAGAGGTCCAGTCGACTGAGGCAGGGCCCATTCGACTGCTTTTACTATATTAACAAGCAGTAGCTAGCAGGCACAGGGGTTCAGTCAACTGAACACAGGACCAGTCGACTGCTCCCCTGGCAGCAGCCCAATCTGCAGAATTTCAAGTTGAAAAGCTTCCTAACTTTCACCAATGATTAACCACTCCATCCAAACTCAACCCAAAGTAATCCTAACTGTATTAAAACATTTCTAAAGCAGGATTACAACATGTCACTAACTATTACAACGGTTTAAAAATCCATTCTATCATACGAAGTTAAACATAAGTTAAAACAATAAAAAGTCTTATTACAACATCCTATTATCCCAAAACTACAAGGTTAACATTCAAGTTGCCTCCCAAGCGAACTCCCAACCCTCGTGCTCACTTCTGCGATTCCTTGCCAACATTTACACCTGCAATGGTTATTTGAATAACCACACATATTTCGATTTGTTTAAGCTAATGCTTAGTGAATAAATCAACATATGCACATGAATGATAAACATGTCCGCATTCACATCTCTACATTTCATACTAGTCGCCGGAGACTCACGTGCCCGTCCATACTCCCAATCCGCGACTCCTCGCTAATAAGTCCACGCGAAAGGGTAAGACCCACGATTCTTCTCTTCAATCATGCGACCTTAATGCCTATATCGGCTCCACAAAATGGCACGGTGACCACGTGCTCCTTCTGACCCGAATAAGCAACTTAACATGCTCAAATACATATCACCATACTCGCGGTAATCAAAACATATCACCATGCTATTGGGCCTACTTATCAATATAAATGCCCAATATGAACTACACAAGATATCTCTATGAATTAATGCATGCTATTCAAACATAACATGAATACATGCCAAGAAATCATTCCAAAACATAGTTGAATCACTTACCTCCAAATAACGCTCCTATAATTCAATCTGAAGAAAACCCGTGCACAAAGAACGTGCAGAAGTCCGTCTAGTAAAATTCCTATGGATCAGAATTCCATTTATCAACTTTTATGAAAAATTCTAGAAAATAACTTTTCGGAAAACTTAGCCAAACAGGCCCTAATAGGTATCAAAACGAAGCTCTTACCTCGAGGAGCTCGAATATGAAATCTGGGAGAAAACAAACTGACGGAAGGTCGTCGTTTGGCGTCGCAAAGCTTGAAGCAACAAAACCTCCCTCTAGCCCCCTTTTGGCCTCCTTTTGGAAATAGGTCAAGAACTTATGAAAAACCTAAAGTCATCACTTCCTATATATAGGCAAGACTATTGGGAATTTACGTTTGCCTCCCCACGAGTTTTCAAAACTCCTAATCAGTCTCTGAAACTTTATATACAGCTTAGTCATAGCTTTACGAGTGAAACTTCGAAATAATAAAAGTTTTCGACTAAGTTTCGTTTGGTTGCTAAAACGCGAATTTCTATATGACGTTTCCGAAGTTGCTAATTAGCCTACCAAATTAATAGCGTGTTCATTCGTTCTCACCAGGATATTAAATCTAACAACAGAAATATATTCTAAGCCAGAAAATAATACAGATATTGCAATACACAGGTAAACATTTATTTTCAGATAAACATTTAAAATGTTCCACAGTAACCATCTCATACTCGGAGAGACGTCAAAACAATAAATCCTCAATCACAATAGTTTCAAAGGGTTCTCTAATACAGACACCCAAATCAACTCGTGAGTCAAAACTCAACCAACCATGTGCCAAAAGATCACGCCACATCACATTACCATGCATGACAATGTAATGCAATTGTAATAACACAAATGCGGGTCTTATACTTATAAATTTCATTCTCATTACTATTAATGTAATATTTTCAATACCTTAATGGTCAAAATGAAAACAAAAAAACTATTAGTTATAGTAACATCAGTCCCCTTCTCATGACGGGACTTCTATTTACAGTTATTGGATTCAGTTTTCATTAAGGGTACTGAAGTAATTTCACAGACATAAAACTATACCCATCAACTCCTGATATCAATTCTTAGTATTACATAACTCTTTTTAAAGAATCTCGATTTTTTTTATTCTTCTTCTTTTCTTTTTTCTTGTTTGGAGCTCTATGATGAGTCACTCACGATTTTGTTTATTCTATACCAACAATAATATAGGTAACTTCTATCGAACCTATTCTAGGTAAGATATACATTCAAAAAAATTTAGGATTCAATTTCAACTACTTTAATATTTGGTTACCCATTTAACATAGAGTGCATTTTTCTCACTCTTGCTTATCCACCACTACCATGCTGACATGTGTTCTATTCCATTCCTATTTTACTCATGCGTTTAGCAACACAATTATTGAATGTAAAACTTAATTGAGTATTTTTCTTTATGAAAAGTTATTATTGTTATCTTTATTAGCAATAATTCGTAGAATTTTTATCATTGTTTAAGTTCCACAAGAAAGATAGGAAGTTAGCTAGACAAATTTAGCTTGTGATTATAACCAATTAAGTGGTAAAATAAAATTTTAAGCACATTTGTTGTACAAATACATTTGATAATGTACCACTTAATTGAAAGAGTCACCACACTTAATTCTGCCATATGGGATACCATATCCTTTTGTAAGCATCTCTTTATGACTCTAGCATTACTCTAATTGAAAATGCAGCCAAAAATCCATTGAATATCTTAATTGAAAAAATTCGACTAGAAATAATCACTAATTGCAGTCTATTTCAATACTTGAAATACTCATGTGTTATGTACGACAAATTCAACTGCTTAAAATTCAACACTTAATTTTCAATTTTATCAAATTAATGGACACCCTTAGGCCCTTTTTAGCTCATGAACAAACGAAAATATTTTCCTTAGTGTTTTCGTTTCTTTCCTATCCCTCAATATGTGCACCAAATAGAGCCTAAAAGTCTCTTTCGATATAGATTATCAATACATTTTCAAAATTTTAGAACTTTAAATTAAATTAAAACTACCATCCTATTGGTTTTTTCTATTTTGGTCTTAGTGGATCCCATTTTTTTTCCCTTCTTCTGTCATGTTTCAATATCTTTTCTCTTTCTTTAGGTGAACTCCATGGATAAGCAATTACTTTCTAATATCAATTCCCTTTTTTCTTATGTGATTCTTTCAATTATATTGGCAATTTGGCAATAGAGACTTTATGAAAAATTTTGGTTGAAGATTTTAAGAATTTTCAAGCCACACAGCACAAAAAGTTTGGCCATCTTGAACGTAGAGGGCTCCCTAAATCCTTTTTGTAGGAATCAAATTTTAATGTATATAAAAAAATATTTAAGAAAGCTAGATCATGATTGATTTGTAACTTATTCTAATTAGAACATATGAAATAATTTTATAGTTTAATAAATTACTAAGCAAACACAGTAAATTAATGAAATACTAACATATGTGATCATACAATAAATAAATAAATATATAGTCATTATTAAGTAATGAGCAAAGAAAATAGTAAATTCAAAATATTAAAGATGTAAGAAAGAATTCTAGCTAGGACATGTGATAACAATTAAATAGCAACATAAAAAAATTATTATTAAACAAATAAACAAATGGTATAAGAAGAATAATTCAACAGCTTTTATTAATTTTACCCTATGAATTGATTGTTGTATGTGCTTTGTGTATCTTTTTTATTGTGGAAGTTGCATGAATTCTTCTTCTTCTTCTTCTTCTTCTTCTTCTTTTTATTTTTTATTTTTTATTTTTTTATACCTAATTTAAGTGTTTTTTTAATCTTTTTTTATTTTTATTATTATTTTGACTTACTATTCCTAATTAGTTTTTAGATAGACACCGTTCACGTGCAACGCACGTGCGTTTAAACTAGTGTGTATATATATATATATATGTGTGTGTGTATTTATATATTGCTTCTTTAAGTGAAAAGAGATAATGTCTCCCAATTTTGGGAACAACTATTTACCTGGCACCTTCACGAAATGAGTCAAATAGATCCTTCTAGCAAGATTCAATTCTTTGAAGCGGTTGCATTACTTAAGCTGACTGAATTTTTATTTCTGGGCAGTTTCATTTATTCGTTTTACTTCACTTATTATCATAAGTGAAACAACCAAACAATGCCCTGCCACCAGTACATTGGTAATCGTACTAATACCCTTTCCAACAATACATTAGCATTACTCGCTCAACATTTGCTCTGCTATTCTTTAGTTGTTAAGGTATTTTATTTGTGCAAACCACAATTTTGGTCATATCATGACTTCAAAGGATCTGCAATTAATTGGTGCAACTTTGGAGTCTATTCAACTCTCATTCACCTACCAATTAATTCTTTTATATTAGTGTTATGTATTTGTGATCGATGATCATCACTAACATGTTTGCCATTATTTATTATTTACAATTCACATCTTCTTTGTGCATGGATAGATTTCTAATTTACCCCCTATCTGATTTACCTTACTACAATTTGAATCCACTAGCTTATGATCACCACTAAATTACCTACTAACTGATTTTCTTGCTTTTCTCTCTTTGATCCCCAAAGGCTACTTGCTACCTCCTGGGTTCAGGTCCTGCTTCAGGCTTAATATATTGCATGTTTCTCTTTGGTCCATAAAATGGATTTGCCAGTGTGTTCTTCCGGTAGTATCCTTTATAATTAAGGGAAAACCTCGAATATCGAGCAAACATTGGACCAGAATCCATCGAAGCCTAATAGATTGGTCCTTGAAACTGTCCATTTTTAACATGAATTATTGGATGTGAAAATAAGCCAGTTGATGATGTGAGCTGCATGTTCCTTAGGCTTACTTTCCTTGATATTTCTTTTCTTGCACATATCAGCATACTTATCCCCACACCTGATACACAACTGTGTGAGAATCTTTGGATCAGGGTTTGGCCCCACAGATTCATGCTTAGCCAATTCCTCCAGTTTCTTTGCATGCTTTGCCTCACTCACCTTTTCCCTTTGTCCAATCTTTGACATGTGGAACTTGGTGGTCTCAGATACTGAAGCTTGAACCATGTTGATGGATACTGTATACACTGCTGGGAATGGGTCTTCATAAATTCCCATGGCTAGCTTGTCTTGTTGAGGGAACTTTAACTTCCCTTTCTTGATCAACTCTTGGATCCTGTCTCAAAACACAACTTGTTAGGAGGATGTGTCCAAGTATTACGTCATTTACAATATTTATTATCTTTCATTTCTTCAGAAGAATGTAATTTAACGTCATTGGGAAATTTTATAACTTTACCCTCTAAGAGACGATCAAAAATTTCATCTGCCTTATAAATATCAAAAGAATATCTTTTAAAAGAAATTTGCTTTATAGGATTCAGCAGATACATCATTTTTTACTAAACTTTTACAAGTGAAAGGCTTATTCCCTATTATCTTAGCAACATTTATCTCATACCTAGAGACTTGAGCAGTTAATTCTACCAGATCTCTAAATTCTATAGCATCGAATTTCTTCCTAAGTCTAAAGTCGACAATTTTGTGCTAATTTCACAAACCCAGGTTCTTGCAAAACAATCTTACATTTTGTTCTTGCTCTCTTAAACCTATTTATAAGTTGAGTAGCTTTCTCATTAGGCTTTTCTTAGCCTAGCCAAATCAGCCATTGAGACTTTGGGTTCTGTTTGAAAATTGAGCATGGAACAGATCTTTCATTTGAGCCCAATTTTAAACAAAGTTTGGTGCTAAATTGATAACCAAGCGAAGGTTGTGTCAATTAATGAATTAGCAAATAGCCTAAGTTTTAAAAACTCATTCGAAACAGCATCAGCACATTGACTTGTGAATTTTGCAATGTGTTCAACTGTAGATTGACTTCCATCACCAGAAAACAGGGTGAATGTAGGAAACTTGAAACTTCGAGGAAGTTCGATCATATCAATCTAATCAAGATAAGGCTTCCTATACACAAGATTCTGTATCCCCTAGCAATAGGCCCACATATTTGGTGAATGAGGTTAATTATGTCATTTCTTTCAACCAAATTTGGTTGTTGTCGAACTAGTTGTGTCACGGGTGGAATAGCATTTTGGGTAACATGTGGTGGTTGAAAGTTGTCTATCCTCTTATAGGATTCATTGTTATTCCATATCCCAATTCAAGTTCAAACATGGGATTATTGTTCATTCTCATATTTTGACCAATATGAAGGTTTCTAAACCTTCCATCTTCTACATTTACTGGCCTAAATGTTGGGTCTTAAAAGCCCCCAGTCTAGTATGCTTGAACACCCTCGAAAATTGGTCCTGTATTTGACATGACTGAAAATGTGTGTTCTCCTAAGAGTACGTCCAAGTGTAGACGGTCGGAGTAATAACCGATTCGTATCCCAAGGGACAGAAATGGGGACAGAGAATTCTAGATTGAGACCTAAAGAAATAAACGATGATTTATTTTAGAGCGGAGGTTTTAATGATTCTACTGGATTTAAGATTTAACTAAATTAACTAAAATTGAATGATAGCTAAATTAAATAGAAACAAGTAAAGTGATTTGAAACTATATGTGAAAAGAGGTGTTGGGAACATGTGAATCCACATTGTGCCAACCACTACCATGTTAAACGGATGGGGCTTTACCTTTTTAGCATTCTTTATTTCAAAATTGGTTAAGTTTAGAAATCTAGACACTAGTCATGTAAATTATACATGACCAGTGATTTGAAAAACTTCACTTACTTTAACGACGGAAATAAAACACTAATTAAAACCTTGAACTATGATGAACAAACTAAGTATGAAATATTCAATGTGTTGATCACGTTTGTTCATGGAATTAATTAGTTTAAGGGCTCTTGTTTCAAAATCAGCTTGCAACTTGAATTTAAAAGATCAATTTGGGTATAGTTTCTAAAATAAAAGTTACTGGAATATTGATCGGCGACAAATAGTTGCCGTTTATAGTCCTAAAAATACGCGTTGTTTTTCATGTAGTTATTAGTTATTTTATAATAAATATTCTACATTTTGTAGGTTTTGGAGCTTTAACTTGAAAATGCACTAAAATTCAATGATTAGTGGCTTTGGAAGTCATTCTGGGCTCAAACACTGATTCCGGTGAAAGCTGAATGCAGTAGTAGCCTTGGAAAATCGCTTTTTTGACATGGAATACTTTAGATTTGAGAATTTCTCCAGAGATATAAATGTAGATCTTCGAGTTACGGACATGTGGCCATAAACGGTGAGTCAATACGAGATCCGAGTCAAAAGTTATCGTAATTCTACGATCGGTGCGCAGAGTAGTAAAAATCTGAGAAAAGTTGGAAAATGGCTAGGTCGCTGGAGCGACCCGTGCGAGCGACCCGTTGAAAAATACAAAGTTGCGTATTTCGAGGTCCTGAAGAGCCCTGTGCAATCCAAATTGGCTGAATACGTCCAGAAACGTAAAAACAACAGTTTTAGTGCGATTTGGCTTAGGAAAGCTTCCTAAATCCTTCCAAACTCTATATAAATCCTATTCTAAATTAATTTTGTGGTTACAAATCATTACACAACAATTTATACATCCATATACAACAAAAACTTCAGTCATTGAAGAGAGAGAATGAAGGAGAAGAAGAAGAAGAAGACCAAGGATTCCCATGGCCTCCTCCATCAACAACTTGCTTGTTTTCAATTCTATGGCCAACTAAACTTTCAATGAAACCCTAGCCAAGTAATAGGGTGTATTTTATATTTTTTTTTAGTCTTATTATGTATGAATGATAATTACATGTTTAGAGGATTTTAAGTAATAAAATCGTACTTCTATTGATTAAATCATTACTTTCAAAGTTTATTATTGTCTTAGATCTATTTTAAATGTGATGTGCTCAATGATCTATATTTTCTGTGCTTGTATGAATTATTTACATGTAATGGTGCTTATTTGAATTGTGATATCTGTTAGGGATATATACTAAAAGCCATGCTTTATGTAGTTGATTTATTATTCATTTAATAAAATCAGTTAATCTATTTTTTATGAGAATCTGTGTGGGCAATGTTTGTATTATATTATTTATTTAATGTGTGTCTCTCATTCTATATAGTAGGTGGTTTGGTGTGTAGAGTTCGGCTTACACACGGAAGATCAGGCCATCAGATATTATAGAATGTAAGATTTTGGTTTACAGTCTTAGATGGGATTGGACACACCATCGGTAGGACTGCAGCATGATGTTGTAGTAGGTTTGTCTTGACTGCGGGAAACGGTAGAGTTTCAACTCACCATGCTGGTACATTTTGTGTATTAAACAGGACCGACTTGGGGTAATTATCTTTATACTGGCTATTATGAGTGCTTATGCTCTAAATCCTAATTTAATTTATAGACACGTACATTTGATATTTATACTTTGATCCCTAAAAGGGTGAGATCCTTAAATGGGTCAATATCTCATTGAATTGAGTGGCAATATTAATTAATGATGGAATCCATGTCTCAATTTTGGGATTGATGATATCCCCTTGAGAAAGCTTATAAGTTTTGATTATGTCAAACCCTGCAGGTGGATTTTGTATCCGACATATCAGATAAGTTAAGAAGAGGATCTCAAGGAATTTTAAGAAATTAATTAAATATGATTGTCAGTAATTATATTTAATTAATGGATATCTGTAATCTTAACATGGGGAGATAATAAGCATTTAATAACATGGAGCTCGAAATATATATTTGAGATAAGGGTAGGAGTGCAATTATAATTCTTTAGTGGTATGAATTATAATTTATGGAAATAGGAATCTGATTCAGTTCGAATTAGGGTTTCCTAATTCCATAAGGAAGCCTATTCCTTATTGACTTCTTATGGTCCCTATCGTAGCCTATATATATGCTGCCTTGGCTCTTCTCTCAGGTTGCATGATTTCATATTCTAAGCTTCCCTTGACCTCCTAGCTTTCTTCTAGAACGGTTTCCACCAAACCCTAGTCTCTGTGAGCATTTGCTAGCGTCGGACAACGCTCACTAAAAGAGCTTCAGACTGCTCGATACTGATCGAAAGTTGCTGAATTTTTTACACAACGTTCCTGACGTCGAGACGGAGCTGCTGTTAAAAATTCAAGTAAATCGGAGATCGTTTGATCCTCCTGACGAACACATCTTTGTCGGATCAATGTGATCAGGATTGAATCGTCACAGCAATCAAAGAGAGTGTTATAACTGGGAATAGAAAATAGAACGTAAAAAGGGAAGAGCAGAAAACTAAAAGGATTTCGAAAGAGCCCACACTCGGTTCGATATTCTGGCAGCAAAGGAATACGGTAGAATATCGTGAGCTGTTATCGAGCCCGTGTTCTCGATTCGTCTACTACAGCAATCCAATTTTGCAGTTCAAGGTAACCCTTGTTCCGCCCTTGTAGGGTTATTATAGATTTCATGAAATTTTTTGCTGTACCAACTTATACCCACTGTCAACGGATTCTGGGAACGCAGTTTCCTAACAGTGGTATCAGAGCAACGTTGATTCTGCGTATGGGTTGGACGCAACCATGTTGTCCAATAAAACAGATCTTATGCGTGTTTTGATAGATGGATAGAACGTAAAGCTGTGCTAACCCTTGTTTTGCAGCGTTCTTATTCCACTATTATGGTCACTGATTTTGTGTGATTGGATTCCACGATGGTTTTATCCATGGTTAATTTTGCTGTTTTAATATAGCATGTGAACTCCTTTATGGAGGCATAAGATTTGTGTGTATTGGATCCCACGCTTGATTGATGTGTGGTTAATTTACTGCAAAGAAATAGCATGTGAACTCCTTTATGGAGGCATAGGGTTTGTGTAATATATCTCAAGTAAATCCGTGAAGACAGTTCGTGAAGATAGTTTACAAGCAGTTTCAGAAAGCAATCTAGAGGCAATTTCTGAAGGCTATTTCAGAAAACAGTTCTGGAAGGCAGTTGCGTAGTTGCGACATAGAGCTAATCGGATTCCATGAAGATTTCTTCACAAGAGTTGCAGCTTGACCATAATAGAGGGATTCCTATTTTATTGTGGTTTCCTTATTTATGTGTGATTGAATGATTATTATTGTTTCATGTTTAATGAATAGGACAACATGGATAATTGTTCCTAGACCTATTTCAGATGTCTAGCTGCATGTTTAATTTATATTAATTTAAAATGATGGACAACTACATGTGTATTTAGAAATAAAACTAATTCCATAATTTGAAAATATAAGTACTTATTTTCTAAAATCATGAGAATAGAATAATTTTATTATCTACACATGTGGGTTTCACAAGTAAGGATGAATTAATCATTGTCAAGTATTCCATTATTTTTTATTAATTAAATTAAAAGTTTTTCTAAAAAATTATAACCCTCAAATTTTTTTAAAAATTCTAAGTGGGAGAGGGAATTTATCAAGTATAAATCCCATGGTCTCCATCACTGGTTTGTAGATGATATGATTAATTTTATGTGATGGTTCTAGTGTCATCCTCCCCATCGGATGTAGTTGATCATGGAATCATCAGTACAAACTTCTTTAAAAGAATGTTTTGGGTGATTGTTGGTGTGGGTCACCTCTCCATCTGTTCCTCACAGAACTCTTGACCTAGAATTAAGTGATGGTATACACTTAGTTATAAATAATAATATCCTCTCCATCTGAGTCACTGTGATTATTTATAGGACCAAAGCAAGTCAGCAGTTTAATTTTATTAGGCAAAGTACATTGCCTGGATAGTAAAATTAAAAGGCAATTGTCTATCTGAACAAATGATGGATAGTATATGGCTTCCCATCGAGTCATACTATTCGCGGTGTATCAGGTTGCTGGCGGATTCCTTTCAAATATGGTAGAGGAAACCAATATTTTCAACTCGAATCCATAGTAAATTTTTCCCAAACGTAATTATTTATGTTATGTGATTCTCAGGCTTTCAAATGGGTACTTTCAATCCACTTGCTGTTATACTTAAAGAAAACAAACTTACTAGACCAAACTATATAGACTGGAAAAGGAATTTGGATATTGTGTTAACTGCTGAAGAGTACAAATTTGTGCTTACTCAAGAATGTCCTGAGCAACCTGGTGAGGGGGCAACCGCTAAGGAAACCCAGGCTCACAAGAAATGGGTCAAGGCTGATGAGATGGCGCGGTGTTACATTTTGACATCCATGTCAAATGTTCTGCAACATCAGCATCAGTCAATGATCAGTGCCTATGACATGATGGAGAGCCTCCGAGAGATGTTCAGGGATCAAAGTCGTGCTGCTAGGCAGGTTGCTATGAAAGACTTGATGAACACAACCATGGCTGAGGGGACGCATGTAAGGGATCATATTCTTGAGATGATATCTCTTCTTAATGAACTAGAGATCCTTGGAGCTAAAATTGACGGGGAAACCCAGGTCGATATCGTGCTCCAGTCACTGCCAGAGTCTTTTAAGCAATTCCGCCTCAATTACAACATGAATAAATTTAAATATACCTTGGCGGAGCTGCTTAAAGAACTTCAGGCAGCTGAGGGTCTCAACAGAAAGTCAGGGAGTGCTCTTGTATTTGAGAAAGGTTCTACTTCAAAGCCGAAAGGCAAGAAGAAAATGAAAAAGGCTCAAAAGAAGGCCGCGGGTCCTCCGCCAATCCAAAGGCCACGAGGACAACCGGGAAAGCCTAAAGGCAAATGTTTTGTTTGCAAGCAGCCAGGACACTGGAAGAAGCAATGTCCAGTTTATCTCGCCAGACAGAACAATCAAGGTAAATCTCATTTACTAGTTGTTGAATCGTGTCTAGCGGTTCGATCTACCGGTACCTGGTGTGTAGATACGGGAGCCACTGATCATGTATGCAATTCTTTGCAGGGGTTCCAGGGAACCAGGCAGCTCAGTGATGGAGAGATTTATCTATATATGGGAAATACTACGAGAGTAGCAGTAGTTGCAATAGGAGATCTACATCTTAGTTTTGGTAGAGATAGGAATTTAATATTAAGAAATTGCTTTTATGTACCTTCTATTAGAAGGAATTTAGTTTCAGTTTCTAGTTTAGTAAAGAATGGATATTCAGTTCATTTTAATAAAGTAGTAGTTATTAAAGAAAATAAACGTTTTATTTGTTCTGGTCAATTGGTGGATGATCTTTATATTATAAATCCTATCTCTCCTATACTGCAACTTAATGAATTGAATAACACAAATAGTTTGCCATTTAAGATAAAAGAACCTTCGAGGATGAACCAAACGCATCTTTGGCACTTACGCCTTGGTCATATTAATTTGAAAAGGATTCAAAGACTGGTTCAAAATGGGCCATTAGGCTCATTGGAAGTGGAGGCACTTCCAGTTTGTGAATCCTGCTTTGAAGGTAAAATGACCAAGAGGCCATTCTCGGCCAAGGGCTATAGAGCAAAAGAGCCGTTGGAACTGGTTCACTCTGATTTGTGTGGTCCTATGACTGTCCAAGCAAGAGGGGGATTTGAGTACTTTGTCACTTTCATCGATGATTACTCAAGGTATGGGTACATTTATTTGATGCGGCGTAAGTCTGAATGCTTTGAGAAATTCAAAGACTTCAAGGCTGAAACGGAGAAGCGTCTAGGTAAATGTATCAAGACACTACGATCTGATCGTGGTGGAGAGTACCTCTTGGGAGAGTTTAGGGAATACTTATTGGAGCAAGGGATTACATCCCAATTGTCTGCACCCTGTATGCCTCAGCAGAGCGGTGTGACAGAAAGAAGGAACAGGACTCTTATGGACATGGTAAGATCTATGATGAGTTATTCGGATTTACCAATTTCCTTTTGGGAACACGCGTTAGAGACAGCCGCATACATTCTAAACTTGGTACCTTCTAATTCAGTACCTACTACTCTCACGGAATTGTGGACTGGGCGAAAGCCTAGTCTGCGGCATGTTCGGATCTGGGGTAGTCCAGCACATGTGCTGAAAGGGAACGCAGAAAAGTTGGAATCAAGAGCAGAAGTATGTTTCTTTGTTGGGTATCCAAGAGGAACTAAAGGTGGTCTGTTTTATAGTCCTAAGGATCAGAAGGTTATTGTTAGCACCAATGCCATATTCTTAGAAGAGGACTATGTTATGGACCACAAGCCCAGAAGCCGTATTGTTCTAGAGGAAATGAGAGGAAAGACACCGAGACATACTTCTTCGATACCAACGGTATGAGAAGAAACACCACAAGAAAGAGTTATCGATATTCCATTACCACGTCGTAGTGGGAGGATTATCGAAACTCGTGTAGATCCCGAACCAACCATTAACACGCAGGTTCCTGAACCAGTACAACGTGTAGATAATGGTGTATTAGGTTCAGAATCTTCACAATGAAATATCAATGATGCACAGACACGGGTTGTGCCTCGTCGTAGTGAGAGGGTTATTATTCGACCTGACCAGTATATGTTCTTGGGAGAGTCTTATGACCGGGTCCCTGATGAACAAGGTACCGACCCCTGTAACTACAATGAAGCACTCCAAGATAAAGATGCAGATCTTTGGCAAAAGGCTATGAAGTCTGAAATGGAGTCCATGTACTCCAATCAAGTCTGGGATCTTGTAGAACCACCCAATGAAATAAAACCCATTGGATGTAAGTGGATCTATAAGAAGAAGAGAGGAGCAGATGGTAAGGTGGAAACCTTTAAAGCAAGGCTTGTTGCGAAAGGGTTCACTCAAAAAGAAGGAATCGATTATGAGGAAACTTTTTTGCCGGTGGTAATGCTGAAGTCTATCCGGATTCTCTTATCCATTGCTGCACATTTCGATTATGAAATTTGGCAAATGGATGTCAAGACAGCAGTTCTAAATGGAAATCTTGACGAGTGCATCTATATGATGCAACCAGACGGGTTCATTGCGAAGGACCAAGAACACATATTGTGCAAGCTTAAGAAGTCCATTTATGGACTTAAGCAGGCATCTAGGTCTTGGAATATCCGCTTTGATCAAGCAATCAAGTCTTTTGGTTTTGATCAATGTGCGGATGAATCTTGTGTGTACAAGAAACATGATGGAAGAGTGGTGGTGTTCTTAGTACTATATGTGGATGATATCTTGCTAATCGGAAATGATGTGGGGGTATTATCTTCTGTAAGGGTATGGTTATCCAGTCAATTCGATATGAAGGACTTGGGAGAAACCGGTCATATCCTAGGGATCAAGCTTATGCGAGATCGCAAGAATAGGATGTTGGGCTTGTCACAAGGCACTTATATTGACAATATTCTTGCAAGGTTTAGCATGCAAGATTCCAAGAAGGGATTCCTTCCCTTCATACACGGAATTACTCTATCTAAGGATCAATGTCCTAAGACACCTGATGAGATAGAGAAGATGAAGGCAATTCCTTATGCCTCGGCAGTAGGAAGCCTAATGTATGCTATGCTATGTACTAGACCTGACATCTGCTTTGCTGTTGGCATGGTTAGTAGATATCAGTCTAATCCAGGGCAAGAACATTGGACTGCGGTGAAAAATATTCTCAAGTACCTGAAAAGGACTCGAGACTATATGTTAGTTTACCAAGCAGACAGTCTTGTACCCATTGGGTACACGGATTCTGATTTCATGTCAGATAGGGATTCCAGAAAGTCTATCTCAGGATATTTGTTTACCCTAGGAGGTAGAGGCATTAGTTGGAGTGAGGTGTGTCACTTCATGGCTTTGAGTCTAAGTGGGAGATTGTTAGGGATATATACTAAAAGCCATGCTTTATGTAGTTGATTTATTATTCATTTAATAAAATCAGTTAATCCATTTTTTATGAGAATATGTGTGGGCAATGTTTGTATTATATTATTTATTTAATGTGTGTCTCTCATTCTATATAGTAGGTGGTTTGGTGTGTAGAGTTCGGCTTACACACGGAAGATCAGGCCATCAGATATTATAGAATGTAAGATTTTGGTTTACAGTCTTAGATGGGATTGGACACACCATCGGTAGGACTGCAGCATGGTGTTGTAGTAGGTTTGTCTTGACTGCGGGAAACGGTAGAGTTTCAACTCACCATGCTGGTACATTTTGTGTATTAAACAGGACCGACTTGGGGTAATTATCTTTATACTGACTTATAAGATAATTAATACCTCATGGCTATTATGAGTGCTTATGCTCTAAATCCTAATTTAATTTATAGACACGTACATTTGATATTTATACTTTGATCCCTAAAAGGGTGAGATCCTTAAATGGGTCAATATCTCATTGAATTGAGTGGCAATATTAATTAATGATGGAATCCATGTCTCAATTTTGGGATTGATGATATCTCCTTGAGAAAGCTTATAAGTTTTGATTATGTCAAACTCTGCAGGTGGATTTTGTATCCGACATATCAGATAAGTTAAGAAGAGGATCTCAAGGAATTTTAAGAAATTAATTAAATATGATTGTCAGTAATTATATTTAATTAATGGATATCTGTAATCTTAACATGGGGAGATAATAAGCATTTAATAACATGGAGCTCGAAATATATATTTGAGATAAGGGTAGGAGTGCAATTATAATTCTTTAGTGGTATGAATTATAATTTATGGAAATAGGAATCTGATTCAGTTCGAATTAGGGTTTCCTAATTCCATAAGGAAGCCTATTCCTTATTGACTTCTTATGGTCCCTATCGTAGCCTATATATATGCTGCCTTGGCTCTTCTCTCAGGTTGCATGATTTCATATTCTAAGCTTCCCTTGACCTCCTAGCTTTCTTCTAGAAGGGTTTCCACCAAACCCTAGTCTCTGTGAGCATTCAAGAGACATAGGAGTGTAGATTGCTAGCGTCGGACAACGCTCACTAAAAGAGCTTCGGACTGCTCGATACTGATCGAAAGTTGCTGAATTTTTTATACAACGTTCCTGGCGTCGAGACGGAGCTGCTGTTAAAAATTCAAGTAAATCGAAGATCGTTTGATCCTCCTGACGAACACATCTTTGTCGGATCAATGTGATTAGGATTGAATCGTCACAGCAATCAAAGAGAGTGTTATAACTGGGAATAGACAATAGAACGTAAAGAGGGAAGAGCAGAAAACTAAAAGGATTTCGAAAGAGCCCACACTCGGTTCGATATTCTGGCAGCAAAGGAATACGGTAGAAGATCGTGAGCTGTTATCGAGCCCGTTTTCTCGATTCGTCTACTACAGCAATCCAATTTTGCAGTTCAAGGTAACCCTAGTTCCGCCCTTGTAGGGTTATTATAGATTTCATGAAATTTTTTGCTGTACCAACTTATACCCACTGTCAACGGATTCTGGGAACGCAGTTTCCTAACAATATCAAGTAGTCGAATAGTTCATGTCTAGGAAAGACGGATTGTGTCGCAACCCTAGTTTAGTGTGAGATAATCCATGCTAGCCGAAGATGAATTATGTTGGTGCTTGAATCGTAGTTATCTTCTTGACGGAGGAATTGGGCTTGTAGCTACAATTCCCCATTATCATCCAACGTAATAAGCTAATTGAATGCATAAATACCCTTATTATGAAGCTAGTGGTGGATTTGCAATCCTAGGTTCACTTTAAATATCGTTTAAAACAACTTTAATTGTACTTATTTTAATTGCTTCTATAGTTTAGATTTATTTTAATTGTACTTATTTTAATTAAAATCACAATCAAAATCCATTTTTCTTAATTAGCTAGATTTAGGTTTTAAAATTAAAAGTGCTTTAGTAATTCAATCTCTGTGGGCTCGACCTTTACTTCCACACTACAAATCCTTAGAAAGTAAAGTATACTTTTATATCTTGATTTTGACAAGATCAATTTTTGGCGCCGTTGCCGAGGATTGAAATATTTTTGCCGTTAATTTTTAGAATCCTAATTTAGTTAGTTAGTAAATATTAGTGTAGATATTATTTTCTTTATTTCTAGTTTAGTTTCAAGTCGGTAAAATTATCAGTATTTTGCAGATTTCAAATCATCAAATTCTAGCAAGTTCGAGTGGAGCAGTTGTGCACGTCAACGGAGCCTACGCGGACCTGAAATAAATAAATTGCAATCAATTTAAAAATAACAAGTAAAACTGCTTCGCTTTAAATTTTGCATCAACTTACTGTAAGTCAGGATCTTCTGTTTGAATCCTCCTTGCGTCATACTTTTTTCCTTCTAATTATGCAATACAAATTCCCTTTGAACACTCCACGTGTCAGCACATCACTGGACTAGATTTTATGGCACAAACAAAGTGTTTATGGAGAGATAGAGAGAGAGAGACTATCCAAAGTCAAAGATGAAGAAAGGAGTGAAGTGTTTTGTAGATGAGATTCGAAGAAAATTCCATGAAAATGAAAGAAAGACATTTGTAGAAAAGCATTGACGAGAGAGAAGATGAGGGAGGTGACCAGAGAGAAAGAGAGGGGGAGGTGACCCGAGAGAGAGAGAGAGAGAGAGAGAGAAAGAGAGAGGCCAAGAATATGAAGAGAGAGGGTAGAGAGACAGATCTGGTTGTCGTGGTGGTAAAGAGAAGTAGGCTCGTGAGGGAGGGAGAGGGGATGGTGATCAGACTTCATAGGGAGAGAGAGAGAGAGAGAGAGAGAGTGTGTGTGTGTGTGTGTGTGTGTGTGTGTGTGTGTGTGTGTGTGTGTGTGTGTGTGTGGTGGTAGTGGTGGTTTGACGGCGCAACAGATCAGAGTGGTGGTGTGATACGTGAGCCATAGAAGCCAAGCTGTGAGAAGAGCCATGCATGTTTTGAGCTAGTGGCATCAGTTAGTTTTGTCTATGTATCACCTAAACCACATTCCTAGTCAGTAGGTGCCTTTTCAAATTAGTTGCATGAGTTGTTCCTTGTAATCAGGCATTATAGTTGCATGTTTAACATAGTTAGATGCATGTTGACATGTCTCCCTATTTGCTTGCATACTAGTGTAATGCTTGTAGTACTATATATGTGAATAGAATATGAATGAGTGGGCATGCAAAGTATTATCCAACTTCCTCTCTCTCTCTCTCTCGTGTCTATCTTTCTTTCTTTCTCCATATTTTCTTTCTCTCTAAGCTTATACATATCAATCTGTCTTTCCTACTCCTTAATCTCTCTCTAAGTTTTTACATATCAATTGGTATTAGAGCCGCGATTGCATAGACACCCGTGGCAAATCCGATACCGAATTCCGTAATGAAGTGAGTGAAATTTTGGCTCGTCACGAGTCGAATTTCGATCAAGTACTTACTTCCCTTCAATCCATCCTTGCCCATTTACAAACTCTACAACTCCGTCTCACCCCCAAAAATACCAACATCAATCCCTTCGCCTCAAGCTCAAACTCCCACCTCACCCAAGACCCAAACCGTTCACCAACCAACCTCAAGCTTAGTTTCCCAAAATTCACAGGGGACGATCCTACTGGTTGGATATATTGGACCGAACAATATTTTGAATTCCAACATATTGCCCCCGCTCAACAAGTCCAGCTTGCCTCTTTTCATCTCGAAGGCATTGCCCTACAATGGCATCGATGGTACACCAAATTCAATGGGCCAGTTAATTGGGGTGATGTCACCACCGACTTGCTTCGTCGTTTTGGACCCAATGATTTCGACGACCCTATTGAAACCCTCACTCGGCTTAAGCAAACCACCACCGTGGGCGTTTACCAAGAAGAGTTCGAAAGACTCTCCCAACTCATTGATGCTCTACCCAAGAATTATTTGATTAGGTGTTTTATATTCGGTCTGAAAGATGAAGTTCGTCTAGATGTGAAACTCAGGAAACCTCAAACCTCATCCGAGGCCATTAACCCGACTAATTGAAGAACACAATACCCTCCAAAACAAATCCACCATTTTTCCTCGTTCATCAACTCCCCCAGTACACCATAAATCTGTATTCTACCGATTACTTCTACTGCAGATATCCTTGGTCCACCATATGCTAACAAACTAAACCCCTCCAATACCACCTCCTCCACACCATTTAAAAAAATTATCGGCCGAAAAGCTCGAGCTCGCCAGGACAAAGGCCTTTGTTACTACTACAATGAAAAGTACATACCTGACCATCGTTGTAGTAATCTTCAACTCCTCATGATTGAAGACTTCCCATTCACTTACGATCCACCTTCTGAACCAAACCTACTCGACCCTATCTTTGAAATTTCGTGTTCCTAAGTCTGTGTTTATCCTTGCGGCCAAGGATATTGCAAGCTAGCAGAGGGGAATGACACGTGAGCCATGTGAGCCATGGAAGCCATGCAAGCCGTGAGAAGAGCCATGTGTGTTTTGAGAGTTAGTGGCATCTGTTAGTTAGTTTTGTATATGTATCCACATAAACCACATTCCTAGTCAGTAGGTGCATTTTCAAATTAGTTGCATGAGTTGTTCCTTGTAATTAGGCATTATATACGGCAAGATATACGAGAAATGTTCTGAGTCATTCTCGCTCAATGTGATCAATTGGAGTCCAATCGTAATAGCAACCACAATCTTGAAGTTGCTACGGTAGTACTACCAATTATGGAATTGCAAATACCAAATAATCATGGTATTATTTGTAATAATGATTTCTTTGACTGATATGGTCCAAACTTGGACAGAGATATGATAGAGGAGAAAAAAAGATAACATAGGGAGTGAGACAAATTAGAGAAAGAGAAGGTTTGGAAGATAATATTTCATTCATTGATGATATTCAAGAGTACATGAGCCGGCTATATATAGCCTTACATCAATTATTAATGCATGCATGCGAAAGGGAAGGTGGAGAAAATGCAAGTGCTAATGCCTACATAAAGGAACGTGGATAATGCATGTAACTACTGCTAAGGGAAGTGGGGTCCAACTAATTAACTTAATGCAATACATAAAGATATAACTAATGCCTAAATACATGATACATGAAGATTCAGTTTAGTAGCTCCCAACAACTCAGCACACTTCCAGTAACCACTTGACTAGTTCATCCTTGACTACGTTCAAGGCTCTGCACGACTTGCGCATATGGCGGCTTACATGGGTTTGGTGAAGTGTACGTATCAATCCTTCCCCCATAAAATCAACCTTGTCCACAAGGTTGAAGTCCAATCAAATTGAAAATTTATAAGTCCACCAGGATCCCAAGTTTTGACCACAATTTTAATCCATTTACATATGTCTTGGCTAGCTAACTCTCCACTGGCTATCTTCACAACTACTAGATTGCAAACTGCTATGTTGAATAACTTAGTGCATACATGGTATGGACCATATTTCTCATTATAATGCAACGAATTCAATTTTGTTTGCAATTTGTTCAAGGGAGTGTGTACTTCTTGAGTCCAACAAGACCAAGACATTATATTCACCAACTTTGCCTTCTTTTCGCATGGCTTATTCAGCCCAATGTATCCAACTGGTGGGTTCGTCACCAGTGAATTTGGGAAAAGACAATTTGAGGTCGGAAGGGGGGTGGGGGGTGGGGGGTGGTTGGTGAGGGGGCAGCGTCCCTCGTTGGGGCGAGTGTTGCGGGAAGACTCGCTGGTGGCAAATGGGTTAATATCGGCCATATCAAAGACAGGGTGTTGGGTGCTACAAATAGTAAGGATTGATTGAAGGGTGGTATTAACTTGGTTGAACAAATAGTTGAACGCTTGGGTGATCGTGGCAGAAAGTTTCGCCGATGACAAATGGATTAACATTGGCTATCTTAGGGACATGGTTTTGTGTGCCAGTGGCGCGTAGAGCCTGCAATTTGGTAAGGCCACCAATTGAAGAGCCATACATGTTTTGAGAGCCATGGAGAGAGAGTGAGCCATAGATACCACTGATATCAGAGAGAGAGTGAGCCATGTGAGCCATGGAAGCCAATTAGCCGAGAGAAGAGCCATGCATGTTTTGAGATTTAGTGGCATCAGTTAGTTAGTTAATTAATTTTGTATATATATATCCACCTAAACCACATTCCTAGTCAGTAGGTGCATTTTCAAATTAGTTGCATGAGTTGTTCCTTGTAATTAGGCATTATAGTTGCATGTTTAACATAGTTAGCTGCATGTTGGCACGTCTCCCTATTTGCTTTGCATACTGGTGTAATGCTTGTAGTCCTATATATGTGAACAGAACATGAATGAGATGGGCGTGCAAAGTATTATCCAACTTCCTCTCTCTTTCTCGTGTCTTTCTTATCTTTTATATACTCTCTCTCTCTCTCTCTAAGTTTATACATATCAATCTGTCTTTCCTTCTCCTTAATCTCTCTCTAAGTTTTTACATATCATGGTAGTGGTGGTGAGATGAGATACGGTGGCGGTGGGGGTGTGTGAGATTTGGGGGTTAGGGTTTTCTAAGGGGGGAGAGAGAGTGAAAGAATTGGGGTTTTTTTTATTCCTCTGTGACTGTTAGGGGTTTTTTTTTTTTTTTTTTTTTTTTTTAAATTCAACGAATTGGGGGTGTTGGGGGGAAAAATGTATTTTTGGGATTTTATTTGGCACAGTAATTTTGCCAATTTAATACTTTTGGTGTAGTGAAGCACATTTGGATTCTAAAGGTGCCTTTGAACAGCGATTCAAAACAAAAGCTCTAAAGTCAAATGGCAGACTTATAAAAAAAAATGATTCCAAACAAGAGCTTAGAGCAATCTGTTGTAACATGGCAGCCTCCCCGATAGAATGGGATAACATCTAATGTATAACACAGTGAAGAGAAAGAGTTTATCCTATATCTATCTATCTGCGTTCTGGAAATTATTAATTGGTATTCCATAATTAGTCTTGTGTATTCGTTGTTGTCTTGTCTCTCAACATAGCGATTATATAAAATTGTATCTATCCTTTATTCTCTGTTTGAGTTTGTGTTGTGTATGACTTGTGAGGGGTTTAGTGGTGGCTGTACATTAACATGGGGGTCTGCTACCTTTTGCAGTCTCTGTGTTTGGGAGCCTTGTTTGGCATCTGTAATGGCTTTTGAGGCCCTTTAATAGAATTCACTGCTAATAATAATAAAAGAAAAGAAAATTAAGGAAGTGGTGTGTTTCTGTACAATGTCTCTCTCCTCTCCTGGTGCTGACACTATAGGCCGAGGTCCATTGAGTGGGATCCGCTAAAGATCAAAGAGATAGACACATTATGATGTTTGTGAATTATATTTGTGAGATTTGTTTGTGTCCGAAGATTTACTCAAATTCAAACATAGAGTATATAAATATCACCAAATAGAACAGTAGGGTCTCCTGCATTTCCTGCAGTAGTTAACGATGGCCTTGCAATCTAAGCGCGCATTTACTTATTTCACAGGTAATATGCATGTGGGGGCTTAATTATAAGGACGTACCATATGTCATGACTGAAGACTTTGAACTTTTCTCTTCTTGTTGTTTTGGGTCTTCCTCTTCGTTGATGATCTGACTTCCTTGTAGGGACAAAGTCATTATTAATCTTGACTCGAGATAGCCCACTCCTACTTTGTTTTGACATATTTATATGTGTCACCAACAGACCAACTAGCATTAGACAATATCAACTTAGGAAAGTGAAGATTGAATATATCCTTGAAGTTTTGGTTCTCGTCTTATTTTAGTGGATGAAGTTTTAATTAAATTAATTTGGTTTTTGAAATTTTAAAATAGAAGCAATGTGATTTAAATGTTCAATTTTGTGAGAAAAGTTAACAGAATTTGCTTACATGTTATGCAGTGTCACACTTTTTAAAAGCAAAAATAGAACACTACCAATCTCTCCACCCGCTTTATCAGTGTAATTGTACATGGCAGTCCGTGAATTCTGTAAAAATAAATGAATAAATAAATTAATAAAATGGGACATTTGAACCACATTGATTCTATTTAATAACTTCAAAGACCAAATTCATGTAATTGAAACTACTGAGACTAAAACAAGATAGTGACCAAACTTCAGGGGTACACTTTGTATCTAAGCCTCTTTTAATTTATATATTTAAAAAAAATATTCAATTTAACTCTTTTTCAACTTTTTGAAAATTTGCAATTAAAAAAAAGAAATATCAAAATTAAGGACTCAAGTTTTTCAACAATCTCAAATAATTTATTACCAAATAGAACTAATTATGAGACGTTACAAGTGCTGAGAACTTAGTTTCATACTCTCTTAAAATGAAGTAAAACCAAAGTTCTTATATGAGGACATACAGGGAACAGTTACAGTAGTACTGCTTATGTCAAAGGAGCATAATGAAAAATAGTGTTGATTTTACCCATAGGCATAACCAAAACAAAGTTGTCTATTTTCATACTCTCTTTTCTTTTTCTTTTTTTTCATCTTTAATTTTTCATTGTGATTTTTTAATTCTTATCTTCTTTATTATTTTTCTTATAACAACCAAGAAAAGGGTTATCTCACTTTTTATTTCCTTCACCAAATTCATGAACTAAATAAAGCATAAAAAGAATGTCTAGTACTCAATTTTGTCATAATTTGATTAATGGCCTATTTCGTTCTCTTATTTGAGTTACCTCCACCTTTTACATAGCATCTTATATATGTAGAAATCCATAAGCAAAATGTATTTTATTTGGAAAATTATTGGTTGTACGTAAATTATGTTTAGAATCATAATCTTTTGTATTTCAAAAAAGATATATAGTGATGACCATGTAACAAGAAAAAACAATACAGTCCTCTTTTTTTTTTTTTTCCTTTTCTTTTATATAAATATTAAATGGTTTCATTCAGAACAGTGGGACTTATATATTGAGATTTTATACAACAGTCTTTTAAATTTACGAGATGGCCAAACCATAACTTGATTGTCTAAATGAGCCTGTTTGTTTGTGTTTATGCTTATGCGATTTTGATCGTGATTGGTAGAACTGCTTATTATGGTTTGAGTGTTTGATTGATATGTTATAAAAATGATCAAAACAGAGGTAATCATGAAAAGTATCTCCTCACCTGCTTATTACAATCTGCGATTTACCAACCCAAAAGCTGCTTTTCTCCATGTGGTTTGGTGAACCAAACACTACCAAACTGCTTTTGCAGCCCATGAACCACGTTTGGCACTCCTAAACTCAATGACAAATGGCCTCAATATACTATTGGATTATTTTCTCTCTGTCTCTCTCTCTCTCTCTCTCTCTCCAAACTACAACATAAGCTTATAAATTCCTAGTCACATTTTGAAGATATTTGGATTTGATCGTTACTGCATATTATGGCTGATGAGATTACCAAAACAAGAAAACTGAATGAATACAGTTCCTCTGGTTGTTCAAAAAAAAAAACTAATTGTAATTTTCAAGGAACAGGTTCGAGAATTTATTTTTCTTGCTACTCTGGAATTTGAATATATTAATACCCGTACATGCCACAACCAATCGCTTTAATCACCGTTATACTTTACTTGGCATTACAAGGAATTTTAAAAGTTTACAAATATGTGTAGTATTTGCCATCTTTTCTTCTGAATCTAGAAGCAATAATAGATCTACATTTGTTTCTTTACTTATACGTATCTGCTGCAACCAAGTCAAGTACGAACACATGATTGCCAAGTAAAAATAAAAAAAAAATAAAAGTAAAAGTAAGAACACATGTTTGGAATTTTTTTTTTATAAAAAAATTCAAAAAAAAGAGGCTACAAAAGAGTACAAGACCAAAATTGAAGACCAGAATAAATTTGTCATTTTGTCCATCCAAAGTATAAGCAAAAACAATTGGAATTACTAGTCAATTTGGGGGGTTCTTTTATCTTTCGTGACCAAAACTTCTTATTAAACTAATTTTTTTTATTTTACTCAGAACAATAATGCGGTCCAAAACAAAGTTGTTTCTCCTTCGTGTGGATGACTTTTTCTAAGAATTTCTTTTCATTATAATTAAAGTTCATACTTCTAAGCAAATTGCAAATATATCCAAGCTCTATTTTGACGTTCTAACACTTCTTTGTCCAGATTTTGTGGAGAAACATTGGGTGATGCATGAAAATTGAAGCAAATGTGATTTGGATTAATTGTCAAGGGACTGTGGGGTCAAGGAAATGAATTTTCAAACACTTGGACCCAACTAGTGATAGATGTACTTGTGGACTAATGCGTTGTGTGGTTTCTTTCATGTTCGAAGAATTATATCACTTCTTAATTCTTGTGTTTCGAGCAGTCACATTTGTCTTCTATATATATGACTCTGTTTGCTTTATAGATTACTGAGAGGAAAAAAAAAAAATTTGTTTAAGAAAAATGTTATCCTTTATTTGGTTAGAAAAAAAAAATATTGGAAGAAAAAGAAACACAATGGAAAATAATTTTGTATCTTTGAATTTTGTGAGTCACTTTTCTCAAATTTTTGCCTAAGTTACAATAAATATATATATATTATACAAATTATAACTAAACAAGCAAAATATAAGCATATAATCATGTGTATGCGCACGTGTGTAATCAATGTATCAAATTAACAATTAAAAAAAAAAGTTGTACCAAAAGATGATCGTTCTGTAAATTTTCTTGCAAAAATTAACCTATATGTAAATATTATGTAAGCAGCCATTTTTGTTGACCTTTTTTTAAGCTAATTGTAATTATGGTTGCGAAAGTTGATTGAACCTGAAATATTGAAGTCAAAGTTGATTGAATCGCCATTATTATATTAATTAATATTTCAAAAGTTGACTTGAATGTAATAATTTGTCTGAAATGACTGATTTATCCTCACACAAATCAATATATCCTTACGACGTGTAGATAAATGTATGAGTAATTATGTTGTAATAAATGGCAAAAGCGAAAGTTCATTTTTTTTTTCTCTGTGTATGTGTGGATGGAAGGAAGTTACTCTGTAGGCTATCTAACAATAACAAACGGGGATTCGAGGGTAGCGCTCCTGATGTAATTTATTATCATTATTATTTTTTTTTTAATTTGGATCTGTTATGAATTTGGGTATAAAGAAAGAAAGGAAGAAAATGCTGTAGTTTGAGTAGTGAACTTATATGGATCCTAATCAGTGTAAGTTTTGCTACAAACTTGGCAAATTCAAATGACATGGCAAATTCCACACATAATCAAACTTGTACTTAATTTGCTACATAAAAGTCATTTTTGATATATGAAAATTAATGTATCAAAGATGATCAATCAAAACGGATAAAAATCTTTCTCTCTCTATATATATATTTATGTTTTCTAACCTTGTTTGAATTCACCCAACTATGATTTAGTAAAATAGGGGGAAATTAAATTGATTTAATTTAACGCATCGTTTGAGATACAGCAAATTAATTTGCCTTCCGTTAGGAAAGACATCAACTTTGCTACATCCTTTGAAGAGCTTTTTGCTAATGTGACGGCGCAGTGGGACACTTGGAATTAATGCACACTAAAGTGAATTGAGCTAAGTCAAACTTGTTGTTCTAAAATCAACACATCATCGTCCATCCACCATCCAAATTCCAAGCCTAGTGTTTAATGTTGACATTGTCCTTTCTAGCTATTAATTTCTTCCTCTCTTTGATTTTAAAAGATTAATTATGACGTCATTCCAATTGTTTCACCTGGTCAACATGGCGTTCGCCTTCTGGAAGTTTTCTATTTTTCGGGTGTAATTGTCATTTCATTTGGGATAATGCACACTGGTTGTAAAAACTAAAAAGTGCTTTGAAATCCAAAAAAGGCCATAGTCCATTCAAACTACGTACCCTTAAAAAGATAAATGTTTTTTCAAGATCGAAGACATGCTTAACCTTTTTTGAGTTAAGAGTTTGAACATCAACGAATTTTCATTTGTCGTACATATGAATATGATTATTAATTGGGCATCCAATTTCTTATCAAGCATACCATTTTGACTGAAAGACAAAAAGAAAATTGAACATTAATTTGTACCTATATATATTTGGAGTTTGAACAGTCCTAAAATCCTTTTTTTTTTGGCTCCTTCGATCTACATGTTATGGAACTGATAATTCTAGCGTCAGCTAATTAAGACCAATACACCATTCTTTGATGAGCAAAATGGTAATTTTAAGAATCTCATTAGTTCGTACATAGTATTTGACATCAATTTAACGTACAGTCTTTTTATGTGGTGGTGGTTTCTACTAGTCATCTGTGTGTGCATTTGTTCATATCTTACTTAAGAATATCTTTAAGATTCGGTTCAGTTCTCTCGCACTATTTCAACTACTTTGTTTTTTATTTTATTTTTTTGCTGGGCTTTCAATTATTTTATAAGTAATATTTGAGACACAACTTTCATACAACCTCTCCAAAAGATGCATGTGTCTATCTGTCTCCTGTGATGTCGAGATAGACACATCTTTTGGAGATGTTGTATGAAGGTTGTGTCCCAAGTATTACCCCTACCTTATTTATTGGCAATATGGGGGGAATGGCTAAAGTTACTGGTTCACTTGTTAATTTGTTAATTCATACACTTTGTCTGCAATATTGACCACAATAACAAAGGTTAATTAAGTAGGAGTACTAAATATTAAATGTGACAATTATATTATTGATCGATGACATGGTATAACAAGTCAATTAATTTGCTATGGTTATTCAAATTAATACTCCGTATATGTTTATCGTAAATTCAAGGAAATTATGTCTACACGTACATCTGCATCAAAGTCATCTATATTAGTAATTAAGATGATACAGATGATGTGTATTTCCACTGCATTGGTTATTTTCTCGTTAAAGTAGCTAGATACGTACAGAACAAATGTTAAGAGTTATGAAATGTTGAAAAAATCTGTTCACGGAATATAATCCACCTAAAAAAGAGAGAGAAAGAAAGGCCACGTCCCAGTAGGAGTGGACATAACATGCCAACCCTCCAAAGAAAATAGCGTCTGAATTAAAGTATAGGCCCGTAGAGCCAAGTTGCTCTCTATTTTAAGGTCTGATTTTGTTGCTAGACTTGGAAAAAATAGTAAGGCCCAATTGTCACGGTACTTCTCGAGTTTTTTTTTTTTTTTTTTTTTTTTTTTTTTTTTAAATTAAGATTTAAAATTCCCATTGATACATCTAGATCAATACGTAAACAAATTTAGGTATCCATATCTGATCATACACTTCATACACTCCTTAGAATATATATTCTTTGTTTTTGCTGTCAAGGTAAAGTTTATTTTTAATCAAAATAATATGCAAATCTAGAAGTACCAAAATCACTAGTACTGTTGGGAAAAAAAAAAAAAAAAACCATCTTTGTAGCCTATTCTTGGGCAAAGGCATATGCATGTTTTAACAAAAATGCTAGGCACACAATATATTTCATAATATATTCTACAGCAGGGCTTTAAATGTGTTGTACCATGTGCTATTTGAATTTTTCATACTTTTTTGCACCATCTACACAGTACAGGATGCATGCATTTAAAGCCCTGCTGTGAAATGTGTTGTGTGCCTAGCATTTCTCATGTTTTAATGGGCACATATGATAAGTAATGGCTAACATTTAGCAAAATTTAGTACCCCACTATCTGTCATAGGAGCACATGGCACCATATGATTGGCGCATCGCTAGGGCTAACCCTGCCATGTGAAAATGTAGGCCACCGCCTAAGGCCCTAAAATATTGGACAATTCAAGGGCTTCAAATCCTAAGAACAAAATTATTAATAGCGTTAGTTTTTAAGCCCTTAATTATTAGTTTGTCATTAGTCCAAATTTTACAAAACACACCCTTAATTATTAGTTTGTCATTAGTCCAAATTTTACAAAACACACCCTTAATTATTAGTTTGTCATTAGTCCAAATTTTACAAATTACAATTAACAATCAACCATTATTAGACTTTGTTCGTTCAATGATTTGGTGAGGAATGTAAGAAAATGAATAAATTAAAAGAAAATTAATTCTTCTGTAATTTTTTTTTTTTTTTTTAAGTTTTCCTCCAAAAAAACTACAATACTTTTTATACACAAAATCCTACCCGAACAAAACTTATAAATGGACCCAAAAAAAAATCAACTCAGGATCGTTGTCCCCAAACTCTCTCGTGACTCTACTATACGGAAGTCTCACTTGAAAAGCTAGCTTAAGATCCTTAAATGTTCAAGAACGTCCCTGGGTGTCGCACCATGACATTATAATTGATGACATGATTTGATAGACCCACTGAAGTATTTATGCATACTTACATACACAGTAACCATGCAATCAAAATACGCAGTCGACAGCTAGTTAAACTAGTGATAAAAGAATGCAGGGGTATGCTAAAAAAAAAATTATATATATGCTCGTTTGACTAGAATATATGACATCGTCCGATTGTCATTCCTAGAGAGAGAATAGCACTAAATTAGATCGAGTCAATCCATCCCCTCCTTGCCTCAAGAATTTTTTTTTTTTTTTTTTTTTTTTTAATATTTTGTAGCATTCTGTGCTTTTCAGATCATTAAATGGGAAAATAGAGAAGACTATTTCAAAATCAACCATTCTGGGGCCCCCTAAAACCAGAGAGTCAATAGTCATGACTTGACCCAGAACTAATTAAGAGCCTCTCTCTCGAACTCTCTTCTTATATATATATATATATATACACACACACACACAGAGAAGGTTCTTTCAAGTTGAACGCATCTTGTAATACTGTTTCATTTCATACAGAACTGCATATATAGAGGAGAGGCTAGAGAGAGAGAGAGAGAGAGAGAGAGATGATGATGGAAGTGGAGAAGAAGAGTAAAATAGATAGTACAATTAGTGGAACTAGTAAAGATGATGAGGATGATCATGATCATGTTGATGATGAAGATGATGTCCCGCTTCCGGGGTTTCGATTTCATCCAACAGATGAAGAACTTGTAGGGTTTTATCTTAGGAGGAAGGTTGAGAAGAGACCCATCAGTATTGAACTTATCAAACAGATTGATATCTATAAATACGAGCCATGGGATCTTCCAAGTATGTCCCCCTCCTAATTACTCCTAACTGCTGTTTACTTTTCTTACTAATTTATTTAATTAAGTTTGTTTTATTTTCTTCCGATTCGAATGAGTTTATTTTATTTTTTAAGCCTCGCTGGATCGAGGGAGATGTTGTAGAGACCAACAAATAAAAATCAGGGGGGACAAAAACCGAAACCCCTCAGCGAGATATAAGATCAGCTATACAGTAATGTTAAGAAGAAAGTGGCACTTCATTTGAGTCAAGCATGTTAAGAGGACTCAAAAATAGTGCCACAATCAGACCAAAAAACAGCTATTCCTAAGCTAGGTTAGAGCCAAACAACCCACGGTTGGAATCTATGGACACCCTCTTTAGCAAAGTGATGAGCGAGCCCATTAGAACTACGAGGGATCTGGATGATCTCGGCAGAACAGAGAGCTTTGATTCTATCCAAGAGTGATTCGAGTGAGTTTATGACGTTGGAAGTATTGAAGCTATAATAGGGTTTAATTTCTTTGCCACCTTTCGGTGTCACATGAAACCAAAGTCATGGAGTATTATTTTGTCACCTTTGTCAAGGATTCAAATACATATATAATCACCTTACACTAATTGGAAGTTGACAAGGACGTGCAATTCATAGTTGATTAAATGTAGAGGATCGATCATACATATTTCCTTTAATTCTAATCTTTGTGTGTGTGCGTGCGCGTGTGTGTGTGTGTATATATATATATATACTGATTTCAACATATGTAATGTTTGATCAATTGTCAAGACTATTGAATCCTTCAGATATAAGGATCGAACTGAAAGTCGTAGTAACTAGCTAGTGATGATTTGTTTTTTTCATTTACAACACATGTAGCTAGTGATGGATCAATTGTCAAAGAGGACTACTGATGAGTCCCAAAAATATACAAGAACTAAGATTCATAGGTACTACTGATTATTTCAAAAGAAATGTTGTGTATGTTTTCTAGAAGGGAAAAAAAAAACCAAGAAGAGAAAAGATGTATTAGGTTCTTAGCATATATTTTGAGAATTAATTGGCAGATGTTGCAGCTGAAACCCTCTGTTTATAGGGATAATTCAACCCAACTCAGCACAACTTCTATCTTTAGTAGTACATCATAGTGAATGACGTGATATATATCCTCGTTTCATTCAATATTTGCTGCTATCAAAGGATAACAAAGCCAAATTGTTGCCAATTGTTTTCTAGCCAGCAAATATTTGCTGCTATCAAAGCCAAATCGTTACCAATTGTTCTCTCTCTCTCTCTCTCTCTCTCTCTCTCTCTCTCTCTCTCTCTCTCTCTCTCTCTCTCTCTCAATTATTAATTTGTGGAAAAAAAAATGGATGCAGAAGGTAGTAATGTGGGAGACAAGGAGTGGTACTTCTTTTGCAAAAGAGGGAGAAAGTACAGAAATAGCATAAGACCAAATAGAGTGACTGGGTCTGGGTTTTGGAAGGCAACTGGGATTGACAGACCTATTTATAATTCTGGGGGTGAAGGCCGCGACTGCATTGGCCTCAAGAAATCTTTGGTTTACTATCGTGGCAGCGCTGGCAAAGGCACCAAAACTGATTGGATGATGCACGAATTTCGCCTTCCTCCTCCTCTAATTCCTCATCAGGCCAAATCTACCCCTCATCACAATAACAACAATATCATTCCTCAAGAAGCTGTAAGAACCTTAATTATCTTAATTGCATGTTATATACATACATACATACATACATACATACATACATGCATGTGAGTGTTAATTTGTTTATCTTACTGATCATGATCCTCAACGGGTGTTCGCGCGATAACCATTAATTTATCATTTGTATAAATATGTACACACATAAATTATTACAATATTGACACCACGTGCTCCAATACGTTTGAGACATATTGGATTAGTCTATGTGCACTCTACATATATAGACAACTATATATTGCACATGTGTACCAATTATATCTCAAAACAACACCATATGTATTGAAGGAAAAGGTTTCCTAATTAATCCTATCCTACAACACAAATGTAACAAAATAGTATTGCATGTGGTCAATTTTAAAGAGACAAGAAAGTTCTTGCCAACTCATAAAAACAGGGATATTAAAGTAATTTTGTAACCAAAGCACTACATTAATTTATGGGTTAATTACAGAAACACCCCCTGTGGTTTGGCCTTTTATCAAATACCCCCTTGTACTTTAAATTTTATCACTAATACCCCCTGTGGTTTGGACTAAAGTGAAACAGTTACTTTTTCCGTTAAAGTTAACGGAAAATTGATAAAAAGTACAAAATTACCCCTATTACATACTAATAATAACACCCTTATATGCTTAAATGTTTATTTAGGCATATGTGGAACATTATTATATTATTTTGATATTACATTTGTTGTTAAAAATCATTATGTGGTCACTTAGGGGTACCTTTGTGAGAGCGAATTTGACACACACACACACACACACACACACACAATTTTGGGGATAAATTTTTTTTTTTTTAGATCTTAGTACATCACTACACTGGATTTTACTCTGTGTGTGGTCAAGAGTAGATTAAAAAAAAACTAACATATCACCAAGATTGCATGTGTCTAAGAGTAGATAAAAATAAAAAATAAAAAATAATAATATATCGCCAAGACTGTTTGTGGTGTGTGTGTCCAAGGGTAGATCAAAAAAAAAAAAAAAAATTAAATAAATTTGCTCTCATGAATGTACCTCAAAGTGACTACAGGATTGTCTCCAACAACAAATATAATATCAAAATAATATAATAGTATACCACATATGCTTAAATAAACATTTAAGCAAATAAGGGTGTTCTCATTAGCATGTAATAGGGGTAAATTCGTATTTTTACCCATTTTCCGCTAACTTTAACGGAAAAAGTGACTATTTCACTTTAGTCCAAACCACAGGGGGTATTAGTGATAAAATTTAAAGTATAGGGGGGTAACTGATAAAAGGTCTAACCACAGGGGGTGTTTCTGTAACTAACCCTTAATTTATTTCAGGTTTCTTTCTAAATTTAATAACTTCCGTTATATATAATGAGATGACAAACCTTTGTGTATTTACAAAGAGTACTAATGCTAGAGACACATAAATTGTTTACCTAATTAAATTAAACGGACACAGAATGACGTGAACAATTAAAATACTTTCATTAATTACAAAGTAAAATAACACAAATTTGTACTATTTAACTTCAAAATTGCAATTGACACAGCAATTAATTAACAGGCCGGTGAACAAACAAATCTGGTGTACTTAAATGTTTTCTGTTTAAAAATGTAATACTTTTTATTAGGATAGAACTAAGCATTTCTCGTATAAATTTTTGCATGATATATACTATCCTAGCTAATAGTAAGATATCAAGCCCTGTACGTACATGCATGTTTATTTACTAGAACAATTATTAATTATTTATAGTACGTACGTAATTGATAAATAAATGAGTACTGTTAAAATATTAGACAATCATTTGTATTAATTGTATGCTTAATTAATTTTTTTTTGTTGAATATATATATTTGGGATGGATTAATTGCAGGAAGTTTGGACACTATGTCGAATTTTCAAGAGAAATTTGACGCACAGGAAATGCATACCAGATTGGACTGCAGAGGTATCAGCTGGTAAACGAAATCCAGTGGCAGTGGATGCAAGCTCAAAAACATGCAGTGTTGAGTACTCGTCAGACAACAACAACAATAATAATAATAATAATAATAATAATAATAATAATAATATTAATGGGGAAGCTGGCGCTAGTTTTATTAGTTTCAAAACTCCATTGATGAATCGGCTGCAGATGATCAATATTAATAATTATCATGAGAAGAAGCCGGCCGTACTGGTTAATTGTGAAGCAATTAATAATCATGAGTTGGACGTCGTAGGCCAATTAAGTTCTATTAATAATTCTCAAGCTCCATCAATATCAAATGCAATGTCCTCATACTCTTCCTTTTTCAATCCAGACGTTAATGAAATCTTCAAGTATGGTGATTGGGATGACCTTAGATCAGTTGTTGACTTTAGTACTAGCACTGTTGATCCATTCCTTTAATTTTGTAAATGATCGCCTTGTTTTTATACTATAATATAACTCTTATATATATATATATATATATATATATGAATGTTTGTAATATTGCACTACATTAAATACTTCATTTGGAATTAGCTAGGGTGTACATGTTTTACTTTCCGAATGATTCGATTAATACCCAACATACATATATATATATATATACATACATATATAGGGGTGATCGATCGCCTTGTTTTTAGTCAAGATTTATTTTGTTTTCGGAAGGCAGAGATCGATATTTGGATTTTCAAATAGTATTTTTTTGGAATTGATGAACTCTCCCCGGCCCACTGATTGGACTTTCAAACTTTCTGCATGTTTTCTTCACCCTAGCTCGTTCCGGCACTGCAACGAGCGAAGGTCTAAAACCGCCTATAACCTGTAATCAATACCAACAAGACTCAAGCCGATTCCGGCTTCCCTTCCCTACACAAGGTCTTGTTTGCATTTATCCCTATTCGTCGTGGTGAGACAACCCATTTATGATTCACTACATACCAGTGAAATAACCACTATGATTTGATTATATTCATGTGGTTACAAAAAAATCTCACAATTAAGTAATTAAAATAAAAAAAAAATACAATAATCGTCACACGAAGCACTAATCATATGCAATAAAATAAGGGTAACTTAATATATAGTCCTAATATATGCATCTAACTAGAAATAGGCTCCTTTCTCAAATGAATCTAGAAATAGGTCCCTATAATATTTTAAGGACAAAACTGCCCCCGTATATATATATATATATATATGAAATCAGGGTTTCAAATTCAAATCAGGAAATTTCTCACTTTTAACACGCTTCCCACTTTTTTGTGAGAAATTCTCACATTTTACACAGTCCGTTTTTTAAGGTCCACTTAAAAGTCGGACCGTCTATATATTTAGATATAGAGAGAGAGAGAGAGAGAGAGAGAGAGAGAAAATCTGCTAGAGAGAGAAAGATGAAGACAGAGAGGGAGAAAGAAGAGAGAGAGGGTCGCAACCCCTCCACCGCCACCGACGACCACCCACCACCGACGACCACCCACCACCTTCCTCATCCTCCCCTCTCTACCTCCCTTCACCTATATCAACCATGCACCACCATCTCCGGCCACCACTCTCCACCGGTGACCACTATGTGGACAAATTACTCGCTAATTCGTGACAAAAAAATCAAAATATCTTACTGAAATCGAATCGTTTTAGGCGCGAAAATTCGATTTCACATTTGTTCTCGAAAATGCGAGTGAAAAGCAAGGTTTCAAATTTGCAACCTATCATCAACAAAATCAACCGATTGCGAGACGAGACAGAAGACGATCACTCCGAATTGGTTCATGGATTTGATGCATTCATCGACGGTTGTGCCATAGATTTACTCACTTCCATGAATTTGTATACACAGTCCGAACTGTGTAAAAAGTGAAAAATTCTCACAAAAACGTGCAAATTTCTCATATTTTTAAATTTCTTTAGGTCCGATTTTTAAGGTTCGCTTAAGATCCGAACCGTTTGTATACATACATATAGTATTGATGAGGATCTCCTTACTGTATAGGCTGTAAGAAATTCCTCACTTGTTATGTAGATGAAGTTAGTGAGAAATTTCTCACTTTTATAGGCTACAATAAATTGCTCATTTGTTATGTAGTGAAATTAGTGAGAAATTTCTCACTTGTATAGGCTGTAAGAAATTACTTCCTCATTGTATGTAGATTAAATTAGTGAGAATTTTTTCACTTGTATAGACTGTAATCAATAGATAATGTGTTATGTAAATGAAATTAGTGAGAAATTTCTCACAAAAAAAATAAGAAATTCCCACATCACTTTGTCAAACCGAAAATCCCTTGATTATAGGGATATTAATTCCCTTATTCATGATCTCCTAAAAATACGTTTCCCAAAACTGCATATAACACAATTTTGAAAGTTTTTTCAACTTGCAAAACAGTATATACAAAAAAAAAAAAGTGAGAAATTCTCACATTACTCTGTTAAACCGAAATCCCTTGATTTTAGGGATATTAATCCCCTTATCCATGATCTCCTAAAAAATCGTTTCCCATAACTATATATACACGATTTTGGAAGTGTTTTGAATATACACAGCTTTCTCTCTCTCTCTCTCTCTCTCTCTCTCTCTCTCTCTCTCTCTATATATATATATATATATATGAATTTCATACTATATTAAGAGAATTTTTCACCTTTTTCTCAGCAACCTTCAATAAGGAAACTTCTTGATTTTAGCACTTAGTATTTAGTCCTAATATAGACACTTAACTAGCAAACAAATTTGAAAGTTGAGTAAAATAAGGAAACTTCTTGGAAAACAAAATGAAAAACCATACATACGATATGTGAAATTAAATACATTCATGTGAATTTCTCATACTGTTTACAGAAATTCTCACATTTTTCTTATCAACCTTTAAACTTCCACGCAAGATTATTTGTTATTTTTTTGATACGAAACAAATAACCATGTTTACATGCAGATTTAAAAAGGATCTTTTTTGAAACACAAATCAGCATAATTTTGGGGATACAGCACATTATCCATGATCTCCTATAAATCCTCTCCATTTATTAACTACCTTATTTACACTTTTTTGAATTTCACATGTTTGCTTATATGTGAATACATATAATCAGTTATGTATAGATATCTATATATATCACAAGGGTATAATGGTCCAGAATTGAACTAACTATTTAGGAATAGGGACTAATTATTGATTCCTATTGCAAATTAAGGATTAATTTCTGAAAACCAAATCAAGTAAGGATCAATTTTTATTAATGGCCATAATTAGGGACCAAATCGTATATTTCTAATAAAATAATCACTTTTGATACCCCTACTCCTTGGTTAGCTCAACCATGCCCAAGTCACAAAAAAAGTTATCCTCAATTACGTACTTTTTACTAATTCGATCTGCTTCTTTTAAGTGATTGAAGAAATAACGAAATAATACATGTATGCACGTACTCTTCAAAAAAAAATCCAACTAAAGACTTGTATGATTTCAACTTTTTTTTTTTATATTATTATATGGGGAGAGAACTTAGAATATATAGAACCTAGATACAGAGAAACACAATAAATGTCCATTTTTGCATGATTTCAACTTCAAAAACATAATAAGTTTGATTTATGCAGTCAACCTCAAATAATATAGACTATGATTTACAGTCGATTTGTACATACGTACATTTCATGTGAGACTATGTAATACGCATTCAATTCATAAATTTCATATTATTTGTACAACTTTAGCAATTACGTACAAACATAGGAAAGATCATATTCAATGGTTTTGTTTCATATTTCTTTCTTTTCATCAAGAAATTAAAATCACCCATAGACCATGAGTTGTGGAAGCTATGTGTTTCTACCAGAAAATGATATTTGTAGAATTATTATATTTAGTAATTTTGTCTTGCTATAGAAATTATTTGGAAGTTACTTGCATGACATTTGGTAATGTAAGAGAATGCCAATAGTGTGTTAGATCACACACAAAAGGAACTTAATGTATTCTTTTCTGTGGTCAAGAATATGTATACAAGAATCAAGAAACATACCTTGGTTATTGAGTTCCATGTTTGTAGAAGAGAGACAGACTACCCAAAAACCCTAGCCAACAATTGTGAGCTTATAACATAATGGCTTGTTATACTCTTTTATAGGGTGAGGGTAGGGCACTCTCTTTAGGTGTTAGGAAGTAAAATGTGGCCCAGACCATTATGGGTCCAACATTATCAATGTACACCAAAATCCCAACACATTAGTCATAATATAAGGGCCCAAATAAGCTCTCAATAAATTTGACACATCCATCATAATCTGGGTAGTATTAAAGGTCCAATGACAATGTTAGTCCACAAAATAGGGTATATTACTAACATTCTCCCACTTGGACGACATATGTCATTGACCTCAAAAAACGAAAAACAAAAGTTCCAGATTAGATAACATAATGTGGACACAACAAAAAAAATGTCAAAATATGAGCTAGCACCTTAAACCAATTGCCTCAGTCCGAGATTGAGAATGCAAATAACAAGTAATGTAGGCACACCGAAAGGGTGTGTCAGCACATGCCATGGCACCTGCATACTCAGTGACTTTGGCATTTCTAGTCCCCAAAAAAAAATGACTATTAAGCACTTTACCATGCAAGCACACCGACAGGGTATATCATCACATGCGAAGGTACTCACAATCAATGACTAGTATGCGTAACATTGAGTGGAGATTACATGAAACCAACGATATGCTTATCTCCATGACATAATTTGCATCCACCCAAAATGCATATCAAAATAGGCCTATTGAGACTGAATCAAAATGTCTTTACAAAATGGCCTACTGAGACTGGGTCAAAAAATGTCTCAGTTCTATTCAACATTAAGACGGGTCAAAATGTCTTATTCAACAATATGACATGTCATTAAAGAAAATGCACACTTTAATCAAGAGATAATATCAACAATATGGTATACCAAATAATGCAACAATATCACCAAAACGACATGATGATGCATTATATTCATCAACAATATAAAACATATTAGAATGTCCAAAAATTAGCTCCCACTAACTCAAAACATCAAAACATTCTACTAATCCCATTTGAATCACATGCTCCTGAAAGACTTTTGGAGCCAAACCCTTAGTAAGTGGATCAGCCAACATATGTTCTGTAGGAATATGATCAACACTTATGTAAGACTTGCGAACTTTCTCTTTAACAATCAAATATTTGATATCAATATTTTTGGAACGAGAAGAACTCCCACTATTCCGAGAGAAAGCTACTGCTGCAAAGTTATCACAATAAATTCTCAACGGTCTCAAAATGGAATCAACAATTCCTAACCCTAAGATAAACTTTCGCAACCACAAAGCATGGCATGTAGCCTCGCAGCGTGCTGCATACTCCGCCTCCATAGTTGAGGATGCCGTAAGTGTTTGTTTGACACTTTTCCAAGACACAGCCCCCCTTGCCATCACGAATATATAGCCCGAAGTGGACTTTCTATCATCAATGCAACCTGGATAATGAGCGTCAGAATATCCAACTACCTCAAGATTGTCAGATTATCGATATGTTAGTAAGTAATCCTTAGTCCCTTGCAAGTACCTCAAAACTTTCTTTGCAGCCTTCCAATGGCTCAATCCAGGGTTACTCAAGTATCTCCCAAGTACACTAATAGCATATGCAATATCAGGACGTGTACATACTTGAGTATACATTAAACTACCAACAACTGATGCATAAGGAATCATCTCCATCTAAGCCCTTTCATCATCATTTTTAGGACATTGATCTCTTGAGAATCTATCACCCTTAACAATTAGTACCTTCCCAGAAGAACAAGATTGCATATTGAACCTGGATAATACTCTGTCAATATAGGCTCTTTGAGACAGACCAACAATACCACGAGATCTATCACGTAGGATCTGGATGCCTAAAACGAAAGAGGCCTCTCCAAGATCCTTCATGTCAAAACGTGCAGATAACAATTGCTTGGTCTCATATAACATTGTGATATTATTGCTAGCCAGTAATATATCATCAACATAGAACACAAGAAAAATATAGCTGCTCCCACTTTGTTTAGCATAAATGCATTGGTCGGCGCTATTTTCCTTAAAACCACAAGATATAACAACCTCGTCAAATTTGAGATACCATTGTCTAGAGGCCTGTTTAAGTCCATAGATAGACTTCTTAAGCTTGCACACCAAATGTTCTTTGCCTTTTACACTAAAACCATCTGGTTGTTCCATGTATATATCCTCAGCCAGATTCCCATTTAGGAAAGCTGTTTTAACATCCATCTGATGAAGCTCTAAGTCAAAATGAGTTACCAAGGCCATAATAATCCGAAAAGAATCCTTGGTAGAGACAGGTGAGAAAGTCTCTCTATAATCAACTCTTTCCTCTGGTTGTAACCTTTAGCAACGAGTCTCGCTTTATATCTCTCTACCTCGCCTTTAGAATTTCGTTTCATTTTAAAAACCCATTTGCAGCCAATAGGTTTGCATCCATCAGGCAATTCAACAAGATCCCAAACATTATTATGAGACATAGATGCTAACTCATCAGAAATTGCAGTCATCCAATATGAGGATTCAGAACTATTAATAGCATCTTGAAAAGTGATAAGATCAGAACTCATGCCAATATCAAACTCATGCTCTTGACGATAAACAACATAGTCATCGGGAATAGCAGGTCTATGCATTCTCTGTGACCTTCTTAAAGGTTCTTCAATATTTCGATCATGTTCTTCATCTGTAACAGTTTTTATATCTGCAGTATTTTCATCAATATCAACAATAGGATGCTCAATTTGAGATTGCACAGAAACAATTGGTGGTACATTTACTGGAATAGGGACAGTAACACGTTCTTCTCTAAAAATAATGTCTCGCGGCACAGAAGGTTCATTGTCAATGTCACCCTCAAAATATATAGCACGATCAGACTCAATTATTCTAGTGCTATGAGTTGGAAAATAAAATCTAGAGCCTCTAGAACCAAGGCAATAACCAATAAAATAACCACTAATGGTTTTAGCATCAAGCTTTTTCATTTGCGGATTGTATGGCCTAACCTCTACTTTGCAACCCTACACTCGAAAATGGCGCAAACTAGGCTTCTTTCCTGACCATAATTCATAAGGAGTTTTTGGAATTGATTTACTTGGAAGTTGATTCAAAATATAAGTAGCAGTCACAAGTGCTTCACCCCACAAAAAAACAGGCAGAGTGGAGTAACTCAACATGGACCTTACCATATCCAAAAGAGTACGATTTCTCCTTTCCGCAATACCATTTTGTTGAGGAGTCCCAGGCATTGTATACTGAGCAGTAATACCACATTCTAATAGAAATTTAGCAAAAGGACCAGGGTTCTGCCCAGTCTCATCATATCTTCCATAATACTCACCACTTTTCTCTGATCTCACAGCTTTAATTTGTTTGCCCTTTTGGAGTTCAACAGAGGCCTTATAGTTCTTAAAAACTTCAAGCGACTCAGACTTCTCATGGATGAGTTCAACATGGCCATATCGAGAGTGGTCGTCAATAAAAGTAATGAAATACTTATATCCACCTAAAGCAATTGGAGTAAAAGGCCCACAAATGTCAGTGTGTATCAGTTCAAGAACATCCTGACTTCTATCAATCTTTGTCTTTCGAGTCTTGGCAGTAAGCTTCCCTTTTATACAATCAACACATGTGCTAAAATCATAGAAATCCAAAATATGAAGAACACCCTCCTTAATCAACTTCTCCATTCTTTTTCTAGAAATATGACCTAGACGTTTATGCCATAACATAGAAGAGTTTTCATCTACTCTATGTCTTTTAGTACCAACAACGTACAACATTCACAGATGGGTCATGAGAAGATGAACCAACAAAATTAGGAATTAAATCAACCCTGTACAAGCCATCACATAGAGCGCCAGATCCAACAACAACAGAATTAAGGTACAAAACAACTTTTCCATTTCCAAAAAGAAAAGAGTATCCATATTTGTCCAAAACAGAAATAGATACAAGATTCCTTCTAACAGAAGGTACAAAAACTACATCATTTAGATCCAAAAGATGTCCTGAAGCTAGCGGAAGTCTAACTGAACCAACATGTTCCACCTTCTCTTTAACTCCATTTCCCATGTTCACCATCAGCTCCCCTTCATTTGGTCTGCGTCTGGTTTTGAATTCCTTTCTTCTCTAGCCAAGATTTAAAATTTCTACAATCTGCTCTCTTATGTCCAACCTTGTGACAAAAAAGGCACTTGCCTTTAAATTTCCCTTTCTTTGGACCAACATTATTAGAGGTTCCGGGTTTTTGTACAACATCTGTATTTTTCTTCCAAAAAGGTTTTCCACCTGTAGCACCACTATTGCCACCCTTAGAGAATTTTTTATGTCCAGTACCACTACCATGAGTAATCACAAAAGTATTTTGAGTTTCCTCTTTCTTCTTGTCCTCTTCTTCTTGGGTTACAATGGCAGTCATTTCACTTAAGCTCCATTCTGCCTTCTGAGCATTGTAAGTGGTCTTGAGATTTTTAAAATTCCCAAGCAAGGATTCTAAAACTTGCCACACAAAGAAGCTATCAGACAAATCCACTTTCATACCCTTCAATTTGTTAAAGTAGTGAGTAAGCTTCATAATATGGTTGCTAACCCCACTGACACCATCATAGTGAGTATTAGTAAGCAACTTCAAGTAATTCCCCTTTTCAGCCTTGTCAAATTTGGTAAACTTATGACCAATAGCATCTAATTTAAGAAGACCTTAGCATTTCCAATGTTAGGGACACTCTGCTTAATCGACTTGTTCATAGTATACCTCATAATCATGAGGCATGTTCGATTAGAGTGCTCCCATTTCTCATAGTAAGTGATCGGGAGAGAACTAATCCTAATTATACGCTTTAACGCGCATTTGTTAGTACATTTTATCCTGTTTTTGTATATTTTTACTCTGTTTTCTAGTTTCTGACAGGTTTTGGAAGAAATCAACTAAACCAGGCTAAACAGGGTGAAAAAGCATAGTTGAAGAAGCTGAAAAAGCCAAGTCGCGCGCGCGACCCGCGCCCGCGAAAATCAGAGAATCGCTCGCGCGATCCGCTCGCGCAAGAATCCCAAAATCGCTCGCGCGATCCGCGCGCACGAAGGTCCAAATGTCGCGCTCGCGCGACCCGCTCGCGCGATATGCCCAAAAACCAATGTTGCGTATTTCAGTATACTGAAGACTCCTGTGCAAACGAAACTGCTAAACGACGTCCAGACTGTAAATTACATGCGTTTCAGTTCGTTTCGGGTTAGGAAGCCTTCCAAAGCTTGTATAAACTCTATATAAACTCTAAATTTACTCAATTAGGGGGTTGGCAATTAATATACACACATTCTATACACATACTTCCAGCCATTGAAGGGAGGGAAGCAAGGAGAAGAAGAAGAAGACCAAGGATTTCCATGGCCTCCTCCATCAACCTCTTGCTATCTACTACTTCTATGGACGGCTAGATCATTGATCTAGGGTTTCAATGAAGCCCTAGATGAGTAATAGGGTTTATTTATGCTTTTATTTTAGTTTTATTATGTATGGATGACAGTCACATGTTGAGAGGATTTTTATTAACAAATCGTACTTCTATTGATTAAATCATTGCTTTCAAAGTTTATTCTTGTCTTAGATCTATTTTGACTGTGATGTGCTCAACGATCTATTCTTGCTGTGCTTGTTTAGGTTGTTTACATGTGATGGTGCTTTATTGATTCGTGCTATCAAGTATCCGAATAGTCCATGTCTAGGTTAGACGGATTAGATCACAACCCTAGTTTAGTGTGAGATAATTCGTGCTATCCGCAGATGGATTATGTTGGTGCTTGAACCATGATTATCTTCTTGTCGGAGGAATTGGGCTTGTAGCTACAATTCTCCATATTCATCCAACGTAATAAGCTAAAGTAATTCATGAATATTCCTATTATGAAGCTAGTGGTGGATTTGCAATCCTAGGTTCCCTTAAACATTCATTAAAAACACTTTTAATTGCTTTCATAGTTTAGATTTATTTTTATTGTTATTAGTTTAATTAAATTCAAATTAAAATCCGTTTTTCCTAATTAATTAGACTTAGGTTTTAAAATTAAGAACTGTAGTAAACAATCTCTGTGGGTTCGACCTTTACTTCCACACTGCAAATCTTTAAAAAAAAGTAAAGAATACTTTTTACATCTTGATACTGACAACATCAGTAAGCTTTATCACTAGCAGAAGTAGTGGAGGTAGGTTTTGCAGGTTCATCAACTCTAAGAGCTAAATCCACATTCATGATGGCCAGGTTCACAGTTAAGGACTCAATCCAATCTTCATAATTGGCCCCAGTAAGTGTCTTAATAGCATAGAGTTGCGAATATGGAACTGAAAAATAATATTAAATAGTCCATACACTACATAAGCAGCTCACAATGATAAAGCAGAAACAATTGTAAGTGACATTAAGAAAATTGTCATCGGCAGGATGTCCAATTTCCTAAGTCCAAAAAATTGCAATTATTCTCTTTATCTCTATGCCAAATACTATCAGGCAATGACCCACCGATAGGGTAGGACCATTACTAAGGCATATACTAGTTCATGTGTTAACACATAAAGCAAGGACAAAATTATTCTATTAAGCACAAGGAAACCATAAATTTTCAAGTTGCTGATATAAGCTAAAATTGGGTTTTTTTTTTTTTTGTTTCTCAAAAGTGCAATATACATAGGCTGAGTTATATAGGGAGAGCAAAGTATGTTAACCCTTTTAGGCATTTTAACAAACACTTGTTGTGTAGTCCACATAAGTATATCTATATGTTTGCAACTTGCAAATGAAAGAAAGAAAAGCTAAACATATTATGTATATCAACAATCATCAAATATTCAATCAAGGGCTATGCTTGGCATTAATGGATCTTGATGCTGACATGCACAAAAAATATGATAACAAACTCCATTATAGGGTCTATGTATGCTAAAGCACTTTAATAAAAAAAATAAGGAGACAAATTAACATCTAGTAGATGAATCAAAGTGTAGTAATATAAAACAATTGACTAAGAAATTCACAGAGTCACCAAGTTTAGGTCGGTTGGAAGCTCCGACTTAGACAATTCGAAGCATTGACCACAAAAATATATATATATATATATGTATACATATACATATATATATATACAGTAACACATTCGGCAATTGCATGTAATTAAAAAAAATAAAAAAAAATTCTTGTACACAATCCTTGAATTTGAGAAGCAGGCTCTGATACCAATTGTTAGATCAAACACAAAAGGAACTTAATGTATTCTTCTCTGTGGTCAAGAATATGTATACAAGAATCAAGAAACATACCTTGGTTTTTGAGTTCCATGTTTGTAGAAAAGAGATAGACTACCTAAAAACCCTAGCCAACAATTGTGAGCTTATAACATAATGGCTTGTTATACTCTTTTATAGGGTGAGGGTAGGGCACTCTCTTTAGGTGTTAGGAAGTAAAATGTGGCCCAGACCATTATGAGTCCAATATTATCAATGTACACCAAAAGCCCAACACATTAGTCATAATATAAGGGCCCAAATAAGCTCTCAACAAATTTGACACATCCATCATATTCTGGGTAGTATTAAAGGTCCAATGACAATGTTAGTCCACAAAATAGGGTATATTACTAACATAGTGGTCATTTTCTACAACTTGGTGTGTGAAAGAAGCTAAAGTATGTTGGAAGTAATTACTTGAAGGACACTTTGGCATCGTACGATTAACGCAAAAGTGGTTATATGAAAATTAATGGTCATATGCTAGAGTGGAAGTTATTTTGGAGGGTGACTCTCTTGGGAAAATGTATTTAAATTCAAATGGGTAGTTATAGACTCCATCTATAAATAAATGTAATATACTCCTTTGTAAATGATCTTTGACCAAAACAGATACATGAATACATTACTTTTCCTCTTCTTTCAGCCACCATGGCTATTTCTGCTCTACTTGGTTTTAGTTAAGTTCGATCCATATCTCTTTAGTTTATAGTTTAGTTCCTTAATTAGTTCCTTTCGGCCACTACGGTAGCCTAGTAATTAGTAGTATTTCTTTTATTCAATTCCTACTTTATCTTAGTTAAGGTTAGTTTTTCTTTTCTCTAAATAATGATAATTTACTTTATTTCTAGTACTTCGAATTTGTAGTTAGTTTCATCCTACGCAATAGAAGTCCTTGGTTTCAAGGCCTCGAACAATCATAATTGATCTGGTGGGGCGCAGTTGGCTTATATAATTTCACAATCACATTGGCAACTTGCTTGGCTGGCATGCTTGCACACACAAAATTACACAAATATATTTCGAAGCATAAATAACCAAACATAATTTTGGCACGTCCGATGGGACTCAAATGTCAAGATGTCAAACGGAGTACTTCAAATGAGCGATTTGAGAATTGGAGTATCATCAACACCAAACTTTGGTGATGATTGTTTCGAATGGTTGTGTACTTCACCACCATCAACACCAAGTTATAGTGATGAAATTGGTTCATCACTAATATTGTTCCAATGTTGGAACAGTTAAAAGATCAAGCACTTAGTTTGGAAACTAAAATTTATGAAATGGCTCGTGGGGTGTCAACTCTTCTTCAAAATTATGAACCAATTGATGGAAAAAAAATTTGATTGTGAAGAATCTTTAAGATCTTTTAATGGTGGAAATAAAAATTCACAATCACTCTTGATATGACCAAAAATCACATAGCCAATCATTCGTGGACACGTGACACATCGTTCAGAACCAGGCATCATCCCTTAGGCTAGATAGTTAAAGGTAGGCTCATACAGCCTAGTTCAGCCAGGCCCAAGACTCTTCCAAACTGGCTCAAGAGTTCATACAGGCCAAGCCCAGCCAGTATGTGCCTAAGCACCTTGCTACCAGCAAAACAGCCCGCAGAGGCCTCTAATCCTCTTGGAGTTTTCTAAGATGAGTTCCATTATGACTCTAGTAAGCCTACAAGATAAGCCCAATCAATTTTAACATCTCCTAATTAGGTATGGAACCTTACTGATAAGGTAAGAAGATATCTACAGGATATTCCCTAAACCTACCATAACTCTATTACATATAGGTATAAATACACCATCAAGGTACGCATATACATACACTCTTGAATACCTACTATTCTTTTCCTCCTTCCTAGACTAACTTGATCGTCGGAGGCTTAGGGTACACACCCTTCGCCTTTTCTTGTAGGTGTTTGAGAGGTGATCATCCAATCACCGTGCAATACAGACTCTGGCTACGTCAACTTTGTGCGATACAGATTTTGGCTACATCAACTTGGCGCTGTCTATGAGAACAAGATACTTTTTCAGTTTTTTTTTCTTTCCTAAAAACGTAAGAGATTTTAAGATGGAACCCGTCATCTTTCTCTGCATCGTTCTTATTAATCCTTAGCCATATTACGGTCAGATCAAAAAGGTAATTGCAATTATCTAAATCACATATATTCGATATTGTAATTCGTGTTATTCACAGTTGGACTCAGAGAGCATAAGGCTTAAAGCCAAAAGTCTCTCTTTGTTCAATAGTATAACGTGGATATATTTATATAGCATACATGATCGTGGCTATCCCAAAGATTTGTTTAACCATATAATAATGTGAATTCAAATTAATAGCAGAACCAATCAGGATTTCTATCTCCACAAGAAACCTATGGTGCTAAACCCATCACGAATGGTTTTTGATAAACATGTGATTGAAGATTCCAAATCAAATTCAAATACTGTTATCTCAGTTCCTTGATTCTGTCCTCTCAACTCCTTAGATTCTGTCTAAGCCATTGATTGCAAATCTGTTACAATTGTATATTTCTGTATTTAGCTTATTCTAACATAATTGTAAATCCCCACAGTTCAGGGAATCATGTATGTAACATTGACTATAAATACAAGTTTTACATCACCTCACTTTTTGAGGTTTTCAATCCAATATTATTATCCTCTTCGATATTCTTTATGGTATCAGAGCAAGAATAAGTCCAAAGACTGTGTCTTCTTCTCCTATTATATTTGTTGTTCGTAATGGAAGCCAATAGCTCTTCAACAAGTGTCATGGTACCCAATCAATCCAAGTTCATGTCAATCAAACTCGACAGAACCAATTATATATCCTCTGTGGCTTGCTCAGATTGTTCTGATTCTGAAGAGCAAGTCTTTGATGGAATTTGTAGATGGTACAAATCCATGTCCTCTAAAATTTAAATGTGATGATGATAAGGAGGGTACCGAAGTCGATTCCTCTTGTGTCACCTGGCATCAACAAGACCAAATGATCCTCAGTTGGATCAATAACTCTTTGTCTCCACCAATGCTATCCACAATGGCTCGGTTATCATCTCATGATACATGGATGTTTCTTGAGAAGAGGTATGCTTCTCAATCAAAAATCGTATCCTACAATTAAGAAACGATTTGCTTACTACAAAAGGTGAAGGTCTGACTATTTCTAATTTTGTGGGCAAAATTAATCATATTGCTAATAACCTTGCCTTAGTTGGAAAACCCATTGATGATGATGAACTTGTCACCATTATAATGAATAATGTTGGCTCTGTATATGAAGTCACTGTCAGGTCTGCACAAGCATGTGACACTCCAATCTCTTATGATGTGCTGAAATGTCATTCCCCGGAGTAAGCCAAACTTATGGAAAAATAAAAATTTCCTTTATGGGTCCATAGATAGATGATTGGTTTAAGGATTATGTGCTTGTCCATACAAGAAAGAACCAAGGTAAAAGCAGTAAACAATAAACAAAAGCAATAATAATAAGTAGGGTGATTCTAGGCTTACATAATATTAAACATCAGAGTCATAAGACCATTATTACAACCCACAGAACTGAAAGATAACAATATCCTGGGCATAAAGCTCTATAACATAATAAAAGATCGGCATCTAGTGCCTCAACTACTAACAAAAGATATATAACAAAAGTCTTCTCATCCACTGGCTAGCTTGCAAACCCATATCATTCTTCAGCCTACTCCTCGTCCCGGTAATCAGCCTCTGCGAGATCTGGATGTTTGATTGTCTAGGACATGAAAGTCGTTAGCTTTACTGCAAGCTGAGAGAGTAAACCTACTACACTGAACGGGCTCAGAAAAACACTTGTTAATCCATTCAGAAAGTAAAACATTCCTATTTATCCTTTTGCTGAAAACATTAGTTAAGCCTTGCTTAATATTATTCTCATTGTATAACGTAAGTTAGGAAACATCTCTGACTGACTCAAACTCTAGAAACATAACTGACATTAATCGAGTGATCACTTTGGACAATCCGTACAATCTATAATGACTCAATACTTTACTTTGAACCAACCCCAGGTTCAATCTGTACAACTCGGATCACTTTGGATCATTGATCCAATCTTTCACAACTTGACTATTTGCATACATTCGGTACAAGTGTCGTTGGCTTGCAAATCGTCGCCTTACGACCATTAGGTTACCTTCTTGTCATCATCGTCGTCTTACGGCCTCATATTGACATCGTCGCCTTACAGCCTTATGGTAACCCCATCTTATTCATTCAGCCATGGTTAAATTATCATCATCGCCTTACAGCCTCATATTGACATCGTCGCCTTACGGCTTTTTAACCATCTCAACAACTGAACACGGACTCTTTACTCTTTCTCACACTTGACCAAACGAACGGATGGAACACAAAGAATAGACCGATGGATACGAACATCTCGTTATTAACGTTATCGTAATTTTCGCATCATTAACAACTAAATCATGGTACAAGTCATTAAAACCCATTATTCTTAGAGTCCTGCACTTAATTACATCACATTACTGATCACATTGTTCTCGTACGTCATTCGCATAAGATCTTACGGTTAACCATAATATCACATTAAGAGAACATATGTTTCTTATCATACTAAAATGGAACATTACTAAGGTACTACTCCAATAACGTATGGTATAGCTCATAACCAACTCACGCAAGCATATAGATATAGATATATAAATCCAGTTCAACCCAAGACACAGCAATCACAGCTCATGGTACACCCAAACTTAGCATAGCTCATTATATATAAAAACAACCAATTCTTACAAGTACTTCTAAGCTCGAGCACTCATACCTGGCCCGTTCAGTAGGCTCGAGCGCTCGCGCTAGCTCGAGTGCTCGGGTTCAGCAGTTTCAACAGTGACAGTTTTAGCAGCACATATATATGTACTTTAGCCTCAATGCATGACACATGCATGGTCTTTGATCATCCATATAACTATGTTAAACATATTCATGAGTGAGTAGAAGTATTCAATTAAGATCTATATGATCTAGATGATCTAGATGATCAAAAGGTATGTATATGTACTTTAAACTTCAAAACCTCTTCAAACATCAACTTGAAACTTCTTGCATGTAACATGCATGTCACGCCCGTCCCAGAAAATCATTGGTTTAAAATGCATATCTGAGATTTCTGAGAATTATTAATGTTGATTAATAATTGGAATGGAGTTGACTGAGGGTCAACGGTGACTGTCAATCGAGGACTCGGGAAGTTGGTAATTCATGAGGAACTTAACATGATTAAATGGCATTTATGTGGATTAAATGTTATTTGAATTAACTGGTATATGTGAATAGTGAATATACCTGTTTTGTGTACTTTTCTGATAGTTTGATCTTGTTAGAGATCAATTGGAACGAATTAGAGATAACCAATGTGATACGTTACATAAAAGGTAGGTTATCTAGAAATTCCACGAAAATAGTTTTCAGAACGAAATTACGGCGACAAACGGAACTTAATCGAAAACTTTTGTAATTTGTAGTTTTCACTCGTAAAGGCATAAAATGGACGTATGCGTCGTTTTGGGAGTTAATTAGAAGTTTGAGGAACTCTTGGGGAGGTAAACACAATTTTCGAAAGATAAGCCTATATATAGAGGTGGCAAGATATTTTCATTCTTTACAACTTTTCTAAATTGAAAATCAAGAGGAGATTTGGGGGTTTGGTAGCTTAGAGCTTGCAGATGCAAATTGACGGACTTCTGCCCGTTTGTTTTCAACCAAAATTCATATTTGAACTCCCCAAGGTAAGGGCTACATTTTGATAGTCTTTAGGCCACGTTTGGCTAAGTTTTTATAATTCTCTAAATCTAGAAATTTGGGGAAAACGCATGTAAACTTGTAGCTTTTGCGTAGGATCGGAGATTTGACGTTTAATCGGGCTTTTAGTCGTTCCCTCAAAGTTATACGACGATAGCTCGAGATATGAATTTCTAGCCTATGAGATATAAGGAAATTATATGTTTTAATTTTCGGCGATGAAATTGAGATCCAGGCAAGATCCATGTGTTAAACTTAGGCCCGTTAATTATGCACGTGCTTAAATGTGAAAAGCATGTCTAATTTTACGCGAGCACGTATATGTGATTATATGAGCATGCTATGTGTCTATGTGGGTCAAAAGGGAGTTTGATACAAGTTCATGCCGGGGTACGCCTCTCGATGTTTGAGAGTTATAGTAGCGACGGCTACTTGCTTGGTTTGGGAACCGGCCCTGCCAGAGTAGTTGGGTGCAATGGTTGATAGACTCTGGGTTTGCCATTGGCATCGCGGTTGATAGACTTTGGGCTTGCCGATATACCGGCTGAATGCGTGTCTCTCTCCCTAGAGACTATTTGATGTGATTATGAGATTAAAGCATGATTTTCCATATATGCATATGTTAAAAATTGTGCACTCAGCATATAGCTGAGCAATGGAGATTTACTCCATTGCAGGTATGAAGAAAGGAAAGATGGAACGCGAGGGATGAGGCCGTTGGGATCATTCGGAGGAATTGGGGTATAGATCCTTGTAATCAAATCATAGAAAGCTCTGGATTATTATTGGGTTGTTGTAATATTCTTTTGAAAACCTTTTAAGTTGGTTGGTAGCGACTCAGAACTATTGAGTTCGCGTCTTGATGTTTAACATGCTAAATTCATGTTTTATGAATTTATTGTAGCACTTGTGAGATTTAAACCAATCAAACCCTTAACTTCATTAGTAAACGTTTTCCAAACTTAGGCAAGTTGTTATACTTGTCCTTATAACTTTGGTAAAGATTGAAAAGATTGGAATATGTTTAAAGTGTTGCAATGGGTGAAGGTTGGGTGATGTTTTAGCAAAATTCTTCTGTTAGAAGGAATTCTGCTACAGGGTCATTCGACCGGTCGAAGGGGGTCGTTCGATAGGTAGAAATACCCCCTACATGAAATGTTTTTCTACTACTTTTAGAAATTTTCAAAAGGTTTTGATTGGTTCCTAAGGCACCTTTGGGAACCCTTTCAACATAAATTCACTTGTTTTGAAATATGATTACGTTTTCAATTTTATACGAATTTTACAACTCGGAAGGTATCGTTTCCTAAAGTTTTAAATACTCAAAGTTGTTTTAAAGTTCTTTTCCGCTGCGTATAGTTATTTAATGGTTAGATGAGCCTTGGTGGTGTGCCACGTGTCCTATTTCCACGCGTAGTGGGATGGGTCGTGACAATGCATGTGTCTATATTATGAATTAGACTTAAGAAAACATAGTTATGAATGAGTAAGTATACTCACAAGGATCTAGATGAACTAGATGAAGAAATATGAAAAAAAAAAATGCATATGTGTGTGCTTGATCAAACTTCAATACAATTTCCTCCAAGCTTCAAGACCTCCAAAGTCCCTCTAATGCACCTTGATCCTCCAAATCCTTAGTCCCAGAGCTTCATACAAGTATGTAAGAGTATATAGAGGTGTGAATCATGAATTGATGTCATACCCGTCCTGGGAAATCTATTTATTTTAAAACACAGGATTGATTTATTGTGAATTATTAATGTTGATTAATAATTGTGGATGTGGTTGACGTGAATCAACGGTGAGTGTTAATCGAGGACACAGAGATTTGATAATCAATGAGGCATTGACATGACTAAATGACATTTATGTGATTAAATGTTATTTGACGTAATCTAGTATATGTAAATAGTGATTTTACCTATGTAGTGTAATTTCTGATAGTATTGATCTTGTTTAAGATCATTTTGATTGGTTTATTAATAACGTAAGTGATACGTTGCATAAAATGTAGGTTATCTAGAGATTCCATGAAAAAAAAATTTAGGATGTAATTACGGACCCAAATGGAACTTACACGAAAACTTTTATAATTTATAGTTTTCACTCATGAAGTAATAAAATGGACTTGTGCAACATTTCGGGAATTAATTAGAAGTTTTGAGAACTCGTGGGAAGTTAAATGTAATTCCCGAGAGTTGTGTCTATAAATAGTAGTTGATGAGTTATTTTCATATTTATCCAAACTCAAAATATCTGGGGGGAGAGAGAGAGAGAGAGAGAGAGGGAGGGAGATTTTGGCTTCAAGCTTCACGACGCCAAACGATGAACTTTTAATCGTCAGTTTTTCTCCAGATTTCATATTCGGACTCCTTGAGGTAAGAGCTTCATTTTGATACCTCTTAGGCCTCGTTTGGCAAATTATTTCCAAAAAGCTAATTCTAAAAATTTGGTAAAAACATGCTAATACTTGTAGGAATCATTGCGATCGGAGATCCGACGGTTAATTGGGCTACTAGTACTTCTCCTGAAGTTATAGGACCGTACCTTAAGGTATGAATTCCGAACCTTTGTAATATAGACAATTTTGGATGTTTTGAATATTGTGTATAAAATTGTGATCCGGGCAAAACTTATGTGTTAACTTAGGCCCGTTAATTTTAGTGAGTACGTAAATAAAAGCATGGTGATATGATTATGTGAGTATGCTAAATGATTATGTGGGTCAGGGGAGTTTGGTATAATTTCATGTTGGTGCACGCCTCTCGATGTTTGAGAGTTTATAATAGTGACGACTACTTGGTTGGTGTAAAAAGTGGCCAACCAGAGCAGTTAGATGCAATGGTTGAGTAATTATGGCTAACCATTAGTATCGCAATTTAAGATTTAAGACTTGCCGATATACCGGATGAATGCATATCTCTCTCCCCAGAGACTAAATTATGTGTTTTAGATGTTTAAAACATGAATTGCCTCATATGCATTTGTTTAGAATTGTACACTCAACATATAGCTGAGCAGTGGAGACTTCCTCCATTGCAGGTGAAAAGAAAAAAGGGAAAGAAGAAGCGTGAAGAGTGAGGCCGAGATGACGACAGGGAATACTTTTGTTTTTGTTTTTGTTTCCTTCCAATAATGTAATAAGAACTTTAATTTTATAATATGATGTAACTGAATCTTGGGAAGGATTTTGTAGTATTGTAACTGCCGTACAACTTTTGTAATTATGCTTTGAATCGTTGGAATATATTTGTGTTTATGTTGGTAATTATTTGGAGAACCTTGGTTTGAATTGCTGTAGAATTGTGCAAATTTAGAAGGGATCAGTCGACTGGGTCCCCGACACAGTCGATTGGACCCCTATTTTCCAAAGTCATGTCTTCAGTTTTCAAAGGCATCAGCCGACAGAAAGATGGCTATCAGTCGACTGGTTTCTGCACGAAAACATGACATTCTGCTAGAGCTAGTTCAGTCGACCGGACCAGTGTCAGTCGACTGAGAAATTGAAGGCCCAGTTGACCGAGTCCCCAACACAGTCGACTGAACAAGGCCATTGGATTTCAATACCTTCTGCTTTGGATCTCCAGTTGACTGAGTCCCCACCACAGTCGATTGGACCTCTATTTTATAAAAACAATTCTTTTGGAAGTGTTTCAATTGGGTAAAACTTTTTATAACTCTAATTTTAAGGAATTTTACTTATGTTTTCCGCTATTATTTACTTTAAAGGAATTAGATGAGCCTTGATGGCGTGCCACGTGTCCTATTTTCTCGCATAGCAGGATGGGTCGTGACAATTGAAGCACATGCAAAGGTGTTTATGATCAAGATTTGGATGTATGGACATGAGTTCTCAAACTCTCTCTCAAAGGACCCTCTCTGTAATACAAAGTTAAAACGTAGTAAATGCTGGGAATGCAGAGGTATTTATAGAATTTTCCAAGCCCAAGGGAAAAATAGTCTTTTCACCTCTTTTTGAGCTCGAGCATTCGTGCCTAGAACACTCCGGCACCTCGAGCGCTCGGGGCTCCTGGTTCTCCAATCCTTCTATTGTTTTAAGAGTTTAAATGTTAAGGAATTAAATATCCATTCTAACTATCAACAATGTTCATTCATAAGCAACCGTAAGTCACATATACGAATACTGAAATACTGAAACATATCCATATATCGATAAATTCAAATGAATGGGCTGGTGTTACATCTCTCCACCACCCAACAAAAGATTTCATCCTCGAAATCAGAGCTAAAACTCAACAAACAACTCCGGGTACTTCTCTCGCATAGCAGACTCCATCTCCCATGAAGCTTCGTGTTCGTCGTGGTGCTTCCATTGCACTTTCACCAGCAGGATCTCCTTATTCCTCAGCTTCTTGCCTCTCTCCCCAAGATTCACACTAGTCTTTCGGTATACGACACTCGACTGTCCACCTCAATATCTTTGAAGTCAATCTTGTGAGTTAATTTGTGCACGTACTTCCTTAGCATGTTGATGTGGAACACATTATGTACTCCAAACATCTTCGGCGATAGTGCTAACCTATAGGAAACCTTACCTACGTGCTCCAGAATCTCGAAAGGTTCAATGTAGCGCGGCGAAATATTTTCCTTCTTTTGTCCGAACCTCACCAATCCTTTTACTGGGAAAACATTTAGCAGAACATGATCTCCTATGCAGAATTCCAAGTCCTTATGATGCTTGTCTGCATAGCTTTTTTGTCGGCTCTGGGCTGTTCTCATCCTTTCTCTAACAATGTTGATCTTTTCATTAGTCTCTCGGACCATCTCAATTCCTAGTACAGCCTAGCTTAGCATGGTACTTCGTAAGTTAGTCGATTCCTAGAATCACATCAAACTCCTTCATTGATAACACAATCAAATCCACTGGGAGGATGTGATCTTCTAAGGTGAGGGTGCAATCTTGCACACCTTACTCAACTTAACTGTCGCTCCTAAGGGAGAAACAGCATTAAGGATGACCTTAAGTGTCTGGGGTTCCAATCACAACTTCTGAATAAGTCTAACAGCGATAAATGAATTCGTAGCTCCAGTATCAAACAAAACTTTAATCCGACTACCGAGTAACATGAGTGTACCTTCCATGTTTTGCTGGGCCTCTTCTTCATAGCCGGCTTCCTCCAAAATAATAGCATTGAGCCTCGCTAGTCCGGGCTTAGCTTGAGCAGTCACTCTGTAGTATCTGCCTGGAGGTGCTCGGCAGTCCTTAGCAACGTGCCCTGGCTTTCCACGGCTATAGCAGATTATTGCAGGGTAGCTGTTCTTCCTCGGTTGCCGACAATCCTTTGCAAGATGTCCTATTAACCCGCAATTGAAGCAATCTCCTGGCCTTCTTCCAACTACAACAGGTGGTACAACTATTTGATTGCAAGAAAAAGTCGGTTTGGACTTCTTCTCTCCATTCCAGGTCCTCTTCGTTCCCTGGAAACGGCCCGGGGATCTTGGCGCGAACTTTTCTCTCACAGGGGATCGGGTAGCCAATTGCTTGGGTCCTTGACATCCGTCTTTTTCTAATCTGGGTGCTAATCTCACCAATGCTTCGAACGTCGTACCCAGATGTCCCAGCGTTATATGATGCAGATGGGAATTCAACCCTCGGTGGTACCTCTTGATCTTCTTCTGTGGAGTATCTATCTAGTACTGGGCAAAATTAGATAATCTCTCAAATTGTGTGGTGTACTCTCGCACTGTTATGTTAGCCTGAATCAAGTCCATGAACTCCCTCTCTCTTTGGTCCTTCTCCTCCTCAATAAAGTATTTTTCAAAAAACCTCTCCCTAAACGCAGTCCATGTCATCCTCTCCGCGCTTCAACTCCCATTGTTGCTTTTCGGATTCCCACTAATCGTCAGCAGCATAAGTGAGCTGGAATGTAGCTAAATGACGCTTCTCTTCTTCATCGCACCTCATCCGTTCAAAAATGCAATCCATGTTCGTTACCCATTTTTTTGCCTGCCAGGCTTCACCGGTTCCATCGAATGAATCAGGGCGGAGAGCTTTAAATCGCTCGAGTATCTTGTCTCCAGTGATTGGCGGTTGTGGTGCAGCTTGGTGGCTATTACTGTAGTTATTGTTATTGTGATTGCGATTTCCTTGATGATCGTCACTGATATGCTCTAGGCATTGCAGAAAAGCTTCGAAAGCTCTAGAAGGATTCAGGTTTTCGGGAACAGGGGCCCTTCCTTGTCAGTTCCTTGTCCGGTCAGCCATGAACACCTACACAATCATCTCATTGTTACTTACTAACTCTCAGGGCAAGATACGATGCACACAATCCAAATGGATTAGCATCTAAAATGACAAATGTAAGCAACCAATAAGAACGGGTATTCAGAGATAGTAACAAGTAAAAACACATTGTTCATATACATAGCCAATAACATTTACAATGTGGTAGGGTTTAGGTATTTACATCACATCTACATATACACTACCCTCAAAACATTTATAACATGTACACAAAAAGAAAGAGGGCTAGATGCCCTGATCGACAAAAATAAGAGATCTAGATCCTCGAAATCTGATCCCAGAAATCCTCATCATCCGACTCGATTGGAAGTGGCTCATCAGCTGGAACATCAACCTCCTCTGGGGGCACCCATTCTAGCCATAAGTCAAACTCGTCCACCATCTCCATGATCGGGTCATCCTCCGGCTGAACATCTGGCTCTTTCTCGTCTGTCGGTAACCAACCTCCATCAATAATGTGCTGCAGTGGAATAGGTCCTATAGCAAAGCCCGGAGGTACCTGAGCTACCTTAAACTCCCCATCATCACCCTCATCATCCATCGGATCAGCCTCTCCATCAACCTCATCACCCTCATCCTCACCAGGGTCCTCCTCTGGCTCTCCCTTCTGATCATCGTCATGGTCGTCCCCATGATCCTCTTCATCCTCGAGCTCATCATCGGGATCATCCTCATGCTCATCCTCTACTCCCTCATCATCCTCTTCATGCTCGTCCCCATCGTCATCTCCATACCCCCGACCTCCATAGGGTCATCGTCACCCTCCTCAGGCTCTATCTTTGGCTCCTTGAGATCCTCGTCGTCATCATCCTCAGGATCTACATCCTCCTAAGCATCCCCCTCAACTGAGGCTGCTGGCAACACAATTAGCTCCTCGTGCGGGAAAACGGGCATGTCTGGCTGTATCTAAGGCTTTGGCTCTACAAATGGAGCTGGTGCTGGCATTGGCGCCGGAATCGGAGGCTATGGTGCAGGTGGTGCCTATATAGGATCCGCTAGGATAGCCTATAGCTCGGTAGCGTGAAAATTCTCATCGTCAAATATCATCTGACCCATCTCCATATAAATAAGCTCTATGGTACGGGCACGGTGCTTAGCCCCTATACGAATCCTGCCTGGATGCAATAGCCCATCTACATGCATCAAATGCCATAGGTACTCCTCCAACCACTCCCGAGCACTCATCCAGATACAATGTTGGTAAAACATGAGATCAGCTGCCTCAACTCTGTCAGCATAAATGATATATCCTCCCATCTCATTCTCAACGTGCATTGGCTCCATGAGCTGAAAAGAAGCTAACTTAAGTCAGTATTAGTCGCAAGGTATCTTAAGGCTCATATGTGTAGGACAATCAATGAACACGACTAAACCTAGTGCTTTGATACCAAAAATCCCTGTCACGCCCCGGAGTAAGCCAAAAATATGGAAAATTAATTTTTTTTCCTTTATGGGTCTGTAGATACGTGACTAGTTTAAGGATAGCGTGCTTGTTCATACAAGAAAAAACCAAGGTAAAAGCGGTAAACAATAAACGAAAGCAATAATAACAAGCAAGGTGATTCTAGGCTTACATAATATTAAACATTATAGGCATAAGTCCATTATTACAACCCACAGAACTGAAAGGGAAGATAACAATATCCTGGCATAAAGCCCTATAACATAATAAAAGATCAGCAAACTGTCACGCCCCGGAGTAAGCCAAAAATATGGAAAATTAAATTTTTTTTCCTTTATGGGTCCGTAGATACGTGACTAGTTTAAGGATAGCGTGCTTGTTCATACAAGAAAAAACCAAGGTAAAAGCGGTAAACAATAAACAAAAGCAATAATAATAAGCAAGGTGATTCTAGGCTTACATAATATTAAACATTATAGTCATAAGTCCATTATTACAACCCACAGAACTGAAAGGGAAGATAACAATATCCTGGCATAAAACCCTATAACATAATAAAAGATCAGCATTTAGTGTCTCAACTACTAACAAAAGATATATAACAAAAGTCTTCTCATCCATTGGCTAGCCTGCAAACCCATATCCTTCTTCAGCATACTCCTCGTCCGGGTAATCAGTCTCTGCAAGATCTGAACGTTTGATTATCCAGGACATGAAAGTCATCAGCTTTACTGTAAGCTAAGTGAGCAAACCTACTACACTGAACGGGCTTAGAAAAACACTTGTTAATCCATTTAGAAAGTAAAGCATTCCTTCTTATCCTTTTCTGAAAACATTAGTTAAGCCTTGCTTAATCTTATTCTCGTTGTATAACGTAAGTTATGAAACATCTCTGACTGACTCGAACTCTGGAAACACAACTGACATCAATCAAGTGATCACTTTGGACAATCCGTATAATCTGTACTGACTCAACACTTTACTTTGAACCAACCCCAGGTTCAATCTGTACAACTCAGATCACTTTGGATCATTGATCCAATCTTTCACAACTTGACTCTTTTCATGCATCCGGTACAAGTGCCATTGGCCTGAAATTGTCGCCTTACGACCGTTAGGTTACCTTCTTGTCATCGTCGCCTTACGGCCTCATATTGACATCATCACCTTACGGCCTTATGGTAACCCGATCTAATTCATTCAGTTGTGGTTAAATTGTCATCGTCGCCTTACGACCACATATTGACATCGTCACCTTATGACCTTTTAACCATCTGAACAACTTAACCCAGACTCTTTACTCTTTCTCACACTTGACCAAACGAATGGACGGAACACATAGAATAGACCCACGAATACGAACATCTCGTTATTAACGTTATCGCATTTTTCACATCATTAACAACTAAAGTGTGGTACAAGTCATTAAAACCCATTATTCTTAGAGTCGTGCACTTAAGTACATCACATTATTCTCGCACGTCATTCGCATAAGATCTGACAGTTAACCATAATATCACGTTAAGAGAACATCTATTTTTTATCATACTAAAATGGTACATTACTAAGGTACTACTCCAATAACGTATGGTACAAAACACATGCAAGCATATAGATATAGATATAGATATCCAGTTCAACCCAAGGTACAGCAATCGTAGCTCGTGGTATACCCAAACTTAGCATAACTCATTATATATATATATAACAACCAATTCTTAAAAGTACTGCTAAGTTCGAGCGCTGGCACTTGGCCCGTTCAGTAGGCTCGAGCGCTCGGGTTCAGCAGTTTCAAGAATGACAATTTTAGAAACTCATATGTATGTACTTTAGACTCAATGCATGATACATGCATGATCTTTGATCATCCATATAACTATGTTAAACATGTTCATGAGTGAGTAGAAATATTCATTTAAGATATATATATGATCTAGATGATCAAAAGGTATGTATATGTACTTTAAACTTCAAAACCTCTTCAAACATCAACTTGAATCTTCTTGCATGTAACATGCATGTGTCTATATTATGAATTAGACTTAAGAAAACATAGTTCTGAGTGAGTAAGTATAATCACAAGGATCTAGATGAACTAGATGAAGAAATATGAAGAAATGTATATGAGTGTGCTTGATTAAACTTCAATGCAACTTCCTTCAAGCTTCAAGACCTCCAAAGTCCCTTTAATGCACCTTGATCCTCCAAATCTTTAGTCCTAGAGCTTTTTGCAAGTATGTAAAAGTATATGAAGGTGTGGATCATGAATTTAAGCACATGCAAGGGTGTTTATGAAGAGGATTTAGAGGTATAGACATGAGTTCTCCAACTCTCTCTCAAAGGAGCCTCTTTGTAATGCAAAGTAAAAACATAGTAAATGCTGGGAATACAGAGGTATTTATAGAGTTTTCCAAGCCTAGGGGCAAAATTGTCTTTTCACCTTTTTTTAAGATCGAGCACTCGCGCCTAGAGTGCTCTGGCGTATCGAGTGCTCGGGGAAAGCGCTCAGGCACATCGAGCGCTCGGGGCTCCTGGTTCCTCAATCCTTCTATTATTTTAAGAGTTTTAATGTTAAGGAAATAAGCATCCATTCTAACTATCAACAATGTTCATTCATATACAACCGTAACTCACATATACAAATACAGAAATACTGAAATATATCCATATATAGATAAATACAAATAAATGGACTGGTGTAACATAAAATGAGGATTAAGGTACACAATACTCCTGCACTTAAGACTAACCCAACTACGATGTATGCACCTAAATCTCACAACACCTCTCATAATCGAGGCTCAATGCATAACCGAGGATCCCACATGAGAGGGAGAGGCTTTTCTGGTTCACGGCAGCCTTTATATACTTGGTTGATCGGGAGAGAACTAATCCTATTTATACGCTTTAACGAGCATTTGTTAGTACCTTGTTATTCTGTTTTTGTATATTTTTACTTCGTTTTCTAGTTTCTGACAGGTTTTGGAAGAAATCAACTAAACCAGGCTAAACAGGGTGAAAAAGCATAGTTGAAGAAGCTGAAAAAACCAAGTCGCGCGCGCGACCCGCGCCCGCGAAATCCGAGAAATCGCTCGCGCGATCCGCTCGCGCGAGAACCCATAATTCGCTCGCGCGATCCGCGCGCGCGAAAGCCAAATGTCGCGCTCGCGCGACCCGCTCGCGCGATATGCCCAAAAACCAAAGTTGCGTATTTCAGTATACTGAAGACTCCTGTGCAAACGAGACTGCTAAACGACGTCCAGACTGTAAATTACATCAGTTTCAGTCCGTTTCGAGTTGTAAAGGCTTCCAAAACATGTTGTAAATCTATATAAACTCTAAATTTACTCAATTAGAGGGTTGGCAATTATTATACACACATTCTACAACCATACTTCCAGCCATTGAAGGGAGGGAAGCAAGGAGAAGAAGAAGAAGACCAAGGGTTTCCATGGCCTCCTCCATCAACCTCTTGCTATCTACTACTTCCATGGACGGCTAGATCATTGATCTAGGGTTTCAATGAAGCCCTAGATGAGTAATAGGGTTTTATTTATGCTTTTATTTTAGTTCTATTATGTATGGGTGACAGTCACATGTTGAGAGGATTTTTATTAATAAATCGTACTTACATTGATTAAATCATTGCTTTCAAAGTTTATTCTTGTCTTAGATCTATTTTGACTGTGATGTGCTCAACGATCTATTCTTGCTGTGCTTGTTTAGATTGTTTACATGTGATGGTGCTTTATTGATTCGTGCTATCAAGTATCCGAATAGTCCATGCCTAGGTTAGACGGATTAGATCACAACCCTAGTTTAGTGTGAGATAATTCGTGCTATCCGCAGATGGATTATGTTGGTGCTTGAACCATGATTATCTTCTTGTCGGAGGAATTGGGCTTGTAGCTACAATTCCCCATATTCATCCAACGTAATAAGCTAAAGTAATTCATAAATATTCCTATTATGAAGCTAGTGGTGGATTTGCAATCCTAGGTTTCCTTTAAATATTATTCATTAAAACAATTTTAATTGCTTTCATAGTTTAGATTTATTTTTATTGTTATTAGTTTAATTAAATCCAAATCAAAATCTGTTTTCCCTAATTAACTAGACTTAGGTTTTAAAATTAAATCGCTGTAGTAATCAATCTCTGTGGGTTCGACCTTTACTTCCACACTGCAAATCCTTTGAAAAGTAAAGAATACTTTTATATCTTGATTCTGACAACATCAATTTTTGGCGCCGTTGCCGGGGATTGCATTACTACCTTTAGTTTTAAAATCTTAGTTTAGTTAATTTGTAAATATTAGATTAGTTTTTATTCTTCTTATTTTCCGTTTTGTTTTTAGTTACTAACTTTTTCTTTTATTTTGTAGTCAACGTTTCCGAGTGGAGCAGCTAATTACATCAAAGGAGCTTACGCAAATAAAAATAAAATAAAATATAGTGCTTCTTGTAAAACTCGCTTTAAATCACTGTAAGTCAGGGCGCTGTGACGCACTATTTGCATTAGTTTAGGGTTAATTGCACTGCATTAGCTAGGAAACCCGGGGCGCTGGGCTTGACGCGGTCATTGCATTCCAGGATAATTTGCATGCATCATAGTAGTTGAGTGCTTGTTATCTTATTTGCGTGATTGTTATTTGTTTATTTTGTTTAGTTAGTCTTTGTTTTTAATTTCTTTTCTTTTGTTTTAGTTTATGTTAGGTACACGTTCAAACAAACCGGAATTAAAACCTTTTGACTCTGAACTTGAACGTACATTAAGACTTAATAAGTCTTCAAACTTAACTTCTGGAACTAGGTTTTTAATAGACGACGATTTGACACCGAAACCAACGTCTTTATTTGAATCTGAAATACGTAGTACTCTTCAAAAACTAAAGAAACCACGCTTTAATAACATAGAACCAATTAAAATGGCAGACATTGGAAATAATAACGGAGCTAATATGAATAATCCTAATATACCACCACCACCTCCACTTAAAGATTATTTTATCCCGACGACTTACACGCCACAAACATGTATTGAATTACCGGAGGCGACGGCATCTCACTTTGAGATAAAGTCGTCTACGATCTCGCTACTTCCATCCTTCCATGGCCGTCTAAATGAAGATCCATATAAACACTTAGGAGATTTTCAAGATATATATTCTACTTTGAAAATTCAAAATCTTACTGATGATGAATTAAAAATGCGGCTCTTTCCATTCTCTTTAAAAGACAAAGCTAAGTATTGGCTTCAATCACTTGAGCCAAACACAATTAAAACATGGGAAGCCTTACACACCGCATTTTTACAAAAGTTTTTCCCTATTATGCGTACAAACCAGATAAGAAAATCCATAACAAACTTTGTAATGCAAGATGGGGAAACACTTTATGATACTTGGGAGAAATTCAAAGAATTATTACGCTCTTGCCCACATCATCAGGTTCCTAAGTGGCAACTTGTTCAGGTCTTCTACGAGGGGCTTATTCCCTCTGTTAGGAATACCGTCGATGCCGTTTGTGCGGGAACTTTCCTACACAAAAGCGCCGACGAGGCTTGGAAGATTTTTGAAACACTAAGCGAGAATTCGATGCATCAGGCTGTGTCGGTACGTTTCGAGGGATATCATCTTCAACCTAAGCGAGAGGTGACAGTTGAGTCAAGTCAATCAGTTCAAATACAAGAATTAAATAGAAAACTTGACCGACTTATGCAAATGAACAAAACGTCTAATCCACCATCTTCAGAAATTTGTGCATTATGTTCTGATCCGTCACATTCTATCCTAGCATGTCCATCGGCGAGTCAATTTCCAGAATTCGTGGAGCAACACATTAATTCTATTCAACAATACCCACGAAATAATTATAAATCGACTACTAATAATCCGGACGCGCCATGGAGAAACCATCCTAATTTTTCGTGGAAAAATAATAATAATAATAATGAGATGAATAATTTTCCTAATGCGTATCGACCTCAGTTCCAACCTAACCAATACCAACAACCGCCTCCTAATGCTAATCCTTCAAGGGGAAATATTTTTGAGGAAAAGGTGTTGGCGTCCCTTAAGACTATTGAAACGCAAGTTCAGGCACAAGCACAAATAGTGCACTCTCATACGCAATCCATTGCGAAGCTTGAATCCCAAATGGGACAACTAGCTACTGTAATAAGTCGTAGAAACGAGGGGACGTTGCCTAGTCAAACAATCCAAAATCCTAAGGGACAATATGAGGTTAAAGGGTCGAATGAACACGTGAACGCCGTCTCAACTAGGTTGACTACCCGAGAGGAGGAGGTAATAGAAATTCCGAAGGGGAATGTGAAAGGTATGAATATTAACTCTAATAAAGAGACGGGTGAGGACATGAGCCAAAATAGAATTCAAAAAGATAAAGAATCGGTCCCAACGAATTATACTCCGAGAATGCCATATCCACCTAACGTTGAGGAACCGTCGAATCTTACAAATAAAAAGTCTAAGGTTGAGGATATACTCGAGGTGTTCAAACAAGTTAAAATCAATATTCCTTTCCTCGATGCTATTAAACAAATTCCCGCTTATGCTAAATGTCTAAAAGACCTTTGTACACAAAAACGCAAAATACGGAGTCATACTCCTAAAAAGGTCTTTCTCACGGAAAAAGTAAGCTCTATATTCCAACACGCTCCTCCAAAATATAAAGATCCAGGTACGCCTACGATTTCATGTGTCATAGGTGACACTATCATTCATCGGGCTCTCCTTGACTTAGGAGCGAGTGTTAATCTTTTACCCTATCACGTCTATAAACAATTAGGTTTAGGTGAACTTAAGCCCACGGCCGCTACTATTCAATTAGCGGATCGTTCTGTTAAAATACCTAGAGGAATCGTCGAAGACGTATTAGTAAAAGTTGATCAATGTTTCTATCCCGTTGATTTTATGGTCCTTGACACCGAACCGGTGCTAGATGCTAGGAAACACACTCCTGTCATTCTTGGTCGTCCATTCTTAGCCACGGCTAACGCACGTGTTAACTGTAGAACAGGGGTGATGAAAGTGTCGTTCGGGAATATACAATTAAAATTAAATGTTTTTAATGCTGTTGATCAACCTTCCAAAGACGATGATTATCTAGGTGTGGAGGGTAGTGAGGTTACACGGAATATTGGGCCTAAGAACGTAATAAATATAAGTGCGGGAAATAATGTAGAGGATGATGAGTGGATGAATCCTAATATTTCGGACCCTAATGTTGAATCTACTCGGAAGGTAAGAAATCGATTCGAACATAATGACAAACCGTTAATCGATTTAATTCAAAGCGATGTTATTTCTGCATACCACCGAGCTCTACCTGACATCCTTAGGGGTACACAGTCCGATATACGGCCTCCATAAAATCTTGAGCTAGAACGGTCTAGCTAAAGACGTAAAAGTTAGCGCTTCTTGGGAGGCAACCCAAGCTTTATTTCATTCGTTTTTCTTATTTTTGGACGTTTTTGGGTCTGTTTGTGTCTGTTTTGGACATGTTGGACAGGTTTGGGGGTTGGAATTAAGTTATTTTAATAATATATACATAATTTTAATCAAAAAGTGGAAGAAACCATTCTCGCGCGCGCGGCCCGCTCGCGCGAGACGTCGCTCGCGCGGCCCGCTGGCGCGAGATTGCCCCTTGGATGTTTTCTTTGCTTTTCTTTTTATGATGCCTCAGTAGTTACTCGCGCCTCATTTCGCGGGCGCGAGGTACCTCGCTCGCGCGAGATAGTAAAAAAAAAAAAAAAAAAAAAAAAATTCCTGGGAATTCGCGCGCGCGACGGCCGCTCGCGCGGACCGCTCGCGCGATTTCCCCAATTTCTGTTTTTTTCTTTTGTTTTCTGTATCCTTCTCCCATACTTGTTCTGATAATGTTTTTGTTTTTGTTTTTGTTTATTAAGCCATTTTAGATCGTGTTAGTTATTGTTTTCCTTATTAGATTTATACTTTTTTGTTTATTTCTTTTCCATTTGATAGTTTAGTTTAATTTGGATTAGTTTTTCAATTTCTATTTTATATTTCTGTTTCTTTTCCTTTTAATATTCTTTTGTTAGTTTGTTTTCTTTTATTAAGAAGTAACAGGTAACATTGAACTTTATAGCCATATTCCTTTGTGTTCACCTGTTCTATGCTTGTCCAGATCGAGGTATTATCGTTCTTTTCTTATGTACTCTCCTTTCTTTGGTTTTATTGTTTCATTAGGGACAATGAAAGGTTTAGGTTTGGAGGTATGCACACACATGCACATTATTTTATGCAAAACTTTAAAATTTTTTAAATAAGTGTGACGATATTACCTACGGTTTTGCAATCGCTAGTCGATACTTCTTGTTATGTAATGTGATTTGTTATAGAATGATAAACAAGAGAATATGTGATTAAATGTTTGCTAAAGTTATGATGAAACGTTTTAGGTTATGTATCGTTTGAATCGTAGTTTTATATCATAAATTTGCACACAAACCTATGCACTGCACGTAGTTGCTTGAATACATGTCTGATGTGAACTATAATATGATTCGGATTTCTAGATAACACAAGGTGGAGACTAGACCCGGTGAGCTTTTGAGCCTATCTTTTCTTGATAGAGGGTTATAAATACATTGTGTTTGTCGAATTTCATTGAAATAGCGCATTAACTTGTTGTTTAGTCTCATTATTCTTGTTTTGGTTGATAGTCAAGTTAAAATATTTGTTACCATGCTAAATAATCTTCCATTGTAAACACTGAAAAACCATACAACTTTAGGATATGATTTTAGGCCCTCTTTGTTTATGACCAATAAATGAAAAATTTTCTTAGTTCGCCCTTTGAGCCATTAAAATGCCATTTCTTTCTTTGATTACCATTATCCTTGTTTTTGCTCCAATTTGGCCAACTTGGAGTTCACCCCTGAAAGATTGATCAACTTTTAGTGGTGTTAAGGCAATGTGTGATTGGGAAGAAAAAGAAAATAAGATGCTATTGGGGTAGTTGCTTGGTATTCGATGAATAATCATTTGAGAAGCAAGAAAAGAAAAAGAAAAAGGAAAAAGAAAACAAAATAAAGAAGAGGAAGGTTGAAAGAAAAATGAAAGAAAAGAAGAAAAATGAATGAAAAGAAATGAAAGAAAAGAAAGAAAATGAATGAAAAGGAATGGAGAGAAAGAAAAGATGAAAAGTTGGTAGAAAAGATGAATGAAAGAGATCGAACATGCCTTATAATGCCATTCTAAATCTACCCAATTAATCCGTTCTATCCTTTTTCATTACCTGAGCCACATTACAACCTTTAAAAAGTCCTATTTGATCCTAGGAAACATGGTTTGGATATGAAAACGATGGGAGAGGGATTAAAACATGGTAATGATTAATTTCTCTTGATTATTGGCATCTTATCCATGAGACTACTGTTTTTCGTGTCATGCGTCTTTTTCGAGTCATATGTGAGCATTTCTTGTTTTGAAAATATATTTCCTTTGCTCCCATATATTAGAAAAATTACACCGGTTTCTGAGTGTTTCATTTGAGAGTGTAATTGACATTGTGAGATTCGTAGTCAAGACATAGTTAGATGGTCATCCGGGTTATATTCCAAGTTCAGGATAAGCGCGTGTTCATTTGACTACCACATCACACACGTGCAATCTTATGAGGAACTCTATTGATTTATATGATGCATGTGCTTGAGATTGTTCTTCATGATGTATGTAGACGTTTGATTCCGTTTCTTTATGTTCGTTATTCTATTTCGAATCTTTGTTGTATAATAAGGAGTATTGATTGTTTTATTTTTCGTTTTAATAAAAGTTTTTAAAATTTTAAGTTAATAAAGATGGTTGTGGGTAACTTGTTGACGAGAACCCTCACGAGACTTCACTCGTCCAACTAGGGACACCTAGGGGTTTAAAAGGCTTGTTGCATACGCTAAATGCAATCGTGATCCATACGAAAATGGAATAGATTTTTATTAGTAGTTTTTATTTTAGTTTTGCTCGAGGACTAGCAAAATGTAGGTTTGGGGGTGTGATCGGGAGAGAACTAATCCTATTTATACGCTTTAACGAGCATTTGTTAGTACCTTTTTATTCTGTTTTTGTATATTTTTACTTCGTTTTCTAGTTTCTGACAGGTTTTGGAAGAAATCAACTAAACCAGGCTAAACAGGGTGAAAAAGCATAGTTGAAGAAGCTGAAAAAACCAAGTCGCGCGCGCGACCCGCGCCCGCGAAATCCGAGAAATCGCTCGCGCGATCCGCTCGCGCGAGAACCCATAATTCGCTCGCGCGATCCGCGCGCGCGAAAGCCAAATGTCGCGCTCGCGCGACCCGCTCGCGCGATATGCCCAAAAACCAAAGTTGCGTATTTCAGTATACTGAAGACTCCTGTGCAAACGAGACTGCTAAACGACGTCCAGACTGTAAATTACATCAGTTTCAGTCCGTTTCGAGTTGTAAAGGCTTCCAAAATATGTTGTAAATCTATATAAACTCTAAATTTACTCAATTAGAGGGTTGGCAATTATTATACACACATTCTACAACCATACTTCCAGCCATTGAAGGGAGGGAAGCAAGGAGAAGAAGAAGAAGACCAAGGGTTTCCATGGCCTCCTCCATCAACCTCTTGCTATCTACTACTTCCATGGACGGCTAGATCATTGATCTAGGGTTTCAATGAAGCCCTAGATGAGTAATAGGGTTTTATTTATGCTTTTATTTTAGTTCTATTATGTATGGGTGACAGTCACATGTTGAGAGGATTTTTATTCATAAATCGTACTTACATTGATTAAATCATTGCTTTCAAAGTTTATTCTTGTCTTAGATCTATTTTGACTGTGATGTGCTCAACGATCTATTCTTGCTGTGCTTGTTTAGATTGTTTACATGTGATGGTGCTTTATTGATTCGTGCTATCAAGTATCCGAATAGTCCATGCCTAGGTTAGACGGATTAGATCACAACCCTAGTTTAGTGTGAGATAATTCGTGCTATCCGCAGATGGATTATGTTGGTGCTTGAACCATGATTATCTTCTTGTCGGAGGAATTGGGCTTGTAGCTACAATTCCCCATATTCATCCAACGTAATAAGCTAAAGTAATTCATAAATATTCCTATTATGAAGCTAGTGGTGGATTTGCAATCCTAGGTTTCCTTTAAATATTATTCATTAAAACAATTTTAATTGCTTTCATAGTTTAGACTTATTTTTATTGTTATTAGTTTAATTAAATCCAAATCAAAATCTGTTTTCCCTAATTAACTAGACTTAGGTTTTAAAATTAAATCGCTGTAGTAATCAATCTCTGTGGGTTCGACCTTTACTTCCACACTGCAAATCCTTTGAAAAGTAAAGAATACTTTTATATCTTGATTCTGACAACATCATTGGTCTTCTTCAAACTCGGGATCTATGAATTTTGAGGCATCTAGTAACAAATCATCTCGTCCCATTTGTCAAATTTGCAATCGTCCAGACCATAATACTATTGATTGTTTTAACCGCATGAACCAAGCTTACGAAGGTCGGGTTCCCACTCAAAAACTCACTCCTATGGCCGCTGCTACTACTCCATGGCTTATTGACATTGGTGCGTCGAACCATATTACTTCCAATCTTGCTAATATGGCCATCCACAATGAATACCATGGGAAAGATCAAGTTACAGTGGATAATGGTGCAGGTTTGAATATTGCTCGTATTGGTTCCAATACAATTTCTTTTGATTCATCCTCTTTTGCTATGAACAATATTCTTCATTGTCTATCGGTTGCTGCTAATATTAATTTGATTTCTCAATTCACTCATGATAATAATTACTATTTTATTTTCTTCTCTGACTATTTCTATGTTAAGGACCTAAAGACGGGGAGGACGTTTTCTGCGAGGAAGAGTGAAAATGGTCTCTTAGGTCATACCGGTCTTGTCATATTATGAGGTTGTTATATTGTATCAATTCTTTATGGACATATGTAGCAAAAGTAGATTTTTATAAAGCTTGGGTATACCCATTGCTGGTTTAACCATGTAAACCATCACTGATTAGATCTAAAATTTCATCTATGTTTCTCGATCATCTAATCAACGCTATCTCGTGGCTATATTCATGGGTCAGATAAATTGTTATGTGACCAAATCACTTTGAGAATTTGCTTCATATAGTACTTGTAACATATTGAAAAAAGGCAGGTGAACTGCTCATGAAGCACATATCAGCCCGACTTGAGCCTTATCAAATACATAGTCTACCTGAGCTCATCATATGTCAAATTAACACATCTCGATCAGATTGGGATTTATTTAAATCAGGTTCGTTCAGGGCTTACTAAAGTTAGAAGATCTATGCCAGAGATTCTATTAAATCTTATTTAGCCCATTAGTGATCATATGGATTAAAAGAAGGCAGAGACGACCTTTTGGTGTTCTCGTAATTTTCCTTTTTGTATGAATACTCAGCAAGATTAACAGAACTAGTCTGGTTCTGAAACTGGGATGAGCCGCATGATTTATTTATAAAATATTGAAAATGGCAGTTAATTGTTTTTAACTCATTAATTTCATATATGGACTTAAATAATTACGAGCTAGGCTTAGCACAAAGCAATGCAACCTGCCTCAGATCTTTGGAACATCCCATATGAGATCTCCCCAAATCGAATTTTGCATATAGAGTGAACTTTACATAATTTTCAATTCTTATTATTGAGATCTTATTCAGGCTGGATATGATTAGACCCTATCTTACAAACTTCACTAAAAATGTGGACGTATTTTTAGATCCCATTATTTGGAGCCTATACTGTCAACTGCTTATTCATATCTTATATGTTCCGAGCTTCTTATTTGAAACTCCCAAGTTCTTTTTAAAAATACTAGGCATAACACATGCTTTGCGCGTGTGGTTACTTTTCTTGGACAATCTGTGAAAATTGTATTTGCAAAGGAACATATGGAGAATACAACTTCTTGGTACCAAACATATAGAGAATACATAAAACATACAACTAATATATAGCTCCGCAGAAAACATATATAACGAGATTATGTACATATACACAAGGCTATCTGAAATGAGAATCCGAGGATAGAATATTACAAGTCTTCCATTTCTACCAAACTAAAATTAAAAATATGAGTACATCAAAAGAGTGTTCAATTCAAGCCTCGTAGAGTTGTAATTCTATCTCAGCCTTTATGTCAAATGCATGTGACCTAGGATATAAAAGATAACACAAAATTGAGGACGAAGTTGATATCTTGCACATTTAAATTTAAGACACAATTGTTCCAAAATTAGATGAAAGAATAAGGCAAAAAGTAGCCAAAAAGCATGGCAACCAAAAGAAAAAAAAAAGCATGTTAAAAATAGCACCTATGCAATAATTGTGCATTGTCTAGAGCATCTGTAAAGCTTTGGGAGTAAAAAAAAGACAGAAATAGGATCTCACCTGAAGCCTTGAAATTGTTTTTTGGCTGGCAGCTATTCCCTATATCAAAAGAATGGATTTATAAGATGATAGAAATGGGAAGTAATCAGCTTCAAATTGTTGGGCAGTAAGCAAACTTGTGGTTGAGGCTGAATTGATATCAGAAGATAGTTTTAGTTTGGTTTGAGGAACAAAAGATCATGATTATCGAGCAAAAGAGAGTTTTATAGTTTAAAGCCTATGATATTGTAGTATCTAGTTCTTCCCCAAAAAAAAGTAATGCCATAGTGCCTAATAAAAAACAGTCTCCACGATCGACAAATTCAGATTTGGTTGCCATTGCAGGGTTGGATGGAGAAGATGTTGTATTTGTATGAATGGTAGTTTCATCCTGGTAAAAGAGACTGAATCTTCTCATTGTTTTCCCTTTGTACTCATTTTCATACGACCTTACTATAATATGGATGTCTCCATCACTCTCACATTTGATGACTGATGATAGTTCCTTGTTTGAATCTTGAGAGTATACATAACATCAGTGATATAAAGTGATCGGGAGTGAACAATTCCTAATTACACGCCTGAATTCACATTTGTTAGTACTTACTATCCTGTTTTTGTATACTTTTACTTCATTTTTCATTTTCTATCAGGTTTTAGAAGAAAGTGAGAGTTTCAAGCTAAAAGGGTGTAAAAATAGAAGAAAACAAGCAGAAAAAGCCACCTCGAGCGCGCGACCCGCTAGCGCGACTTTCCAGAATCACGCTCGCGTGACCTGTAGAAAAAAGTGAATTCGCGTATTTTTAATGAGCTAAAGACCCCTACGTGAACAGAATTGCCTAATTACGTCCAGAAAGTGAAATATAGCTGTTTTAGATGAATTAGGTTTGCAAAAGCCTTCATAATCCCTCTACAACTATATATAGATCATTCTAAATCAATTATAGGGTTATACATCATAATATACAACTTTTGGAGGCAGCTTGGGGGAGGAAAGGAAGAGAAGAGAAGATCTAGCTTGAAGGTCTATAATGGCGACAATCATCTTCATCTATCTGTTTTCATCAACTATGCGCAACTAAACACCTATTCTAGGGTTTTAATGAAACTCTAGCTATATAAAGGGAGATTCTTTGCTATCTTTCTTTAGGATTTTATGTATTTGGATAGTAATTGTATGTTTGAGGAATATGAATATATAATCGAATTTTGAATGTTAATAATCAATAATATTTGGGTTTACTCTTGTCTTAGTTTCTCCCTTGTATTTATTGAACCCAATATTCCTTGATTTCTGTGATTGATAGGAATATTTACATATAGTAGTGCTTATTTGATTGCGATGTTTTTATCTTTTATAATTCATGCCTAGGAAAGATGGGTTGTGCTACACCCTAGTTATAGGTAGACAATTCATGCCAATCGAAGATGAATTATGCTTAGATTGAACTAGTGATATCTTCTTGTCGATACTACCGGGCTTATAGCTACGGTAGATCTTAACTATCCAATGCATGGTTAGTTGTGGATTTGTAATCCTAGATCCCATTCACTCATATCAAAACAATCTTAAATATTGCATTCGTTTACTTAGTTTAATTTTAGCATATTATTTTCACAATTTCATAGTTTAGTTCACAATAGTAGTTAAATCAACAATCAATCGAATTTTTGTTTGCTATAACTAAATTGATCTTGGTTTTATTAATTAAATGACAAAAATAATCAATCTCTATGGGTTCGACATTTACTTCCGCACTGCAAATCTTAGAAAGTAAAGCATACTTTTATATCTTGATTTTGACGAGATCAATTTGTGGCGCCGTTGACGGGGATTGCAATATTTTTGCCATTAATTTTTAAAATCTTAATTTAGTTAGTTAGCAAATATTAGGTTAGATTTTATTTCCTTTATTCTCGAGTTGAGTTTTCAAGTCACTAAAAAAATTATCCACATTTTGCAGCACTCAAGTCATCAAATCATGGCGAGTTGGAGTGAAGTAGTAGAGCACATCAGCGGATCTTACGTGTATCCTAAATAAAAATTGCAATAAAATCACAAATACCAAGTAAATCTGCTGTGTTTTAAATTTCACATCAAGGCACTGTAAGTCAGGGCGCTGAAACGCATTACTTGCATTAGCTTAGGTGTAGAGTGAGCACATGCATTAACTAGGAAACCCGGGGCACTGGGCTTTGAAGCGAATCACTACATAACAGTATAATTGCATGCATCATAGTAGTGGTGTGTGCATGTTTGATTATTTGCGTAGTTTATTCTCTTATTTGGTTAAGTCAGTCTTTATCGTAGTGTCATTTTCTTTAGTTTATATTTGGTACCCATTCGAAGTAACCTGAATTACATCCGCTTAATCTTGAACTTGAGCAAACCCTTAAAGTCCTAGGTCTTCAACCCAAGCTTCAAGAGCTCGGTTGAGGTTAGACAACAAATCAACGCCTAAACCGTCGTCTTTACTTGAGTCTGAAATCTAAAGCACTCTTAAGTGTTTAAGGAAAACTAGAACTATTAAGATCGACCCTATTCCAATGGCCGATTTTGGAAATAACGGGAACAACCAAAATAACGAAGTCAACCCTAACATACCTCAACCTCCACCTATAAAAGATTAATTAACTCCTACAGCTTATACGCCACCATCATGCATAGAGTTACCGGAAGTGACTGTATCTCACTTTGAGATCAAGTCATCGACCATTGCACTTCTTCCGTCTTTTTATGGTCGCGTTAAGGAAGATCCGTACCATCATTTAGGTGAATTTCAAGATATATGTGCTACATTGAAAATTCAAAATTTATCTGATAATGAGCTGAAATTGCGTCTTTTTCCATTTTCTCTTAAGGATAAAGCTAAGCATTGGCTCCAATCGTTTGAGCCAAACTCTATAAGAACATGGGATGGTTTGCATACTGCATTCCTACAAAAGTTTTTCCCCATCACTCGAACTAATCAAATTAAAAAATCTATAACAAACTTCACAATGCAAGATGGTAAAACACTATACAATATGTGGGAACAATTTAAAGAACTTTTACGCTCTTGTCCTCATCACCAAATCCCTAAATGGCAATTGGTAAGTTTCTATGAAGGGCTTGTTCCCTCAATTGAGTCAGGTCGTTCAATTGAAATTCAAGAACTATCTAGGAAACTTGATCAACTAATGATGATGGGCCATATGCAGGACCCACCTCCTACCAAAATATTCCAATTATGTTCCAATCCATCTAATCATTCTATACTTGTATGTCCGTCTGCTTCACAATTTTTGGAATTTGTGGAACAACATATCAATGTTGTTCAACAATTCCAAAGACCTAATTATAGCCCTGCTGGCTATAAACCGGACACGACATGGAAAGCTCACCCAAACCTCTCACGGAGGTCTAATAGTGAAGGACCATATTCATCCCAAAAACTAGAGATGACAAACTTTCCTAATGTATATAGGACTCAACCTAATCAATACCAACAACCTCCATTTCGTGCTAATCCTCCAAGGGATTAATCTTTTGAAGAGAGTGTGTTGGCATCTTTGAAAAATTTAGAGGCCCAATCTCAGTCGCAGTCTTAACTCGTTAACTCCCATACACAATCTATTGCTAAGTTAGAATCACAAATGGGACAACTAGCTAATACGCTAAATCGTCATAATGAAGGAAAATTACCGAGTCAACTGGTTCAAAACCCAAAAGGGCAATATGAAGTAGGTACAGCAAGTGACCAAGTGAATACGGTATCCACGAGAACAACCGAGCATCCTGAGGAGGTCACACCTCTTCCCGAACTTAGAAAATATAAAGAAAAAGAAATCAGTAAAGAACAAGATGGGAATAATAATAAAGTCACAAAGGACCCTAATCCCTCAGTGCCTAATGCATCAAACGCAACAAATCCATCGAATTACGTGCCTCGGATGCCATTTCCCCCAGGCGTAGATGCCCCGTCTCACTTCACAAAGAAAGGAACATGACTGAAAGATATATTGGAAACCTTTAAGGAGGTAAAAATCAATATCCCGGTTTTCAATGTCATTAAGCAAATACCTCCTTATGCTAAATTTCTAAAAGACTTGTGCACTCAAAAGAGGAAGTCTTGTAATCACCTATCTAAAAAAGTATTTTTAACAGAGAAGGTCAGTCCTATATTTCAACATACTACACTCAAATACAAGGACTCGGGTACACCGACAATCGCGTGTCATATAAGCAACAAATATATCCATCGGGCCCTTCTCGACCTTGGAGTGAGTGTAAACCTACTCCCGTACTCATTTTATGAACATCTTGGCTTAGGTGAACTAAAACCAATTGCCACTACCTTATAGTTAACAGATCGCTCCATTAAAGTTCCATGTGGTGTGATAGAAGACGTTCTGGTAAAAGTAGATAGGTGCTATTATCCGGTCGATTTCATTGTGCTAGATACAAAACCAATCCTTGACACTAATAAACACGTCCCGGTTATCCTAGGACGTCCTTTCTTAGCTACCACTAATTCAATTATAAATTATAGGACTGGGGTTATGGATATCACATTTGGAAATATGACCGTTCGCTTTAATGTATTTAACGCATCAAATCAACCTCATAGGGATGACGAGGAGGCAGATTATTATGCGATAGACTTAATTGATGAATTAATAGAAGAGACAGCCCCTTTTATACTAACCAAAGAAGCCTTAGAAGCATGTTTATCACATTTTAACTTTAACGATTTTGACATTGATAAATCAATTAAGGAATTGAATAACCAATTGGAATCAGTAAACATGACTAGCGTACTTCCATGGAAGCCCAAGATAGAGGCTCTTCTTTCTCTTGCACATGAACCTACACTGCTGTACACCGAGTGTCCATCGATGCTCGAACTAAAATTGTTACCAATCTCTCTAAAATATCCCTTTGTAGGACCCAATACTACACTCTCGGTCATAATAGCATCGAATTTATCTATGGACCACAAAGTACAAATATTAAAAGTCCTAGGAGATCATAAGAAAGCTATTGGTTGGACAGTAGCCAACTTAAAAGGAATTAACCCGTCTATTTACATGCATCGAATAACTTAGAAGAAAGCGCTAAACCATCTCGAGAAATGCAAAGACGTCTTAACCCTAATATGAAAGAGGTGTAATGAAAGAGGTTATTAAACTCTTAGATGCGGGCATTATTTATCCAATCTCTAATAGTAATTAGGTCAGCCCCATATAGGTTGTTCCAAAAAAATTACGCATCATGGTCGTGCCTAATGAGAAAGGGGAGCGTGTCCCCACCTGCCAAACTACTGGTTGTCAGGTATGTATTGACTATCGTAAACTTAACACCATGACCCGTAAATATCATTTTCCTCTTTCGTTCATTGTTCAAATCTTGGAATGTCTATCTAGTCAAAGTTTTATTATTTTCTGGATGGATACTCTGGTTATAACCAAGTACCGGTCTATCCTGACGAGAAAACAACGTTCACATGTCCATTCGGCACCTTTGCTTATCGCCGCATGTTGTTTGGATCATCGGCCACTTTTCAACGGTGTATGATTGCAATCCTTTCGGATATGGTTAAAAAGTTTTTGGAAGTATTCATGGACGATTTTTAATTTTTGGTCCTACGTTTGAAGATTGTCTCCAAAATCTTACGAAAGTCCTTGCCCGTTGTGAGGAAGCGAATTTGGTTTTAAGTTGGGAAAAAAGTCATTTTATGGTTCAAGAAGAAATAGTGTTGGGTCCTGCCGTATCTAAACGTGGCATAGAAGTCGATAAAGTAAAAATTGAATTGATAGACAAACTTTCGCCACTGTCTTCCATCCGTCGAATTCGTTCGTTTCTCGGTCATATCGGATTTTATCGTCAGTTTATCAAGGACTTTAGCACGATTTCTAGACCCTTGTGCAATGCTTGCCAAGGATGCCCTATTTGTCTTTGATAATGAATGTCTTATAGCATTTAAAACATTGGGAACTCTACTTTTCATAGCGCTAGTGATCCAATCCCCTTATTGGACTCTTCCATTTGAACTAATGTGTGATGCATCTGATTACGTCATTGGAGCCATTTTAGGTCAAAAAGTCAATAAAATCCCTCATGTAATTTATTATGCTAGTAAGATTCTTATGACGCACAATTAAATTACACTACCACTTAAAGGGAACTGCTAGCGGTCGTGTTTGTCCTCGATAAGTTTCGTTCATATTTATTAGGGCTAGGTTATCGTCTATACTAACCATGCCGCGTTGCATCACCTCTTAAGTAAAAAGGAAACTAAACCTCACTTAATCCATTAGATCTTACTCCTTCTGGAGTTCGACTATGAAATAAGAGATAAAAAGGGATCTGAAAACGTAGTCGCCGACCACTTGTCGCGAATCCTGGTTGATTCTAATGACATTATTCCACTTCATGATTCGTTCCTGGACGAACAACTATTTCCGATATCTAATGTGAAGCGTCCGTGGTTTAGAGATATCGTAAATTACTTAGCCACTGCATATGTCTCTCCCACATGGTCTGAACAAGATAATGATCGATTTTTCTCACAAGTTAAACATTATGATTGGGATGATCCACTTCTATTCAAGCATTGTTTCGATCAGATCATACGACGATGTGTTCCACAGAGTGAGATTAACTCCATTTAAAATTTATTTCACTCTCATGAATGTGGAGGTCACTTTGGTGGCCATTGTATGGCCGCTAAAGTACATACTAGCTGTCTCTTTTTAAAAACGTACATAAATTTTGTCAAAAGTGTGTGCGTTGCCAACAAACTGGCAATATTTCATGTCGTGACGCAATGCCTCTCACACCTATTCTGATAATTAAAATTTTTGACGTGTGGGGCATTGATTTTATGGGACAATTTCCATCATCTTTTGGTTTCGAATATATTCTAGTCGCAGTCGACTACATTTCCAAGTGGGTGGAGGCAGTGGCGACGAAAATGAATGGCCACAAAGTCGTGGTTCAATTTATTAAAGATAATATCTTTTGTCATTTTGGTACATCGCGAGCTATTGTAAGCGACGGAGGAAAACATTTTTGTAATCGTCACTTCAAGGCCCTTGTACACAAATATTCTGCCACACAGAATGTTGGGACAGCGTATCATCCCCAAACTCAAGGTCAAGTTGAAGTTTCTAATAGAGAAGTTAAAAGCACACTCGAAAAAATGGTATGCCTCGATCTCAAAGATTGGTCAGAATGACTGAGCGACGAGCTTTGGGCCTACCGCACAGCGTATAAAACTCCCAACGGGATGTCCCCATATCGATTAGTGTTCAAAAAAGCATGCCATTTACCCGTTGAATTAGAGCACAAACCGTATTGGGTCATGAAAACCTTTAATCAAGATATGAAATCGGCGGGATGTCACAGAAAGCTTCAACTATAAGAGCTTGAAGAACTAAGAAATGAAGCCTATGAGAATACGAGAATTTATAAAGAACAATCGAAAGCATTTCACGATAAAATGATTAATCATAAAAAAACCTTCGATGTCGGACAACGTGTGTGGCTATTTAATTCAAAATTAAGGTTATTCCTGGGCAAATTACATTCTAGATGGGACGGCCCGTTCATAATAACACAGTTGTTCCCGCATGGAGCGATCGAAACAAAAGATACAAAAGACGGGACACCGTTTAAAGTAAATGGCCAGCAGCTTAAGTCGTACCAGGCCGAGGAGATTGAAGAAAGAGAGGTCGAATCAATAGATTTGGCAGACCCGATCTATTTTGACTAAGCACTTGCATCGGTTGAACTGGCGACGTGAAACCTAGCACTTCTTGGGAGACAACCCAAGCATTTGATAAAGTGTTTCTTTAGTTTTGTACACTTTTTAGGAGTTTTTCAGCCAATGTTTGAGTTTTTGAATACCCAACAGAACAGATTTTGATCATTTAAACCCCTATACAATAAAACAAGTGAGAAAAAAGAATAAGAACACCGCGCGCGCGAGCAACAAATTGTTTGCGCAACCCGCTTGAGCGAGTTTGTGCCTTAGGAAAATTTTTAAAACTTCATTGTATATGCCCTCAGCCTCTGGTCGCGCCTCGAATCGTGCATGTGAGGGTTTGTCGCTTGAGTGACCCGCTCGCAAGATTATATGCCTTAGAATTTTTTTTAATTAACCTTGAAAACATACCTTAGCCCTACCTCATGGAGGGACTCGCGCGCGCGAAGTCGCTCGCGCTACCCCCCTTCCGTCTATAAATAGGGTTTTCCAGCCCTATTTTTTTTCAGATTTTCTTTTTCTCTTCTCTCTCTCGCGATTATCTCTTTCTCTCAATCTCAACCTTTCCTTCTCCTTCCACTAACCACCACCATACGCTAGACCGCCACCACCGCCGCAACACCGCCGCAAATTACGGCCAAGTTCTCCCTCTCAGCGTTCTTTTGTTCTCTCTATCCAGATATATACATATATATACATATATATACATATATATGTATATACTTATTCACACACAGACACTCGTTTATGAACACTCAAGAATCCTAGCCCCTTTTTACACACACACACCAAACCCTAACCCCTGATTTGAACAACACTGGTCAATTCTAGGGTTATAATTTGGGGTTTTATATATCTACATACGTATGTACATATGTAGGTATATATACATATACAGATATGCATCTAGATACATAGATAGATACATATATATATATATATATATATGTGTGTGTATATTAAGCTCTACACACACACTAAAACCTAGCCCTTCAGATTGGAAAATGTATATTTATCCAATCGCAGGCTTGAACACACAGAGAGAATTGCACACTAAATTATGACCCTAGACCTAATTTTTTATCCTGTCAAGAAGATAATCTCATATTGAATGCATATTGATTTGGGTGAACATTGAATTCAAACCAATTTAGTTTAGGATCACTTTGTAATAGCATAAAAATATGAAATTAATATCCTTGTCTCCATTTGAAACTGATATAGTCAAGCCTAAGTCTAATGTATGTCAAAATCGAAGCAAGTGCTATTATAGATGATATAATTCGACACGTAGATTCATAATCCTACCCCTTGAATATGCTTAAGCTTCTGCACATTCTCAATTTCTTTTTTAAAGAATTAATACAATTCTATGAACGCATTTTCAACCAAGGGTTTATTTCGTATTTTGCTTTTAAAATTCGGATTTTGAAATTCAAGCAACATATGACCAATAACTCTCAAGTTTTGAACTAGGAAGTGCACTAATCCTCGTGCAAATGATCACAAATTGAATTTTAACTAGGACTTTTTCAATTTTCAAACCTCTTTTAGCACGTCCTTAACATTCTGAAATAAAAAAAAAAACAAAGCCATTAACCAAATTTGCGGCCTACATATTAGTATCTCAAATTTTGGCCCGATAAATGTCACTACACCAAATTGGCCGAATTGTCACACTTATTTTCGCGTCGTTTGTCACTATCCAAAACAGTGACTAATATTGTCACGGTTATAGACAGTGACAATTACATTTGTCACTGTTTAAAACAATGACAAAATTTGTCACGGTTACGTACCGTGACAAATAAATAATGTTGTCACGGTTTGTAACTGTGACAAAATATGTCACTGTTATGGTCAGTGACAAACAAATATACTACACAAAATTACGTGAATTGTCACACTTAATTTCGGACAATTTGTCATTGGTGATAACAGTGACAAATTTTGTCATGGTTTGCTTCATTGTCACGGTTATAAACAATGACAAAAAAAAATTGGCCTAATTGTCACACATTTAGTAAGTGTTATGAACAGTGACAACAAAAATAGTCACAGTGATAAAATGTGACAAAATTTATCGCGCTTTATAACAACTAGAGGAGTGCCACTCACTATGTGAGTGCAAGACAAAGAAAGTGGGTTTGGTTAGTTAATGAAGTTATTTTTTTTAAAAAAAAATTTAATATTTTTTTAAAATGACATTTTAATCCTTTGTGAAAATATTTTTATTAGAAAATTATATAGATTTTATTGTAATTATTGATTTAAGAAAAACTTTTTTTTGATACCCCTCCCTTTCACTTTCCATATTAGTATAGATGACAAAAAAGCACAACCAAATTGGCTTTTAACCAAATAGTGGGGTTTTTGTCCAAAATTTTCCCCCAAAATTTCCCCCCCTCATTTTGCCGAAATTGGTAGTGAGTTTGCCCAAAATCCACATTACCCCCTCTGCTCATTTCTAGTATACACAAAAAAACCTAGATGCCTCTCTCTCTCTCTTGCTCCAAGACCATACCGCCGCCCACAACACACAGCCAACAGCTCCATGCCGCTTCGACCACCATCCCCCCACCACTCAAAACTCTCATCCCCAACTCCTCTCCCCGTAGCTCTCTCATCCCCAAACCCTCTCTCTCCCCGTCGCCCCTTTCATTCCCAAACCCTCTATCTCCGGCGCCCCACCTCTCTCTGACGTCGCCGCCTACCCGGCTCCTCCGCCTCCTACTCTCAGCCGCTTCCTATTCTCTCTCCGCCGCTCCTCCTCCTTTTAGGTACACACACACACACTCTCTCTCTATCCCTATATATATATAAGTATGTATTTCTCTGTATATATATATATATGTATGTATTTCTGTATATATGTGTGTATATATGTATTTTGTATTTCTATATGTTTGTGTGTATATAGATGTATGTATTGTCATGTTTGTTTAAATCTATCAAATTCGTGTAAATACATCCCAGCATAGCTTATAGAAAATTTTATCTGCAAGACCAGGTTTAGATGTGATGTGCTTATGTGCATTTTTGGTCTTATTTAAGTGTGCTTTAGAAGGTGCTTGGGTAGAAGAAACAGAATGTCTGATGAAGTAATATATATATATATATGGAAATGGAAAATACAATGAAATGTGTATCCTTATTGCTTTCAAATAAAAGTCTTCTTTTTGATAAAAGATACTTGTAGTAGGACCATGATTTGCACGTGTTTCTTACTTGTAAAAAAACAACTAATGATATGAAGAGTCTGTTAGGATCCGGTGAGGATTCTTTTGGATTGGATTGTTGGCTGGAATTTGATAAAAACAAGTAAAAGATTGTATTAATGCATAGTATTAAAGATAAACCTGAATTTTTAAATTTAGGAATAGATTTGATGAATAAATTTTGGGGTTTGCAAGGAAAAGGAAAAAATATCATAAGACCCAATTTTATTTATTTATTTTTTCCTTTTTTGTTTCACCAAAAAGTGACATAATTAAGGGGATTAATTAGTACCCTAACTCCCCCAACCCCACCCCCCAAACACAAACAAACCTGCATTCATGATTTTTGAAAAATTGACAAATCCCCTGCTTCTGCATCCTCGTACCTGCACCAGTGCTTTATAGGGAATTGCATATTTATTTCGTCAAAGTTCACTTGGTGATATTCAGATTTTCAAGCTCTTCATTTCACGTTCTTTCTGCTTAACCAAATTTTCTTTGAGTTAGACTATTCCAACATTACTGTCAATGTCTATGCTCACAGATTTCTGAAAACGCACTTGGTGCTGCTCTAGCAATTGAATGGGAGGGCCATACACATGATTTCTCTTGCACTAAGGCTGGGTCATTATGGGTTGCTGAACATGTGGCAAGCTTGATCAAGAAACAAATATCAACATCAACCCAGTAAGGCCAAAATTCAGCCCTACTGCTCTGATTGTTTTTCATATGTATATATATATATATATATATTTGAAAGGGTTTCAATGAATTAAATGCATCAAGATAGAACCTAGTAATTATTACTCTTGGCTTGATTATAATAATAAGTTAAAAGGCTAATGGTGATTATTTATTCAAATGATGCCCAGCTCTCTAAATAACAGTTAGCCACTTAATAATGTAGCATGGGTATGATCACTAGGAATGCATGTTTTTGAGTCTACTCTCTCTCTCTCTCTAAGTAACTTTTTTGTCCAACTTCTCTTATCAGTATTGCTATTTCAATGGACATTCATGAACCGAAAGTGGAGTTAATCAAGGGTATGTTTCTGATTTTTATTTTTGACAGTTAGCTGTGGTTTATTTCTTCAATAGTAACAGTTCAATTCTTTCTGATTTTACAAATATATGTCTTCTGCATCAATGTCATCCCTTTTTTCATTTGCCTATGTTGAATCCCTTTGCCATTGGTTTGATTTAGATGGTAAACTGGTGTTTAATTACTACAGCGGTCCTTTGCCACTGTGATTCTAGTTAATTTGTGCAGATTTGGAAACTCCTTTTTCTTAAGTAGCACATACCCTCCTGTTGCAACCTTCTAGCTTGCTTTTCAAATTTACACCCAACTTTTGGTTTTTGCTAAACTACGCTAACATAATAAAAACATGAATGGCTACTAATGATTAGCAAATCTGTATTACAGGCCCTCCCAAAACAACCCCTTTGGAGTATCAAGTTTAATTCAGTGCAGTGGGAAAGGCAAAAAAAACTACTTGCTAAGGTAAAAAATTTGAAGTGGCATAGGGGTACTTCTTCGTGTATACACTATTAATGTAGTAGATTACAAATGAGGTGTACTTTTTAAAATGACAAATAGCAGATCGCACAAATTTAGTGGACTAAAGTTATGTGTTTGTTCTCCATTGAAATGGTTGGCCTTACTATTTCTAAAGTTGTCCTATTTTAGCTAGAAATTTTTGAATTGTAAATATAGACTTTATTAAGTGCAAATGTAACTTTTTCCAACTCCTGCTTTAGATATTTTGTAGCCAGGGAGTGCTATTTGGATTAATAAGTGTTGCTTGGGGATTCAATAGAAAAAAAAATGACGATTCCAAAAGTAAAATTAATGGTTAATGTATTGCAGCCCAAGCAGCTCCTTATGCCTCTGTTTCAGGCTTTTAATTTTTTTTTCTTCTTCATGTATAACAATGGCTCTTCCAGCGGCCATCAATAAGTGAAGTTTGGATTAGAATGGATCATAAAACTTTATGGAGAATACTACAACTGCCTTTTAGTTTTTTTTTCGCTTCATGTCATGTATACACTATTTTATTGTTCGGAATAACAAGGTAGGACTACATTTAATTTCCAAAATGCTATCACTTTTTTTGAATGAAAATCCGATCAGGTGACACTTGCCATGTTATTTAATTTTAGGCCACAGTACGTGAAAAAATTTCAGTGTTGTATTTTACTTTCATTTTTGTTGACTACAGGTGCATTTGTGGAGTCAAATTGGTTATGAAAATTACATTGGACTTCTTGAAGCTGGTAGTGATCCTCAAACATGCTTGAAGCTGTGAAACTTCTGTAAGTGTTTCAAGTGGCTACAGATGGCAGAAGGTTCGTGCTTATTTTTTTAAAGTTATTCATGCTTTTAGAATTTCTTTTGATGGGATTCATTCAGCAATATGTCTTGACGCTACTAGGATTAATAGAAACAGTTAGTGAAGCTTCTTTTAGAGCAAGAGAAAGGGAAGTTAGGAGTGTTCCTATTAGTGGATTGTAAACTAGAAATCAACTAAACAAATTCAAGTCCGGTTATTCTCTTAAAGATATACACCATTCTTCTTTTATCCAAATGCCATCGCAGTCGGACCATAGCCGTGTAAAAAATGTTAGCCCTTTGTTTTTTTGGGCCGTGCGCATGGGGTTAGGACCTTATGTTTAAGCTTACTGATTATGACTAGAATGCTTGTATAAGCTTTGTTGAAAGTGAAATTTTCAATTCTATTCCAACCATGTTGGGTGAATCCTTAATTGGTGATGTCTCAATGTTCAATTGGTCTTTCATTGTGGCCTAAGATAGTTGACCTTGTGGGGTCAAGGCTATGATGGGTCCCAATTGGTAGGAGTACCCAAGTTGTAAAACTATGGTAATGGGTGGCATTTTCTTATAAACAAAAGTTGGTTGAGGAGGTCAAGATTCATAAGTCAAGATTTTTACCTTTTGTTCTTTCTTCTTGTAGCATTTGGATAATGGTTATCATGTGCGTGAAGAGAAATCAGTTTCTAGAACTTCTTCACACATTCCTTTTAAATATTCAATATAGTTGGTGAGTGGTTTTTATCTTGATTTTAAGGGGAGGTTTTTTTTTTTGTTTGCTGGAACCTCAGAGTGTGATACTATTGAAAGCAGCATGTAAGTGCTTTGAGAAATCTTAATTTTTTTGTTCATTTGTTCTATGTTATTTTATGTGCTTAGCACTTTTACTCTTTTTGGTTGCTGACGTATGCAAAGGAAAGAGAAACTAAATTTTATGTGCTTGACACTTTCACTCTTTTTTGGTTACTCTTTTTGGTTGCTGAAGTATGCGAAGGAAAGCGAAACTATATTTTGATTATGAAAATTTCGTTGTTTGAGGTGTTTCGTGGACGTTTCAAAATTTTAGATTTCGTGCATTAGATGTGATAGGATGTGAGTAGGATATTAAATTTTGATGCATTTGTTAGCTAATACTTCCTTAAGAATTGAACAGCACACAACCCACGTGCACAACACACAGCACACGTGCTCAGCAACACAACACAGCTTGCACACAGTACATGTGCACAGCTGGCCACATGCACAGCATAGTAGCCCACGTGCACAACAGCCCACGTGCACAGCAGCATGCGCATAGTCCAAATTTTATTGCAGATTGGCTCTTTATATACCCCATAGGCAATAGGGATTTTTTTCACTATTTGAAATACATCAAAGACCACTACAATGATCCAATTAATTACATCACTGAGAACGGTAAATACTAGTTAGTTATCTAGCTACTTTACTATCTCAGAACAAGTGTAGCTAGATATCAATTTCACCGTTAAATTTATATGCATATCAAAATGTTAGCCTACATCATATTTAAAGAAGGCACTTCTAATTAGATAGAAAGCACATGTCAACTGAATAAGACAAGAACACTAAACTAGTCTTACAAATGACTTAAAATAAACTACCTTCTTAAAATATCATAGTTTCTCCTACATTTTAAACCGAGTCCGGACTCAAATCCCAAAAATATGTAGCCATACACACGCACACACAATACATATATGGGTATATTTATACCAGTGTTTATCTATCTAACTAGCTGTATGATGTACATTAGGATATTTATATTGATTTCCTAGTATTAGTTTTCGTGTGGGGGTGGGTGGCAAGGTGTTTACACATGAGGGTGCAGTCAATGCAGACTAAGTGTCACCAGAAAATTGCTAATTCTTTGCAATCAGACCCGTCCTATACCTGTGAAAGTCTTTCAGATCATGGTATTAGCTTGTATTATGAAGCTTCTTTTATGAAATAAATATTGGCGCGTCATTAACTTGTAATGTTCACAATTTTCATTTTTGAACCAATTGAATTCATTAGGAACTAGTCACTCTTTGTTATCATTTGCAGATGTTGAAGTTCTTTGCAAGGATAAGCTCTTGCTCAGTTTTTAGCATAGGCTTCAATCCCTGATCTGATAGTTTTCAATCTACTAGAGCTTTGTAGGATGCATCTGGCTAAAGAACATGATATATCAAAATTCTACTTGATAACTACATTTCTGCCTATAATCTTAATGAGTACATTTATATGCCTTTCTTAATGGCTATGTTTATATTCCTTTCTTGGCTTTTCAAGTGACTTATTCCCCAGTCCCTACTCGGCTACTCCCTAGTACATGTTAACTAATTACACATCACATGTTCATGAAATTCAATTTTTACAGTTTTTTGTTTGTTCATTTTGAATAGCACTTAGTTGTTTCCAGCCCCATATGCAAGAGCAAGCACAAGACATATCTTGTCCACTATCTAGTCAGACAGCATCTGCTGGGGTCCGAAGTTCTTCCAATTCTACTATGACTATGACTCCTGCTATGGGTTCAAGTCAGATTCCCGTGCTCCACTTTGCTGACCAGAATCCAAACTCGCAGATTGCTTCAGGCATTTCACGGAATTTGGTAGAAAGTTTAGTTGTACAAGTACAAGTTACCGATAATGTTGGTAATTTTCTTTTTGATGGATGACAAGAAAAATTGTGTAAAAATTGCCTATTTTGTTTGATGGATAACAAGAAATATTTTGCTAAATTCCAGAGGCAGATGCAAGGAAGGAATCATTTGTTGCAATCTAATCAGTCACAACAATAATCCTTGTAAGCTTCAATTACAACATGAGGTTCTGAAGCAGCAGAGCCTATCACATACTCCGCCGTAATCTTCTTTGGAATCTGTCATACAGGCATCTTCTACTATTCAGCCGTCTGTGGTTCAAACAGATTCACCGTCTGGTTTTCTGCAGAATCGACAGTCTTCTACTCAATGACCAACTCAATCTGTCATTCATCAACCAGCGAGCACCAATGCTGCTGCAACCAAAAGTGCCATCACAGCAGCCACTAGATACTCTGCAAAGGCCGAATATATTAGACTCTATGCTTCGGACTATATATATTAAAATTCAATCGTTGGGTGTTGTATAGTGCGAAGTACTGTACTTGTGCTGCTCAGGACCATATTTGTAATCCTACTCAGAACGTAAGTGTAATTTGTGTTTATAGAATTGTGTTTTGTGATCTTACAATTTATGTTTATAATAGGTCGTTGTATTGGATTGGAAATTTTTTTTTTATTTGTGTTTATATATATATATTGCATCAGGTATTAAAAATAAAAGGGTAGATTATTGCAAAAATGAGATTATTTATTTATTTATTTATTCATTTTAAAAAAAATTTGGTTTGTCACTGTTTTAAACCATGACAATTAGAGAAAATCGTGATACTATTTTTACATATTAGTCACTGCTTTTAATAATTGTCACAGTTCAAAACTGTGACAAAGACTATGACTAATATCATATATTGTTACGGTCAAAGAATGTGACTAATACCATAAATTGTCACGGTTATAGACCATGACAAATAAATAAATTGCCACTGTTCTAAACAGTGACAAAATCGTGACATGTGAAAGTGATATGCCACTTTTAAAGTGTAACAAATGAACCGTGATAAAGGCTATTTGTTACAGTTTTGGACAGTGACAATTTTTTCTGTTACACCCGAAAATGTCACGGATTATAACCGTGACAAAGGACCTTTGTCACTGTTTAAAATCGTGACAAATCGGCCATTTTGGTGTAGTGTGTGATACTCTTAATTCATTTACATTTGTTCATTGAACACGCGGCAAGTACCTGTTTACAGATAAAATTGGTGTAGTGTATTGGGCGTGCCAGAGTCCACCTGGACTCAAGAAAGGTTGTGATAGCCTAATCTAACTTCTAATTTGGGTGACTCGTCATTAAGGTCACTCTTAAACAACGAAATGGGTTTTTACTCTACTCTGATGTAAGCAAGTAATTACAAATGGAAATTAAAATAAAAAGGGAACAGATCAAACACTGAAACTCAAGAATACCTCCATGAACATCATCTTCATTAGTCAAATTGAAGTAGCAATTACAAACGCTCTAAGAACAATGAAAACTCATGATCACTCAAGAACAAAAGTAGTAATGCTTTGAGGAAAATATCATAAAGTCTACCTGGGCAGAGGTGGCGTGTGTGTTAGCCCCTTCAAATGTTGCACCACCTGTCCTATTTATAGATTTTGAGTGAATAACTGCTCCTATTAGTGGGGTTAATGGGGTTAATGGGGTTAGTGGTCCCTAATTTTTAGGCATGAATCAGTTATTGCCCCCACTTGTTGCCCCATGATTAACCTCCATGATCTGTCTGATACTCCCATTTCTGCCACGTTCTCTCTCTATGTAACCATCTCTTCTCCAACTCGGCATATGTTGTGCACACGTTCTTGTCCATGCTCAACTACCCAAAAGCCTTGTGAACAGATCCTATTTGACCGATTGCATCCTTCTCTGAGTAGCTTGACCATCATTGGTTGATGGGCCTCAGTCTTATGCTTGGTAGGAAGTCTACTAGTGTCCATCGGTCTTGCTTAACCGATGTTTTTTGTGGCTTTAATTATTCCATTGATTACTTGTTAATCATCTTCTAAGCCCAATATTTCATTTCCTTTCATGCCTGCCTTTCAGTCCCAACACTTTATGTCACGCCCCGACGTAGCATAATACAGGAAAGCATTTAATTTCCTTTATGGACTCGTAAGTCGTGACAAGTGAGTATGACCAATTGTCCCTGCAACAAATAACTTAACAACCTTTCTAAAAGAAAGGATACTAATAAACATAAGCTCCAGAATTAAAAACTTACTAACTATTACATAGGTCGAGGTCTTAGGCACAAACGCCCTTATTCAAATTCTAACAAGGTTTATTACAACTCTGAAAAGAAAGACATAAGGAATATAAAACAGCTCTTCTGGAACACCTCCGGTCATCTAACTAGCATAGTCAACGAACTCTGGCTGCTCCTGACCTGGAAAATCTGGACATAGAGTCCAGGACGCATCGACGCCGTCAGCTTATGAAAGCTGGTGAGTAAAATAAACATGTGCTCGCAATGTATATATATATATATAAGCATATAGAACAAAGGTATAAATTAACATTAACAGTAATATATTCAAGGTTCCAATTTCAACATAAATCACGGGGGAATATAGTAAAAAATAAATACGCAATTGTACATGAATTGTGTAATATCTTATCTTGCCAATTCTTTCCTTTAAAACAACCCAATTCAACCAACACATCATCTCAGATACCAGGAGTAATAACTACTCAGTCATCCAATTCACACGCTACACTATCGCCTCCAATACCAGGAATACTATCTGATCGGTATTGAAGTCACACACCACACTACTGCCTCAGATACCAGGAATACTATCCGATCGATATCTAGGCCGATCACAACCAATCAGGAATACTATTCGATCAATATCCGAAACGCGCACCTTAGATACCAGGAATACTATCCGATCGATATCTAAGTCGTACACAACACTATCACCATCGCATCGGATATCAGGAATACTATCTGATCAATGTCCGAAACGCGCGCCTTAGATACCAGGAATACTATCCGATCGATATCTAAGTCGTACACAACACTGTCGCCTCCAATACCAGGAATACTATCCGATCGATATTGAGGTTGCACACCAAACCGCCACCCTTTACTCTTTTCACGCTTTATTCCACACATGCATGTTGACACAACCTCGACCCTAATATGTATGTCAATGTTCACAATTTGTAGCAACAATTATTAATCTCAAGCTGAATATTCTTTTCAACATAAATATCGGTCTTAAACATTCTTACAAGTCCAATTTCTAACAGTGAGCCTTTAAAACAGTATATTTGCCAAACAGTTCCTTGAAATTTCCCAAAACATTTTCCAAACAGTCCCTTATACAAAAAAATACAAAAACTGCTCAAATTGCCAAGTCGCGCGAGCGGGTCGCGCGCGCGAAGGGGCAGAACAGATCGCGCGAGCGAAGGGGCAGAACAGGTCGCGCGAGCGAAGGGGGAAAATGGTTCGCGCGAGCGAGCCTCGCGCGAGCGGGTCGCGCGCGCGAGTTCTTGCAGTTTCATCATCTTCCTCGTTTTTCCTCTGTTTTCAATTTCAAAACTGCATTTTACCCATTTTCAGAATCTGTTTCAACCGAGACATGTAATATATGAATCTCTTCGGTTTTCTGTGTAGATTACAAATACGCTATCAATTTTAACTAATACGGATTGTATCTCTAGATATTCGCGATTAAAGTAAGGGTGTCAAAACTTTAAATCAACAGTACGTCGCGATACGGATGAATTACTGCGTAGGATTCGAACCGCAGCTTATTGGGACTAAGATCTTTCATTTCCAATTCACGGAATTGAATTTGGTTGAGTTTTACAAAACTCCAATTTTAAGCTTCCATGGTGTATCACATATATATACACATATACACCCACATATACACTGAATTATACATATATATATACGTTGAGAGTGAGTTTATAATACTCACTGAGTCTAATTACACAGAGAATCGAGACCGAGAGTTTTCTGCCGAAGTTTCCGTCGTTCGAATTCTCCTCAGTTCTTGATCTTGATATATGTATATATATATATATATATCTATGTATGTAACAGTATGTGTATGATATATAATCTGTGTAAGTGTGTGTGTTATGTGTGTTCTTGAGAGGAAGAGAGAAAGTGAGAGATGATTGAGAGAGTTGAGAGAGAATTAGAGACTGTGAGAGTTATGGAGAGAATGAGAGATATACACATATATATAAACTGCCCAAAATTGGGCTCCAAGAAAGAGGTGGAAAACGCACGGTGTGGTTGAGCTTACGTGCTCCCACACCCAAGCCACGGTATAGACGCAGATTGAAACATAAACTGGTATTAACTGGTTGAAATAAAAAAATGCCGGAATCATAACAATGTAGGAATTAAATTCCCGGTTTAAACAAAAATATAGATATTGATTTTGAAACCATAGAAAATATTTTTCTATATTTATGAAAATTACAATTTGACCCCAAACAAAATATTATAAATAGAAATAAAATGGAAATATTCATTTATTAATGGAAAAGAAAATACAGGGTATTACACTCTACATACCTTAACAGAGATTTCCCCCCGAAATCCGACCTAACTAATCCTGAAACAACTCAGGGTATCTAGTCCTCATGTCCGACTCTAACTCCCACGATGCTTCTCCCTCGTCATGATGCCTCCACTGAACCTTAACCAAAGGAACGTCTCTTCTTCTCAGCCTCTTGATACTCTGGTCAAGAATCCTCATAGGTCTATCCTTGTAGACAACATTCTGACTCGTCTCAATATCATCAAAATTAACCACATGTGAAGGATCCCGCATGTATTTCCTTAACATACTGACATGGAATACATTATGAACACCAAACATCTTTGGTGGCAATGCGAGTCGATAAACCACTTTTCCAACTCGCTCCAAAACCTCGAACGGTCCGATGAAACGAGGTGCCAACTTTCCTCTTTTCTGTCCAAAACGTACTACTCCTCGAACAGGTGAAACCTTAAGGAGTACGTGATCTCCCACACTGAACTCCAAATCCTTTCGACGTCGATCCGCATAACTCTTGTGTCTACTCTGTGCAGTTTTCATTCTTTCCTTGACCAGTGAAATCTTCTCATTGGTTTCTCTCACCAAATCTGGTCCCAAAAGTTCTGTGTCTCCCACTTCTGCCCAACACAACGGAGATCGACATGGCCGTCCGTACAAGGCTTCAAACGGTGCCATCCCAATACTCGAGTGATAACTGTTGTTATACGCAAATTCGACCAACGGCAAGTGAGTCTCCCAAGACTCTTCAAAATCAATTGCACAAGCTCTGAGCATATCTTCAATAATCTGATTAACACGCTCGGTCTGTCCATCGATCTGAGGATGGAATGCAGTACTCATCTTGAGCGAAGTTCCCATAGCCTTCTGCAAACTTTCCCAAAATCCCGAGGTAAAACGTGTATCGCGATCAGATACAATCGACACAGGCGCACCGTGCAGTCGCACCACTTGCTGTAGATACATTCGACTCATCCTTTCTACTGGGTAAGTCATATTGTACGCGATAAAGTGTGCAGACTTCGTCAGACGATCCACAATTACCCAAATCGCGTCATGATTCTGTTGTGGCCGGGGTAATCCAACCACAAAATCCATAGTTATGTGTTCCCACTTCCATCCTGGAACAGGCAGGGGTTGTAACAATCCCGAGGGTCTCTGATGTTCGGCCTTCACTTGTTGACAAGTCAAACATTTAGACACAAACTCGGCTACTTCTCGTTTCATCCCTTCCCACCAGAAGTTTCTCTTCAAATCTTTATACATCTTTGTTCCTCCTGGGTGTACTGTCAGTCTCGATTTATGTGCTTCTTCGAGAATATCTTTTCTCAAATCTCTAAAATCTGGCACACACAATCTGTCTCGACATCGGTATCCTCCATCGGTCCCAATCTTCCATTCTATAGGGTCCTTTTCCGACATCTTGGCGAACCATACTTGAAATTTCTCGTTTTCCTTTTGGGCCTCGATGATTCGACTCACAAGTGTTGGTTGTACTACGAGGCATCCAAAGTGTTGCCCGACACTTCCCTCAGAAATCTGCACATCAAATTCTGTGATCGTCTCTAAAGCTTTCCATTCCCTTATCATCAATGAAGCAATCATTCCTTGAGGTTTTCGACTTAAGGCGTCAGCGACTACGTTAGCCTTACCAGGGTGGTACTCTAATGTAAAGTCATAGTCCTTGATCAGCTCCATCCACCGACGTTACCTCATGTTTAACTCCTTCTGAGTAAACAAATACTTAAGGCTTTTGTGGTCTGAGAACAAATCAAACTTCTCCCCATAGAGGTAGTGTCTCCAGATCTTGAGCGCAAACACAACTACTGCCAGTTCCAAATCATGAGTTGGGTAATTCAATTCATTCGGCTTCAACTGTCGTGAACCATAGGCTATGACCTTTCCGTCTTGCATAAGGACACAACCCAATCCTTGATAAGAGGCGTCACTAAAAATAGTGAACTTCTCACCATCCCTTGGTATCGCAAGCACTGGCGCTGTTGTCAATCTCTCTTTCAATTCCAGAAAAGCGCGTTCATGCTTATTTGTCCATTCAAACTTCAAATCTTTCTTAGTCAAACCAGTTAACGGGGCTGCTATCTTTGAGAAGCCTTCTACAAATCTCCGATAGTAACCAGCTAGTCCCAGAAAACTTCTGACTTCTGTAGCATTGGTCGGCCGAGTCCAATTCGCCACTGCATCGGTCTTTGATGAGTCAACTGCGATTCCTTGTTGTGAGATCACATGCCCGAGGAACTTAACTTCCTGAAGCCAGAATTCGCACTTGCTGGATTTAGCATATAGGCGGTGATCTTTGAGAGTCTGCAACGCGATCCGTAGATGCTGTTCATGCTCTTCCTCTGACTTGGAATAGATCAAAATATCATCAATAAAGATAATAACGAATTGATCCAAATAGGGCTTGAATACTCTGTTCATCAAGTCCATAAACACAGCCGGAGCATTCGTCATTCCAAACGGCATCACTAAGAACTCATAGTGTCCGTACCTCGTCCTGAAAGCAGTCTTAGGTATGTCTTCCTTCCGCACCCTCAACTGGTGATACCCTGACCGTAGATCAATCTTAGAAAAGGTCGTGGCTCCTTGCAACTGATCAAACAGATCGTCTATCCGAGGTAAAGGATACTTATTCTTAATAGTAACCTTATTCAATTCCCAGTAGTCAATACACAACCGCATCGTCCCATCCTTCTTCTTCACGAACAACACTGGTGCTCCCCAGGGTGAAGTACTTGGACGAACAAAACCCAACTCCTCAAGTTCTTGAACTTGTTCATTCAGCTCCAGCAACTCTGTAGGGGCCATCCTGTAGGAAACCTTGGTTATAGGTCGAGTACCTGGCACCAATTCCACACAGAATTCTATGTCCCTTTCCGGCGGTAATCCTGAAATATCTCGGAATACTTCCTCGAACTCTTTGATCACCGGTATTGATGATACTGTCACCTCTGCACTGACAACCTCAATGTTTTCTAGGCATCTGGTGAGGAACATATCACCTCAAGGGTTACATTGGAAATCGAAGAGTCAATTCCCATTGTCCGCAAATGTGATCTTCTTCCTTGCACAATCCAACTTCGCATCATTCTTCTCGAGCCAATCCATTTCCAGGATTATATCGAACTCCTTCATCGACAGAACCACCAATCTTGCCAAAAGTTCACGGTCTCCTAACCGTAGGGGACAATCCTTACATACATATAATAACTTGACGGTGGTCCCTAAGGGTGAGACATCACTCAAAGCTTCCTCTAAACGTTGCGGTATAACACCCAACTTCTGAACAATCTTAACAGATATAAAGGAATGTGTAGCACCCGTGTCGAATAAAACTTTAACATGAGAGTTAAACAAGGTTAGAGTACCTTCCACTGTCTGTTGCTCGGGCAGTCCCTCCTCATAAGCACCTCCTTCATACCCTGTTTCTTCATAACCAGCAGCCTCAGGGATAACAGCATTCAGACGGGCCTGTCCTTGCTGACCGTAATTGCCTCTCCTAAGAGCCTTGCATTCCGGACTTATGTGACCTGGCATGCCACAATTATAGCACATAACTCCCGGACGATCAGCACGCCTAGGTGCTCTGCAATCTTTAGCTCGGTGACCAGGAACTCCACAATTGAAGCAGTTATTGTTTTTGGCCCCTTCTATTGCTAGAGGCTGATATTGCTGTACTGCTTATGTCTGTTGAGGTTTCTTCCCTCCATCCCAGGTCCTTTTCTGTCCTTGAGGGTACCCAGGTTTCTGTCCTGAATAACCCTTCTGCGGAGGTCGATTTCCAAACGGCTTCGAACTCTGACAACCATCATTCTCTAACCCCGTAGCCAATCTCACCAGAGTTTTAAATGACTGGCCCAAATGCCCCATAGTCAGATGTCGGAGAGACAAGTTGAGACCCCGGTGATACGTCTTGATTTTCTTCTGGGGTGTGTCCACCATATGTGGAGCAAAGCGAGACAGACGCTCAAATCGAGTAGTGTACTCTCGAACAGTCAGATTCCCTTGAGTCAACTCCATAAACTCTTTCTCTCTCTTGTCCTTCTCTTCTTCAGAAAAATACTTCTCGAGAAACCTTTCCTTAAACACCACCCACGGCATTCTCCTTGCAGCTTCTTCCCCTATGGTCGCCTTTTCTGCATCCCACCAATCAGTCGCTGCATAAGACAGCTGAAAGATAGCTAGACGCTTCTTCTCCAGATCAGTACACTCTATGGTCTCAAAGATACGCTCCATCTGGCATAGCCACTGTTTCGCTTGCCAGGATTCATCAGTCCCCGCAAAATACTCAGGTCGCAGGGCGCGAAACTCCTTGAGAAGCTTGTCTCCAGTCTGGTGAGCTTGCCTCCCATTGCCGTTATGATTCCCATTCTTATTATTGTTTCTCGCATTCTGATCACTAACCCTCTCCAATCTTCTTACAAAAGCCTCGAACATTCCGGTGGGATCTATTACCGGGGGTGCATCTTCAATAGCGGGACGATTCCTGAGATTTCTTCCAGCCATATAATCGAGAGAACGGTACCTATCCATTGATCAACAAGAATACGGTCAACCTCTCGAGAAGAAAGAAAATTCTAAATGATAGGAAGTGACTAAACACGGAATGAAGTCGAACTATCTTATCTTAATTCTATCTTAACGGGAGATTCTATGTGTTCTGGACAATTGGTCGAGCCATAACCTGGCTCTGATACCAAAAAGCCTGTCACGCCCCGACGTAGCATAATACAAGAAAGCATTTAATTTCCTTTATGGACTCGTAAGTCGTGACAAGTGAGTATGACCAATTGTCCCTGCAACAAATAACTTAACAACATTTCTAAAAGAAAGGATACTAATAAACATAAGCTCCAGAATTAAAAACTTACTAACTATTACATAGGTCGAGGTCTTAGGCACAAACGCCCTTATTCAAATTCTAACAAGGTTTATTACAACTCTGAAAAGAAAGACATAAGGAATATAAAACAGCTCTTCTGGAACACCTTCGGTCATCTAACTAGCATAGTCAACGAACTCTGGCTGCTCCTGACCTGGAAAATCTGGACATAGAGTCCAGGACGCATCGACGCCGTCAGCTTATGAAAGCTGGTGAGTAAAATAAACATGTGCTCGCAATGTATATATATATAAGCATATAGAACAAAGGTATAAATTAACATTAACAGTAATATATTCAAGGTTCCAATTTCAACATAAATCACGGGGAAATATAGTAAAAAATAAATACGCAATTGTACATGAATTGTGGAATATCTTATCTTGCCAATTATTTCCTTTAAAACAATCCAATTCACACGCTAAACTATCACCTCCAATACCAGGAATACTATCCGATCAGTATTGAAGTCACACACCACACTACTGCCTCAGATACCAGGAATACTATCCGATCGATATCTAGGCCGATCACAACCAACCATCGCTCTGGATATCAGGAATACTATCCGATCAATATCCGAAACGCGCGCCTTAGATACCAGGAATACTATCCGATCGATATCTAAGTCGTACACAACACTATCACCATTGCTCCTGATATCAGGAATACTATCCGATCAATATCCGAAATGCGCGCCTTAGATACCAGGAATACTATCCGATCGATATCTAAGTCGTACACAACACTATCGCCTCCAATACCAGGAATACTATCCGATCGATATTGAGGTCGTACACCAAACCGCCACCCTTTACTCTTTTCACGCTTTATTCCACACATGCATGTTGACACAACCTCGACCCTAATATGTATGTCAATGTTCACAATTTGTAGCAACAATTATTAATCTCAAGCTGAATATTCTTTTTAACATAAATATCGGTCTTAAACATTCTTACAAGTCCAATTTCTAACAATGAGCCTTTAAAACAGTATATTTGCCAAACAGTTCCTTGAAATTTTCCAAAACATTTTCCAAACAGTCCCTTATACAAAAAATACAGAAACTGCTCAAACTGCCAGGTCGCACGAGCGGGTCACGCGCGCGAAGGGGCAGAATAGATCGCGCGAGCGGTCCGCGTGAGCAAAGGGGCAGAACAGGTCGCGCGAGCGAAGGGGGGAAATGGTTCGCACGAGCGGGTCGCGCGCGCGAGTTCTTGCAGTTTCATCATCTTCCTCGTTTTTCCTCTGTTTTCAATTTCAAAACTGCATTTTACCCATTTTCAGAATCTGTTTCAACCGAGACATGTAATATATGAATCTCTTCGGTTTTCCGTGTAGATTACAAATACGCTATAAATTTTGACTAATACGGATTGTATCTCTAGATATTCGCGATTAAAGTAAGGGTGTCAAAACTTTAAATCAACGGTACATCGCGATACGGATGAATTACTGCGTAGGATTCGAACCGCAGCTTATTGGGACTAAGATCTTTCATTTCCAATTAACGGAATTGAATTTGGTTAAGTTTTACAAAACTCCAATTTTAAGCTTCCATGGTGTATCACATATATATACACATATACACCCATATATACACTGAATTATACATATATATACGTTGAGAGTGAGTTTATAATACTCACTGAGTCTAATTACACAGAGAATCGAGACCGAGAGTTTTCCACCGAAGTTTCCGTCGTTCGAATTCTCCTCAGTTCTTGATCTTGATATATGTATATATATATATATATCTATGTATGTAACAGTATGTGTATGATATATAATCTGTGTAAGTGTGTGTGTTATGTGTGTTCTTGAGAGGAAGAGAGAAAGTGAGAGATGATTGAGAGAGTTGAGAGAGAATTAGAGACTGTGAGAGTTATGGAGAGAATGAGAGATATACACATATATATAAACTGCCCAAAATTGGGCTCCAAGAAAGAGGTAGAAAACGCACGGTGTGGTTGAGCTTACGTGCTCCCACACCCAAGCCGCGGTATAGACGCAGATTGAAACATAAAATGGTATTAACTGGTTGAAATAAAAAAATGCCGGAATCATAACAGTGTAGGAATTAAATTCCCGGTTTAAACAAAAATATAGATATTGATTTTGAAACCATAGAAAATATTTTTCTATATTTATGGAAATTACAATTTGACCCCAAACAAAATATTAAAAATAGAAATAAAATGGAAATATTCATTTATTAATGGAAAAGAAAATACAGGGTATTACACTTTAGAACTCATTGGTTTGTCATTGGTCTTGTTTGACCGATGTCACGACTATGGTACCTACTTTGCAACCTTGGCCTTGTGTGTTAAGACCAAGGTCTTTCTTTGAGTAACCAATATCATCCTGTCCTCGGTCTTAACACTGATATTCACTTATTGTATGTATCATCGCTATAGGTAGGTAGCTCTGATATCGGTCATTTCTCTGTGATCGTCCTCAATCCCTGTTCATTTGCCTACCTGCTCGTGTGATGATGTCATCAGGCCACGTGATTGTCATGTGCCTTGGAAAATCCCAAATTAGAGTATAAATAATGCCCCCCAAACGTCTTGTCAAATGTTGTGCAGTTAGTTTGATGAGACGTTTGAAATTTAAAATTTAATGCTAACTCTGCAACTGACAGTGTGGAACTCCACGTGTCCTCACCCTAGCGGCTCATCCCGTCTTGTTTCTAGAATCGAGGTACGGCTCTTGGGAACTCGTTCCATAGTCATGATTACCCTCTTTTCTTTTCTTATATAAGCCATATCAATCACAGCTTCTTCACTTTTCCCTTTCTTTTGCCTTGGAATTTTTTGAAAAATCTTCTCTTTTTCTCACCAAGTTTCATGGTTTCCTCTGTAACCAGTGCTTCTTAGACCACCGGTGCTACATCTTCTTCCCCTGCTGCCACTGGTACCACGTCGGTGGCCAAAACTACCAATGCTATCGCCATTAAACAAGCCCTTGAAACCATTCCTGGGCTTTTAAATCCTCAAGTATTGATTCCTCTCTCTTTTGGTTCTTCAACAGGACTTGGTCCTGCTTTTGATTCTTTTCCTCCGTCCTTTCTAGATCCCTATTTCCCTTTAGTGGTTGAGGATAATGAATTACTTTACCAATCTCCTGATTTTGAGTGGGGCTCACAGTATGCTCATTCAAACCCTTTGAGGAATTGGCCTATTCCATCTACTAACTGGATTTTCTAGGTGGACCGATTAGCGGAGGTGAAAAAGGACCTATGGAGGGCCCTTGACATCTATGACGCTATCATGCTTAGCCGAGAAAGATTCTTTCTTGATAAACCTCTATTCTTTTCTTCACTCTTCTTCTGGTCGTCCCCGACCAATGCTTTTTTCTTCCGTTGTGGCCTCATGAGCCCAACCATTCAGGACGTCTGTTTCCTCACTGGTCTACCTGCTCATGGTGAGGAAATTACTCCCTTGGGTGTTGCCCCGAGAGTTTCCATCCTACAACTTTCTTCTTCTCTAGAATTTGAACACCCAAAGACCGACAAGGGCAAGGGGTCTAGGGTTATCACTACCTTCGGGCATTTTATCTCGGCCAACATGGGCCAGGGAGATGTCACTGACCAAGAGCACGTTGCTTTCTTAGTCTACTGGCTGAACCATTTTTTTTTTCTACTCGACCTCCTATGGGGTTACAAAAGAGTATCATCACATTGCCCTGGCCCTGGCCTCGAGCAAACGACTTGCTCTCGCTCCTCTCATACTCTCTTACCATTACCGTGGCGTCCTCGAGCTCATTTTCTCCAACTTTAAAACTTTAGGGGGACCTCGTTGGCTACTTCAGTGTTGGCTCTAATCTTATTTCCCAGAAAAGAGCTTGGTCAATACGTTCGATCCCACCACTCTCCCTGAACACTCTTCTGCTTTCGCTTTTCATTTTGCTGGATTCGGCCCAAGAGGCCTTTCTTTTGATCATCTTTTTTCTTTCTTTTATGAACACATGGGCAACCGATTGCCCCAGCGGTTTCTCCCCTTTCATCCTCGGCTTCGATATCCGAGCTGGCTTCTCCACCGTCCCGGCCAAGCTCCTGAGGCCGAGCAAGAAAAACACGAAGCAATCTGGGCTAGCTTCTTAGTTGGCCAAGACATCTTGTATAGTCCTGTTTTACCCCAACATAATAACAAGTGTGGGGTGGAGTATTACAACGCTCCAACTTTAGCCCGATAATTAGGGCTAAAGCAACTAATCCCGATTCCTCTTTTTCGTACCTTTAACCGTTCCATGGTAGGGCGGTCTCTTTTTTCTGACCTGGCCAAGGTTGAAAATTGTCGATCTTTCAGCAGTGCTGCCCGAGCAGGGTTGGAGTTTTTACCTTTTCAAGAGCTTCTTTCAACATCCAACGAGTTTGACACTTGGTGGTCAAAAATAATCTCGGGCTTACGATCTGAGCCTATTTTTTCTGTACTTAAACGTATTTCTCCTCCTATCTCCGAGAAACCCTCTCGTTCCACTAACCCCTCTATGGTTCAGGCTGCAGGTCAAAAGAGGAAGGCCCAGACATCTAAAGGTAAATCTCCTTACCAAGCCGTTGTTGCATTCAAGAAGTTTTTTAAATTCAAATTTGATCCCAAACAACCCAAGATCATGCGGTCCGATATGAAGTGGTACCTAAGAATGCTTGAGCAGGAACACAAAGAAAGGACATTAAGAGCGTAAAAAAAATATTTACAGACGGCTGATTATTGATCCGTGCTATCTTTCGAATAGTTCCTCAAGCCTTTTGAGTGTCGGCCTCCTCCGTTACCCGAGGCCGATTTTTCCATTGCCATTGCCATTCAGTTGGCAAAAAAGCAGATGCCCTTGACAATAGAGCCTTGGGAAAAAGTCACTTATATCGGGCTACATGATTTAGGACTGGTCGATCACTCATCGGCCATCCCAGTTATAGAAATTGGAGAACCAGTTTTAGGTATCTCTTTCCTTATGCTTTTTCATGCTTGCTACTTCTTTAACTAATTTTTGTTTATAATATTGTTCAGAGGCCCTTCCAAGAGAAAAACCCGTTGGCGTGACTGATGTAGAGTCAGATGAAGACGTTCCTCTATCAACTCGCCAATGCTGCAACGTGACCACGGCCTCCCTAAATCGGGCAAGGTACTGGTTTTTTTCCTAATGTTTTTGTTTTTCCTTGCCAATACATTAGGCTGAGATTGACCTCTCTTTTGCTTGAAAACAGGGTGCTAGTGGTGGTGCTTCCAAAAAAACTGGGCGAGCAGCAATGAAGCCCCCGGTTTCTCGGGCTAAGATGCCTCTACCCCGAAAGTCTCCTCGTCAACCTCCTGTTTTAGCCTCGTCTCCAGTCGCTCCAACCGAGGTCGCCCTCAAATGACCTATGAGCAACTGATGGCCAAGCTTCAACATCTCAGAGGTCTTGATGAGGTCAGGCAGGCCATCTTGAGGAGCGCAAGCGAGGTATTGTGCCCCAATACTGACAGTACTGGCGCTGGTGATACCTCGAGAACTGCTGGGGGTGAGAGGCCCCTGGGATCAGATCAACATGATCCCATTGACCTCGGTGACTCTGGGACTCCTGCTGATGAGGAGATCCTGGTTGAGAAGGACATCACCAAGGAGCCTCCATCTACTGGTGGTTCTTACACCAAGACATCGACCTCTCCTCTGGTGCCAATGCAGGAAACTGTCGTTCCACCACCTCCACCGGCAATTCCTTCTATTGGTCCAAGTAACCTTGTTCATTCTTTTGCATTTGTCACATGCTTTTCCAAATTCTATATGCTTATTGTGTGTTTTCTTATAGGTTTCCAGCTCCCTTCCTATCCCTGACTTCAGTTCGGTCTCATCAGCTGAGGCCTTCTTCGCCCTTCTGAATCCTGAGCAGTTCCTTCAGGCCGAACCCATCGTGGCTCAAGCTAGTACTATTCCTTCTGCTGCTGAGTATCAAAGGGTCGAGGAATGGTTTACGACTTCGGTCAGGTCCAGCACAAACTCTCCCAACTCTCAAACTTTGAGGAGTTTCACTCGGCCATGGGCCTTCTACTGTCTTGCCTATAAATAACTGACGAGATGAAGTCCAATCTTAGGGAAAGTAAGGCTCCCAGACTATCTAAATAGAAATCATGTTGCGACCAAACGTGTGCCTGATATTGAAGAAAAATCAAGGGTGTGCAAGGCACAAGTTGATAATCTGGGGGTCTGCAAGAAAAAGTATGAAGGTTCCAAGGCCCTGAAGGAGCGCCTCGTTCAGGAGAAGGCTAGACTTGAGGTCGAGCTTGCCAAAATCAACGCCAATCTGAAGAATGTCGATGTTGGCCTCGCTCTTTCTGAAAAGGCCATCCTTGACGTTGGGCAAACTACGCAGGATTACGTGGAAGCCTTAACCAGAATCGCGGCTGAGGCGAGCAAGTGGGAAGCCGATAAGGCTAATGCCGAGAGGGAGTTGGAATATCTGGACTAAGCCTAGGAGGAACTAAGATTAAAATTTGCAAAGAAGTAATGATGTATATATATTTTTTTTTTACAGCTGTTTTGCTCTGTATACGGCTAATACTATGTACACTCTTGAGAAAATCAATGAAGGAAATTTTTTACTACTTATTTAATTTTGTTGATTCCCAAAGAGATGGTACATATTGTTTTAAATATTTCCCATTTATCAGTCTTGCATGCATTTCACCATCTAGATCCATTAACCGATACGCTCCACCTGTAATGACTGACATGACTTGGTATGGTCCTTCCCACTTGGCTGACCATTTTCCATATCGGCCATTTTTTCTCCCAATGGCAAAACCGATTTCCAAACTAGGTCTCCCTTGCCAAAGGACTTGTGCTTGACCCTTTTGTTGTATGCCCGAGTTACCATGTTCTTTTGTGCCTTAATGCAGTCTAATGCCTTGAGACGAACGTCATCGAGTTCTTCCAACTCGGTCAGCATTGCCTCGGTGTACTCAGCCGAGTCAAGGCCGAGTTGAAACGCTCGTCTTACTGACCGGACAATGACTTCCATAGGCAACATTGCATCATGACCAGAGGTTAACATGAATGGCATGATGTTTGTGGCCGATCTCTTCGATGTCCAATATGCCCATAACGCCTCAGATAACAAATCATGCCATACCCTGGGATTGCCTTCCACCATCTTTTCTATTATCCCTTTGATTATTTTGTTTGATGACTCGGTCTGTCCATTTCCTTGGGCGAAATATGGAGTTGAATTAAGGATTTTAATACCACGGCTTTCAACAAATGCCTTAACTTCATCTCCCATGAAGACCGATCCTTGATCTACTACAATCGTTTCTGGAAGCCCAAATCGGTGAATTATGTGCTCGTTAATGAACTTGATCACATATGCTTGATTTACCGACTTGGCTGGTACTGCCTCTACTAGGGGTGTCATTCGGCCGGAACGGAACGGAATAGGCTATTTCGGAAAAAATTCTGAAATTTTCGGAATCTACTTTTGCTTTCCGACTTCTATTCCGAAATTTTGGAATTCTGAAAAGCATTTCCAATTCCAAATTTTCGGAATTTTCAAAATTTTTCGGAATCGAAAATTTTCGAAAATTTTTGGATTTTTCAGAATATTTCAAAATTTTCGGAATTTTCTAACCACTGACTACACAATAAAATAAATCCACACAGCTATTACAAATTTACAACATAAAATACAACAAACACTTTTTTTAAAAAAAAGCAACACTTAAAAGTTAAAACTTAAAGCACATTAAGTCCATAATATCAACACCTAAAAAAATATCAAACATGATTACATAGCAATTCAAGTATCCATCAAGGAGTCAAGATTCAAAAACACATTACATCCATAAATACGCCACCTAATAAAATATCAAACATTGCAATTGAAGTATCCATCAAAAGACATTAAATTCAAATACATAAAATAGTTTAAACTTAAAACACAACTTTAGAATAATTCCAAAGATAGAGAAATCATTTCATTGAATTAGCAGAAAGTCCTCAAGGAAGCAATGCACTCCCAACCGATAAAGCTCCAAGCTCTTGTGTTATAGCTACAATGAACAAAAGCATATTAATGTATCTAATAAAAATTTCCATTAAAAAAATGAAAGGAGAAGATTAAATACAACATACCTTTTTCGATTTCCTCAAGTTCCTCGAGCTTTTCTTCAATGCCAACCAATGGCATAGGACTTCGTAACCAATCTTGGGTGCATACCAAACACTCCACAATGTTAGGTGTCAAGGAACTTCGGAATTGATCAAGTACTCGACCCGTAGTACTGAAAGCACACTTGGAAGCAACCGATGTAATAGGAATTGACAAAATGTCACGTGCCATGATTGTAAGTGCACGATATGTTGCAAGCTTACCTTTCCACCATGCCAAAACATCAGAGTGAGAATCTTCCTCCTCTATCCCTTCCCCCAAGTACTTCTCCAAATCATTCATGGCATCGAATTGGTACTTCCTCTTTAAGTCGGTCCTAAACTTATCCTTCTTTAAAGAACGTTTAATACTATTGTCAATCAATCACTATGAACTCCATCATTTTTAGATGAAATGTCTACAAAAGCTGCAGCTTCCTCCTTATACTTGAGATAAAGGCGTGACATGGATTTTTTCACATTATCCAAAAAATTTGCAAGTTTTCTTTTTTTTTTTTTTGTCTCTTCGGAAAGCATAGAATCATAACTCAAAAAATCATTATACCATTACGCCACATAATCAATCTTATAAAGTGGATCTAGTACTATTGACATAATGGGGTTAGTGGTCCCTAATTTTTAGGCATGAATCAGTTATTGCCCCCACTTGTTGCCCCATGATTAACCTCCAGGATCTATCTGATACTCCCATTTCTGCCACATTCTCTCTTTATGTAACCATCTCTCTTCCAGCTCGGCATATCCTGTTCACACGTTCTTGTCCATGCTCAACTGCCCAAAAGCCTTGTGAACAGATCCTATTTGATCGATTACATCCTTCTTTGAGTAGCTTGACCATCGTTGGTTGATGGGCCTCGGTCTTATGCTTGGTAGGAAGTCTACTAGTGTCCATCGGTCTTGCTTAACCGATGTTTTTTGTGGCTTTAATTATTCCATTGATTACTTTTTAATCATCTTCTAAGCCCAATATTTCATTTCCTTTCATGCCTGCATTTCAGTCTCAACACTTTTAGAACTCATTGGTTGGTCATCGGTTTTGTTTGACCGATGTTACGACTATGGTACCTGCTTTGCAACCTTGGCCTTGCGTGTTAAGGCCGATGTCTTTCTTTGAGTAACCAGTATCATCCTGTCCTCGGTCTTAACACCGATATTCACTTATTGTATGTATCATCACTGCAGGTAGGTAGCTCTGATATCAGTCCTTTCTCCGTGATCGTCCTCAATCCCTGTTCAGTTTCCTACCTGCTCGTGTGATGACGTTATCAGGCCACGTGATTATCATGTGCCTTGGGAAATCCCAAATTAGGGTGTAAACAGTACCCTGTGACTTGCCGCAATGTGTGTACCCTTATTTGGACGATGAGTGGGAATGGGGTAGGCCCTTCTGACAGTTGCTGGGTGTTTTCCCCGTGGACCCTATTTTATTTGCAATGTTGTTTGAATATTGATTGTATCCCTTGCCAGGATTCTCTTTATTTGCAGGGGATATTTTCCTCTTCCCCTCTTTCCTTTACTTTTTTTGGGCTATTCGACCATTTTAGAACGGACATTTTCAATTTTTATTTTTTTCCCTTTTCACCCACACCCACCTATAAATATGACCGAAAGGACCATTAAATTCGCGTCTAGTTCACAACCTCCACAGAAAAAATCAAAAGGGAATGAAAACAAACTAAAACGATAGTCAACCCAAATGACCTATCACCCAAATACGCCAATAGAGGTTTCAATTACGAGACCGCCATCGACGTTGATTTCTTCGCATCTGATGTCGACGTTCGGTGGGGCCACAACACCTTGACAGCCCAAAAATTAGCCCTGCCATTGTTCTTCCAAAACCCAGACCTTATCACCTACCCTCGACAAGTCTACTTATTATACAAAAACCTCCATTACCATAAAGAATCATTGAGTTAACACACCTACCTAAGCACCACCGTAGATGGTCATACCATTACCATTAACCCTAATAACATAGCCAATACCCTCCAGCTCCTTTCTCACTCCTACGAAGTCCCAAAACTCAATGTCCTGTCTAAACAACACCATTTCATACACATCACACAGGACATGTGCAGCGGCTGCACTGTTATATCAGCCTTAATCTACTTTCTTGTAGGATAAATCTTGGTTAAAGGAAGTAAAGTTTTTGAATGATGGAAGCCAAGTATTTAATAATTGTGCTTGTTTACTACATGTATAAATTATTGTCACTATTTATGTACTTTTTTTTTTGCCAATTTAACTTTTTATGAAGTTTTTCTTATTCACCAAGGAAGAAAAAGAAAAGTATTTTGTCCATCACATATTGGGCTTTAATCCAGATCTATATGGATCAAAATTTCTAAGTTTTTGTGTAGAATGAAAGGGTCATGCTATATCACAAGCAAATTTCATTATAACATTATTTTGATGAGGCAGTATCATGAATTAAATAAAATTTAGTATAGCAACAAACTAAAATAGCGTTAAACCCATACAATTGCACGGGAAAATTTATCAAATAATTAAAGAAATGATGACATATTAATAAAATAACAAAAACAATTAGAATGCAAAAGAGTGACATCATGGTTTGATGGAAAAGGCTAATTAGCCACATTGCTTTATGTTTTTTTCATCATATTTTAGTTTGTAATTGATTCACGTATACAAGTATACTTATGTGGTATATATGTGACTTCTACTTGAAAGTTGAACTAATCACATGTTAGAAAATAATAAAAACAACGTAAGTTATTGCACTGAAACCTTGTCCTATTTTAATAGTGTCAATAAAATAATGTGAAGGAAGAAAAAAGTTTGAATGCATATTTGTTTCGTGAGATTGAGTGGAAAGATATCATAGTGTTTTAACTATGTGACATTTTCACCCAAAAATAAAAAATAAAAAAATAACCCATGTGACAATCATGTTGGAAATTTGGACTTCATGTAACTAGTTTTATGTAAACTTTGGCTCCAATCTAAGGTGGGTCCTACACGTATTTTGGGGCAGGACCACATTGAAATGCGTTCTCCTCCGTGAGGAGATGAACGTCGTATATTTACATGTTGAAATCCAATAAGGGATGAATGAGAAATTGTCATCCAAAGTGACCCATGTGAAACATTGGTGAAGGAGGAAAATGTGGGAAACCTTAGTTGTCCCACATAGGAAAAACAACAAAAAAACTTAAGGGTATATTTAAGAGGGAAGTCTCCTAAGGGTCATGCCCCTTTGGGGTACCCACTTTTGTTAAGGGGGGATGACCTAGGCATTTGTGGGATTTATCCCACACGCGCGTGCCGCCGATTGACCGGCCCGAGCTTGGGCGCGGGTCGTGAGTCCGTGGTCCTGGGCTTCTTTGAAATTAATTAATCTTTTTGGAGAAAATTCATTTGAATTTTCCTCCAGTTTTTTTTTCAAACAGTCATGTCCTTCCAGAATAATAAGGCCCTGTTTGGATGTGTTTTTTCGTACAGTCACCACTCCAACAGTTGCAATGCTCTGTTTGGATGTGTTGATTCGAACAGTCATCAGACTGTCTATATATTCTCCTCTGGTTTCATTTCATTAGCAAAAAATAAATATCTCTCTCTTTGCATATCATATCATTGTGTTCGAGTATTATACTGGTTTGTGTTCGCTGTATTCTGGAGATTGAAGTGCAACTTCTGCAGAATTGAAAAATCCATTCTATCTTGGGAGACGATTGTTCATCAACCTTGTGCACCGAGATGGAGCAAATTTTTCTTAGGCTGTGCTTGGATCATGGATTTTGTGAGGGAAAAGAAAAGTGAAGGGAAAAGAAAAGAAAAGCGGAAGAAAATGGAGGGATACAAAATCCATTGGTTGTGTGGGAAAGCAAAAGGAACTCTTTTCTTTTCCCCCTAAGAATCCACAATAACCAAACAAGGGATACTGAATCCCTCACCAAATCTTTTCTTTTCCCTCACAAAATCCATGATCCAAACACAGCCTTAAGGAAACAGTTCACTGGGCTCGGATTCTTTCTCAAATTTGTTTCTGTTCATCTTAATTACTGTGAGTTTTATTTAATTACAGTTTTGTTTACACAGATTGTCTAGTAGGAATAACAAATCATACTATAATTTCTCGTCCAATTGACACTAATGTTTGAAATACAAATTCGTAACGCATGCCATTTCACATAGGAATATACCCATGCCGGATTTTATTCATTGTCATTTGGCCACGCCCCGACCATACAAATTTAATGTTATGCTTTTCAAATTTAAATTATAAATATTCATCTTCAATGATGCGGCAGAAGACCTATTAGATTTTGTTTGGAGGATTTTTTTTTCGTTCGGAAATCGATAAATATATTAAAAAAAAAAAAAAGGGATGTACAAGAGTATAAGGGGCAAACCCCAGGATGTTACAATGAGCGCAAAGCATGAGGACTGAGGGCAAAGAGCCACTCAAAAACTGGACAATTGATTAGAGGATATTAAAGTGACCATACAGTGGTCAATGGATCTACTAAATTTTGATTAGTGCCACATCATTTGATATGAGAATTTAAATTTTGGATTTGGGAAGCATTTACATTAGGATAACTCTTGAGACACATAAGAATCTTAAATAAATAAGGTATATAAACCCAATGTGTCTATCACTCTTCAAAATGTATCTTATCAGTACAAAAATGCGGCTCTAATTATTGTCAAACAACAATGATAAGGATACACATCAAACGACACATTGTGCTTTAAATGCATATATCTTGTGTTGTTTGAATTTTTCACACATTTCTGTACATCACTTACACAGCACATGATACATGCATTTAAAATTAGTATGTCGTTTAGTGTGTCGTTTGGTGTGTATTCTGTCATTTTTTATTGTCAAATGTATGTAAAGCAAGACAAATTCTCATTGGTAACATGATATAACCGCAGGGAATGGGAACCGGAGAGTATCTCAATATAAGGTAAGCATTATATTAGGGTTTGGGGAGTCACATATTTTGCCTCACGCTTTATCACATCCTCTCAGCAGCCTTAAAAAGCATATAAGGTCACTGAGAAAAGCCCCCCTCCCTCCTCCTGCTTCTCCTCCTCCTCCAACCTCGCCGCCGCCTCATATTTCTCAGCGGTAAGACCCTTCCCTTCTCTTTCTACAAACAATAATTCTCCGACTCTCTCTCTCTCTATATATATATATATATATTATTTTTGTCTCTCTGTTCATCTCTCTCTGTCTTTGGATCGTTTCTTTTCTGAACCGTGATTTGGTTTGTTTTGTTTCTGGTTATTATCCTCCAATCTCTGCTTTTGTAAGTCGTTTGATATACGAATTTAAGTGAGAACTATGTATATTTATAGTGTTTTTTTCTCGTCTGACTGATTAATTTTGGTTCTGAATCCTGTTTGTGACCAATTTTATTTTTGCCTTCTTCAGTTCTTTACTTGTTATTTGTTCAGATCTATGTAGTAGATCTCTATGAGCTGCTGTTTTTAATTTGACTTATTCAGGATAATTTTCATTGAGTTTGATTGGTATTCAGAAGTACAATCCGGCCGCTGTGCATGTAATTATTTTTATATGATGTTCTTTTTCTTTGTGATTGGGTTGGTTGAATTATTTTCTCTTATCTAATTGCTTGATGAATCTTTAATCCGAGTCAATCGATTATGGATGGTTCTTGAGATTTACTGCTGTGGAAAGACTTCGTTTTAACTTAAGATCGATCTATATTCTCTATTTTGTTTGGTCTGTGTGGGGTTTCTGAATAATCTAAGACAAATGTTATTCATCTATTTTAAGTGTTGTGGTTGTTCGTTCAGGCCAATTTCTTCTGCTTTTTTTTTTGTTTTTAATTTACCTCTCGGACCTGGAGGTTTAACATTTGCTAGTGGTTAAGCTTTAAAAAAAAAAAAAAAAACCTCCACAGAAAGGGGAAAAAGTTGTTTTTAGTAGCCAGTAGGTGAAATCACTAATTTGTCTCAATCTCAATTGATATGAAATCATCATTTGAACAACTTAATTAATCTAACTGCTGACATGAAAGTCATCATTTTGTATAAACTTCATTGTTGACCAATTAACTAAACTTTGTGATCAATTTTAGAAATAATTAGTAAAACATAAAACTATATACTAGTTGAGGTTTATAATGAAATGAGAAACAATTCAGGTCTTGACCATAATTTTGGTTTTTTTTTTCCCGTATTTTTCTCTTGATCGATTCAAATATTATGTATTTTATGACATGTTTGCTTGAAAAATTAGTCTTACTGCTTACAATATTCTATATACTTGTGGTACATAGTGTTGCATTTTTACTTTGCCTTTTCAGTTCTTCTTTTGAGTTTTTAGTTTCAATTAGGGTCAGAATATCATGCTAATGTTCAAAACCAGAAACAAAAAATATACAATTGAGTAGTTATAGTTATATTTGCTGAAAAAAATAAACTAATAACTAGATAATAGGTCCAAAATGAATAAAGGAAGTCATTCATCATGTTGTCTTTTTTATACTTATTTGCGGATTGTGGACTTCCATCATATTTTTGTATATATGTGTTGGCTTCTATATAAATATTAATTGAAAATTTCCCTAAACTGTAATAATCCTAATTTCTATCTGTATTACTTTTAAAGCATTCCTTGTTGATATTGTGGCATGATCTTTTTTCACAATTCCTTCACTGTTCTTCCCCTTGAAGATATTTATATTGTGGAAGTTATTGGGTTTATGCCCTTGGGTATTTACTGCAGAGTATGTAGTAAGTGCTATTCTTGAGATTTGGTTTATCCTTTTGACTATGAGTGATTGACTCGTGTCATCAAATGCAACCAAAGGAAATAAATGTGTATGACTGGGTATGGATCTAATTTTGCTCATATGAAATTTTGAATCCAACATTTAGATGGTGTGTAAATTGTTTGTGCATTGTTTACGTTAGGGAAGCATCTTATATTTTACATTTTTCTCTTTTTAATTTGTTAATACATGTCTAAGTGCTTCAACTTGTAGCAGTAATTTATTTGATATCTTGCCTGCCTGCCTATTTTGTTTAAAACTTAATGATTAATCCTCAATTACTATTTGATGATGTGTATTTAAAACTATGTTTTCATGTTTTTTTAGCTTCTTGTTTTTGTTACGAAGATATGTGTTCTTAACAGAAATAATGTGCATACTATGTAGAAGTTGACCTACTGAAACTGTAATAATGTATTTTTCACAAGTGGGATCATTCTCTCACAATAAGTGTGATGGCTTTTCTCATGTTGATTCACAGGTAATTTTTGGAGGAACATCTCCTAATACAATACGTGTTGTTTTGTGACATACAAAAGTAGTCAAAATGGTAAGCAGTCCCCATATTGTGAGTTTGTGAATTCTTTTTCAATGGCGCTGAAAGAAAATTTTGTAATGTGGATTTTTTTTCCTCATTTGTGCAGGTGAAGTTTACAGCTGATGAGCTTCGTAGGATTATGGACTATAAACATAACATTCGTAATATGTCCGTTATTGCTCATGTGGATCATGGTATGTCATCGTCTTTCACACTTTACTTATTTTTTACTTCATTCATTTTACCTTTTTAACTAGGATTAATTTTTTTTTACTAACTTCTGATGGCTTGTTTATTTGGCAAGGATGGAGTGAGTCATAATAGAAATTGTATTCAGTCATATGAGACCCTCTACTCATTGCTGTTTTTTTTTTGTTTTTTTTTATTTTATTTTATAACTTGGTGGGAGTGGGGATGCTGCTTTGCTATTTTGGTGTCTGGACAACCATCTTTCTGAAATCTTTTTATTTGTCTGTTTTGGTAGTTCACTGAAATTCTCCATTTAATCCTGACAGGAAAATCCACGCTTACTGACTCTCTGGTCGCTGCTGCTGGTATCATTGCTCAAGAAGTTGCTGGTGATGTCCGTATGACAGATACGCGCGCAGATGAAGCAGAGCGTGGGATCACCATCAAGTCTACTGGCATCTCTCTCTACTATGAGATGACTGATGAATCTTTGAAGAGCTTCAAGGGAGAGCGAAATGGCAATGAGTACCTTATCAATCTCATAGATTCTCCTGGGCACGTTGACTTCTCTTCTGAGGTGACAGCTGCTCTTCGTATTACTGATGGTGCACTTGTGGTGGTTGATTGCGTTGAGGGTGTCTGTGTCCAAACAGAAACTGTACTTCGTCAAGCTCTTGGAGAGAGGATTCGACCTGTGTTGACTGTGAACAAGATGGACAGGTGTTTTCTTGAGCTCCAGGTTGACGGAGAAGAGGCTTACCAGACGTTCCAGAGAGTTATTGAGAATGCAAATGTCATCATGGCCACATACGAAGATCCCCTTCTTGGTGATGTTCAGGTTTATCCCGAGAAAGGAACTGTTGCTTTCTCTGCTGGGTTGCACGGTTGGGCATTTACCCTTACCAACTTTGCAAAGATGTATGCCTCCAAGTTTGGGGTTGATGAGTCTAAGATGATGGAACGACTCTGGGGTGAGAACTTCTTTGACCCTGCTACTAAGAAGTGGACGAGCAAGAACAGCGGGTCTCCTACATGCAAGCGTGGTTTTGTACAGTTCTGCTATGAACCCATCAAGCAGATCATCAACACTTGCATGAACGATCAGAAAGCTAAGTTGTGGCCCATGTTACAGAAACTTGGTGTCACCATGAAGTCTGATGAGAAGGACTTGATGGGGAAGGCACTGATGAAGCGTGTCATGCAGACTTGGCTTCCAGCAAGTACTGCCCTCCTGGAAATGATGATTTTCCATCTGCCATCTCCCTCAACGGCTCAGAGATACCGTGTTGAGAACTTGTATGAAGGGCCTCTTGATGATACTTACGCTAATGCTATTCGAAACTGTGACCCTGAGGGACCTCTTATGCTGTACGTGTCCAAGATGATTCCAGCCAATGATAAGGGTAGGTTCTTTGCCTTTGGTCGTGTTTTCGCAGGGAAAGTCTCAACTGGCTTAAAGGTTAGAATCATGGGTCCTAACTATGTTCCTGGGGAGAAGAAGGACTTGTATGTCAAGAGTGTACAGAGGACCGTTATTTGGATGGGCAAGAGGCAGGAGACAGTTGAGGACGTACCTTGTGGAAATACTGTTGCATTGGTTGGTTTGGATCAGTTTATCACCAAGAACGCAACATTGACAAACGAAAAGGAAGTTGATGCACATCCAATCCGAGCAATGAAGTTCTCTGTCTCTCCTGTCGTCCGTGTTGCAGTGCAGTGCAAGGTTGCTTCTGACCTTCCCAAGCTTGTTGAAGGTCTGAAGCGTTTGGCAAAATCTGATCCTATGGTGGTTTGTACAATAGAGGAGTCTGGGGAACACATCATTGCTGGTGCAGGAGAACTCCACCTTGAGATCTGTCTCAAGGACTTGCAAGATGATTTCATGGGAGGTGCTGAAATTGTGAAGTCTGATCCTGTTGTGTCCTTCCGTGAGACAGTTCTTGAGAAGTCAAGCCGAACTGTGATGAGCAAGTCTCCTAACAAGCACAATCGTTTGTACATGGAAGCTAGACCCTTGGAGGAAGGGCTTGCAGAGGCCATTGATGATGGACGCGTTGGACCAAGGGATGACCCCAAGGTTCGTTCCAAAATCTTGTCAGAAGAGTTTGGGTGGGATAAAGATCTTGCCAAAAAGATTTGGTGTTTTGGCCCTGAAACAACAGGACCAAACATGGTTGTTGATATGTGCAAGGGAGTCCAATACTTGAATGAAATAAAGGATTCAGTTGTTGCTGGTTTCCAGTGGGCATCAAAGGAAGGTGCATTGGCTGAAGAGAACATGAGGGGTATTTGCTTTGAAGTTTGCGATGTGGTTCTGCATGCGGATGCTATTCACAGGGGTGGTGGTCAGGTGATTCCTACTGCTAGGAGGGTTATCTATGCATCCCAACTCACAGCCAAGCCCCGTCTTCTGGAGCCTGTCTACCTGGTGGAGATCCAAGCCCCAGAAGGCGCTCTTGGTGGCATTTACAGTGTTCTGAATCAGAAACGTGGTCACGTGTTTGAGGAAATGCAGAGGCAAGGTACCCCACTCTACAACATCAAGGCATACCTTCCTGTTGTTGAGTCGTTTGGATTCTCTGGCACCTTGAGAGCAGCAACTTCAGGGCAGGCTTTCCCGCAGTGTGTGTTTGACCATTGGGACACGATGTCTTCTGATCCATTGGAATCTGGATCCCAGGCAGCAGCTCTTGTGGCAGATATTCGCAAGAGAAAGGGTTTGAAGGAGCAGATGACACCACTCTCCGATTTTGAGGACAAGCTATAAGCCATCTGCTGTTGTCCAGCTGAATCGAGAATCCAATTTGATGACATCATCTGTGAGAAGGATGTTGTGGTAATTCTGCGTAGCAGAATTTTGTTGCTTTTTACTTAAAATCATTTTTACAATGTGTTATGTTGAGTAGTACCAAGTGTTAAACCCGGGTTTGGCCCAGGTTTGTCTTTGTGTTTTGATTTTAGAATTGTGTTTTTACAAGGATTCAGGATTTTGAGTTATTTTTTCCTCTTCTATTCCATGACTTGTTTACAAGATACTGGCAAGTATTTGTACTATCTTAAATCTTCCAGGTTAGTGACTTGTTATTGTTTTTCTGTTATTTTTACCAGTACACACTCATTTGATTGTGTGGTTGGTTTCGTGATGTACTCGGCAGGACAAGCAGGTTCAAGGTTACCTGTTTAACCTTTGTTGACAAACCAATTATAGATGTGTAAAGGCCTAACTAGGCAGAGCATGCAGGTTTTATGTTCCTTTAAGATGATACTCCTTTACTCTTAAGAGTGGTACTATGGAGTGTGTTAGTTCAATGATGGAGTGACAATAATAATTATTTTATTGTAACTAGGATAAATTTGTATTGTTTGTTTTTGTCCGTAGTTATAACTTGTAAAATCGATTTCAAATTTCCTTTTTGCTGGGTATAGGTGTGTTAATTCTTTTACCAGAGATTGTTCCCTTCAAGACTCAAAAAAAAAAAAAAAAAGAAAAAAAGACTTATGTCAGGGAAGGTTATTCCCAACAAAGTAGTTTCTGTCAAAACATTGTAAAATACGAAATGACTAGTCTTTTGGGGAAATCACTACCCGGGTACCCTTCAATGGATGCGTTAACAGAAGCCATAAAATTTTAAACTTACTCTTCCTGTTTGGTCAAACCCTTTGTAATCATTGCCAAAAATCAACTCTACATTATGCCAACCCCCACCTTACTTTATCCATCACAAAATTTAGCTCAAGGTATGGACTTCTATCCAAAAAAAAAAATTGGCACTCAACAAGTATTTGAATTTGTACAGTTGGTTCACTTATGAAATTGAATTTGTACAGTTGGTTCACTTATGAAACATTGAATCAATTCTTATCGGTAGAACTTATTCAATTATTGATCATGGAATCTGTTCCACGCCTTTCCAAACAGCGAAAATGAGAGGTTGAACTGAATCTGAAAATGTTTTTATAGATTTTCAAATTGGTCCTTAAAAGTCTTAAAAAGAATTTAACACGGGACTTCAGAGTAAGCCTAATGTAATTAGATGGATTCAATTCAACTTCAACGTCAGGAGCCATTGATGCTGTCCCCATCAATTTCTCTTAAAATTGTGGTTTCAAAAGAATAGCAGGGGGTAAACAAGGAAAGTGGAGGAGATCGTTGATGTAAAGATTGTTTGAAAAGAGAAACAACACATCTATAAATTCATATGAAAGATACCTTACTGCAACATAAGTTGTTGCTATGGGAGATGGGCAGTGCAGTTGTCAAGGCTGGAGGTGGAGATGTTAGACAAACCTTCTAAATGAAAATTGATACGGAAGAGGGTGGCTCATTATAGCATGGCCGGCGCAAGATTTGATTAGAGCATCCACATTAATAGTGGAAGGTGATACAACTTAGGTTTATGTCCAATGGTGTATTGTATACAACTTAGGGTAAAGTTAAGTTTGATAGGATAGTTAATAAGTTTCACTTTTCAGCAAAAAAAACAATAAGTTTCACCATAGTACGAGCAAACGGAGCACTAAACAGTAAACACCGTTTCATAGGCAAACGGTTTAAACAAAACCATTCCAGAGCCAAACGGTTATGTCACCATTTGGTATAAACCTTTATTTATTTTATTTTATTTTTGGGTTGAAAAACAATGACACCAAATGGTTTAGAGTGCACCGTTTGACATTCAAACGGTTTGACATTCAAACGGTTCAGTGCACCGTTTCACTCCAAAACTCTAAACTCCAACACTATGAACTGCTAAGTTCCCATACCACAAAATTAGCCAAGCTCACCCACCATTGTGGATGCTCTTATACAGGGGGGGTGGGTTTTTGGGGGTTGTAAGCTAGGGATAGGCCGGGCCAAAGTGGATCTCAAAATATCCCAAATACAAGGATATGACCAATGGGTTTCTGCCAATGTTTTACATGCACCTACTTATTATATGTCGATTTTTAATGCATAGCAAAAATTAAATTTTTTTTCCCAAGTTCATCTGTTAATATTAGTGACAACATTATCAGTGGACAAAAGGAAATTGAGGTGCCCCTCTTGACAATTCAAACAATAAATTCAAGCTTCGCCGGATTGTCTTGGCCTAGTAATAACATGAAAGCAATAGACCCTACTTCTGTTGCTATGTAACTTTGGTATCTCTGATTGAATCCTGACTCAAGAATGTCTGGATTTCTTTTTTGAAGATGGCTCTCCAGCAGAAGCAATGTACTTTCCAGCATCAATATTTTCAGCAGTTTTTTGCTTCCCAAACTCCTTTGCCTTTTTCTGCAGCAAAATCTAACAAATTCAGAAGAGTTGCATCCAAAACAAAGAGAGTAAACAACAAAAGGATATGCATAGTTCCCAAGCATGTCTAGATGACACAGAAAAAAAGGCATGTGCTCAAGTTTCATTATCTCATTTACCTTTAAAGACATGGCCATGGCAGCTACATCACTCCTGTCATCATTTGGTATACCAGAACCCAGACCAGCGGGTTCCTGCAGCAGTACAACCAAAATTGATTCAGTGGGAAAAAAATATACTGAAAAAATAATAATAAATGCGGAGCATAGCATTCCAAAATCAAACCTTGGGAGGAACAAAAGCTTCTTCCCTTTTTCTTTTGTTTTCAGCAGTTTTTTCCGACTGTTTCTCCTGCTTTTCTTGCCATTTCTTAGCGAACTTCTTTTTGTCACTTAAGAAGTATTCACCACTTTCAAGTTGTAAGTCAATCTGAAGACATTTTAGAACATTGCATTATTGAATAGCAGTGGTTCTCAAAACAAACAAGTTGTTCTTGCGCAAAGAAGGTAACTGTAAAGATGTTCTCAATCAAACAAAACTTGTTGACCAGGAAAAGGACTGCAAACTAGTCAACAAAGAAAATGCTAGTGCGAAAAAATCAGGAAATAAAGCAACCATATAAAAACACACTAAAGCTATGAATATCAAATTTGGAGCAATGTAACACAGTTTACCTTACTAGGTGGCTGTGGAGGGGGGAAAGGTGTATACTGTTTCTTCTCTTTACTCTTAACTTTGTTCTGCTTAACATTTTTCCTGAAAATGAGATCCAATGGTTAAAAAAATATAAGCCTCCACTTCACCACACATGCTGCAATAATTTCACAACAATTGAGCACACACGAAGGAGAGTCGAAGTCATACTTTTTAAAATTGGGAAGAAACCTGTCCCAATTCTCGTTCGCAAGGGCTGGGTCTTTAGCAAGCTCATTCTTCATCATGAGAATCTATTATAGAAGGGGAAGAAAGGAAACATCAACCAGATCTGCAAGTGGAAATGATGAATTAGCATAACCAAACAGTCTCTAGTCAACTCACCTTGATGTGGTATACAGGATGCATTTTGTTCTGTATGCAGTCCTCCACAATCTTCCGCAATTGTTTTAAACCTTTGAATGATCCCATAGCAGCAACTGTGCTTCCCTAGTCATCCACATTTGTTACTTGATAAGAACAAAGAAATTTAATATGGAATGGACTTAATCGAATTAATCAATTTAATACTATGCTTGGTTGCCAGGAATCTAGAGGTGGAATGGGAATATTCTTCATATTTTACATTTCGTGTGTTAGGTGTGTGCTATTTATCTATGGAAACCTCGTACTCCTATAAAATCAAAGCACACAAAATTCGAGGTATCATATGTTGCACATATTTTTTGTAAACGTTGATAATCAGCCAAAAAAATGAAACATAAAACAATATACAATGGGAAAATTTGTAAAAAGGTCATTTAAGGGAAGCTTTATTGGTATTAAGGACAACTTAAAGTAAACATTGGGTATAAGTCCTCCCAATGTCCATAAGACCACAATTCCCTTATCTTCATCCTCCAACCCAAACCAAACCCTAGCCACCACTATCAATATCACGAATGAAGATTGCCTTTTTCACTTAAGATAACTTTGTTCACGTGAATTTCACTTACCAAACCAAACCAAACCAAACCAAGCCTTGTGTCCCAATCAGTTGGGGTCGGCTGTATGAATCATTTTTCTCCATTCTGCACGATCAAAAGCTATATGCTCAATTAAATTATATATACTCATATCTTGTTGAGTATGGAAACAGCCTCTTGCAAATAAGCAGGATAAGGCTGCGTACATTTGACCCAATGTGGTCCGACCCTTCCCCGGACCCCGCACTGCGGGAGCTTCGTGCACCGGGCTGCCCTTTTTTTATACTCATATCTTGTTGCACTACATACTCCCAGGTCAGTCTAGGTCTGCCCCTCCCTCTAACCATTCCAGACACAACGATCTTATCACTCTTTTGCACAGGTGCATCTACAAGTCTTCGTTGCACATGGCCGAACCATCTAAAGTCTTTTCTCCCATAACTTAACCTCAATCTATGCCACTCCTACGGTCTCTCTAATGTACTCATTTCTAATCCGATCTTTCCTAGACTTACCACACATCCACCTTAGCATCCTCATCTCAGCTACGCTCACTTTGCTAATGTGTTGGCCTAATTGTTGTCCTAAAAAAATTTCCTTTCAATTTTTTCTGGTATTTTCCGGTCACATAATACTCCGGAAGCACCTCCGCTTAAGCCAGCCTACTTTAATTCTATGGGTCACGTCATCACCAATCTCTCCATCTCTACTGATCATTGAACCTAGATAGCGAAAGTGTTCCCTCTTTGGAATCTCCTGATCTTCGATCTTCATTGCTTCGTTGTCTCTACTTCCACTGGTGCTAAAACTGCATTCCATGTATTCTGTTTTCATCCTACTTATCTTTAGCCCCTCGGTCTCCAGTGCTTCTCTCCAAGCTTTCAGTTTAGTGTTGAGTCCCCCTTTAGTCTCATCAACCAAGACTATCATCTGCGAACAACATACACCATGAGACCTCATTTTGAATGAGTCTAGTCAATTAATCCATAATTAGGGCAAATAAATAAGGGCTCAAGGCTAACCCTTGGTGCAGGCCTACGGTAATTGGGAATTCGCTTGTTTCTCCGGCCGGTGATCTAATTGTAGTAACCGCTTCATCATACATATCCTTCACCACGTCAATATAATCCTTGGTCACTCCCTTCTTCTCTAGCACCAACCAAATTAAATCTCTAGGCGGTATCATAAGCCTTCTCTAAATCAATAAAAACCATATGTAGATCTTTTTTTCTTCTCACTATACTTTTCCATTAGTCTCCTAAGTAAATAAATTGCTTCCATAGTTGATTTCCCAGGCATAAATCCAAACTGATTTTCTGATGCTCCATCACTCTCTCCCACAGCTTCATAGTATGGCTCATCAACTTAATACCTCTATAGTTGTTGCATTGTTGTACATCTCCTTTATTCTTATATATAGGCACTAGAATGCTCTTCCTCCATTCGTCAGGCATTTTCCTAGTCATTAAAATTCTATTAAAAACTTTTGTAAGCCAAGATGCCCCCACATCTCCCAAGCATACGGCGAAATCTAGAATACTCACCCCTGCCTCATTCTGAACACCAAAACCATACCCCCCATGCACCTCCTCATATCCAATTCTAACTTTGCCTACTTGGCCATTAAAATCTCCACCTACAATTATCTTCTCTCCTCCCGGTATTTCTTGCATTAAAGCGTCCAACTCATCCCAGAATTATCTTTTAGTGTGAAGTCAAGAATCCTACTTGGGGCGCGTATACACTAATCACATTAATTATATCCACTCCAACTACCAGTTTAATAAGCAATAATCTGTCTCCTTTTCTCGTGACTGTCACAACTTTATCCTTGAGGTTCTTGTCAACCACGATTCCGACGCCATTTCTATGTCTATCTTTTCCTGTATAGAATATCTTATACCCGGTATTTTCTACCTCCTTAACTTTCTCTCCAACCCATTTTGTTTCTTGTAAACATACTACATTAATCTTCCTTCTAATCATAGTGTCTACTAGTTCTATAGATTTACCTGTTAAGGTTCCTATATTCCAAGTTGCTAACCTAAGCCTATAGTTTTGAGCTAGCTTCTTTACCCGCGATGGCTCAAATGAGCGCGGGAACCCTTACTTATTTAACACCGCACCCGAGCGTCGATGCGTCGCCCCTTGCACATTTTTCGAAACACCCGAGTTGCGCCGCTTTTTGAAAATTCTGCAACTAATTTGCATGTGCGAGAATCATGAAATCGACTTGTATGGCGGTCAATGGAGATCGTGGCTTAGCGGCGATGGCGATGACGTTTAGATCTAGATCTAGATCTTGACCGATTATGGGGGTGACGGCTCCGGTGGTAGTGGCAGTGGCGGAGGCGACAGCTCCGATGGTGGTGGCCATGGAGGGCGGTGAAGGGAGAAAGTTAGAGAGAGAGAAGAGAGATGGTGGTGGTGGCAATGGAGGGAAGAGAAAAAGTTAGAGAGAGTAAAGAGGTGGCAATGGAGGGAAGAGAAAAAGTTAGAAAGAGTAAAGAGAGATGGTGGTGGGAGCAATGGCTCCGATGGTAGTGGCGACGGTTCCGGCGGTGGTGGCTATGATGGTGGTGGCTATGAAGGGATGAGAGAGAGAGAGAGAGAGAGAGAGAGAGAAGAGAGATTATGGTGGTGGCTATGGAGGGAGGAGGAGAGAGAAAGTTAGAGAGAGAGAGAGAGAAAGAAAGAGATGGTGGTGGTGATCTCCTAGGGTTCCATGGGCAATTTTGCCATTTAGAATGAAATTTAAAATTTTAGAGGACTTTAGCAAGGAAAATTAAAATTTTAGGGGGCTTTAGGATGGCAAAGTTTTGTAGAGTGTGTCCTTGTGTGGATTTTTGTTTATAGCTTGTCATTTAGTCCAAATTGACTCAATCTTAGGGACTTTAGACCAAGCCTCCCTAAAACAATACGAAAATACATCACAAAAATATTTTTTCACAAGGATAATAGTTTTTTTTATAAATAAAACTAGAATATGCTATCGTAACAAGAATACTTTTGTAACAATAAAACATGGGATATTAAAACTACAAATAAAAAATCAGGACTAAACCAATGTCAGACACTGTTTAGTTCCAATTAACTATAAAATCACCAAGACAACCATATAAAAATAATAAAAATAAAATAAAAACATATTGCACTTATTTGAAAAGAATAGATTATACTATATTAAAACAATCAAGATATACATTTAACTTTTAATACAACATTAATTAATAAATTGAGATGCCTATTTATTTACTTTTGAAAACATTTTTCATATTTCATAATTACATTGAAACTCAAACATATATTGTTATCAAATCAAATTTCGCGGTCCTGACCAAACACTTGAAATGGAATGACACAGGAGAATTTCGTTACTACGCACTTCATTACTGAAAATGAAATTTCATTCCAGATCTCTCATTCCTGCAATCCAAACATAGCCTAATCACAATCAGAATGAAGTACCTGGACAAGAATATAGCACCCTGTCAAAATCTCTAGCGCCTGTATTCCAATTGAGATTGTCAGTAATGCACCAGAGTTGTATCACATTCAGGGGGAAAAAAATGTCGTGTTACTGATAGTCTGATATCAAGTCCAGAATCTAAATTAGAATGGTGCAATGAATATAGCTCTCTTAAATTCCTAACATATGTTTTCTTTAAAAAATTGAAGAGGAAGGTGTTGGGGAACAAACCCAAAATAAAAGATAATATCACTATAAGTCAAGGTAAGATGTGTAGTTATTCTTAATCACAAAAGATTCTAAATATAACCAAGCCCCATTCTAATTTCACAACTGAGTTAATGATTGACAGCTCTAAATGCCCTAATTAGACACTCAAAGCCTACTTATTCCATTTCTAGAAGACCCTAAACACTTTTAACTTCAACCAATCCAAGCAACTTTAATTTTGTTCCGACAACATCAATTTGGAAGTTCTACGGTTTTAAGCAGAAATCAAAAGCTCTCAGTTCAAACCCAATATATTGCAAGAAAAAACCAAAAAACCATGAAAGTCCCTAAAGTGCTTCATATTAGTTTTTCAGCCCTTCCTTTTTTGTTGATATTTCAAGAATACTTCTGCAAACGGCAAGTTCAGTGGCATATCCAACTAAAAGACAAGATAAAAATAAATAACAAATTAGGCCACTGCCACATAGCAGACACAGATCTATGATCTTTTCTAGGACAATTCCAAGTTTACTAACCTTCAGAGTCGAAGAGTTGGGGCCTACAAGATGTTGTCTTCGTTTGACAAACCTTTCCTGCAAACAACAGCACAAATTTGGCAAACCATTTTATGACCTCAAAGTATTGCAATCCTTGCAGCATGACAATATCCACCAAATTCAATTTTATATTCTATGCGCAAATTATTTTTCTTTGTGTTCCATTCTTCAATTCCAACTCTTCCCATAGTAATTGTGGTCAAAATTTACTTTATGTTCTTTTCAGGCTGGAGTATTATAACCATCAAAAGCATTCAAAACAACCATGAAAATCTAAGGGTCCACTTGGTGCATATTAAATGCACAAGTAGAACAGTAGCCTTAAAATAGACAAGCAAGATATCTTCAAAACTATAAGGAACACACACACACACACACACACACTCAAATCTTGCAAAAATTCAAGATAAACAGACCTTGTTCCTGACTAAACTGCCAATCTTGATGACGTCACATTGCATTTCATCATTCAATATCTTGATTGCCTACAAATAAAATATTGCACGCATGGTTCAATTAAATAGAGTACACAAGGACTGAGATAAGAATACGTGTCATTGAATGATACTTCTAATGACTACACTTATATAGTCATACAATATATACAAGACTTTCAGAAATTAGTCATCCAATCTTGCTTATTTACAAGATTCGTATTTGTAAAGTGCAGAGAAGTGTCATTAGATCTGAGAATTTACAAAGATTCTCAGAAATCAAATATCGTCTCCCTTCTGTGATCCATCTATAATGTTATGTTATTATTCTCTAACATAATAACAATTTCATGAATAACAAATAATGGACCAAAAGAAAGAATGCATGAGAGAGAGAGAGAGAGAGAGAGAGAGAGAGAGAGTAATGCCTGAGGCGCAGGGACACTTCTTGACAAAAGTTTAATAAGATCCCTGGCTTTCATGATAATGTATGGATCCCTTGTCTTCCTAGTCGTAGTAACTGTCATGGATCCCTCAACCTGACCACCAATAGAGAATACACCATTGATTATGGGTTTCAAAGATCAGGGAATGTGACCTAACTTGACAAATCTAAAATACGCTGACAATCACATAATGCGCACACACACACACACCAAAAAAAAAAAAAACAGAAATATAAATTGTAAGACATTGCACAACACCCTTGATTTTCACATAAAGCCATAGTGCATTCGGATGTTTAGTGCCTTAATGTCATTATTTGCATTGCATTGATTAGCTTTGCAAGATCTCATCTCTTTTTTTCTTTTCTTTTCTATCCTCCGGATATAGAGAAATGCTTCACATACTTTCCACATATTTTTTGTTAAAAAAGCCCGTAATACTTATGACGAGTGCAATATATGGGGTGCAATAATTCTGAGAACCATCACACCCCAAAGACGGATTTGGGTTGGGCTATATGCAACCTGCACGCTTGAGTTGGGCTATAGGCATTGTGCCATTACCTCTACAAATGCAAACTAACATCAGTGTCATTGATGATGCATGATTATATACAGTAGGTTCAAGTTATGAAGTCCATGATTTATCAACCTGTTTCACCAGATAAATAGGTTTACTCAAAGAAGCTCCTCTGGTAGAGGATTCAAAAACAAACATATAAAAGCACTTACCAAATTCAGCTCACATGAAATTCCATGCTCTTTCAATGCACCTCTCACAGCTGGCCAAGCTTCTTGCAAGTATTGTTCTGCAAGGGACACAACAAAGACTCAGAACAATAATTTCAGGATAATGACTCGAAGATAAACCTTCTGATAATAAGGGCATTTTTTTATGCAAACAATAAAGACAAAAGATACGGCACATGCATTCTTCTACACAAATACATGTACAAAGTTAACTACTTCATCCAATAATCAACACAACGGATTCTATCAAGAAATGCCAAATGTACTGCTAGTCTGCCAGCTTTCAGCTTGAGATATATCTCTATGGACGTGTTAGGCCCAAGTCCCTTTTCGGGCAATCGAACATGGGAGTGCTCATTTGTATATTTACAGAGGAAACAAAAAAGAAGTGGTACAAGAAGCACGTCAAGTGATTTTTTTCAAATTTTGTGCGAATCCTATCACATTCAACACAATGACTGCACTGTTCCGAGCAAAAGGAGGTCAATTTCAATGGATCTCCGCATTCTGCAGATTTAAGTTGCCTACATGGCAGAAAAAAAATGTGGCTGCAGTTACACCCCATTCACATACAAATTACAGACACAGTTTGAACAAGTGTAACATTTATATCACAGAAAAAATGCATTAGACTCATCTGGGATTGTGGTGCAGAATGTTGAACGGTCTCTTAGATATTGGACAAGAATTGTTCATAGTTTTGGAAATGAAGATGACAAAATGTGTGTGACGTGACACCAGAAGCAGTTTTTATGGCAAAATATCATATGTTACAGGGAAGGAGTATAAGTTAAGGAGGCCAGAATACGAATTTCAGAAGTGAAGGTCCTACCACAAGCAACACAACTCACGGGGACAAAAATCAAGCTGACCTTGACATCTCTCGAACAAGTCTATTGACAATGGAAGGAGGACACTTGGTATTAAAGCAACTAATGGTATTTGTTGCTTTGGATTGGACCACTGTCGTATTGCCGTGTCATAGTTTCATAATCTTAATTCTTAAGCGATGACATATCCACATCACGTAAGCCCAAAACACAGGGATATATCCACTCAAAGTAGCTCCAAGCCTCCAACAGATACCTTCTCAATCTCATTTTTGGCCATACTGTAGATAATGGTTAACAACTCAATAAGTGTCACCAATAAATGATGTAACCTAGGGTTTCCATCTATTAGTTTGTGTGTGAATTTTAATATTAGACATTAACAATATTTACTTTTATTTGCATATGTTTATTTTTGTTTCCTAGTTTAACCTTAAGATGTGGGGGGTGTCCGCATCATTTAATTAATCAAATGCAAGTCACATGCTTAAGTGGGGGCCAGCCAAGGTGAAGGAAGAGACCTCTATACGTTTGTTTTGGGAAGCAAGAGGGATGGATTTTTTTTTTACAGAAGCCTCTCTGCTTCTGCTCTTCTCTGTTGCTCTTCCCTTCTGTTCATCCTTGTTGTTGCTCCTTCCAGTCATCCTCTTCTCAGTTCCAGGTTTTGTTCTTCCTCTCCTTCTTCTTCTTCTTCTTCTTCTTCTTCTTCTTCTTCCTCACATCTGTTTGAGTTTCTTTCTCCACCTTTTTCTCTTCTTCAGTCCACTGTTATTCTCTTCTTCTTCTTCCTCTTTCTATTGCTGATTCCTCTTCTTCTTCTTTTATGATTCTACTTCTCCTTCCTTCCCTATTTCTCTTCCCTGCAGTTTTCCTTTCCCTTCCCTTCTCTCTTCGCTGCCTCAATCTGCCCTCCACGAAACGCAACCCCCCCCCCCCCTTCTTTAGTTTAAAAGGTGACATTATTTTGAATTTTCTCTCGTGTAAGTGACTGTTTTGGGTGTTAAATAAAGATGTGGTTAATTAAGGAGCATTATAATTCTGCTGGGCTGATTTTAATACCTCAGTATTGTCATTAGTTTGCAAGCTAGCTTGGTGGGTTTATTCCCTTGCCCTACATTAAGTTCTACATTTTGTTTACACTAACCTAGGATTGCATCAATACAAGTGTCACGCCCCGAAACCAACACACGTAAGCGGTCAAAGAGTCAATGAAAGAGGTGCGGGAAGGGAAGACGGTCGGTCCTACATGGACCAACCAAATAGCGTAGAAGCTTCAATAGAATCCTACGTGGACTCTCAGATGGTCAACGAGTCAAAGGTTGACCTAACGTGGACCAAACGGGTCAAGGAGGGTCAACCGCTACGATATTGATTCAAAAATAAATAAAATAAAATACATATCTAACATATGGGGCTTTTAAATCCATTCAAACTCCTTTAAACAAAAGAATTAAAATTAAAATTAAAAGTTTTGGTTCGAACTAAACTTTAGCACTTGTAGAGAGCAATTTTGGCTGCCCAAAGTAGAGTAAGGAGCAAAAAAATGAAATTTTAAGGACATGGGTTGGAGCCAATTTCCAACAAAATCAAGCCTAAAGCAAATACAAAAGAAGGCTTTTAAATAAGACTTATTAAAGTAAAAACAAGCTTATTCAAAGTGTAAAAACCAACACTAAAGTCGAACACGAGTTCCCCAAAATGATATAACCACAAACACCCATGATTCAATAGCGTTCTAATGTAATCCCAATTCTACATACTCCCTCTGTCCCATATGAAGAGTCCTTGAAACCATTTTTTTAATGTCCTATTTTAAGAGTCCTCTTTGAAAAGTCAAAGTACTTTAATACACACTTTACAAATTTGCCCTTTTATTATATCCAACTCTTCCCTCTCTTTTTTTTATGTGACACTATAATTTTGAATTTCAAAAAGGGCAATATTGGAAAGTTGAAAATCTCACCAAAATCAAGGTTGTCCCCTTAATAAGTTGGAATTCCCAAAAGAGACTCTTAATATGGGACGGAGGGAGTAAACATCAAAGTGCTTCAAGTCTTTAAATGAGTTTCAAATAGAGGATTCTACATACAAGCCAGAAGATATAAAGGGGCTATGTGTCCAAAGCTAGTTCATAGCTTACAAATTAACATAGATGAAAGAATTAAGACCAAAGTACTTGTAAGTAGGGGTGAAAGTTAAACCGAAAAAACCGAACCAACCGACCGAACCGACTGATTTGGTTCGGTTTGGTTCGGTGTGCCTCTTACTTCGGTCGGTTTCGGTTCCTATTAATTAAAAAAATCAATTTTTGGTTCGGTTACGGTTTGTCATTTATTCAGACCGAAGCCGACCGAACCGAACCGAACATACAATATACACTACGTTATATATACTACGTATATATTATATACTGTATATATTATGTTGTTAGTACAAAAGCTAACGTATACAGCAAAAAAAAAATAACAGAAGGAAAAAGTAGACCAACTTTGGCCTGACGAAGGAAAAAGTAGACAAGACCTCACCTTTTTCTTGGAATAAGACAAAAGCCTAATCTAAGTCTAACCTAACCTAGAGTCCTAGACTGAGTTGTCATAGACTCTTAGTCACTCGGGAGAAACAAATGAAACAAACCATCTCCCTCAAACCCTAAAATAATAATCTAATTAATTAATTATACATCACAGATTCAGTACCCTAAGTTCCTCATCTTATTCACTTCTTACTCTAGCCGCAGCCGCCTCCTCCTCCAGCCCTCAGCCATCGTGACAAGCCTCCAGGCCATCCATCCTCCACCTCCCTCAGCCCTAGCTGATGTCGCCTTCCTCTTCCTCCTTTCTATGCGTCGACCTGATCGAGCTCTTGTCCTCTCGCTTCGTCTTCAAGATCTCACCACCTGTGTTGCTACTTGCTACGAAACCACTTCAAGATCTCGCAGCAAAATAAGAAAAAATGTTGAAGAAAAAGAAGAAGATCACAGCAGAAGACCTCGCCACTAATCTAGAGAGAGAGATAGAGGAACTCTGCAATGTAAAGAAGACGCCACTATAGAAGTATGTAAATCAGTTCATGTTTTTGGTTGTTCTTGATGTGTTTATTTGAGGTTTTTATGATCTGAGATTTGGGAAATTTGGGTGTTTGTTCTTGATTTGGGGATTTTTGGTTTTGAAGATTTGTTTCTCTCTCATCTGTCTCACGCCCACCGAAACCGAACCGAAACCGAACCGAAAAGATACAGTCGGTTCAGTTCGGTGTTACACTACTTTCGGTCGGTTTCGGTTTCTAGTGTTTTAAAAACCGATTGGTCGGTTCGGTGGAATTTTACCTCTATAAACCGACCGAACCGAACCGATTACACCCCTACTTGTAAGTTCCATAATTTGAATCTAACATTTATGATTTCAAATTACAACTATTACAAGTCTTAACAAATAAACTATGTCATGTAAGTTCCAAAAGAATAAGATTTCTCGCGGAAAGCTTTCAAAAATATGAGGCCAAGGCATCGGATGGGCCTTACCCCTACCAAGATCACCTGAAAAAAAGAGTTTTTTATAGATTCATTAAGCGCGATGGCTTAGTAAAAAACATTGTAGATATACAAGATGGATCCTATAACTAAAAATGAGATGTGGTGCTATGAATGTTGGCTAAGCAATGCACACTGGGAATGAGTCCTCAGGCCATACACACGTGTTCACTCGCCTCGTTACCGGACTGTGAGCCACCCCCCATTGGGAATGTAGCATACCAACTTTCCGATAGCTAGTCGAATATAAGTTAGAGTTTGGCATGTTCGTATGTACATCCACCCTGTCCTCACACGCAACCCACATTCGAATTTTTTTCACATCTTGTATCCCCATTTTGGGATTTCTCATATGCAAATCATACTATGCTATGAGGTATGCCCACTTGGCAACAATGCACGTGAATTCTATGATTCCAATGAAAATGTTCATCATATGAAACGGTAATTTATATACTTGACATATTTAGGCAAGTCCAATTACTTCAACGATAATCCATGATAACATATAATCTCAAGTTCATAGAATATCAACAAGGAAACAAATGAAATCAGCTTCTAAGCATAAGGGCTACTTATTCAAGTAGACAATTAAATCATTTAGGTAACTAAACAATTAACCAATACTTAGTCAAACAATTTAACAAGCATATAATCACATTTAGGTTACTAAAATTAATTAATTAGCACCTAAGCATATAAGTCACATAAGCATGTGTAATTGGGGAGAATCAAGTCATATCCACTATTCCTAGCAATATTCACAAATCAAAAATAGAGATAGGAAATCATATGTATATAAACAATGTAATCTAACTTTGTTCTTGAGAATATAAAGTACAAGAAAGGAGAATCCAAAAGGGAAATAATAGAACCCAAGTGTAGAGCTTCAATGAACAAGATTTTTAGAAAGTCCCTCTTCTTCCTCTAGCCCATAGTTTGAGCTAGAAAACAACAAGATGGAAAATGAGAACACCAATGGGAAGCCCTAGTAGAGAGGGTCACTTTTGATACTAACAGCTTTGCCTAAAAAGCTTGAAATTGTAGAAACCATGGGGGTTTTCTCTTGGTACTTCCAAGTAAAAGAGAGAGAGAGATGAGATAAGGAAGAAAAAGAAAAAGAAAAGACAACGAGAGTGAGATATCCAGATGAGAGAGAGGGGGAGGAGAGAGAGTGCAAAGCTTCTCTAGGAAGCTTGGGATAGGTTGGGGTGGGTCCCACAAGTCATATTGACAGCCACACATACACATATATAGACATATATATAGACAAACATATGTTAAATCAAATACCAAAGTGATACCACAAGACCAAATGTTAGGCAATAGGCATTATAATGTATAAGTCCAAATTGGGTTTACACATTGACCACTAAATTACCACAATACTCTTAGTTAAAAATTCAAAACATTACAACACGTCAACAGCAACTCCACGTGTATCCAACATTACTACTACTCATGGGCTCCGAACCATCTATTACCACTATTTATGGGCAAAATACATAGACTCACACAATGGACCCTGTAACCATACCATGGGACCGCACGTCTACTCCTTTGCACAAATGTTCAGAGGAGCCCACTTCAAATCCCACTTCGAAGTCCATTGTAGAGCCCACTTCAGAGCCCACTCCGAAACATAAGGAAATCTCCACTCGCTAACTACTATCCGGGTCCCACTCTCCGGGTCTCCACTCGCTGACCACTCTACGGGTCTTACTCTCCGGAACTCCACTCGCCGACCACTCTTCGAGTCTTACTCTCCAGATCCTCACTAGCAAACCGCTCTCCGGATCTCACTCGCTAGTGTCTCTACTCACCGAGGACCACATACTACTGAAATACTAAATACGCATACTTGCCACTTGGGATACCCACCCTTGGTCGGGAAGCAATACCTAAGGGTGGCCACGCCCGTTGAGATCTCGGTAGTTCATGGCTAGGTGGCTAGAGCCAAGGGCATCTCCCAAGCTAACGCCTCATAGGCAAAGTTAGAGTTAATCCTAAAGAGAGAGTGACACGTGACTACTTTCACGCGCTGGTCGGGAAGCAGTACTGAAGGGTGGCCACGCCCGTTAGAATCTCAGGAGTTCATGGCTAGGTGACTAGAACCAAGGGCATCTCCCTAACTAACGCCTCACAGGCAAAGTTAGAGTTAGTCCCAAAGAGAGAGAGACACGTGACTACTTTCACGCGCCTTGCCCCTCCAGTCTCACAACCAATCAAAGAGGTCCACGACCGCAAGATCAGCTGAAACTTTTGACTCTCATTTTGCCTAGTCACTTCGACCTTGCTAAATATTCTGCGAACCACTAGCATTGTCTCGGTATTCCCTTTGCTTAAGGGTCTACACCAAGCATGCTCTCAGTATTACCCCCTTGCTTAACCATTTACAATAACACACCATCCTCCCTTGACCAACCTGTAGCGCTCGTTGCTATCGAGTGACAATACACTCTTACCACAATGACATGTTGTTGTTGACCCCTTATCTAGTCAAATCTCCATTTAATGCCCCAACTACCTTAAACATGTTCATTTAAGTCCCCCACCAACCTTAAACAGATAAACCACTCTAAGGATGCCAACACTCTAACTGAATCATGAGCCCTCACAATCCCCTGTATAAATACCAGCCTCATTCAATACATCAAAAAAAAAATCATATCCAACTAGCTAACAGGCATTTACTCTCTCCTTACTCTGAAACTCATAAGTCTCCCCTTTACTCTAAACCTTACACTGAACCCCCTAAGTCACCTATCATCGCTCTCGTATTCTCCGAGATCTTTAACTACCATCCACCCTACTCCGACACTTCTATAACCCACTCTAGCCGCCCAAAGCATTATCAGTATTTTACCACACATCATCCCTCCACCAAAAGACACGAATACTTACTGCTTTCTCTCTCTAACTCTCTCATTTGGGACTACTTTGGTTCTCACCCGAGCAGAAGCTTCTCCAAATCCCATTACTCTGCTATATTTTTATATACTATTATTGTACCACACTTTCTGCATTATTTTCACCTGCTTATGTGTTATACCCATCCGTATCTCTCATACACATCACATAAAGAACTCTCATACACATCACCTACTAGTAACATTGCGAAAATAAGAAAAGTCTGTGCTTCAATGAATTCATGTAAAAATTAAAATTATCTTCTTTTTACATCTGGCACAATTCACAGAAAATCTCCATGTTTTGATAGGAAAATGCATAATTAAAAACTTCTGTCAAAACAAAAGGGGAGGGGAAAAAAATAGTGATATTTTTGGGCAACTGCATCTAAAAATTCAGCAAGAAACAATTTTTAATGCGAAATCACCACCACAGAAACATTTCGAGACACCATAAACAGAGAAATTGACTATACGAATCGAAAAATTAGTTGTCATCCTCGAAATATGGACAATTAAAAAACAAATCCAACAGTACACACAGAAGAACAATATAATACATACATAAATTATTAATACAGTACCTCTGTATTGAGGGAAGAGGGTAGAGAAAGAGCTGACTTCAAGCAAACCGGCTTCGTTCCAACTAGGATCGAACTTGTCTATCTTCCAGTGGTCTATGCTCCCGTCGTCCCATGGCTTTGGCTTGTCGTGCTTCCCCTTGTGCCTCCTCATCTTCCCTATCTGCTCCCCCTCATCCCCATTACCATTCTCCATCACTTCGTCCGACATCCGAAAACCAAACCCTAGAATTCAATTGCACCCCTCTCTTTTGCCTGTGTGTGTATTTATTACAGGGAATCCTCTGTGTGTGTATTTATTACTGGGAATGTCTATACATACATACATATATATATATATATACTATATATATTATACACCTGTAATTTTGTACGGAGTACAGTATATGATGGGGAACAGTGAGCAAAGAGAGACTGTGATGAGAACTGTAATAAGAATAGGGTTTTCAGGTTCGTAAATTCGTAAACAATGTATGTCAACGAAGCCCATTGGGCCACGTGGGGTTTAAAAACCGGGTTTTGATATACGGATACGGGCCTAGGCATTTTGGGTTCACCATGTTTCCAACTTACATTCAAGAAAACTAACTTTGCATTAATATTAGCTAAAACAAACTTTTGCATTAATATTAGCTTGTAGTTAGGGGTGTAAACGAGTCGAGTCACTCAAGGGCTCGTGACTCGGTTCGCTCAACAAAGTTCGTGAGCACGATTGATTAAGGCTAGTGAGCAAGCTCATGAAAAAACTTGTTAATAGGCTCGATAAAGAGCTTATATACTTACCTTTATACATATGTCTATTATAAAACTACATAATTTTAGAGAAATAATGAAAAACCTCGTAAATACGCTTGATAAATGATTTATATACTGACCTCTCTCTCTCTCTCAATATATATGTATATGTGCGTTTATATATTATTACTAAACTACATAGTTTTTAAGGGCTCGTAAAAAAGCTCGTTAAAAACCTTGTAAAAAAGTTCACAATCACTGAAATTAAAGCTCGTAAAAAAGCCCGTTATACCTTAAAAAGCTCATAATCAGCTCGGCTCAACTCGTATACACTGCAATATCATAGTAGATGAGAATCTCTCAAAGGAATCTCACGTTCACTCAAAAGAAAACTCTCTGAAAGTTGAAGTGCAACTTGAACTCTCACTTGAACTTTGTTAAGAAACTCTGCGTGTAACTGGATGCTGAGGGGATTACTTATAGCCTTCCAAATGTCCTGTGCATCTCGTGAATGGATCATGAGTTGTAAAGTATTTTTGGAAAGCTGGCTCTTCACATGGAGTTACTGTGGATAAACAGTGTTCTGTCTGTTACTGCTTAATCACGCGGAATCTGAAAAAGCATGTCGGTTACTGTGGCCGAAAGGTTGATTTGACTTGTCCTTTTTACTGTAGTTTTAACCAGTGTTAATGGGAGTTTCACCGAGAAACTTTTGCATTAACCATGGTTAATACTGTCCTTTTTACCCAAAAAAACATTGGATGCTCAATTATTCTTGACTCTCTTCATAGGGGTTTTGAGCATCTTGGAATGCTGAACTGAAATAGGGATCATAAGGCTGTGCAACAGAGCATGATCCTTCTGAACTGTGACTGTTGTTATCTTGATCATTTTGACTGACTTGAGCTAGTATTTGTTGGGCCATAGCCATTAACTGTGCATTTGATGGCTTGGAACTTGACTTGGATTTGGAGCTTGACTTATCTTTGGGACATGTAATTGTGCACTTGGCCATGGGGCCTGTAATTAGAGCAGGGGGACTGTTTACTGGTGGGAATTCAAGATTTACTTGTGTTAATAATTCGGTGGTGACCAAATTTATCCCACCATTTGACTGAATACTGTCTCTGGACAATGTTACTCTGAATTTGATACTGCCATTTCAAGATCCATGGCATTTTATATTTACTTGTGAATATGACTAGAATGGGAAACTGGGTATTGTGCTCAATCATTGTATACTTAGTGGATAAATATTTAACCATGTCTTAGAGATCATTTGGGAGTAAGTCTGGCATGGGGCCATGACGTGACCACCAATGGAGGAACTAGGTAGGGAGCTGACTTTTGAACTTTGTGTCAAAATTGACAGACCATGAATGGGAAAATGTTTCGGTCTAGTGGAGAAAGACATAGAACCAGGCATCAATATAATCAAAATAATTATACTGAGTATGGTTAGGTAGTGACTTGAGGATGCATGGGTGGGAACCCCAATCTTTACTAGAAATAATTCTTTTGATATACAACTGGTGATACAAAATTTTCTTTTCTGATTCAGGAATTGATTTATCATTTTTATTCTCAGTAATGCGGTCAATGAAAATTGACTCAGTAGAGAATAAGATGTCTCTGTAATAACTAAGGGATTTTTCTGGACTTTTAGGAATAAAATGCTATCCAGAAGGGAAATTAAGCTTGACTAGATCAACTGGGTTTTTGTAATGACTCTGGTGTGGCTCAATCCAGAATAAGTGAACTGGGTTGGGTTTTACTACATAATCTGTTCTGGGGGCTTGGGTAGGCCTTATTGTTTGAATGGGCTTGGTAGCAAATGGATCATTAACTAGATATTGACTGTCGGTTGGCCTTGCTAAGGCTAACTGGTAACTGGGCCTGGATATTGATCCAAGCACTTGATATCTGTTAACTAATCCAATTGGAGGGATAACTGCTAATTTGTTATCCTTCTCCTTCTTCTTGTCCTCCATTTTTACACTGTAAAAATTTACGAGTAAGAAAATCAGGGATTTAATTGTTACTGCCTTTGATATATTCTATATCAAAATCAAAGATAGATAAAATAGATTGCCATCTGACAAATATTTGCTTTGATGCTAAATTTTTGACATCCTTTTCTAAAATAAATTTAGCACTTTTGCAATCAATCCTGACTAGAAATTTTTTATTTAAAATATCATCTTGAAATTTACTTATACATAATACTAAAGAAAGAATTTCTTTCTTTATGGTACTGTAATTATTTTGTGCTTTGTTCCAAATTCTAGAGTGGAATCGCACAATCTATTCATTAGATGAACCTGTCACACCCGTTCCAGAAATTCATGGTTTTAAACATGCATCATTTGATATTTTGAAATATTAATGTTTATTAATATTGGGTTGAGGTTGACTGTGGGTCAACGGTGAAGTGTCAGTAAGGACACGAGGAAATTGGTAATTGAGATTTTCATCGACACGAGTAAATGACATTTATATGATTTAAATGCTATTTGACTTATCTGGTATTCTATGAATAGTGAATTATACCTGTGTAGTATAATTTCTGATAGCTTCGATATTGTTATATATCATTTTGAGAACTGTGGTGAGAACGTGAGTGACACGTTAATTAAAAAGGTAGGTTGTGTAGAAATTCCACAGAATATAGTTTTCGGACGTTATTTTCGGACCCAAACGAAACTTAGTCGAAAACTTTTGGAAATTATAATTTTCACTCGTAAAGGCATAAAATAGACGTGTGCGAAGTTTCATGGGTTAATTAGAAGTTTGAGAAACTTGCGGGGAGGTAAACGTAATTTCCCGAAACTTTGCCTATATATAGGTGAGGATGATACTTCATTCTCATCCAAACACTCAAAATATCTAGAGAGAGGAGAGAGAAAAGGGGATTGGTTTCTCCGGGCTTTGCGACGACATACGACGACCGTTCGTCCGTCAGATTTTCTCCAGATTTCAGATTTGAACTCGTGGAGGTAAGATCTACGTTTTGATACCACTTAGGTCATGTTTGGCCAATTTTTGTAAAAATATTAATTCTAGACTTTTGGGAAAAATCAGGTAAAACTTGTAGGAATTGCGTATAAATTGAAATCCGACGATTATTTAGCCCCCTAGACGATCCTTCAAAGTTTGAAGAGATTCGCACGAGGTATGAATTCTAGATCTATGAAATATATGGGTTTTCATGTTTTGGACATCACTTTTGGATATTCTTGGATCCGGGCGAAATTCATGTATTAATTAGGCCCGTTAATTATGCACGTGAAATTATGATAACAGCACGTATAACTGTTTATGTGAGCATGTTATGTGTCTACTTGGGTCAAAGGGGAGTTTGGTGCAAATTCATCCGGAGTAAGCTCCTCGAACCTTGAGGATTGTGATCTTGTTGAAATTGGAAATTGTGGTTGTGTCTGGATTGGAGGTGGGCCCAACCAGTACACGGTACCTGGTATGGAGGAAGGCCCAACCAGTGTACGAGATGCGTGGGAGAGGTGGGCCTCCTACGGCATCGACCGGATGAATGCGTACCACTCACCCTAGAGACTATTTCTATGTGTTTTAGATGCTTAAACCATGAATTGTCATATAAGCATACATTTAGAATTGTACGCTCAGCATATAGCTGAGCAGTGGAGATGTACTCCATTTCAGGTAAGAAGAAGGATAAGAAGAAGCGTGATGAGTGAGGCCGATGAACACCGGGAGAATCCACTTGTATATGTTTTTGTCTTAGGTCCTAAACCTTGTGTAAGGATTTGAATATTGTAATATGATGTAACATAAACATGGATTAGTTTCGCAGTATTGTAATCTTGTAATTGAACGTCTGTAATTGTGTTTTAATATGTTGGAAATCAGTTATGGTTGTGATTGTTGTTAGTATTGCGAAGCATGAGTTGTTAGTTTTCAACACAGGGCTGCCAGCAGGGGAGCAGTCGACTGGACCCAGGGTCAGTCGACTGGATCTCGTGTGTTTGAGACACTGTAAGTGAATGATAGAAAAGCAGTCGACTGATCCTCTTCATCAGTCGACTGAACCACTGTTGTTTTTGGCTACTGCTTCTATATATTGAAAAGCAGTCGACTGGATTCTCTGAGCAGTCGACTGGACCCCTTTGAATAAGTTACATTTTTGTGTTCTGCTTGACCAAGTCGACTGGGAAGTCGACTGGACCTCTATTGAGGATTTAGGGTTTTAGTTTCTGCCAGGCACAGTCGACTGGACCCTAGTACAGTCGACTGGGCAGTCGACTGAACCTCTATTTTCAAAACTGATTCTTTTGAAAGTGTTTTCCTTTAGCCAAAACTTTTTATAACTCTGATTTCAATGGATTTTACAACCTTGGAGGGTAATGTTCCCTAAGTTTTAATACCCAGGATTGTTTTAAAGTTCTTTCCGCTGCGTACATTTATATGTTTGTTTGGGATGAGCCTTGGTGGCGTGCCACGTGTCCTATTTTCACGCGTAGTGGGATGGGTCGTGACAGAACCATTGATTTTTTTAAGGAGAATTCCTTTGAAACCATGCTCAGAGGCATCTGTTTGAATAATTTTAAAGGAATTTACTGAAGGAATGCCAAGACATGGCAAGGACTTGACATATTTTTTGACCTCTTGGACAATGGAAGTATGAACAGATGACCAAGGAGGGGATTGGATTTTAATCTGTCAAAAAGGGGGTTACATTTGGAACGAAGACTGGGATAAAAATCAGATATATAATTTAAAGATCCTAAAAACCTTTGTAATTGGGTTTTGTCCAAAATTTCATCTGGAAATTTATCAGCAAATTGAATAGCTTTGTCAATAGGAGTGATTTTTCCATGATGAATATTGTGACCAATAAATTTGACTTTGGACTGAATTAGACTGATTTTGAAGCTGAGACAACAAGACCATTGGCTTTGATGGTATTGAAAAGCGAATTCAAATGTTTACAATATTCATCAATTGACTTTGAGAAAATAAGAACATCATCAATGTAGACAATTGAAAAATGATTGAATGGGTTAAATATTTCATTCATAATATTTTGAAATTCACTAGGGGCATTCTTGAGGCCAAAGGGCATTACATTCCACTCATAATGTCCAAATGGGGTAGTAAAGGCAGTTTTATATCTGTCACTCTCATGGAGTTGGATTTGCCAGAATCCACTTTTCATGTCAAATTTACTAAAAACAACAGCTTGGTTTAATCTATTGACCAAATCTCTCTTATTAGGGATAGGGTACCTAATCCATTCTAAGACCTTGTTGAGAGGTTTGTAATTGATAACTAACCTTGGTGTTCTACTTTCTAACTCAGCATTTTTCCTAACATAGAAAGCAGGGCAAGACCTGGGTGACTTACTTTTACGAATTATATTTTTATTTAATAATTCACTAATTTCTTGTTTACATAATTCCATGTCTTCTTGACTCATTTGAATACGTCTAGCTTTTGGTGGGGATATTGGATTCATTAAAGTCCTTGACATAAGGAAGGGTAACTATATGTTTTTTTCTATACCAAAAGGCATTAGGTAAGTCTGCACATAAATTACTAATGATTCTAGACTTAAATACTTCTATCTTGTTTTGGAGTGGTTTATTGGTTAACTGATTTTCAATTCTAATGTATCTAAATTCTTCTTGTAAAGACCTTAGATGTAAAGTTTTATAGTAAAGAATTTCTTTTTTATTTTTAAAAATTGATTGGTCTTTCAATTGTTTTAAATCTCAAAGTAATGGCTTAGTGAGGAACTTAAACTGGACCTTTTGTCCACATGCATGAGTGGTTAATCCATCATTATTAGTAGTAAATGGGTAAAGTAGGCATAAAAATGGTATTCCTAAAATAACTTTATCAGTCATATTTTTAATCAGAACAAATGGTGTTTTAAAATAAACATTGTTTTGGCAAACATGTGCACTAGGTAACTTATATTCAATTTGCATTTGACTACCATTAGCAGAACTAAGACGTTCATTGGTTTTTACATAATATTTAGTTGGAATTAATCCTTCTTGAATGCAATTAAGATCAGCTCTTGAATCTAATAGTGCTATAGTCTCTATTTCTAAGGCAATTAAGATACTAGGGGAAGTATCTTCACTATTAGAATCTTCACTAAGGGAAGTATCTTCGTTATTGTGGCCTTGGTCAAACTTAGCAACTTGATCTTGTAAGTTTTTTATGTCAACTTTAACTTGTTTGATTTCAACTTGTAAATCCTGAACTGTAACTTCCTTTTTGGGTTTATTAAATCTTTCAAGCGTTTTATCAAGACTAATAGTGGGATGATTGTTTTTACTAGCTTCATGTTTGAGCTTAGTTCTTTTGCTAATTGCCTTAGATCTGCACACACATCTACTCTTTTCAAATCCATCTCTCTCTCTCTCTCTCTCTCTCTCTCTCTCTCTTTTGGTTTCATGTCCAACTTCAAATTTTTTTTAACCTCCTGAATTTCCTTTCTGCTTGGTTACTAAGGCGTTGTTTGACACAATTTTATGTATTCTATGTAAGCATTATTTATAATTTTCCTAATCTTTAGATTACTCTTTTATTGGAGGTGATTCATGCAATTCAGCTCTAATGAGGTTTTTATTTTTTTGTTTATAGGTGTTTACATCGAGACTCACAATATTTCTCAAGTCCAAGAACACCTTAATGGTAACCACACATAAGTCTATTTTCTGGATTGATCAACTTGAATTAGGCATTCAAGTTAAATATCAAGTAAGGAATTGTTGTTTTCCAGGGATTTTAAGTAACTTTTTTTGTTTTGCTCCTATAATTTAGTATCTTCTTTGTCGTAATTTACCATACTATAGTTGTAATTCAAGCTAGCCATGGCTTTATTCAACTGTGATCCTACAATATTGTGAGTTCATTTGCCATTGTTTCTAAATACATTTCTGTAGTTTAATATAGATTGTCTGATTTTGGTTCATGGATTTAGTTGAGGGAAAGGTATAACAAACACTAAAAATGTTTTAAAAAAATGGTTTACCAAGGAAAAAAACATAGCAGATTGAAAAATACTATGAAAAATAAAATGTTCAGAAGATATGGTTCTCTCTAAGGCTCTGTTCGGTTCATCTATTTGCTCTTTGTTTGGTTCACTATAATATTATGGGAAAAAAGAATAAATAGATAAGTTCTGAACCAGATGTTTCACATTGTTTATTCTCTATATTATCTTCCTGCTTAGATCTATTTGAAGTCCTGCAGTATTGAGTTGCTCTTTCTATGTTGTGTTGCAAATGACTTCTGAATTAACCAAAAGTTACACTTGATATATGTGACTTTATATGAGTTTTGAATTGACCAGAACTATTTGGTTGATGTTTCTTGGAGGATGAGAGGATCCAGACTGTTTAACCTTGAACATGGGCTAAGTGGTGCAAGTCTTGAGGCTGCTGGGATTAATAGAAACAGTTGGTGCTTTGGTTCATTGGTGTAAGGAATAGATAGAGGAAAATGAGATAATGCTATATGGTGAAATCAATTTATGTATTGGAAGTACAATTTTAGAATTGTTTTACCATTATCTGTCTACTTAGACTTGAAGAATGCTGTAGACATTTGGTTTGTGATGACTATGTTCTTTGACAGTGCTATATTTAACAGTAGAATAGGCATCTATTTGACTCTTCGACAATTTTGTGTGTGCAGAGAAAGCAACGGGGATTTTTGTTGCATTTTAGATCTTTTGATTGCTCCACACAAAAACCTCACTCATTTCAAGTCCAACTTCTTCAGTGAGAGGTGATGCAGGCTACACCACCAGCTTGGGTATGTGACAAAAATTAATGTATACTCCTATCAAATTTAAGTATTTTTTTGCCACAGTTGTTGACTTGGAAAGTCTTTATTTTTGGGTTAATTACACTTTACCCTGTGGATTGGCTTAGTAACACTTTACCCCACTGTGGTTTAAAAGTGACCATTTAACCCCCTGTGCTTTCGGGTAAAGTGTCACCGTTACATAATCTAACGGAGAGTCAAGTCATCACACAATACATGTATAATCTTCAAACATAGAGAGAAAGCAAGAACACATAAAACGCCACCCCGCAAGCGTACTCGTTCAGTGTAGAGCATGATGATTACCAAAAGCCTAACTGTTTGGGATAGAATCCATGAATACCATCTCTTTTATAGTCTATCTCAGGCCATGAGCTCACTCAAACTAAAAGCCTGACTTAATGTACATTGATTTCTGAAAACAACAATTTTAAGCGTACCTTGATTTTCGATCCTGCATATACCCAGTTTGGAGAGAAATCAATAATGCTAAAGAGCTAGTCATGAGAGAGAGAGAGAAGGACCCAACATAAAGGATTCTAAGTGCTCTTAACCGGAAATGTTTGAATCACCAACTCCATCTTCACTTTCAAAGCTAGGTTGCATATGCGATTCATTTACACCTCCAAGCTCCTTACTCATCCATTTGTCAAAGCTGTCAAGCTTCTGCAAACCTCTTAATAAGTCATGTAAGGATGATTTTATCATTGTCGATTTACAAACAAAAAAGCAAATAAAGTAAAGAACAAGTAGCTCATAAATATTAAAATTATCAAACAACCATCTCTAGTTGTAAAACTTTCAATTCCCATTTCATGATACAATCAAATGACGGAGAATATACTTTAGAGGGAAATTATCTTAATAAGCAGGAAAAAGTATTTATGCAATGACAATTTGTAAAATAACATGTAGAAATCAAGGCAGAGTGCAAAGATTGTTGAACGACATAGAGCTAAAATTTGGACCGACTGAACCTGAATTGACCCAAGCTAAACCAGGCAAAAGGCAAGCTTGGACTAATGTGCTTTGGGATAAAATCGGGTCTGGATTCAAACTCTTGACAACCTGATCCACCCTACTTTGACACTGTTATTATGCTTTAAAAAATCACATAGCTAAGTTTTTGTATGCAATGTAATACAGAACTATAAGTATCTAATACAATCAATAGAAGCAGATGCTTAGAGTATAGCTAAATCTTCATAAAGCCCGGCCAAGTCCCTCATAGAGAGACAATGGGAAATCCTCCTACAGGGGAGCTCAATCTTTCTAAAGGAAAAATCATATCTAAAGTTGCAATGTATTTAAATAGGAAATGTCCTAAAACAGAATTCAGAACTCCACGGGATATCAAACACAAATATAAGAACGAAACACAAAAAATACAGAACTAAAAGAATACATGAACTAAAATTGTGTGGCATGTGAGATAAAGAACAAATGAGAACCCTTTTGGGATAGCTTATCGGGGCAAACTATGACTTATAAGTGATTATTTAAAAAGTTGTGATCATTTGGATTAGCTTTTCAAAAGCTTTTTAAAGAATCTGGTTTCCTTGTTAATAGCTATAAATAAATAAATAAGCTTTTCTAAAAATCTCCAATTTCTAGCTTTCTAAAAAATCACTTATTCCAAGAAGTGATTATTTTATGGCCTAACCCAAACATGCTCTAATATTTTAGGAAAAATTACAGTTAAGGGCTACCCATGCCACTATACTTCATTTCAATGCTTATAAAACCAAGCTAAATTGATTTTTTTCCCAAACAGGTCAATATCTGACTGATGGGAAACAAATTGGACTTTTAAACTTGAGACATTGTTGAGATAGGTGATTCGCCTAAGAAGTTAAGCGTAATAATTGATTTTTTTTTTTTACCTTTCCGACCAAAACAATAATTATTTCCACAATTGTATTGAATTTCAGTTCTTTAATCACTTCAATGATGCTGCAATTATCCTTTAAAAGTTAACATAAGCTGTCAGTTCCTAACATGAGTGATGCATTTCTGAACTAGTCAACAAAATCGTTCATCACCTATCACATGTTAACCTTTTTTGGACCAACCTAAGTTCTTAATACGAAATTGATGCCTGGCAAGATTTGATCATTGCCTCTGGCATTTTTGTGAAATTAGAGGAAGTGGTTGTCGTTGTGTTAATCAATTAGTGCTATATTATTACCCAAACATTTAGCCAAGTCAAATTCACATTAATTACCAAAAAGAGCATCACTCTTTTGAATTAAAAAAATCAAGAATAGAAAAAAGATAACCGAGGAGAACTGAAAACAAATTGCTGATTGGGAATAATTCATCTCTGAGATCCACACGGATAGTAGGCATATAAGACAAGTGCTAACCCCCGAAGAAGACAAGATTTACTCTTCTGAGACATTTTCACATCATAAAAGCCGCTAGTTCAAAAGAACAAGCATAGGTGTTAAATCTAGGAAGCAGAGCACATTTAATATCTTTCTTAGCCAGGTTGCAAATATGTGACATTTGTATATAGACCCTTGAGAAGTGCGTCCCGATGGTAATGGCAGAAAGGTCTACAATCTTCAAATTTGGGTAGAAAATTATCAAGCAAGGTACATAAACAACCAATTGTGCGCTTAAAATTGACAAATCAAGAGGCAGGTGAACAAAAAAAACATAAAAAGAAAGAAAGAAAGAAAGAAAATAAGAAAGGGGACATATGCTATATTAAAAATTATTTGTGTACAACTAAAGTAAGTAAATGAGAGAAGTAAATGGTAAATTATAACCTTTACTTCCCGGTAGTGAACAAGAACTATATGTGAGAGCTCCCTGCAGTAGTTGTCAATCAAATAGGAAACAAATGGTTATGCTGCAACAAGAAGCCCTTCTAACATAGAACTTAGGAAGAGATCAAAATATTCTTAATCAATTACCATATTCTCTGCATCCATCAGTAGAATAGCATCTACATAATACCACACAGCAAGCACATAATGAATGACAGAGGAAGAGAGAGATATTTTAGAAAGCATTTTGGGTGAGATGGTTCACCAATGCTCACCCAAGCATCTCATTGGCCAATGCAATGGGACCCAGGATTAAACATCATTTGTTTATGTCACGCCTCGGAACGGCAAAAATAGAGAAAAATAAATTTCCTTTTTGGGTCCAAAGGCATCGACGGGTGAAGTCACATGATTGTCCACACCACGCAGTACTAAGCAACAAGAGTAATAGTGTAACACGAATGAAGTCTAGGTTCTGATCACAACGTAGCATAAAGTCAACAGAAGTTACTAACTATTACACATCAGAGTCTCGAATCAAATATAAGACAGCGGAAGTACAAATGCCAAGGCAACATATGCCTGACTACAAAAAGGGTTCTAAAACGGTAAAGACAATTAGCTACAATTCTAGTCTAGTCTTCAGTTGGCGTAGAGGTAGTCCTCGGCGTAGTAGTCTTCTTCGGTCTGACCTCCGTCGGGGAAATCCTCCACAGGGACTCCGTCACCGGCATAGTAGTCCTCTCCTGCAGGCCCTTCACCTGTATAGTTATAACCAGGGTGCGCTGGAACGTAGAAATGTCCAGCGGCATAAACGTCGTCAGCTTAATGAAAGCCGAGTGAGTTAAATACTAACAGGGTATCAACTATTGAAGTTATTACAAGTTATAAACCGTAACCAAATTAGAATTCAGTAAGGGTAACTCCTTTAATCAAACCAATGATCCGATTACTGACGTCCTATTCATTTTAAGACCGATAACACATCTTGAGGGGAAACAGACTCGACAATAGTTCAACTCTATAAATACACCATTGCTCATCCACCGCTTTTAAGAACATATGCACAGTTCACCGCATGTCATGGATACCACGTTAGTCCATCCCCCGCTTTTAAGAACATATGCACAGTTCATCGCATGTCAGGGATATAACGCTTTAAGCAACAGTACATCATTCTATGCCACGACTTAGCGACGTCTACCAGTGATCACGGTCCACCGCATGTCATAGACACCTTCGTCTGTCTACCGCTTTTAAGAACATATGATTAGATCTTCTGGCTATCTTAGGGCAAATGGTCCGGTTCACCGCAAGTCATAGACACCTTCGTCTGTCTACCGCTTTTAAGAACATATGATCGACCAAAGCCCGCCCACGCAAATTTCCCGAATCTTAGCAAACCTACTTAAGTTCAACTCTATCACCGATACATGACAATCCCAATGTGGCCCGACTACTCTGAATGAAATGAACGTTCACTCCAAAGGGTTCATGACTATTCCGTTATCTAACATTATAAACATTATCCGTTAGTCTTGTTGTTACTACACCCTACGCTGCATTAACTCGTTATCATGTCTGTATTATAATAATAAATCATGCTGGAAAATACTGAACAATAAATAAACAACTAAACAGGTATTATAAGAAAAACAGTATTCTGAAGCTTCCAATCGATTGGTATAGAGGTCCAATCGATTGGTATAAAAGTAGCATCAATCGATTAGAAGGAGATTCAATCGATTGGCATAGAAGTAGTGTCAATCGATTGATAAAAGGTTCAATCGATTGGATCACAATCCATGCCAATCGATTGCACAAAATGTCAATCGATTGGGACCTGAAAGATGTCAATCGATTGGTAAGAGTACCAATCGATTGATACTTCGTCTTCTTCACAGAGAAGACTGTCCAGCAACAAATAAACGGGAATACATGGTTTCTGCATCTCTTCTTTATTTAAAACAAGTCCTAACATCAATGTAAGGCTACCAAGTGAGTTTAAAACTCACCTTAGGCGTTAAGGGCGTGTTTGGGAACGTGTATTGAAGCTTGGAGCTTCAATGGTGGCTCCTCTCTCTCTCCTCTGCTCTGTCTTCTCTCTTCCCTTCTTTCTTCTTTCTTCTTCCCTCTTCTCTGGTCTTCTTCTCTTCTTTCTTCTCTGGTCTTCTGTGTGTGTGTGTATGAATAGGTGTATATATGTATATATATATGAGTGTATATATATAAAATACACACACAAGACTCTCCCTCTCACTCTCTCTGATTTCTGTAAACAGAAATCCGCCCAAAATGGGCTGGTATATATAGAGGGAAAGTGTTCATGTGGCCTCTCCCCAGCCAGAGCAAAAGAATCTGCCCAGCTACCTCCAATCGATTGGCATAAGTGTCAATCGATTGATAAAAGCAATCGATTGGTATAAAGTTCAATCGATTGGTATCCAAAATAAGGCAATCGATTGGAAAACTTGTCAATCGATTGGTATCCAAATTATACCAAGGTAAGGCCAAGCTCAAACAAGTATTAAAAGAAGCATACAGGGTCTTATTCACATAATATATTACAAAAATACAGGGTATTACAGTTCCCTGGGTCCCACTGCATTGCCAATAGGATGCTTGGGTGAGCATTGGTGAACCATTTTTTGGGTGAGCAAAAGTATTTTTGATATTTTATATGAAACACCAAAGAAGAATCACAAATTCCTAACATGATTTAAGTATGAATAATTCGTCTTGTTTGCAAAATTAGGTAGCAAGGAACCATAAATTTAAGTTGAATATATGTCTCTATTTGCAGGTTCTATAAACAACAGTAATGAGATGTCATAAACACTTTTGTTTGGAATGTATGATACATCCTAAACAACGAGGATGTTTCATAGAAGATCCCAAGAAAAATATGATACTCATTTTATAAATCTTGCTCAGGAGAGTATAGTTCAATTTTCAAAAGTCGAGAAGAATAGGAAGGAAAGGAAAACATGGTGAAAAGTGATTAAAAACTCAAAATGTAGTTACTTTCTTTCCTCTTTTCTTGAATTCCTATTGTATTTTGAAAATTTTTAGTGTGAAATGTTTTTAATGAAGCAAGAAAACACAAGAGAAAACACTAGGGAAACATAATTTTCCTTATCGTTTTTCTTTTCCTTCCCTAAATCTTCAAACCAAATAGAGTCTACTTCTTTTTCTTCTCATCAAAGGCAAACAGAGCCTAACTAAAACTATGTTGTCTTACCTAAATTAGGTGCTAGTATATGGCCCCTCAAGCCTAATACAGTGAGGGAGAATGGCATGTTAGCTTTATAAGTACTTTGAGGAAATCTTAAAATTACATCAATAGGTGTTAAAAAATACATGTATAGGTGTTAAAAAATTGTTAGAAATTGCATGTACAAGTAAAACAACAGGTTTCAAGTGATTCAAAACAAAAAACAAGCCTATTAAAATAATGCATGAGTGGAGATCTCCATCACCAAACGATTTCAAGTGATTTGCTAGCTTCACGCAAATCAAGGATAAAAAACTTCAAGACTTTCAATTATTAAGATCTCCATCACCAAACGGTTCAAACAATATGTCGATATTTCCGAATAAAAAAAATTGTGTTGGCAATTAGGGTTAAGAAATTCCATTCATGGACATTGTGGGTTCAAAAAAAGCAAAAAAGAAAAGTCTATTTAAAGTATTTAAACCTGATTGTTGATGATTTGAGGCTATCGACAGTTATGATGAACAGGGATCTGAAAAAAGGAGAGGATAAAGTGAATGAAAACATAAATCTCAAAAATAGGAAAAACAAAGAGTTATGTACCAAATACTGTCGTCCTTACATAGTTGCCGGCTGTCGACCGTCATTGTGACCCTTGTAGCGTGAAAGAGAAAGAGAAAGAGCAGAGACGAACCTAGGAGAGCCTCTCCAATGATCATTCCCACGTACTGTATGTGAAGAATGGACTGAGGGAGAGATTATATTCCGTTGAGGTTGGGTAGTTTTTGGAAGATTAAGGTTTCGTTGAAGATGATGAGGGAGATGAGAGAGAGATGGAGGATGAGAAAGACGAACTGAGGAATATTGGAGGCTAGGGTTTGAAACTTTGAAATCAAGAGGCTTGAGAATTTCACATTTTCCCTCAACAATTTATGTTGCTTTTTTTAGAATTTGAGTTTTATTTACAAAGTTGCCACCGCATTTTTACTTTTAACCATTTATGTCATTTATTAAAAAAACTGACATAAATACATTAATATGTTTACGTCAACGCTTGAATAACCGACATAAATACTTACTTTGTTATGCCACTTTGTCACAAACCGACATAAATACTTACTATTTTATGTCACTTTTTTAAAAAAATGACATAAAAATTCCAAAAGTGACATAAAAAATGCACCCGAGAATAAATTATGTCACTCATATTTTGAGTGACATAAAAACAATTTTAAAAATGACATAAATAACATTTTTTCTTGAAGTGCATGAATGTTGGAAGGGGACAATTTAAGGGTCCAATCTACCAAGCTTCGATGCACACTAAACCAATGACAGCAAGATATTTTCCAAAACCAATGGCTCATTTTAAGGCCAATTACTCGTGGAATTTTTATGCTGGTAATTCTGTTCGACCATCAAAGAACATGCAATAGTAAGGCCATGTATGTCTTATGCACCAAAGAAGTATCATATGGTACAAAAAGAAAGACAAGCCCAGTTTATACCATCAAAATTAGTACCAGCCAATGTGGTACAAGCTGAGATGAGCACGACTACTTCGAATGCATTACCAAGAGTTGGTGAAACATCACAATCAGATGTGCTTACATTGGTACCAAGAGTACCAAATTGGTTTGTTATGCAGGATGATAGAGTCAAAAATGTGGTGAATCAACAAAGGTCTCAAAACAAAAACATGATGATCAAACCTCCACATGTTAAAAAGAATACATGGCGTGTGCTTCAACATCCTAAAGAAAAGAACCAAGAGATGGTTCCTGTGATAAATAAGACTCAGCAAAGGAGACTTCAGAGGAAGTATACTGTGTGGAATGAATTTTCCAATATGTAGGCTCAAAGTCAAGAAATGGAAAATGAGATCAAGAAAGACCCCAATGATATTTTGAAGCCTAATCCTAGGTTCGACCGAAATATAAAAACTGATAATGATACTTTGTCTGAAGAAAGTATCATTAAGGCTAAGGTTATGGAATTGGAAAAGGCCATGAGTACTGATGATGGGGATGAAGCAATGACAGTGGTAGAATCTTAGGTTTTTGAAAATACTGAGATGAAAATCAGTGATGAGATTGTCAAAATTAATGAGAATATACACATCCAGTTTGGCACATTTCCAGAGCAAATGGAAGTTAACACTGCCACATTTACATTACCAAAGATCTTCGAAGCAATAGAAGATCAACAAATGGATGAAGAAATGGAAATGGAAGCATCTACTAAAGATGTCTCTGAGGTAAATATTCCTGAGTTCATTTTAGTGATTTTATTTTTGTATATTCATTCGAAGAACCATCAGCAGAAATGATTAAGCACCTTAAACCATTATATATAAAGGCTTGTTTAAATGGAATTCTTTTAAACAAAGTATTGGTTGACAATGGTACTGCTGTCAACATTATTCCTCAAAACACTTTGAAAAAAATTAATAAACAAGACTCAAAGTTGATACAGACTCATATTATGATATCAGGCTTCACTGGTGATAAGAAAAAACACCAAAGGGGTAATACCTATTGAAACTGTAGTAGGTTCGAACAAATCCAAAATTGCCTTCTCTGTGGTAGATGCTAGTCCTAGTTATCATGCCTTATTAGGAAGAGATTGGATTCATGCTAATCGATGTGTTCCTTCTTCAATGCATCATAAAGTGTTGCTTATGAAGGAAAACTGTGAGATTGAAATAGTGAAGGCTGATACTGAGCATTTCCATGCAAGTTCTAACTGTGTCGAAGCTCAATTATATCAAGAGAATGTTAAACTAATTGACCTTAAAGAATCAGAAGATGAATCCCCATAAGAAAATTGGGATATTTTGGTTGATATGCCATTTGGTTCTTTGGAACCATTAGATGATTACAAGGTGGTTTAATGACTCACACACCTATAGACATAGAAGATGTAGAAAAGACCATTCGATTGGCCTTACAAAAGTTAATGATTGCAAATTTAGAATCAAGGATTGAAAAAGATTCGGCCATAAATTGGTCAGATTATGTCTTCGAAGAAGATTCACAAGAGTTAAGGGATGTCGGCAGGGAAGAATTATCTGTGATGGCAGAAAATTCTATACAAGAAGTGTTATAAGATCCTCTATTGGAGATTAATTTAGGATCAGATCAACAAAAAAGAAATACTTATTTAAGTTCCAAACTTGAAAAGTGTGACCAAAATAAATTGGTTAAGTTATTAAAAGAATTTCAAGACTGTTTTGCTTGGGATTATGATGAGTTACCAGGACTCAAAAGAAGCTTAGTAGAGCATAAATTGTCTATCAAAGCTGGATATAAACTAGTAAAGCAGTAACCTCGAAGGATGACATCAGAAGTCACCATGAAAATCAAAGAAGAAATCGAAAGGTTGCTCAAGGCAGGCTTTATTAGAACTGCCAGGTATATTGAATGGCTTTCAAATGTTATTCCAGTTATGAAGAAAAATGGTAAATTAAGAGTCTGTATTGATTATAGAAATCTTAATTTGGCCACACCTAAGGATGAATATCCTATGCCAATAGTTGATTTATTAATTAGTATATCTGCTGGAAATACTATAATGTCTATGATGGATGGTCACTCAGGATATAATCAAACATATATTGTTGAGGAAGACATTCATAAAACTGCATTTAGATGTCCAGGGAATATAGGTACCTTCGAGTGGGTATAAATGCCTTTTGGTTTGAAAAATGCAGGAGCTACTTATCAGAGGGCCATGAATGCTATTTTTCATGATATGATTGGTACATTTTTAGAATGTTATATAGATGACATAATTGTCAAATCTAGATCATTCGATGATCACCTCATACATATGAGATTAGCATTCGAAAGAATGAGATTTTTCAAACTCAAATTAAATCCATTAAAATGTGCTTTTGGAGTTAGTACTGGAAATTTTCTAGGGTATCTGGTACATTAAAAGGGAATTCAAGTGGGATAAGAATAAAGCTCAAGCAATTATTCAAAGTACCCTTCGACCAAAAAGGAATTGCAAAGATTCCTAGAACATGTTATTTCATTCGAAGGTTCATTTCCAATACTGTTGGAAAAACTCTGATTTTTTCTCCTTTGTTGAAATTAAAGGATCATAAAGAGTTAAAGTGTGAAGATAAACACCAGACTGCCTTTCAAGCATTGAAGGATTATTTGGTGAAGCCACCATTATTAATGCCTCCAAGAAAGGATAGACCAATGAAGTTGTATATCTCAGCAGCAGAAGCATCAATTGGGGTCCTGTTAGCCCAAGACAATGATGATAAAAAAAAAAGAGCATGTTGTTTATTCCCTTAGTAGGTTCTTGAATCCTGCTGAATGCAAATATTCCTTTATGGAAAAATTATGTTTATCTTTGTATTTTGCAGTAATGAAACTGAGATATTATCTTCTTTCTACTGAAGTCTATGTGATTGCTAAATTTGATTTAATCAAGTATACGTTGACTCGACCTATTTTAAGGAATCGAATTGGTAAATGGATTCTTACTTTATCAGAATTCTGTTTATTCTATGTACCACAAAAGGCAGTGAAAGGGCAAGCTTTAGCAGATTTTTTGGCTGATCACCCAAAATTCCTCAAAACAGAAAGAAATTATGAAATTGGACATATAACCATGAGTCTATGGAAATTATTGTTTGATGGTTCGAAAACTGAATTTGTTGTATGCATTGGGTTAATAATCGAATCACCTGAGAGGATTAAAACCAAATATGGCTTTAAACTTGATTCGAATTAATGCACCAATAATCAAGTTGAGTACGAAGCTCTAATAATGGGTTTCGAAACCTTGTTAGATCTTAACGCTACATTTGTAGATATTTTTGGAGATTCTCAGTTGGTTATAAACCATATGAATGGGGTATATAAATGTATGAGTAGCACATTAAAGATATATTATGACACTACAATGAATTTATTATCCAAATTTGATAATGTAAACCTCTTGCACATTCCTAGAAGTTTTAATGAAGAAGCCAATGATGTGGCTCATAGGGCATCTAGATTCAAAGCTAGTGTTGAAGATATTGAGATAGAACAAGTTACTTATAGAAAATTATTGCCAATGTTGGTGGATAGATTACCTTTTGTTAATATCTCAAATGTGGAAATTCATGATGATTGGAGAAAACCAATCATAGATTATCTCTCAGGAGTGAATGAAAAGCCAATTGAAGCATAAGATTGAAATCTGTCAACTACATCATGTACAGTGGAAAATTGTTCAAAAGAGGAAGTGATGGATTACTGTTGGAATGTTTAAGTAATCTTGAAGGAATTGAGGCTATAACTCAAATCCATGAAGGATTGTGTGGTGCTCATCAATCTGGGGTAAAAATGAGGTGGTTACTTCGAAGGCATAGCATTTACTGGCCAACAATCTTAAAAGATTGTATTAAATTTGCCAAAGGATGTCAAGAATGCCAGAAATATGGTCCTTTGAAACATTTACCCACTGTTGATCTTCAATATGTGGTAAAACCTTGTCCTTTTAGAGGCTGGGCCATGGATGTGATAGGGAAAATTAGTCCTCCTTCTTCGAAAGGTCATGGATTTATTATTGTAGCCACATATTATTTTCACTAAATGGGTAGAAGCAGAACCTATGCAAACTGTGACCCAAGTAACAGTTATCAAATTTCTTGAAAATATAGTCTACAGATTTGGTATTCCTTAAACCATTGTATCTGACAATGCCTCTATATTCGAAGGGGATGTGGTTGCTTTTGCAAATAAATTGGGGATCACAATGTCAAAATCAACCCCATATTATGCTCAATCTAATGGTCAAGCTAAAGCAACCAATAAAATCATTAAGGAAAATATGGCTAAAGTCATAAAAAATAATCCAAGGACGTGGCATGAGATTTTGCCAGAAGTTTTGTGAGCACATAGAACTTCGAAGCGAACAAGTACAAAGGTGTCTCCTTATGCTTTAACTTTTGGTCATGAGACAGTTTTGCCAATTGAAATAAAAGTTAATTCTCTTCAAGTTATGAAGCAGAAACAGTTATCCTTGGATGATTACTAAACATCAATGTCCATTGAATTGGAAGACATTAATGAAGAAAGAGTCAAGGCTCTTAATAATATCCTGATACAAAAGAAAATAACAGCAAAAGGATATAATAAAAAAGTTCAACCAAGAACCTTTGATGAAGGAGATTTGGTTTGGAAAACAACATTGCTTATTGGATCTAAAGATCCAAAGTATGGGAAATGGTCCCCTGAGTGGGAAGGTCCATTGCAAATCCACAAAGTCTTTAAAGGTGGTTTTTACCATTTGAGGAACTTAAGTGGATACATACATGTAAAAAAGATCAATGGCAGATTTCTCAAACAATTCTATCCAACTATTTATGAAGCAAAAAACATAGAATAAGTTATTAAAAAATGTGACCATGTATTTCATATTCAAAGCAATTACGAGCCAGATGTTGGTGAATTACAAGGTCATATTGCTATTTCTCTTTCATACTAATTTCCCAATGAACTGAGCCTTCAATCTAAAGTTGTCCCAAGACCTAGTATACATTTTTGACTGACTAAGAATGTATTTTTGCCTAGAGATTGATTCTTGGTTCTTCAAAGGCTTCGATTCAAACTCTGTCTTCAGACCCTGAAGTTTGGCTCGAACATCTTCTTGAGTGGTCTGCAAAGCCTTCAACTCAGTCTCCATAAGCTCGAGCTCCTTTAAGAGGCTATCTCATTTGGAAGAAAGTTTGTCAATGGCCATGTTGTTCTCATGAAATTCTTCCAGCAATTGGTTCATTGTTAAAGTCTTTTCTGTTGTGTATTCCATATCAACCTCCAATCTTTTCCTTTCTTCAAGAACTCTCTTAAGTAGGAAACAGTTGAAGTCAAAGGTTGACATGAGTTCTGAAATTGCTTCTTTGTCTGGGATAGAGACTTCAGAACTGTCCAACATGAATTGACTTAAAATCTTTAAAGCTCTTTGGACTTCTTTGTCTTCAAAAACTTCGAATGGTATTTTGCTAAAGAGCTTTAATGTAGCAACTGCTACTATGGGATCCATCAAAGGCACTTTTGGTGTACTCTGACCTGTCATCTATTGAAAGAATTCTTGAAAGTTAATTTGAGCAATGTCTTCTATCTTCAAAACATACTTCAGGCTGTCCTTGAACTCTTTTACTTCCTCAAGGGTAAGATTGGGAGGGAAAGCCATATGAAATTCTCCAGAGCTTGAGGGATCGAATCAGCTTGAGATATGAATTGATCTTGTTCCATGACAGTTTCAGAATCAGAACTTGTACTAGCCTTCGAAGGACCAGTTTCAACCTCAGCAGCAGATTCAGTCGAGTCAAGAAAAAGGATAAACAGTTATTTGTAACCTGTTTGTGAGGAAAGATAAAAACACGAAGAATACCAGAGAAGTTTGAATGACTTACTGTCACGCCCCGACGTAGCATAAATAAGGAAAGCGTTTAATTTCCTTTATGGACCCGTAGGTCGCGACAGTTTGAAGGATCGATTCCGCCCCAAACGTCAAACAACAAAACATAATAATCAGAGTAAAGCAATCAAGGCTTACAAAAATTTTCTATCTTATTACATCTTATAAACCGGGGTCAACTAAGGCACAGACCGCCTTGAAAATAAAATAATAACTTAGTGTCGGTTACAGTCATCCTTAAAACCAAACAGTTTAAAACTCAAACAATTAAACTTAAAGCATAAAATAAACAGTTTCTTTATTCCAGAAGCAGCCATTCTCAATTAGCATAGTCGTACGATTCCTCCTGGTTATAACCTGAAAAGCCTGAACACGAATGTCCAGGACGCATCAACGTCGTCAGCTTCAAGAAGCTGGTGAGTATTAAAAACATGACTTTAAATGTAAAACATACCTATTTACCTTTTTCCAATTCAAAATTAAATCCACAAGTTTATAATTATGATTAAAGAGCTCGTTTAGAAAAACAACCACAACATTATTTAAAGAGGGTAAATTTACACAGATGGGACCGTGTATGAGAACAATGCACCACACTCATCTTGCCGACTCTTTTCTCTCGACAGCCACAACAACCCACTATCCTACTCCTGGTATCTTTGAAACACTCAGATAGCCACACTTTAGCAACGGGGCGCCAGGGAGTGTCTAGTTTGCCTCACACTTTGGTCCGGGGTACCAGGGAGTGTCCAATGCCTCACACTTTGAATACCCTAACCGCCATGCAAATACCAGGGCAACCCCTCGCACAGTATCCAGACTCGAGTTATCAGGGAGTGTCCGTAGGCCACACTTTAGCACTACCATGGGTGCCAGGGAATGTCCGAGTTCGGCTTCACACACTTTAACGCTTCCATGTGCGTCAGGGAGTGTCCATATTTGCCACCGTCGCATTTCAAAGATACCCTCTTCCACAATCTTAACCACAACCACAACCACAACCACAACCACGACCACAACCACAACCACAACCACAACCACAAACACAAACTCATACTCTTTCCACACTACCATTACTCTTTTTCACACAGACTGACACCCCTATGCATGTACCACTGACCCACATGAATGGTATGCACTTAAACAAAAATGCTGAATTAAAGGAACAACACGCGTACGGGGATTAATGAGTCATACTACAATGTTTTAATCATTCAAACATAACCAAATAGAGTTCTGATTAACCAAGTTTCCCAAACAAAGCCTTAACAGTACTAAAAAGTTGAACCAAACAGACCTTAAACACAAAACAGACAAAAACAGAAACTGTCAGAACTCGCGCGCGCGGGCAGCTCGCGCGAAGTGTCGCTCGCGCGGGCCGCTCGCGCGAAGTGCCTATTTTCCCTTTATAATATAACTTTTCTGTCTGCCTGAGGAAAGCAAGGTCGCGCGCGCGGATCGCTCGCGCGAAGGGGTTCTCGCGCGACCCTCGCTCGCGCGACCAGCCAATTTTTCATTTATATAAATAAACTCTTACGTCTGCCTGGGAAAGCATACCTCGCGCGCGCGGGCCGCTCGCGCGAAGGGTCGCTCGCGCGGGCCGCTCGCGCGATTCTCGCGCGCGCGATCGTGGCGCGAGATGAAGCTGAGGCTTCATCTTCTCCGCAGGAACTGTTCTGTTTCAGCAAAACAGGGGTCTTTTTGACCCATTTCCATTCTGTTAGTATATATGTCCTATTATATATGGATCTCTTCCTTTTTCAACAAGGATTAAGAATCTATGGTTAATTTAACATGATTCTAACCATAACTCTCCAATTTTATGAAAAACCAAAACATGTCAAAATTTATTTTCTTATATACTTTTCCATATGAACAAATTAGGCTTTAAAACTTCAAACATGGCATGTAGGATGTATAATCTATCATATTCATCTCTAAAAACGAATTATGATTGAGTTTGGAAAATGGTGATTTTTGAAGCTCAAGCTTCCATGGACAAATTTAGCAATGGTGCTTCAATTATACATACACATGCTCAGTAAATAAGTATAGAATTACATTGGGAGTGAGTTAATAATACTCACTGAGATTAGAGATGGAAGTAATTGTTGAGAAAGAAACCCAATATAGAAATTCCAAATGCAAGCTTGTAAGCTATGGAGGATTGAAGCTCTTCTCTCTATATTGGTCTGAATTTTTCCCTTCTATGAACTATCTCTAAAACTCTCTGTGCTTGATCAATTATGTGGTTGAGAAGTGTGTAATGTGATGTATAAATAGAATAGCAAGTTGGAGAACTTGGGCTCCAAGTTCTTTGATGTACACTCAACAATTGATTTGTTTTATCAAATTAACTAATTACCCATAATATACACACCTACGAAATACATACACAATCTGAAGAAGTAATAGGATGAAGTCTCAATTGATTAGGGGTCATATAGGTATGTAGGGGGCAAATTAAGGTGTTTGGGAAACTTAACTTATGGCATAAACTAATACACAATATGAAAGTACAACCAAACTAGGCTTATCTAATGATTACTTGCCATAAATGGCAATAAAGCAAATGTCCAAATCGGTCACTTCCAAAATCTGTGGAAGTTAAATACAACATGGACAGTTTTGGACATAAACTGGTATTTTCGGGGCGCGGTGGTCACCACAAAAATACAGGAATTCCATTTTAACGTAAGAATTGATTTTCTGGTTTTATAAAAATAATGATTGAGTCAATAGAAGTTATTTTCACCGTTTTGAAATACAGATTTTGAAATCCACACAGGTATTACTAACTTTTGTAAAATTGCAGTTTGGTCCCCCATAAACTTTAAATGTGAATTGGATAAGAAATAGATATTCCAAACAAGTGACTGAAATTAAAGTAAAAGCTGACCATGCTAATTGAATTTAAATATGCTAATGCAAATACACATAAATTAAATATGGACATGAATTTTAAATTAAATGAACTTTTAAATTAAATGGAAATGCAGGTCATTACACTTACCATTGGTTGATATTCAAGCAGTGGATGTTGAATATCTTGTGGTTGAGGCTGAGTGTCTTGTGGAAGAGATTCTTGAATCTCTACGGCTTTGGGACTAGAAAATTCTGCTTGTGGAATTTTTGAAGCGGAGTCAGGTTTGGGCTCCACCATCAAAATGGGAACTACTGGGATGGGAGTTTCCCCAATGTCCCTCGAACCAATAGTAGATTCAGCAATTGTCTTCGCCTTTTTACTTTGAACTAGCTTTGGAATAGGAATAGCAGTCACCTCTTCTTCAGGTTCTATGTTTTCAGTTGTTCGGGGAGGGCTCTGTACTAGAAGAATCAATCTTCTCTTGGGCTTGGAAGGAAGAGGAGCAGGAGCTGAAATCTTTGATGAGATTGAAGCTTTTGGTGCAGTCTTCGAAGCTTTGGTTTTTGGTGAAGAGCTTTCACCAATTGATTTCCCTGTATCACAGGAAGTAAACAACTTTAATTTGAAATTCTTTTGTCCAAAAGAAAAGTGATTGAATTGGTAATTTATTTACCTTTTGATTTCGAGTCAATATGCCTCAAGAGTTGACATTTGTCCATTTGTACTGACATCAAGTTTTCCCACCAGCTCGAGAAGGCAGGAGTGCAAGTTGTGCATACTGGCAGAGAGGTAAACTCCAGGTTGTTAACCTTGTTCTGATAAGCTACTAGTGCAGCAGTTACCACTGATTCTGGCACCCTCGAAGTGGTCTTATAAGCCATAAATACATTGGCTTGGCTTCTGATTGAAATGGGATTGATTGTGTCAGAACAAATTGCCTCGAAAACTGATTTGGAAGATACAGTTCACCATGAGATTTAACACTTAGAGTGTTTCCAAAAAACAGATCTCTATTGATAAAAAAGCTTTCCTATGCAGCTTTTAATTCGAGTGCATTTGTTGTTCTATCCAAAATATGACACAAACACAGAGGGGAAAGAGGAGTTTTGTCCTCAGGATTATAAAGGAATGAAAAAGGGTTGGAATAAGTCATTCGACCTTACTGAGGAAAGGTCGAAGAAGAAGGAGAGAGATTCTTTGAAAGTTTTATCCACATTTGGGAGCAAGGCAAAGAAAACCCCATGAGGAACAGTATTCTCTCTGGGCACTAAACTATGAATTTCTAGAAAATAGACATAAAGCCTCAATTGTAGAATCCAGAAAGGGACCAACTTGAGTTGGGAGAAAGGGGTCGAAACACAGGTCAGAAAAGGATCTATAGAGATATCCTAGTACAAAGAGAGCCAAAGCTAGTCTTTGACCAGTAACCAAAGCTTTAGCAACATTAGAGAATTCAAGGATAACCCTCTGAGAAGAGGTACATAACAGATGCTTTGAGAGCCAGTAAAGAAGGAAGCAACAATACTCTGTATTTGTTACACCTCCTGATGACTTTTTATGAGAAGTCATGAAATAGGTGTACCCTAGGGACTTTGAGTCAGTTTTAATGAGGGGACTATCATATTCGACCATGCACAGATGAACATTCTCCCTATGAGATAAAAAGCATAATAAGTGACAAATATCTAGGACGGTTGGACCTATTGGACCAAATCAAAACTGAAAATGATTGAAAATAGGGTTCCAAAAACATAAGGCTCCAGCCAATAGATTAAGATTGGCTTCGATAGGAAATTTTGAGAGGTTAATGGCATGATAAATTCCTGTTGCGATTAGAGCCCCTTTTTTGTTCTCCAAAATCCTTTCTACCCCGCTCTGGCCATTCTTTCCCAGGTTTGGGCCAGTGTCTAAACCTTAATTCAGTTCTAGGGACAGGAATTTCTTGCTGATATGCTAGGTGTTGCTGACCTAACCTAGGGTAGTAGACGTGAAGTTTGAGATTAGGGGTGCTCAAGCAGGGACCGACGGCTATGGAAGATTCTTGATTAGGAAAAGTAATAGGGATAAGAATTTCATTGATTAACGAAGTCTCTTTTCCATTCGAGTACTTAGCTTGTTCATCTTTAACCACCTTTCGAAATCGTCGCAGACTTTTTGAAGCTGTGTGTTGTCTCTGGATGTTGTCATCTTTAGGAGCAAAAGGTGAGAGAGATTGCAATGAGAGTGAGATGCAAGGGATATTGAATGGAAGAGAAAAAGGTCTGTAGAAGTTAGAGAGGTTTCTCTTTTAATCCTTTGTCTATTTATAGCCTTTGGTGTCGTTTGGGAAGGAACACATTTATTAAAAAAATAGCCTTTAGAGTTGGAATAGCCGTTATTCTAAATAAGAATGCATACCGGTTTGGAATGAACTATTTCAGTTTGGTTAGAGCATACATGATTTTTTTATAATTCATTGAACTAAAAGAAGAGTACAAGTACATATTACAAGCATAATTGATAAAAATGTGGAAACCCATAAGTCACGACATTGTGAAACATATCCCAATAATAAGCAAAATATTATGCTTCTAGTTTTATCTCGAGACTTAAGTTCATGGCCTGCAATGCCAATCTGTCTTCACTTCGAGGGGTAAGATAAGCCTCCTTGAGTTGTTCTTCATATTGATTTAACCGAGAGTTGATATTGGCTAAGGCTTTGCGAAGACATCGAAGCTCCTTAGCTAATGGAGTTTTACCTCGTAGAGATATGCCAGCAGCTTTGGCTTCATCCTTGAGATACATGATTCGATCTTCGAGGTCAGGCTTCGAGTAATAGGAAACATTACTCTCTTCATCAGAGCTTCCACATCCATAAATGTATTTATCTTTGAATTATGATACTTCATCAAGAAGTGCATTTGGACCATCCTTGAGGCTTTCATAGAGGTCCATTAGGTAATTCAAATGGTGAACACTTTATTGGTGATGGGTGTACCACCTCACATGAGTAGGTAAGGTTCGAAGGGTGAAATCCATTTGAGTTCGAACAAGTGTTGAAATGCTCCATTCATGGCATAAGATGTGACAACTCCATTCAAAATTGATTTGAGCCTTTGGATCTTGTAATATGGACAATGGAAGATGTGAGAAGGTTACTAGAAGCCTTTGTGCTTGAATAAGTAAGCATAAGGAAGGTGATAAAACAGGAGGGATATGTTCGAAGATGGGATCATTCCTGCACAATTGGTCTAATTTTAAGAAAGGATCACTAATATCCTCAGTTGGGTCAATCACTTAGACCTTTGTGTCTGGAAAACTTAGCAAAGAGTAATCGAACAGAAGTACTCTTTCCTTGTAATCTTTCTCGAAAAGTTTGGATTTTGAGAGGAAAGCCGAGGAGTAGTGCTCGTTGGAAAAATTTTCATAAGATGCCCTTACATATGTATGGATGGGGAGTCTGCCTTGAGGAACTAAGACATTACCTCTTTGAAGTCTTTCCCCAGGAGGGCTGGTTGAAGAGATTAGCCAGGCATTCAATAGGTTTTGTTCTCGGGAGAGACGATTCGAGAATGGATAATAAGGTTTTATTATCCTACTTTGAATAATTCCTTCAGTTTTAGGATATTCAAAGTTTGGATGAATAACTGAAGGTGCTGTGGTTGGTGTTTCGAGTTTCATGCCTTTGTAATATCCTACCCCTTCACCATGTGAAGTGGGTGGCTCCCAAGCAGGAGGGAAGGTTTGGTTGTTGTAGATTGATTTCAAAGGACTTGAAGATGAGCCTTGTCCTGATGAAGATGTACTTGTCCGGTTTAGCATGTTGTACCATTTTTCCCACTTCAAGTAGGTAAATGGTTTAGGAGGAGGCTCAAGAGGATCCTAATTGGTTCGATGAGGAATTTCAGGACGTTTGGTTGACAGCATCACCTCTTCAGGAAGGTCTAAAGGGAATTGATTACCAGTATCAAACAAAGATTGAGAAGAAGACATGATCAATGGGATATATTCGAGGCGACAAACAGAGTTGGAGATACATGGACTAAATGAATAAACAGTCAATGTGAAGGTAATGCAGATTTGGATCTTCAATTTAACCATGCTCAGGAGGTTGCATGAAAGTCTCAATTGCCCAACACGATCTTGTCACGATCGCCATTATCTTTTTCGAATAAAAAAGAAAATGGCGTGGGGGGCAATGATTGTGATGAAATTATCTACCTAATAAGGAAGTGCCACGCAGGATTCGACGTGGCAAGGCAGTTAAACTGAGTGAAAGTTAACGTGGGAACAGTTATTGGCAGTTTTGCCATTTCTTTCTGTTTAAAACATGAACTGCTAAGGGACACATGTTGAATATTGGAGAATAACTAAAATACAGGTGTCAATTCAAGACAATGCCACGTGGATTGGCAATTACCAGTTTGAAAAGAAGAAGGAACATTCAAACAAAACTACTGTTAAGTCTCGATGATTATATATAGAAGGAGTTTGTGTTCGAAAGAGCATCCTTCGATCAACATCAACATATACACTTTTGTCCTTTACAAATACTGTAACTTTTATCATTACCTTTAGAGTTCGAATTAGAATACCTTCGTAGAGTTCGAATTAGAATACCTTCGAAGTTATCTTCAAGGTTAGATTGTAGTATATTTTACTCAATTAAATAGCCTGTTACTTTACCATTTTCTTTTATTTATTGTTCTTAATTAGGAGTAGTGATACATTAGTCAGTTCGAAGTTCTTCAGTTAGTCATATTTTTACACATTTGAAGTCCTTGTTAAGGCATCGAATGTCACTACAATCTATCTGGTGAGGTGCAGTTTGGATATCAATCACATCACACACATTGGTAACTTGCTTGCCTGGCACACTCGCACATATATAATTTTCCAACCTAACAAGTATGTTATTTTTGCGTGTAGGTAGGGCTGTACTCGAGGCGTGCTTTTCGAATTCGAGCCGAGCTTTAAGTAGGGCTGTCCAACAAAAACCGAACCCGACCAAACCCGACCCCACCCGACCGAACCCGACCCCACCCGACCCCACCCGTGACTGTTTGGTTGAGTCACGGGTTTCACAAGTCAAACCCGAACATGTTTCGGATGGATGTCGGTTTCTCCCTTCAAACACCCGACTACACCCGACCCGACCCGACTGTATACAACATGATTAAAAAAAATATATTTTTTAATTACAGACTATGCAATAAAACTTTGAATGTGCATGTATATATATGTATGTATATAATTTGTGTGTGTTTTACAGCTCTATAGCGATTGTTCTTAAGTTTTTCTTCATATCTACAATTTGTGTGTGTGTGTGTTTTTTTTGGATAACAGATCTATCATCTACACATTGTTGTTTTTACTTAACTTAATGTCTAATTGTTTTTATTTTACAGATCTATAATTGTTGTTCCTCAGAATTTTAGTTGTTTACATTGTACAATTTTTCTTCACTTTGTTGTTTTTAGTCGGGTTTCACCCGACCCAACCCGAAACCACCCGAACCCGAACTCACCCGAACCCGATGGATGATGAGTGGATCACGGGTGGAGAAGGTCTAACCCGACTGCTATTCGGGTGGATGATCGGGTGAGGGCTAAACCCGACTCACCCGACCCGTGGACACCCCTAGCTTTAAGAGTTGGCATCCTGCTCAAGCTTGAGCTTGACTCGTTTATTATTGAGCTGAGTCGAGCTGTTATCGAGCCCTTGTTGAGCAGCTCAATACCCTTAGTAGCAAGTTTAAGTTGCCAATCAAAATCCACGGACCAAACTCAATGCTTGACAGTTGATATATATATATATATATATTACTTAAAATAATTGTTTGGCACATGAATTTAGGACTATGCACATTATAATATGTCAATATTCTTTCAATTTTAAATACTTTGCATTATACATATATTATGTTTTTATAATTATCTTATATATATATATGAAAAATATTCTTTTAATTTCCAATACTTTGCATTATACATATATTGTACTTTAAAATTATCATATGTATGCATACAAATAAGACCTTATCAAACATATTAAGAGATTTTTCAAATTTGTACGAGCCCATTATATAAACTTTAATTAAAATGTTCGCTGGACGAAACAAATACGGAGTAACTCGAAACTATATGGGCTCAAACTTAGCTCGTTTTAACTTATTTATTATATGAGCCGAATCGAATCGAGTAGAGCTGTAGCATTTGTTGAGCGACCTAGCTTGCACATCAGCAACCTACATTTGAACCAAAAATCAATTGTGGCAGAGAGCTGCATCTGTCTCTCAAACGTAACTCCCAGTCTCTCTCTCACCCAGTCGCCCTTTGGCTTTCCCCCTTCTCTGCTACATTCATGGCCTCTCCCAGAATCTACTAAACTAGAACTCTCATTTTTTATAGAAAAAATCAGACCCCCTCTCTCTCTCCAACTCCGGCCATATCCCTCACTCTCTCCGACCAAAAAGTCAGTCCCTTCTACCTTTCACTCTCGTACACTCTCTTACACGCACACACATACATACAGAGAGTCGCACATACTCATTATAACACACACAGGGTGCGCGATTGTGTGTGTTCTATGTGTGTGTTCGTGTGTATGAAGAAAGATTTATAAAAACCCTATCTCTGAATTGAAAATTTTGGGAACAGTCCCTTCGCTTTCATTTGCACTTTATTGTCTAAAATTGCTTCAATTTCAGGATGCAAATCAAGAAAATTTTTAGGACTTTCACATTTATTCAAACATATATCTACCCTGCTGTCACAAAATTTGTGGTAACCCATCTCTAATTTGATTATCTTTTGTGATTCATATTTATTTGGTAAATTTCCTAATTTTGAGCATCAATTGATTTGACCCATTTGGGTAGCCATTGCCACATTATTGTTGCTCCTATTCCTACTCAGGCTTGCTTCTCATTGACAATTGATGTTTTTTCCGATTTAGTGAATTTGACATATGATTTGTGTTTGTGGTGATCTTTTGCAAATTAACTTAATGAGTTTGTAATTTTGGTTTTTGCATTCTCTTCATTTTCAAATAGTGAAGGTGGAATTTATCGGGATTTACAATTGCAACATAATAGTGTGGTGACATACTTGAGTTGAAAAGTGGCTATATGATTGATAATATTTTGCGTAGAGAATGCAATGCTAACTGATTGTTGATACTTGAATCAGTTTAGAATAGGGTAAAGATTCTTTGGGCTACCACCAATGGCTTTTGTCTTTTCTGGATTTTGCACATTTAGCAAACATTTGTATCAGGAAAAAGTTCTCACAACACTTTAGTTTGATAACTAAGAAAAGTGTTATTCTTGGGGAAATTCCAGATAATGTATCTTTTTGTTATGAAAGACCATATGATTTTAGTTTAGTTGGAGACTTGCTAATTTGAAATAGGTTTCTTTTCAGGTGCCCACAGTGACTCCTGCAGGTGACAACAACCATTAGTTCGGGTGCCCACAGTGACTCCTGCTTGCTAATTTGAAATAGGTTTCTTTTCAGGTGCCCACAGTGACTCCTGCTGGTGACAACCACCATTAGTTCGGTACTCTCTCTCTCTCTCTCTCTCTCTCTCTCTCTCTCTCTCATGCGCGCACACACACACACACTCTCTCTCTCTATATATATATATGTATATATATCTCTTACTATGCATCTCTCTCTACCTATTTAAGTTTGTTAGGTTTTAGTTCCGTAGTTTTAAAGAGAAAAACCCTATTTTAGTCTCTTCTCTCTCATTTCTTAGATTTTTATTTAATATTTGATTTGATTTATGTTTTGTATAAACGAAGCAATAGTAGGAAATTGACATGATGAACCAGGGTGGGGAGGGACACCAGTTTCTTCCCAAGATTTTAACTGACCAGACCCCCCACCATGCTCTTTTATGTTCTTCTTTCATTTCCCGAGTCTCACTTTCTACCTCTCTCTTTCCCTCTTCTTTTTGCTGAAATTAACAAAATAAAGAACAGAGAAAAATGGATGCAGCAAGTTGTAAATTTTCGTAGTATGGTAACGGAAGATAGTTGTAAATTTTTGTGTAAAGTATCTGGGATCCTTATGTGCTTTTTTTTGTTATACTAGCGCCATCAGATCTATTAGTTAGACAGCTGAATTCCCAAATGGATTCTTGGAAAAGTTGTATTTACACAATATTACATAAGGAAAAGAAAAGCAGAAACTTGAAACATTGGTGCTAATGCTTGCTATATTAGTTTACTTTGTATCCGTTTGCTGCCTCAATTTCCTTTAATAGTTGATACTTATACTTGGTATCCGTTTGCTGTTGAACTCTATCTTTAATGTCTTCACATTCATTACCAGTTATGAATGTGAAGACATTTCCGTATATACATTGTGAACAATGCGCTGGCAATAGTACATTAGTAAAAGGGGAAGGCTATAGTGAGCAGCATGTCATATGAGAAAGCAGCTTATAGCCATTGGATGAGGAAATAGCCATAAATACATCTCGAGATTCTCAACAATCCTATGGCTGCTTTCTCATCCAAGGGTTGTAACGTGTTTTCTCATATTAGAAGCTTCTCACAATAGCTTTACCCTTAGTAAAAACCCGTTTCCAATAGTACCTTACCAAGTTAGCATTACTCATTCCACATTTAGTGTGCTTTTATTTGGTTATCGTTTTTTCTAATACCGCTTTTGTTTGGTTATTAAGGTGTTGAGTTTGTGCAAACCGAAATTGGTCATATTCCCTTAGATGGATCTGCAAGCACTAATAGTGGGAGCTTTATAAGCTTCTTTTCCAAGATTGCGACAACCCAAGGTAATGCCTAAACTACTAAAAGGTAATCATGACTGTTGGCCCGAAATGAAAACCTTAGAGGGGGGGGGGGGGGGGGGGCAATCCGCACACCGCGGCCTACGTCCACCTCTCAAGAACAGCTCTTGAGGATTCCTTTAATCCGACTTACTTTACGAGTGTAGATCAAACCTTTACAAGAGTCTTCAACTCTTCTAAAGAAGAATACCTCTTCTTTGCACACAAGGGTTACTAACCGTCACTCTTTACAAATAAATGAATTGGGCACAAATGATAACTCTCTCTCTAGGAGTGGATGGATAAAATTATAGCTCGCACAACAACTCCTTAGTGAGTGGATAATACAAATGAAAACTCACTACAATTTGCTCTCTCAAGAATTACAAATGAAGAATAAAAGCAAATTGATTAACTCACACAACTAGGGCTCAGTTGTACCACATGCAGTATGTGATTCTACCGATCACCGCCACAACATGTGATACAACTGTTCAGCCATTTGGGAACCAAATTAAATATTCAAATTTGGGAAGCATATCCTTATTCCTATGATTATAGTTACATGTGTACTTTATTGATTCACCTTGCTGGTATTAGTTTAACCATCTGCAACTGCACCAAAGTCCTTGACATTGAACACATTGGACTAACCATGAACTTCATTGGCCAAACCAACAAGATTAGTAAGAAACAAAACGTTGGAAAGGCCATGGTCTATGAAACATGGACTCTTCGAAAAGGCCGTCGCACCCCCACTTAGTGCGCACCCGTGCTTGGTGCTCCGTGGATTCCTTGAGATCTTTTGGAGTGTCGCTAAGGCTTTTTGTAGCGTTCATCTGAAAAAGAACACCAGTTTTTTTTGTACAATTTTGAAAACTTTGGGGTTTAAAAGATAAATAATAGAAAATAATAATAGCAATTATCTAGGGTATACACTAGTGCACTAATAATTACTCCATAAAATAATTTGTATATACTACTATCTGAAAGTATATTTTTAATATTTTATTCAAGTACTCCAGCCTCACCCGCACCCACCCTTACTTTTTAGAAATTTGGCGAATCCCTCGCACCTGAATCCCCGCACCCGCACCGGTGCTACCTAGGCCATGGTTAAACTTGAATTTGTTAGAATTTGTCTCTGGTTTTTATGCTCATATATATTTTTGAAGTATTTTATTGATGAAAATTGAAAGTACCGGAAAGAATTGGATTTCAAGACTAAGTTGTAATTAATTCTTCACATGTAGTTGAGGCAATTAATTTAAATTAAAGACTAATAGATTTTGTGTCCTTATTTTTACTAAAAAGGATCAATTGATATTTTTTATGCAAGCTATAGAGATGAAATCATGGAGAAGTTGATCTGCTTTTATGTGTTTACGTGGGCCTATGTGCAGCTGCTGCCATTTTCCTTCATTCATGACACCAATTTTGTGTTTATTTGCTTCAGTCTTTAATATGCATGCATAATTGGGTTCCTTGATTGCTGATTCAGTATTCTTCGGGTTCTCTTTCAACATATAGTTCATCTCCGTTAGGCTTACACATGCACATTCACATTCACATTCACATTCACATTTTGCCGCACAAGACCACATTTTCCCAATAATTCAAATTCAAATTGGTCGTTATATGTGTACAGATATTCGCTTTATGATTTTACCCCAATTGTTGATGATAATAGCTCAGGCTTTGAACAAGAAGAAGAACATAGTATTAGACTAAAGGTACATATCTCTTATATAATGTTTACAAATGCATATATAAACAAATGTGTATGTGTATACGTGAATTTCTCATGCAAAATTGTTTTCCCACCCGAGTACATTTCCCTGCTTCTGTTGTATGTACAGCATAAATTGATGTGAAAAAAATAATGTTATTTATTTAAAGCACAAGCTTAAGATATGGCGGGTGCTTCGTTGTTCCCTAGCTAATTTATTATTTACGTCCAATACTTTAAATTGCCCATACAACTAAATTGCATACAGCCCCGTGCATAGCATGGGCCTCTAACTAGTTCAATATTATTTCCAGAAAGAAGCACAAAAAAGAGGAGAGTGAGGAGGAGTGGAGAAATTATCATATGGATCGAAGAGAGAATCAATCTCCACAAGGTTGAATCTTTACTTCTCTCTTATCGTTTCTCTGCAATCTGGTTACAATTTGACAAATGGGTGAACTTCAAATCAATATTTACCTCTTTCTTTCTCTCACCCTCTCTCTCTAAATTGCAGATCAGACAGCTCAAATTCTGGTGGAATTCCTGGAGGTTGCCATCACTTCCATTGTTTTTCTTAAAGGACTGTATCCACCTGGTTCGAATCTCATACTTACTTCAACAAACACCCCCCCGCCCCGTCTTAAGTGTACTATTTTGTTACTCTCCTCGTTTGGTTGATTTGAAACTTTGGAGAATAATATATAAAGATGTAAACTTTTTGTCAGTTTTTGTTTCCAGTTCTTGCCTTGGTTCAAAAAAAAAATTGAATTTTATTGTAGGTAAATCAAATTTGTTTTTTCCCAATAATTGGTTGAAACAAACAGAGATTGAACTGAATATCCTATTGGTGTGGGGTGTTTTATGAATGAAAATGATGGGAAATTAGGGGCATATGAAAGGCGGCGATATATGAATGTAGTTGTTCAGAAGGCTCGTCACCCTCAACTTAGAGATTACATCAATTCTGCTGTCTTTGGACTCCTTCCTTTCATCCATAAGGTTTTCATCTGTTCTTATTTTTTGTTGTTTCAATTTCTGTAATAAGACCATAAATATTGATCATATTTTTTTTTTCCTTCTTTTATATTTATAGTATCCCCTAACAATTTGATACATTTTTATTTGAATGACTATTTGACATATAGTATTGATTATTGATATGACATTTCTGAGTGAGCACTCCCACTCCGTTTGGATTGAGAGGAATGGAGAGAATACAAGAGAACATAAGAGAAAGGAGATCATTTTCTCTCCATCTCTCTTGTTTGGCAAGTTTAAGTGGGGAGAGAAGAGAAGGTTAATGGAGGGAAAGTGAGGAGAAAAAGAGAAAATCAAAAGAGTTCATTTTTGTTGTCCAACTCCCCGTATGTTCCGTTTGGATTGAGAGAACTGGAGAGAAGAGAAACTCCTTAGAAGATGAGAAGAGAAGAGAAAGCATGCTTGTTTGGATAGAGAGAAGAGAAGAGAAACATAAGGTTCTCTTGTTTGTTTTAGCGTTCATAAGAGAAGAGAAAAGAAAGTATTTAGAATCAAATTACTGTTTTACCTCTATTAAATAATGGTAATGACACTTTACAAGTGCAAAGGGTTTGTTGGGATAAGAATAAACATTCAGGATATATTGGTCCTTTTATTAAAAGGACAATTCTATGGACACAACTTGTGCACAAACAACTTTAAAAAAATGTGTCCATATCTCTCCTATGTCACTGTGGGGTCCACTGACATCACAGGAGAGAGATACACATTTTTTTTGTGTTGTACACATTTAGAAAGAACTGAAATTGGGTCCTTTTTCTTCTCTTCTCTACGATTCTCTCAATCCAAACATACATTCTCACAATCGTAGTTAATAATTCATGGCTAGGTGATGTATCACTTAATGTTTATTGAAGCAAACATGGCCTTTGATTAACCAGGGATTGGTGGAGCGAGTTGCTGTTATTTTCTTCAACATTGAGAACATCCCGATTGAGAGATTTGTTTTCAAGTTCAATGTGAACCAGTCTTATGGTTCAATGGTGGAAGCAGCTGACCTGGAGTTCTCTCTTCGGTCGTTCTTGATCAAACTTCCACTAACAGAACCTCTGACCAAGGTTTTGCCCAGGGGTAAGTGCTAATTATAAACTGCTTTATGCCTAATCACCTGATTGGGTCTTGGCATTACAGTTTGCTGAGTTTTATGACTTAAAACTTGCCCATTAGCTGTTTGACTTCTTGTATCTTGTTGAATACTTGCGCACACGCTTGGTATGGAGATATATGTATATACAGTATATATATCTACATACGCATGTATATAAATGCTTGATTTAGACTTGATCAAATGCTTTGGGTGCCACTATACATGTTGATTGCATGATAGTTTCTTCCGTCTTATTTTGGATCTTTAACTGGACTCTGACTTTCTTTTCGATCTACAGATTGCAGGTGGGAGGTAACAGCTTACTTCCGTTCTCTCCCTCATGACAGTACGAGCAAGGGTGCGGACCTATGGATCCCAACTGATGCACAGCAGTGGCAGCAACCTCCCTTAATAACGCCTATTAAGTCCATGAGTAGTGAACCTGTATGTGTGCAGTTATATTTGGAACATCCGAGTCTCTCTGAACCAAAGCCTTGAGAATAAACTCTTACAATACTTGGCTTACTCGTGCACAAAATAGGAGGTACCTCTCTCTCTCTCTCTCTCTCTCTCTCTGAGCATGATCCATGTAGTCCAGACTTATCCACAAATGATCCTAGACTAATAGATACATATCCGTCTTGAAACCACTGCGATGTAGTAATGACTCTTAAATTTCCCTGCACAAGTGACCTGGGGCTTTAGAGAATGTTGGGAAATGTCATGATTCTGTTCCAAGAAGCACAATCAGGCATGAATTTTAGTGCTAGGACTAATACTAAGAAGCTTTGACAAACTAAAATACTCTTGAAGTGCTAGTACTTCATGGAATAACAGTGTGTACTTAAAGTCAAATTGAAATATGTGCAAATTAAAGAATACAGGTGTTTCTTGTCTACAGGAACATAAATATCCATCAAAAGAAGTGAAGATTAATAGCATTGTTTACCTGTCGTAGGAAAATTTGCTACAGCTCTAAGTTGGTAGCACAAGTATTTGGGCTCAAATTTTTGACCAAATGGGTGATCATTAGCCAACAAAAAGACTGAATTATCTGGTTCAAGTGAAATATTTGGAAGCACAGAAGATTTAAGTGATGTTGAAGAATTGAAACATGAGAAATGGTGTTGTGGTTCTGATAAGCGGATTAACAAGTTCTTACTGACAGGGTTGGAGTGAACTGAAGGCTATTCGTTGATTTGCATATGCCTTAATTACATGGGTGCCCCCAGGAGCTTGTTGATTGAGTCGGCAATCAAGTTGTATTTAACCCTAGTAAAATTATGTAGATAGTGATGAGTAGGGTGTTGAATCCACAGATATTCGGAGTGAAAATGTAAGAACTCCAGATTATATCTTTCAAATTGCTTGAGAAATAGTTGGTGGTTAGATTGTGGTGATCCTAATTTAAAGTTAAAAACAACAATGTGAATGAAACTAGTGATACTTGAAATGAGAATGGAGAGGTTTTGAAATGATTTGAATGTGGATGAAGTTGAGACCTAGAGTGTTGAATCTACCACTAGCCAAGCATTCAAATGAGAATGGTATTCCTTTTAAAGAAGTGTTCTAGATAGTTGACAAAACAATCAAGCCACAATCTTAACCATCTTAACAAGGAAATACGTGATGCATTACTATACAATGGCTCATCTTTGATTAGTATAACTCGTCCACCCTGCACATGCATTATAACACAGCCACATCCATTAAGCACATGTATGTAATCCTCATGCAAGACATAACAAAAATCAAGCATGGATAAGAGTGTAAGCATATATGAAATGAGAGTTCTAAGACAAGAAAAGCCATTTATATATGCAAGAGTGTTGAGAGTTTACAACCAAAGTCACATTTAGCGACTTTCTCGTGAGATTACATACATCAAACTACTAAGAACAACATCTCAAAAGAAATACTACTACCTTTCACATACTAGAACACCCTAGATGAAGGTTTAGCCCTCCATAGCCATGGAGGACCTTTGGTTGGAGGAGAAGACCCGTGACTTGGTGAAGCTTGGAGTTCTTCTTCTTCTTCTTCCTTGAGAGCTCCAAACTTGGAAGAACTAAAGAGAGTGTGTGTGTCTAGAGAATGATGTGTGTGAACAGAGTGAAAACTACTTCCTATCTCTAAGAGGTGTGTTGAGGAAGCTTCATCTTTCTCTCTCTTTAAAATCTACAACAGCCATCCCATCTTAGTCTCCCTCATTTTTGGTTGAGAATTCTTCTTCTTTCTCTCTCTTGTAAGTGGGCAAGAGCAAAAGGTGCATTTTTTTTTTTCTTTTTGGCATTCTTTCTATATCTCTTTGAATATCTGCAGCTTGTACGGACTGTTGGGAATGATTGTCCAAACATCCCTCCATGAGTGTAGAGAATATGGGATAGTAATCTTGAAAGCCAAACAGGTGCTTGTAAATTCTGCTATGTTCAATGGCCACATTATTTCTTCTAATTGATGCAAAAATCACTTTAGTTGCTCCACAACCTACAATGTGCAATTATTTATCAAAAGCAAAATAAACAAGACATAACAGGTAATTTGGGTGCTTAATCGTGTAACAATTCAGCACCTATCACTTGTGTTATGTTGCAGTCTGGTCAGTCCCAAAGGCGAGCGAGTGCACTACATTGAGTTAAGGGTCATGGCATGGAAATACTAAATGCCGCAAATATTATGGTAGACAGGGTGTCAAGAGCTTGATAGTCGAATAAACCCATTTCTATCGGCCGACCTAATATATATTTTATTTTATATACACGATGAAATAAGAGGTGACATGCCCAAGAAGCTACAGGAAGAACTAGGAAAGCCAAGCTTCCCTTACTCAAATAGGGCTTCTAGCCTATCTATTTCTATTGAGCAGACTAACAGGGGATAACCAAGATCCGTGATACGAAAACCAAAAATAAACTGATAGGCATGAATATCAAACAGCACAAACTTCTCAAGCATATTGTTTGTTGCAGCTAACAAAACATTCTCTCATTTGGCTAATATTGTCATTGATATGATTTCTATTTTTCACCTATTTGGTACTTGAAGAGCAGTAGATTTAATTAGTGTTAGATTAAGACTGGTGATGAATCATTATGGGGCTGATGATGGTTTTATTATTATATGCACAAGGGTTTTTAAACTAATTACTGCAACTTTTTATGGCTATTCAAACATTAGAAGGATGTGGCTCTCACAGTTTGAAGCAAATTTCATTGTCTAATTTAATAGCATAAGCAGGTGGGATTTTCTTCTTCTTCTTCTTCTTCTTCTTTTTTTAATTATTTTTATTTATCTTTTGATGTAGCGGTCTTTTCTTCTTCTTCTTCTTCTTTTTTGTTTTTTTAATTTTTTTTATTTATCTTTTGATGTAGCGGTCTTTGTGTGAGGAGTGAGGACATAATAAGTGTCAGGGTCCAGGGCACAAGTTTAGAACCCTGGTATGAGCGTGACATAAATAAACTTTTTACTAACTAGGCTAAGTCGTTTCTCGAGATTTTCATTTTAGAAAGAGAGAAGTTATTAGAATGGATTGAGATTATCTTTATTTCAATGGTCAAAATAATCATGTTACATGAGCCTACCCTATGCGTGACCTAACCCTAACTAATGTTATCCTGAATTTGTATCTCAAATGCGACTCCCAATAAATGTGACAGCTCTTGATTTTATTGAGGATGTTGAAGTGGTACCAAACTACCACCATTATTGATTGTGATACCATCACCATTGTGTTGGGCAGCTCATTTGGGCCACGTTTGTTGTGCAGGATTAAAGGGAAATAAGGGGCGTTGAACTTGGGCGATTTTAATTGAAATAGCTTGAATGTTTGGGCCGCCAATCTGGCACGTGATTATTATGTTTTGTCCGGGAGTTTGGCTGAGAAAAGAAAAGAAGATAAAGTTCTAAGTGAAGACAAAAAAAAAGGATGATGGTTTTTTTCCTTTTGTTTGGGAGTTTAGGAGAGAAGATAAAGTTACTATCTTCCATCATGTTTGTAAGTTGAGTAGAAATGAAAAGTAAATAAAAGAAAAAAGAAAAAAAAAAGTTGTCATTCTACCCATCAAGAAATGAAGTCTTAAACACGTCTTATTTTCCTTCTTTTAAAACCAAATCAACGGAGATGAGAGAGATGGATCGTCTGATGAGAAGAGAGATGAATCGCTTTTCTTTTACATAAGCAACATACGTATTGTGTACTTGTGGGTGCCTAGGCCATAGATGGAATACTAAATATGGTTTTCATAAAATAATGGGTATTATAAACGTTTCATTAATCCTTCTTTCTTTTCTCTCATTTTCTTCCCAAATTGGAAAGAAAGACATTGAGAGAAAGTGGGGTCTATTTTTCTCTCATTTTCACTTCCTTTCTCTCCTTACTGTTGCTTTGTTTGGTTCTTGAATTTACTATTTAGTGAGGAAAAATAAAGGAAAACATAGAGGAAAATATTTTCCTTTGTTTGGTTGCTAAGGAAAACAGGAAAGAACAAGGGTTAAATATATTTTACGCCCCAAATCCCCAACCACCCCCCCCCCCCCCTTGGTTTTTAAGGTTTATCTCAAAACTGATAAAAATTCTAAAATTGGCCATTAGCACTTAAACCCCTTTGTGAGGGTAATTTTGGGTTCATTCCCCTATGTGGGGATAATACTGATATTTAATCCACTTATGTGAGGCTAATTTTAACACTTATCCCCTTTAGGAAGCTAATTTTAGGGTTAACTGCCTATGAGTTGTTATTTTTGACACATAAACTCTCCTATGTAGGGCTAATTTTAACACTTAATCCCCATGTGGGGCTATTTTGAGAGAAATCTTAGTAGTTCGCTTTCCACAAGGGGGTTAAGTGTCCAATTTTGAACCACAAGGGGGTAAAATGAAAATGGGCGTAACCACATGGGGTAAAATGTAATTAACCCAAAGGAAAAAAGAATAAGTTGAGAAATAAATTAAATTTTTTGAATGTTGTAAGTTATTTCCTTTCTTTTATACAAATATTACAACCATATATTAGGAATTATTATTTTTAATGTTATCTAAACATGAAGAAAACACAAGAGAAAACACGAGGGGACTAGTTTTCCTTTCCCTGTACTTTTCTTTCATGAAATCCATAAACTAAACAAAGCCAAAAACTCCCAAATTGATGAAATCCATAAACTAAACCACATGTAGTCAATAGCAAGATGTTCGAATCCGTCGGTTTATTCTTTGTGTTTCGTCCGTTTGTTTGGTCAGTTCGAGAAAGAGTAATGAGTCTGGGTTCAGTTATTGAGATGGTTAAAAGGCTGTAAGGCGACGATGACAATTTAACCACAACTAAATAAATAAGATGGGGTTACCATAAGGCCGTAAGGCGATGATGTCAAGATGAGGCCGTAAGGCGACGATGACAATAAGGTAACCTAACAGCCGTAAGGCGATGATATTCTATAAGCCTAGAATCACCCTGCTTATTGTTATTGCTTCCGTTTACTATTTACTGCTTTTATCTTAGTTCTTTCTTGTATGGACAAGCATGCGATTCTTAAACCATTCACGTATCTACAGACCCATAAAGGAAATTTTAATTTTCCTTATTTTTGACTTACTCAGGGGCGTGACACGAATGTTGTCGGTACTCCATGAGCTCTTTTTGACTATGGAGAATAGGGTGACATCTGCTCAAATTGATGCATTTCATTCAGAGTTGTGGTTATCGGCTAGATTATTGCTCAGCTTAGTAAAGCATCATGGTATATTTATATCACTAATAAAGGCGCAAAGAGTTCTGTATTCCTAAAGGAAGCTTATGATGGACATATTTGATTAACAAATGTCCTCTGTTGGTATTTAGAGATAAATTTATGGAACTTACTGGTAGAAGAGATATACCAATTCGTGTATTGGAGTGCCTTCACCATAGATTGTTATATGATAGTGTCACTCATAATACTAAACAATGAACATGGAGATAATTCTAGATAGTACTCGTTGTGCAATGTTGTTGAACACCTTGTGGCTCCTTCTGTATGTCCATCTCTTAAATGTCATGCAACTTTTATTCTGTTGGTTTGTTGAATCCTTGATCTGCTGTACAAAAAAGATAAAAAAAAAAAATAATAATAATAATATAGCACACACTTCAAAATGAACTTTTATACAAAATGGAAAAGAGTAACTAGCAAACACTTCAAAATGAACTTTTTGATGTTCAATTCTTCAAAAAGTAATCTATTGTCCCTCAAATTTTCTTTCAATACATTTTTGTTTGCCTACAGAAAAGAGAGAAGAAGTTCCCAAACAGACGAGCCGACACACTGTGTTGAGATTTCTCAAAAAACTTCAAGTATGAGTAATTTAATGAGAATCATTCACCAGAAAATCGAAAAACTTGCTTTACTTCTGTATCTTTTGTTGTCAGATGATGATCCTCTATTCTAGTGTGCGTATCGTTCTACATTTACAGACTATTTTTTAGAAATGCTAGATGCTCTAGTGGGTGTTGTGGTGGTGGTGGTGGGGTGTGTGTGTGTGGTGGTGGTGGTGGTGGGGGGGGGGGGGGGGGGGGGGGGGGGGGGGGTGGGGGTTGGGAGGGTTTTGCAATCATGATTAAGTTAATCCACTGACTTGTGTTTACAGTGCTAATTGATTTGAGATTAACTTTAGGTCTTATAACAAGGTTTTTGTATTTGTAATGATAATTACAGATTGCAGAATAACCGAATAAGGAGACAACACTAATCCGTACTCCAGTTCCTATCCTAATGCATGAGGATTCGTAGTCCTATGTTAATTTTAGCTTTCATGGGTAAAATAATTTCAACAAGGCTTATTTTAATTTTCTTGAACTTTGAACATACAATTTTTCATGTTTAAAGATTTAATATAGTGACTTGCTAGGATACACTTCTACACATGAGCGTATACAGTTGTAAGTTGGTTTGCAATAGAAGCTATTGTAATGCTGGTTTTCAACTTCTTGAAAGTGCTAGGACATTTATCCTTCCTTTTTACACTAATCCGGATATCGAAATGGTAAGCATATAAGGTTGCTAGGAAGAAATCGGATGGAAATGTAATGAAATAAGTAAAAATTCTTTTGTGTGCATAACTTATTTCAGTTTACTGCTTAACGACATCTGAAAGAAATTTATTGGACACATGGTTACTTGGAAGAATTAATATACATATGCTATTCTTATTGGCGCAATTGAAAATTATATGAGGATGTTAACCAATTAAGAAGTCTTTTGTAGACTAGAAGGATAACATATCTATGAAGATTATGAATTTTAAATCTAATTGATCTCACAAACCTGGGAAACACCAAGTTCTTTAGATGATTTGCCCTAATAGGAGGTGATGTTATTTGGTTCAAATTACATGCACTCACGAGGACTTGAACAAAGAAATATGACGGACCTTTCTAGTTTGCGTTGATCTAGCCTTGGCAGTTCAAGTTGAAGGGAACTTAACAAGCTTCACGATAACAGGTTAAGATATCTCTAATATTTTAGCAACTTCTGTTAGAAAATGAAAAGAGAGAGAGAGAGAGAGAGAGAGAGAGAGAGAGAGAGAGAGAGAGAGAGAGAGAGAGAGAGAGAGAGAGAGTGTGTTTTCACGACATGCCTTACGAGCTAAAACTTGGAAAATTTGTCACAATTTCTTGAGCATGATAGTGCACTAAAGTTTGAAATATAATTCAGTTTCACTACTTTCATTCATAGTTTCATCAGAACTTGTATTTTGTTGTGTTACTGACTCCTTAAGTTTATTTTATAGTATTTTCAAGATTTGTGTTTTATCTCTGTCTTTCTTTCTCTGTTCATCTTCTTTTCAGATCTCTAGACACTTGGCTTATCCTCGAGTTCATCAGTAACTAGCATAATATCAGTATTTGCTCCTCAATTAATCTGGGTTAACAACACTCGAATCTCTTTCCTTTGGTATGTATTCTCTTTTTGCTATGCCAAAAAAGATACTGTTTACCTACATTGACAATAAAATATTTGTGTGTTCTTGCTGTGATTAGGATACCGGTTAAAGATCTATATATGTCATTGATCCGTTCTTTCTAACTGTAAACAAGCTTTCAATGCCTTGTATTAATTTCTTAAATAGAAGATATTGTTTGATGAATGAGAAAGCTTAGGCTGATGTTCCGTGAAAGTGTTTGTTCTAAGTATCTCATACTCAGGTAAGACTTTGTATCATCTCAAGACTGGATTGTGCAGTTTTCTATTACTCTATTATATGTCATTCAGAGGATAAACATTTAACACCTATATATATGCTGAATATGACTACTAGACCTGCATGATCTGGTTTCATTGGGGCATGTATATTTGTGACGTTATGGACCCAGTGGCAAAATGACGATTTGGGTGCAATATTACGACAGTAGAATTGGGTGCTGGGATTCTACTTCCCCCAACCCAGCCCACCCAGAAAATTAAAATTACTAGGGGCTAGGGACCTTCTTAACCCTCCTAATGAGGGAAACTTTTCAACCTTGATTGGTCTTCAGAAAGAGTAAAGATTGGGGTACACCCAAAGATACAACTTTTGGGACACAACTCAAAAGATGTGTTTATATATATATATATATATCTCATGTGATGTCACTGGACCCCACAATGGCACAGGAGAGAGATATCATGTGATGTCACTGGACCCCACAGTGCCACAGGAGAAAGATAGACATATCTCTTGGGCTGTGTCCCAAAAGTTGTCTTTGGGTGTGTCCTAAGTATTACCCTCAGAAAGAAAATACAATATGTGCCCCGGACACACCCTCGCAACTCTAAGGGTAATACTTGGGGCACAACCAAAGCCACAACTTTTTTTGCACAACCTCCATTTTGTGTCTATCTCTCTCCTAGTGGGCACTGTGGGGTCACTGGCACTGTGGGACCCATCAAGAGAGAGATAGACACAAAATAAAGGTTGTGCAAAAAAGGTTGTGGCTTTGGTTGTGCCCCAAGTATTACTCCAACTCTAATCATGGTGATTAAAATCAGTGTGTGAAGTGTGTACAACTTGAGATACATTATTGGTCCATTCTGTAGAAGATTAAACTTTTGAAATAACTGGTGAATTAACATTACATTAGAGTCTTGTTTGTTAGAGGTCTTGGATTTAAGTCTCCATCATGTTCTGGTTTGCATATTGCACTTTGTCATTTGCCTCTATTATATATGATGGTGTTTGGTTTGTTGCCTCTCCACACACGAGATGTAATTTCATGTGAGGGAGAGTCTTATAGCTTGATATACATCATTAAGGGAGAGTGTTATAGTTTAATATACATAGTTGGGCCCATTATCTAACACTTTAAGCTTTTGGAGCAATTGGTGACTTAGCACTGTGCTCCACGTATTTGCATGATGAAATTAGTGTCCATCCTTGGGGTCTTGACTTCACTTGGGCTTTGTTTGGTTTTTAGATTTAGTGAGGGAAAAGAAAAGATAACATAGAAGAAAATATTTTTCTTTGTTGGTTTATAAGGAAATAGTAGGGAAGTAGGAAAGAAAAGAGAACGAGTTGAGAAATAGATTAAGTAGTTTTAATGTATTTCCATTCCTTTATTCATATATTACAATTATATTTTTCAGAATTTTTATTTTCAATCTTATTTAAGCATGAAGGAAAACACGAGGAACTAGTTTTCCTTTCCACCTTCTTTTCACTTACGAAATCCATGAACCAAACAAAGCATAGAGAATTCTAGTGCCATTGCTTTTGACACACACACACACACACAATTTAACACATGCACACACACAACCTGCTAAGAGCATCACCAATAGGCATCCTAAACCTCATGCTATTGCCAAATTATACGATGACTCTCTGAAAACACTTCTCCAATGGTGTGCTAAATTTGGCACTGGATATAGCAATTATTCGGCACAACATTGGAGACATGTTTTTACGGGGTCATGGTATAATTTGGCATGCCAAAATGAAAACACATCAAATTTTTTTTTTTTTTTAAATGCAAACAATGAAACTACATTTCTTTAGAAATATAGCATCTAAGTGTCAAATGCTATATTTTGACATTTTTGCTCCAATGCTGTAAATACTATCATTTGGGAAGTATTTGGAATGCAAAATTTGTAAAACATAGTAAGAAAAATGGTCAAAATATATCATTTCAATACTTATATGCTGATATGACACAAATGACATGTGCCATTTGTTGTGCCAAATATGGCATGGAAAGTGGTCATGCCAAAATTTGGCATGACCTATGGTCTTGCGTTGCAGTGCTATTTGGTCATGCCATAAGACCATCTTCAATGGGCATGCTACCTCATGCTATTGCCAAATTATATCATGACCTACAAAAAAACCCCTCCAATGGCATGCCAAAACTCATGCCAAATTATAGCAATGCTGTATCCTGTGCCAAATTTGGCATGACCTTTGGCATTGCTATAATTTGGCATGACCTTTGGCACACCATTGGAGATGTGTTTTTGGAGGACTATGCTATAATTTGGCATACTAACAAGGCAATACCTTAAATTTGTCCAATACAAAGAAAGAAATAACATTTCATTTGACATATACTATTGGAGTACATATGCTAAAATATAACATTTTAGTACTACAGTAATGCCAAAATATAGGTTGTCATGACGAAAATAGCATTTAGCATTGGAGATGGTCTAAAATGGGTTTGACAGCCCATTTGGCAGCAGGTTGGACATGATCTTAGACCAACTCCAACCCACCGCCCAATTTCAATGTCAATTCCATTATTTGGCAGGACCGACCAGACATGTCACTCCAACCCCATGCCAAATGGTCTGCCAAAATTTGGCTTCATAGCATGTCGTGCCATATTTGGCAGAAGAAATGACACATACCATTTCTGCCACATCATTACTTTAGTCAATATTTTACCACTTTCCCTGCTTTTCTTTTCAAATTTTACATGACAAATGTTTTCCAAATATATATGGTGGTGGACCACTTGATTTTTATTAGAAGATATTGAAGTGGTCTCATTATTATTGAAGGTGATCTTACTACCACATGTATTTGCAGGAGCATTTTGGATGCAAAATTTGGAAAGCATGGCATTATCATTTTGAGCACCAACAGCTACTTTGCTCCGGTGGATACATTTAGTAAATGATCATTTTGTCCTTAAGCTACTTTGGAAGATAAATGATAGTCAAGCCAAAATGTAGCATTTGAAATGGCAAGTAGCATTGGAGCAAAAATGTCAAAATATAGCATTTGACATTGTAGCAATGCCAAAAAATAGCATTAATATGCTAAAAATAACATGTTGCATTTGAGTTGCTCTAATAATGCCAAAAAAAATAGAATTGGCATAATGAAAATGACATGTAATATTGGAGTTACTTTTAGCATGGAACAATGCCAAATTATAAATTTGACATGAAGAAAATAGTATTAACTTCTGAAAATTTGAGTTTCCCTATTTTCCATCTCATGAGGGAAATAGCTCCCTTTCATTATGAGGTTCTGTTTTCTGCAATTTAGAGTACCCTGCGATAAATGCCTGCACTATAATGCAAATATACTGAAATGTGTACTATACTCCATCAAAGCTTCACCAAATCTATTCATATGTACATAAGAATACACCTTCCACTTCCTTTGGGACTGCCAAAAAAAAAAAAAATTAAGATCAAAATTTAAGTCCCTCCAACGAGGTAAAAACTTTTGCTTCATCAAACTTGTTTATCTGTGATTGGACCATAACGTATAGAAAAAATGCCTTCTTTCAAAAGTGAGTTGCCTTATCTGGTATCTATTTTCATATCCTAGCCAACTAATTTCTTCTGCTCTGTTACGGAGTAAGACTTTGTACATAAGAAATGATTAAACATAGGATTAGAATGAAAAATTAACTCTTGACTCACTCTGTATGATGGTTTTACAGTCTCTTTGTGAATGTACACTAAACAAGTACTCCATAAAAATATTTATTTATATCAGACTTTATTATGGGCATTGACTGGTGAACTGTTTGTGTTCATTCTATTTTCAAGTTGCAGGTTGGACACTGACACTGTGTATGACCATCCTCATTAATGCAAACGTTTACAGGTGGCATGCACGGATGATGTTTCATTAACTGGTAAACGTCTGTTTCTCCTAATTACCACTTGTTTGTTTCTCTATTTCCACTTTTCAGCTAATCCATGTTTGATTTCAGTTAAAAGATTTATGGGCCATTGAGGTACAACATAACATAACCAATATATAGTATGTTTTAGCATTGCCTTCCAATTACAGAAAAACAATTTGGTAAAAAGTGGAAATATTTAATACTAGTGGTTGAGTTATTTGAGCATTGATTATGTGGAATATCTATATCTACTTATATAATAAATGTGGATATATAAAAGCTTAGACCTCATATATCATGTGATTTCAAGTTGGGGACTAGTCTAGCAGCCTGTGCAATCACTTTCAAGTATAAAGCCAAAAAATAAAAGAAAAAGAAGAAAGAAGATTAGACATAGTAACAAATTCAGTGGTTATTTATGAGGTGAAAGCAGAATTGCAGCTTCATGATTGCGCCCAGTATTTGGCCCAGTGCTATTAATTCATTTCTGTCTTTTTGTTTCATATGACCCTGGTATGCTGACAATTTTCAGGTTAGAGATAGTAACATCCAAGTTTTGGTTCAAAGAAAAAAAAAAAAACATCAAAGTTTTGGTCCTTTATAGTCACTATATAGGGAAATTCTGTAATCAACCACAGTAAAAGTGATTGACGTCAATCCTTTGATTTGGGCCATTAGATCATTGTAAGGGGTTTAGGAAAGCATACAGGGGCGGAGGGAGATTTTGAAAATTAAAATTTTAGTCTACATATTTTAGATATTTTTCATTAAGACCCCCTTAAATAAAAATAAAAACACCTTAAGGGTATACACTATGAGCATTTGAGTTTGACCATTTGAGAGGTCCATATCAAATCAAACTTTTACTCAACTTTTTAGTTAAATTTGAGTAAAAATTTGAGTAAGAGTTGGAAATTGCCTATTATATCATCTAAAAAAAGGTGTTTGTTATTATGTTTAGAAGTGTTCTTTGTATTTGCTCAATCTGTAGATTGTAGTTTGATTTTGGAAAGTTGGACGTCATATTGTATGTATGTCAGATGTGTATTTCACAATAAATAAATAAATAAAATAAAATAAATCTAATTATGTATAAGTAGAGGTCATACTGCCCCGAACCCAATGCTGGCTCCGCCCCTACATGTCATGGGTTTTGAAAATCAAAACCATAAGTGGTTTTGAGGGGTGACCTAAGTAGCCCATCTTTTGTAGTTTGACATAGTTCATTTGTACCTTGTCAAAAAAATTTGTACCTGATAAGGAACGTTTGTAACTTTTGAATTTGTTTGTACTTTGTAAGAAATTTGCTTGTAAGAGAAATTTGTACCTTGTAAGTAAAGTTTGTATTTTTTTTTAAACAAAATATTTGTAGCGTATAATAGTTTGTAATTGTTGTTTGTACCTTGTTTAACAAATGTTGTGCACAATTTCATAATTTGTACCTTAACAGCATTAATTTGTAACTTATAATTTTTGTTTGTTCCTTGTGTAATAAATATTATACGCAATTTAATAATTTGTACCTTAACAGAATTGATTTATCCCATGACATGATTAATTTGTTCTTTGTAAGGAAGTTTGTATTTTTTTTAAAAAAATTCTTTGTGCCTTATAATTTTTGTTTGTACTATGTGTATTAAATGCTGTCTAAACATTTCATTTGAAGGTCTAAATTCATTCTGATAAAGTACAATCATTTTCAATGAAGGTGCAAATTGATTCCGACAAAGTACAAACATTTTGTTTGGAGGTCCAAATTGATTCTAACAAAGTATAAATATTTTCTTTTGTTAGGCACAAAACCATCAAAACACGAATCCGTAGATAAAAAGGGGAAACCATAATAAGAATTGCAAACACACAAGATTGAAAATATACGTGGATCGGAAAATTTACTTACCTCCATGGGCGAAGCACAACAAAGAATTCCATTATATGAAGAAGATAATTACACAAAATGAATTAGTCATAGCCCGGTCCCACAATAGCAGAACCAAAGCCTGTGGCACGTCACCAAGGCTACATCAATTCATTACCGTTCCCAAAAGATTTAGTTTAAGAATACGTAGTAGAATAAACAACAATAGAAGACCACGTTTTCAAACCATAAAAGTTTTGCCCTTTTGAAAACACTTTAGGAAACACTCCTTTTGAAAACAACAATCCAATTAACTGTAAATGCAAGATATAGAGAGCCCAAAAACTCTGCAGCCCGTCCAGTCGACTGCTCTCCAAGTCCAGTCTCCAGTCGACTGGGAAGGAAAATTATCAGTTGACTGAATGGTCCGGTCGATTGAACTCTAATCCAGGCAAAAAATATCTGATTCTAAAACACCATCCAGTCGACTGTGTCGAGGGACCCAGTCGACTATTTTTGTCACACCCCAACCTACCCCAGTGGGTTAGAACATGTGTAACAAGACTATACGCACCCAAAATACACTAATAGGCAAGAAACCATGATAGTTATTAAGAAAAACATGATTTGAACCAACATAAAAGGGATTGGTGCGACAAAACAGCCCCAAGGGTAAAATGGTCATTTAGGAAATATAGTAAAATTTATACCAAAAGATATATCTTTGAGTCCCGGTTCCAACGCAAAAAACGGTGCGCAAATTCGAGTTTTCTAGAAAGAGTTATGCACGATTCCGTAAAAGCCGACGTGTAGTAAATTTGTAAGCGGATCGATTCGCCCTTTAAATCCGGATCGATCCGACTTCAACATTTCTGATAGAATGTCTCTGGAAAGGGCCGGATCGATCCATCCTTTAACCCAAATCGATCCGAGTCTACAGAACTACATTTTTATTGCTAAAACCCCCTATTTTTCAAGCCAAAATATATCCAAACTCCACCAAACTTCATCAAACTTCATGGGACTTTAGAAAAACATGTCAAAACCATTTCTAAAAACTTCCAAACATTAACTACACATGTAAGCTCCATTACAATCTTGATTAGGTCATAAAAAGAACCATTAAATGTTGTCAAGTTTACATAACTATAAGAAACTTATGAGAAGAAGTTCATAAACTTGCAAATAACTTGACTACAACCAAAACTAATTCAAAATATATACACAACCTCTTTTGAGTCAAAACAACCCATAACAATCATCCCTTGCTCAAAACCACATAGCTATGAAAATTGTTACCCAAAACATTTCCAAAACTTTGCATATCATTTGGTTATAACTAAAACTCATCCAAAACACTTACGACACCAAACCGGACTTACCGGAAAGGCCCCTCCTTATCAACATACACAAACCATAGTTTAAACTTAAGGAAAGACATAAAATTCATAATTGATACTCCACACTCCCACATACTTATATTATAACATGAGGTCTAGAAATCCCAAAAAAACTAATTACTTGCTAAAACAATATCATAACCCATCAAACAAGATCTAAATCTTCCCCATTCCCATGCACCATTTCTTCTCCTCCTCTCGTGTCGTATCTGTGGTGGTTATTCAATAACCACAACAGAAAATAATATTTGTTTAATCTTTCGCTTAGTGAGTAAAGCTAATCACATGTATGAGTGTATGTCATATTCAATGTACAAGTCAGCAATCAACATATCATTTAGTCTTTTAAAGACCAAATGTCAATTCACCGTGACGTCATTCTTGCCTTTTTCCCTTTTGTGCATATAGCACCTCTAATTCACACCATCTCACATACCCTTCCATAGATGGGTCGTCACCCACACTCCTTTACACGGTTAAGTGGTGAGTACCCTTACACCGTTGGGTTTTACTACGTCTCCTTATTATGGAGTAAATCCACGGTGAACCAACATAAGGCTTTCTTTAACCTGCATAATACAGAATCACATAATCATCTAAACATGGCAATTCTAGCAAAATTAGGCATAATAACTCCCAATTTTGAGTAAATTAATCAAAACATACATAGATTTATATGCTAATATTCACAATTCTCTATCCATCCATTAACCTATAAGAATTCAACGCACTAGCATAAATTAACATATTAAATATGATTTTACATTCAGCCCATGGATTAGAGTCACTCACCTCTTATAGATTTTACCCCAAACAAGCGAATTCCTAACGATTCTTTCCCAAATCCTACTCTGGAATAATTTCTACAAGTTTTCGGCAACCGTGTGTCGATCGATTAAAATGAGCTACCAAATTTTTACGATTTAAATGTAAATAAATGGTATAGAAATGACCATCTTACCTCCACGAGTTCGAATACTGCTTCGATTTGCGAATTAGATGACGAACGGTGACGGAATGACGATTTTACGATGTCGGCAACTCGTGCTTGTCTTTCTCTATGACGTCTTCTTTTTTTTTTTTTTTTCTATATTTTCTGTAAGTGTTTGAGACTTACTTACGTCTTGACACACATACAACATGCATGTTATGTTGTCAATCTCTCATTTTTTTCCTTCTTTGCATTTATACCCCCTAAATTCTTAAGTTCTTATTATGAAATCCCCCAAACATTTCATTAACTACCCAATTATCTAAATAGGTGTTTATCTAGGTCCCATATGGGTCCCAAATGGGGTCCCAAATATATTTGTGAAGTTGCTATCACACCTACTAATTATGCACTTTTTTTGTTTATGCCCTTATTTGCTATACTAAACTAGCATTTTAACAACTAACATATCAATTAATGTAATATGAAAGCTATTAAATATATCCCAACTAATCATATAAACGTATCTAATCATTTAAATGCAAATTTCATAACCCGAGCCCTTCACTGGATCCCACTTCATTACCTGTCCCTCCTTACTGGGGACTTTTCCAATGGAGTCCTTTACTGAACATTTTTCTCGGGCGAGTCCAAGCCTCCCCTTAATCCATTTTGTACACTAATTATATAAATTAATGCATATTAACATGTTGATTAAACCTTTTTCTGGGTACGGGTGTTACAGTTTTTCACAAAACTGATGCAGTGAATTGCTCAACAAAAGGTCCGGTCAATTGTTTTCATAAACCAGTCGACTGGTTTATTGCAGCAGAACAATCTGCAGGATTTCTAAGTTAAAAGCTTTTATGAAATTATCCAGGGATCAAACACATACTCCAAACTTGTTCCAAAGTAATCCTAATTGTATTATAACATTACGAAAACATAATTACAAGACATTACTATCTATTACAACATCACGAATCCATTCTATGATTCTAAGTTAAACATAATTTAAAAGTCATGAAATATCTATTACAACACATTTTTATTACCAAAACTATGAAATAAACATAATGAGTTGCCTTCTAAGTGAACTCCTAACCCACGTGCTCACTTTTCTGATTCCTCGCCAGCATTAACACCTGAAATGGTTATTTGAATAACCACACGTATTCAATTTGCTTAAGCTAATGCTTAGTGAATAACACAACAATGCACATGAATGATAAGCATGCTCGCATTCACATCTCCACATTTCATACTAGTCTCCGGAGTCCTACGTGTACGTTCCACGCGACTCCTTGCCAATAAGTCCACGCAAAAAAGGTAAGACCCACATTTTTTTCTTAAAATGTGCGACCTTATGTCTATAACGGCTCCACAACGATGGCTTGATACACGCACTCCTTCGACCCAAATAGCAACTCAACATGCTCAAATACATGTCGCCGTGCTCTCGATATAATCAAAACATTTCACTATACAATTGGGCTTACTTATCAATATATCACCCAATATGAACTACACAATATATATCTATAAACTAATACATGATTTTTATACAAAACATGAATACATGTCAAGAAATCATTCTAAAACACATAGTTGAATCACTCACCTTCGAATAACTTTCCTAAAATTTGTTCCAAAGAAAACTCAAGCACAAAGACCATGCAGAAGTCCGTCTACTACGATTCCTATCGATCAAAAATCCAATTATCAACGTTTTAGGAAAATTCTAAAAAATGAGTTATCATAAAACTTATCCAAACAAAACCTAGTGGATATCAAAACGAAGGCCTTACCTCGAGGAGTTTGAATATGAAATCTAGAAGAAAACAAATGGGCAGAAGTCCGTCGATCGTTGCCGTGAAGCTTGAAGAATCAAAATCTCCCTTTTTGGCCTCCCTAGCTTTTTAGGTTAGAAACTTTATAAAAAATATCTAAGTCATCTCTATCTATATATAGGCAACACTTTCGAAAATAATGTTTACCTCCTCACGTGTTCTCAAACTCCTAGTTTATAACACCGGTCTTGTGTTATTGCATTTCATTACATTGTCATACATGATAATGTGATGTGTTGTGTCTTATGACACCTGTGAGAGTGAGTTCTGACTCACGAGTTGATTTGGGTGTCTGTGTTAGAGAACCCTCTGAGACGATGTGAATGAGTGTTTTGTGTTTATGACGTCTCTCCGAGATTGACACGGTCATTGTAGAATACTTTAAATGTTTATCTAGAAATAAATGTTTACCTGTGTATTTCACTATTTGTATTATTTTCTGGCTTAGAATATATTTCTGTTATTAGATTTAGTATCCTGGTGAGGACGAATTAACACGCTATTAATTTGGTAGACTAATTAACAACTTCAAAAAAGTCATATAAGAATTTACATTTTAGAAACCAAATGAAACTTAGTCAGAAACATTTACAATTACGAGGTTTCACTTGTAAAGCTATGAATTAGTTGTGTAGAAAGTTTCGGAGACTGTTTAGGAGTTTTGAAAACTTGCAGGGAGGTAAATACAGTTTTTGGAAGTATTGCCTATATATAAATAGAGATGACTTTAGATATTTCATCAAAGCTTCTAACTTAAGTTTCAAGAGGAGGCGAAAGGGTGATTTAGTTGCTTAGAGCTTCTCGATGCCAAACGACGCTCGTTCGTCTGCTAGTTTTTCACCAAATTTCATGTTTGAACTCTTCAAGGTAAGGTTGTCATTTTGATACCTATTATGCCATGTTTGGATAAGTTTTCCGAAAAGTTATTTTCTAGAATTTTTCAAAAAAGTTGATATTTGGACTTTTGAACCATAGGAATTGTACTAGAAGGATTACTGGACGTTCTTTGTGCACGGATTTCCTTTGGATCGAATTCTAAGAACGTTATTCGGAGGTGAGTGATTCAACCTTGCATTTTGGAATTTTTTCTTGACATGTATTCATGTTTTGTATGAAAAGTATGTGTTAGTTTATAAAAATATATTGTGTAGTTCATATTGGGCGATTATATTGATAAGTAGGCCCAATAGCATGGTGAAATGTTTTGATTATCGAAAGCATGATGATATGTAAATTGAGCATGTTGAGTTGTTATTTGGGTCAAAGTAGCACGTGGTTACTAAGCTATCTTGTAGAGTTGATATAGGCATAAGGTCACATGATTGAAGAAAAGAATCGTGGGTCTTACCTTTTGGCGTGGACTTATTGGCGAGGAGTCGCGGATTTGGAGTATGGAACGTACACGTGAGACTCCGAAGACTAGTATGAAATATAGAGATGTGAATGCGAACATGTTTATCATTCATGTGCATTTGTTGCTTTATTCACTAAGCGTTAGCTTAAACAAATTCAAATATGTGTGGTTATTCAAATAACCATTGCAGGTATTAATGCTGGCGAGGAATCGCAGAAGTGAGCACGTGGGTTTAGGGAGTTCATTTAAAAGGCGACTCGTTATGTTGATCTCGTCGTTTTGTAATAGATTTGGTGTAATAAGAATCGTTATGACTTTTAACTATGTTTAACTTAGAATCGTAGAACGGATTGATGATATTGTAATAGATATGAATCTTTTGTATTTATGCTTTAGTAATGATTTAATCCAGTGAGAATCGTTTTGGTATGAGTTTGGAGTGTGTGTTTGGACCTTGGTTGATTTCAGAAAGCTTTTAAACTTAGAATTTCTGCAGATGTGCTGCTGCAGGGGAATCAGTCGACCGGATCAAGTTTCAATCGACTTGACCTCTGGATCCTTTTAGACACTGCATCAAATAATGGAAAAGCAGTTGACTGGGTCCCCTGACATAGTCGACTAGACGGTATTTCGAAATCAGATATTTTGCTCAGTCTTGACTTCAGTCGATCGGACGAGCCCAGTCGACTGATCTTTTGAGACATCAGTCGACCGGGACCTTGGATCATTCAACTAAAGGTGGCTGTTGGAAATTTCTTGTTCTCTGCAACTCCAAGTCAATCGACTGGAGGCCCGACCCAGTCGATTGGGTTGTTGATTTTCAAAATGATTTGTTTTGTTCCGCTGCGTGTGTTCATCAAACTAAATTTTGGGAATGTTAATGAATTGGTTTAGCCTCGGTGGCGTGCCACGGGCTCCGGTTCCGTTATTGTGGGACCAGGTTGTGACATAATTATTCTCCAAAACTTCTAACATGTCTAATTCATCGCTTCACGAGTGAAAACTAAAAATTATAAAAGTTTTCGCATAAGTTCCGTTTGGTTGCTAAAATGCAATTTCACATGATTTTACGAAATTGTTAATTAGCTTACCAGTTATGTAGCGTGTTAATTCGTCCTCACAAGGATGCTAAAATTAACAACAGAAACATATTCTAAATCAAAAAATAATACAGATAGTGAAATACACGGGTAAACATTTATTTTCAGATAAACATTTAGGGTATTCCACAATGACCGTCTTAATCTCGGAGAGACGTCACAATATCACAACATTCATTCTACACAGTCTCAATGGTTCTCTAACACAGACACCCAAAGCAACTCGTGAGTCAACACTCACTCACACATGTGCTAAATGCACAACACATCACATTATCATGCATGATAATGTAATGAAATGAAATAACACGCATACGGGTGTTATAGAATTAAGCTCTTAATCTGGAACACCCCAAGTGAGAAATGGTATAATTACGAGAGGTGAAAATGAGAGAGATTGTGATAAAACGATGTTGATAGAGAGAACTTTAACTTGGTTGTAGGACTTAAATCTTAAAACTCTCTATACTTCATTTTCCTTTGTTAGGGATTAATTTTGACATTCAAAGTAAATAATTTTACTCAGTGAATAATCGTACCCTAGATGGTGTATAGAAGGATAAATTTGTATACCCACAGTAAATGAGATAAACATAATAAGGGGTATATCGAGAGTGTAGTGTTGGGATTGTGTAATACCCTGTATTTTTGTTGTATTTTATTGTAATACCCTGTATTTCGGTATATTAATAAGACCTGGTATTTCATTTCTATACTCGTATAAACTTTTCCTTCCTTTTGGTGAATTTTTGATATCAATCGATTGACATTGTTCCAATCAATTGACACTTTTCTGATACCAATCGATTGATAAGTTTCCCAATCGATTGACATTCAACCGACTAAAAGTGATTACGTGTCAACATTTCCAATCGATCGACATGATCCCAATCGATTGACATTGTTTCCAATCGATTGACTACAAATATCTGTTACCAATCGATTGACTGGTGTCTCAATCGATTGACATAACCTGAGAAATGTTTTCTTCTTTCCTTCAGCTTTAAACGCGTGGCACTCTTAACCCCTATATATATGTTCCATATTTATGGCCTTGGGGCTGTTTTTCAGACCTTGGGAGAGAAATATACATACTCTTGTGAGATATATACATATATCTATCTATATCTCTATATTTACACCTATATACACACCCTCACACACACTCACTCCTTCGGCAGCTGGGAGAAGAAGGAGAAGAAGCAGAAAAGAAGAAGAAGGAAGAGACAGAGAGAAAGAAGGCAGAGACAGAGAAGAAGAAGAGAGAGAGTTTGGAGATTTCAAGTTGGAACACACCCAAACGCACCCTAAGTGAGTTTCTAACTCACTTGGTCCCTCTATATGAAGTTTATATAAGCTATTATGATGTTTAGATGGGTTACATGCATGTTGTGTACGTTTATATATGCTGTTTTTACAATCTGCTGGAGAAGACGTAGTACCAATCGATTGACATGATCTCAATCGATTGACATCAGTTGCATCCCAATCGATTGAATAGGATTTTCAATCGATTGACATTATTCCAATCGATTGACTTGTTTATCAATCGATTGACATAACTTTTGCTCCAATCGATTGAACCTATGTTCCAATCGATTGACATGATCAGAACATGGATTCTTTTGCCTGTTTATTATATAAGAGGTTTAGTTGTTCGATTCCTGATTGGAATTCCATTATGCGACTATGGGGTAGACGGGAGTAATGTGACACCAAAGATTTATAGATAATGAATAAAAAGAATATGAAGACATGGGTGACGTGTTGATTCTGATATGAGTTTGATATCCGATTTCTTTTAATCCGAGTAGTCAGGCCACATTGGGAGTTTGTCAAGTGTTGATGTAGAATGGAACGTAAGTAGGTTTGGTAAGTTCTGGGAATGGTACGTGGATGGACGATTGGTCATGATATGCTCTTAAAAGCGGTGAGCTGTGCATATGTTCTTAAAAGCGGTGAGCTGGACCAAGAAGTCTTAAGATAGACTGGATGATCTATGATATGCTCTTAAAAGCGGTGAACCGGACCATGGTTCTTAAAAGCGGTGAGCTGGGATCACTAGTAGATGACGTTGAGTCGTGGCAATAGATTGATATGCCTTGTTCAAAACGTTATATCCCTGAAATGCGGTGAACAGGACCATTGTTCTTAAAAGCTGGGGACAGACTGACGTGGAGTCCATGACATGCGGTGAGCAGGACCATTGCTCTTAAAAGCGATGGACAGAATAAGGGTGTATTCCTAGAGTTAAACGATTGAGTCTGTTCATGAAAGATCAGAATATGTTGAGTTCAGTATTCGATTAACAAGACGATAAGGGTCGGTTTACAAGAATGAATAGAGAAACAAGATATGGTTATAATAAGATGTTAACTCGTGTTTTCATAAGCTTGTGTTTACTTCAGATAATTGGTACCTCGTTAGTTTATGCTCACTCAGCTCTCAGTAAGCTGACGGCCTTTTATTGCCTGGACATTCCCCGTCCAGAATATCCTGCCCCTTATTCTGCAGGTAAGGACCAGTACACTGATGACTATTATCCAGAGGAGGGCCCCACCGATGATAGTTACGCCAGGAAGGATTATCCTTATGCCAGTTGAAGACTGAAGATGTTATAATTAGATTTAATTTCAGTTGTTCTGTTAAATCTTTTGTTAACGGGTACTTGGGCATTTGTTGTCTTCAGACCTGTTGTGATCCTGTGGACCATACTCTGATATTTTGTAATAGTTAGCACTGTGTGCTATTTTCAGTTGATTACTGTTGCTTTTCTTTTGGACTAGTACTGCGTGGTGTGGATTATTAGTGACTTTCACCTGTCATTCCTTATGGACCCATAAAGGAAATTTATTTTTCTCTATTTATGCTGCTCCGGGGCGTGACAGGGTTTTTGGTATCAAAGCCTGAGTTTGGTACTCTAGGTTATGATACTGTCGTTCACCGATCATTCCACACCATCTGGTCCTAGTGTTGTTAAGATTCTTTGAGATGAGATATGAGTATAAGATAAGTTTGTCTTCCTGACGATAGATAGTTTCCTTTGCAGGATAGCATGGATCCGGAGTTTCACCAGTTTGTGACTGATGCTTATGGAGGACATATTATCCATGGAGATACCGTGGAGCCAGCTGACCCAGAGTTTTATCGTGAGCGTGTGTGCCAGATAGCTAGTCGACATTTAGAGGAGGACATGTGGAGAGCGCTTTATGTGACCGGGAGTACTCACCCAACACAGATGCGCATGGATGCTTACCATACTGCGAGGGTCGGTAGAGACATTTGCCAGGAGATGTTAAGACTAGTTTTGAGTAAGCCAGAGATGGATGAGATTGAGTTGAGAGCTATTGTAGCCGGTCCACCAGAGCCCGTAGTTGCACCAGCAGCAGCAGCAGCTCCACCATCACCAGTACCAGTCCCAGAGCCAGAGCCTGAGCCGATTGAGGATGAGGAGGATCTAGAGCCTGAGGATGAGCATCCCGATGAGGACATGGACGGAGATGGAGAGGCTGAGCCGATAGATGACGAGGACCTAGTAGAGGATGAGCATGTAGACGATGCAGATGATGATGAACCTGAGGATGACCCCGAGGAGCCAGAGTTTGAGCCAGAGGATCCAGTGCCAGACCCAGAGGCTATTGAGGCAGACGTAGTAGTAGATGAGGAGGTAGTTGTGCCAGAGGTACCTGTTGTGCTTCAGATACCAGCCGGATCGATTATGCATATGGCAGCCATGGCCGATATGGCAGTAGGATGGATAGCTCAGATGATCGCTCAGCCATCAGGTTTTGTTATAGGAGAGGCCGCGATAGCAGGAGCTCTTGATATAGCCGACGGATTCGCCGCAGTAGCAGTCGATGTTGCTAACCAGGCGATAGCAGATGTGATGGAAGACGATGATGCAGAGATGATAGAGGATTGGGATATAGGGGTAGTAGTCGGAGATCTTGTCGCACCAGTTGAGGATGATCCACTCGAGGAGATGGAGATTGATTCAGAGGACGAGGCACCACCAGCAGGATCAGATGCTGACGACTTTTGAGTCAGGACCTGCAGGGCTTAGTTTTGTTAGTTTTACCAGGACATGTTGTCCACCAGATTTTTGGGAGCTTGAGAGATAGCTATTGACCATAGCTTTGTATAGTATTAGCTGACTTTAGTTGTTGTAACTCTTGTCCCATATGGTACACAGTTTGACTAGTGTGTACTATACGGTACATCTTTTGATAATATATATACGAGCAGTACTTTTGATATTGATTGTTGGTTGTTTGATGTGTTGTTTTGTAGAACTGTTAGTTCTTGTTGCTTTTCGTTCTATCTCGGTTTCGTTTCTACGTGAAGACTTTCAGCTAATCCATATGTCTCTTGTAGGCGATACTCGTTATAATCATGGTAGGACCCTTGAGAAATCACCAAGCACGTAATGGAGCACCTATTCCAGAGGGAATGGACCCAACCGGAATTTTCGAAGCATTTATGCAGAGGATGGAGCATGTGGGAGATATATATAATCACTCCACCCATTAGAGACCTTTTGCACCCCCGCCACCAAGACAGACTGGAGATAAGTTGTTAGCAAATTTTCGTGGGTTGCGTCCCGAAAAGTTCGATGGACTAACAGAACCATGGAAAGCAGAACAATGGATAAGAGAGATGGAGTTAATATTTGAAGCATTGGAATGCAGCGAACAAGAGAAACGTCGCCTTGCTACGTTTCAGCTTACTTATGCCGCCGCAGATTGGTGGGAAGTTGAACAAGCCACTATTGGGATCAACGCTGCTAGAGCTATGTCGTGGGAGACATTCAAAGGCAGATTTTTGGAGAAGTATTTTCCAGAGGATGAGAGAGATCAACAGGAAAGGAACTTTCTCAATTTAATCCAAGGAGGATGGAATGTACGGGAATATACAACACAGTTCGAGCGTCTATCCAGATTTGCTCAGCATATGATAGACACTCCGCAGAAGAAGGTGAAGAGATTTCACCAAGGACTGAACCCCCACCTCAGACATATGATGGTTGGTCATCTGAACCAGTCGTATGAGGAAATTGTTAGATTTGCTACAGGATTAGAAAAGGATGCTAATCCAGTACAGCAACCACAGACAAATCGACCTCAGTCGTCACGAGGGTTTCAACAGAGGAATTTCTATAATCGACCACCGAGAAATACCCAAGGATGGAGACCTCAGGAAAACTTTCAAGGAAACAAGAGAACCTGGGAAGGAACCAGAAAACCGCAGCAGAGTTATAATCGACCTCAACAATATCGCCAGCAGGGGTCACAGCCACAGGCATTACTAACAGCCCCACCCAGCAATAGTGGAGGATGTTTTAACTGTGGAAAGCCAAGACATATTGCAAGGAACTGCACTACCCATAGATCTAATCGCAGGCCGGATATTGTCTGCCGCAACTGCAACAAACCAGGACACTTGAGTAAGGATTGTCGTGCGCCACAAGGAGGATACTACGGAGCACCAGTGCAAGGAATTCAAGGACTTCCTGATCAGACGAGAATGAATGCTATTATTCCAGGAGAAGTAGGCTTTAATGCTGATGAGCAGCAACATTTGGAAGGTACACTTGTACTCTTTCATAGTCCAGTTAAAGCTTTATTTGATACTGGAGCCGCACGTTCTTTTATTGCTGTTAAGATTGTGCGCCAGTTGGGTTTAGAACCCCAGACACTTGAGTCAACACTGAATGCTGTGTCACCATTGGGAGTGACAGTTAAGTTGAGTAAAGTGTGTAAAGATTGCCCTTTGACTTTGGGAGATAGGAATCTGCCAGCAGACTTAGTCGTTCTGTCGATGTCAGAATTCGATGTTATCCTAGGGATGGATTGGTTAACTAAGTACAATGCCAATTTGGATTGCCCTACTAGAACGATTGTATTTCCAATACGAGGAAAGCCGACGATCAGATTTCAGTGTCAACTGACAAGCGACCTGTTCCTTACGAATGGTTTAGCTACGATCATTAGTACGAGTACGGAGCTTACTATGGATCAAATTCCTATTGTACGAGACTTTCTAGATGTATTTCAGGATATTAAAGGACTTCCACCGAAAAGAGAAATAGACTTCTGCGTGGAATTAGTACCTGGTACATTGCCTATTTCTAAGACTCCATATAGGATGGCACCAACTGAGATGTTAGAACTGAAGAAGCAAGTTCAAGAGCTTGAAGATCTAGGATTTGTTCGTCCGAGTACGTCACCTTGGGGAGCACCAGTTCTGTTTGTAAAGAAGAAGGACGGAACACTTCGACTCTGTATAGACTATAGGGAGTTGAACAAGGTTGCGATTAAGAATAGATATCCACTACCCCGGATAGATGATCTATTCGACCAGTTACAAGGATCTAGGATCTTTTCCAAGATCGATCTGCGTTCTGGATATCACCAGCTGTTAGTTCGACCAGAGGATGTATCGAAGACTGCATTCAGGACAAGATACGGGCATTACGAGTTTTTAGTTATGCCTTTTGGATTGACGAATGCGCCAGCAGTATTTATGGACTTGATGAATAGAGTATTCAGACTATATCTGGATAAATTCATTATTGTGTTCATTGATGATATACTGATCTACTCAAAGACAGAAGAGGATCACAAGGAGCATTTACAGGTTGCCTTGCAGACACTTCGAGATAGCAAGTTGTATGCAAAGTTTAGCAAGTGTGAGTTTTGGCTACAGGAAGTCAAATTCTTGGGACATGTTATATCTCAGGAAGGTATTTCGGTAGACTCATCTAAGATTGATGCAGTCTTAAGCTGGAACAGACCGACAAATGCGATCGAAGTCAGAAGTTTTCTGGGTTTAGCAGGATATTACAGAAGATTTGTCGAAGGATTTTCCAAGATAGCAGGACCCTTGACGAATTTAACAAGGAAAGAGACGAAGTATGAATGGACAGACAAGCATGAGGGTGCATTTCAGGAGTTAAAAGAAAGATTGACTTCTGCACCAGTACTCGCATTACCTAAGAGTGGAAAAAAGTATGTGATCTACAGCGACGCATCGTACCAAGGACTTGGATGTGTGCTTATGCAAGATGGAAATGTTATTGTATATGGATCAAGACAATTGAAGGTACATGAGAAGAATTATCCTACGCATGATCTGGAATTAGCAGCAATAGTGTTTGCATTGAAAATTTGGAGACACTATCTCTACGGAGAAAAGTTTGACTTGTTTTCCGATCATAAGAGTCTGAAGTTTTTGTTCTCTCAAAAGGAGTTGAACATGCGACAGCGGAGATGGATGGAGTTACTCAAAGACTATGACTTTTCTTTACAATACCATCCTGGCAAAGCAAACGTAGTAGCAGATGCTTTGAGCCGTAAACCTCGATTAGTGATCGCTGCATTACTAATTAGAGAATGGAGAGCATTAGAAGAAATTGCTGAATTTGATCTTCAGCCAGTGGAGCCAAATAAAGGACAACATTTTGGATGTCTTATGGTACAACCAACTTTGATCAGTCGTATCATAGAGGTTCAACAGACAGCAGAGGATTTAAAGTTATGGTTCGCCAAGATGACAGCCAAAGAACCAGAAGTCTGGAGTATAAGTACAGATGGAGCCTTACGATGTAAGGGTAGACTCTGTGTACCTGATGAAGGAAATCTTCGGAAGGAAATATTGGATGAAGCACATAAGTCACGAATGACTATTCATCCCGGAAGTACGAAGATGTACAAGGATCTGAAGAGAAATTTTTGGTGGGAAGGAATGAAGCGAGAAGTGGCTGAGTATGTTTCTCAGTGTCTTACTTGTAAACAAGTAAAGGCAGAACATCAAAGACCACCTGGACTTCTACAGCCGTTACCTATTCCTCAATGGAAATGGGAACACATAACCATGGATTTTGTGGTAGGATTGCCGAAGTCACAGCAGAATCACGATGCTATATGGGTAATCGTGGATCGACTTACTAAGACGGCACATTTTATTGCCTATAGCATGACATACTCAGTAGAACGTTTGAGCCGAATGTATCTACAACACGTTGTACGATTACATGGAGTGCCTGTATCTATTGTGTCAGACCGAGATTCGCGCTTTACTGCAGAATTCTGGAAGAGTCTCCAAACAGCGATGGGAACGACATTGAACTTGAGTTCAGCTTTTCATCCGCAGACAGATGGACAGACGGAACGAGTTAATCAAGTGATGGAAGATATGTTACGAGCTTGTGTCATTGATTTTGAGAGTTCTTGGGAGATACACTTACCTCTGATTGAGTTCGCCTATAATAATAGTTATCATTCGAGTATAGATATGGCGCCATTTGAAGCTTTGTACGGAAGACCGTGCCGATCGCCGCTATGTTGGACCGAAGTCGGAGATAGTCAACTTCTTGGGCCAGAGATGATACGAGAAACCAGCAAGAAGATTCAAGTCGTACGTGAGAAGATGAAAACAGCCCAGACCAGATACAAGAGTTATGCTGACAAACGACGCAAAGACTTGGAGTTTGCCATTGGAGATCACGTATTACTCAAGGTTTCACCTGTTCGAGGAATCGTTAGATTTGGTCAGAAAAGGGGCAAATTATCGCCACGTTTCATCGGACCATTCGAGATTCTGGAGCGTGTTGGGAAAGTTGCTTATCGCCTTGCGTTGCCATTAAAGATGTCAAGAATGCACAACGTTTTTCACATCAGTATGCTGAGGAAGTATGTTCACAACCCAGCGCACGAGATCAACTTTGAGGATATCGAAGTCAACAGCGACGTTACGTTCAATGAAGGACCTGTTCGTATTCTAGATCGAGGAATCAAGAAACTCAGGAACAAGGAGATTCCGTTAGTCAAGATTCAGTGGAAACATCACGATGAAGGAGAAGCTTCGTGGGAGCTAGAGTCAGAGATGCGTGAGAAGTTTTCATTTTTGTTTTAGACCTTGTTGCTTTTGATTTCGAGGACGAAATCTTTTGTTGAGTGGTGGATGATGTAATACCCTGTATTTCGGTATATTAATAAGACCTGGTATTTCATTTCTACACTCGTATAAACTTTCCCTTCCTTTTGGTGAATTTTTGATATCAATCGATTGACATTGTTCCAATCGATTGACACTTTTCTGATACCAATCGATTGATAAGTTTCCCAATCGATTGACATTCAACCGACTAAAAGTGATTACGTGTCAACATTTCCAATCGATCGACATGATCCCAATCGATTGACATTGTTTCCAATCGATTGACTACAAATATCTGTTACCAATCGATTGACTGGTGTCTCAATCGATTGACATAACCTGAGAAATGTTTTCTTCTTTCCTTCAGCTTTAAACACGTGGCACTCTTAACCCCTATATATATGTTCCATATTTATGGCCTTGGGGCTGTTTTTCAGACCTTGGGAGAGAAATATACATACTCTTGTGAGATATATACATATATCTATCTATATCTCTATATTTACACCTATATAAACACCCTCACACACACTCACTCCTTCGGCAGCTGGGAGAAGAAGGAGAAGAAGCAGAAAAGAAGAAGAAGGAAGAGACAGAGAGAAAGAAGGCAGAGACAGAGAAGAAGAAGAGAGAGAGTTTGGAGATTTCAAGTTGGAACACACCCAAACGCACCCTAAGTGAGTTTCTAACTCACTTGGTCCCTCTATATGAAGTTTATATAAGCTATTATGATGTTTAGATGGGTTACATGCATGTTGTGTACGTTTATATATGCTGTTTTTACAATCTGCTGGAGAAGACGTAGTACCAATCGATTGACATGATCTCAATCGATTGACATCAGTTGCATCCCAATCGATTGAATAGGATTTTCAATCGATTGACATTATTCCAATCGATTGACTTGTTTATCAATCGATTGACATAACTTTTGCTCCAATCGATTGAACCTATGTTCCAATCGATTGACATAATCAGAACATGGATTCTTTTGCCTGTTTATTATATAAGAGGTTTAGTTGTTCGATTCCTGATTGGAATTCCATTATGCGACTATGGGGTAGACGGGAGTAATGTGACACCAAAGATTTATGGATAATGAATAAAAAGAATATGAAGACATGGGTGACGTGTTGATTCTGATATGAGTTTGATATCCGATTTCTTTTAATCCGAGTAGTCAGGCCACATTGGGAGTTTGTCAAGTGTCGATGTAGAATGGAACGTAAGTAGGTTTGGTAAGTTCTGGGAATGGTACGTGGATGGACGATTGGTCATGATATGCGCTTAAAAGCGGTGAGCTGTGCATATGCTCTTAAAAGCGGTGAGCTGGACCAAGAAGTCTTAAGATAGACTGGATGATCTATGATATGCTCTTAAAAGCGGTGAACCGGACCATGGTTCTTAAAAGCGGTGAGCTGGGATCACTAGTAGATGACGTTGAGTCGTGGCAATAGATTGATATGCCTTGTTCAAAACGTTATATCCCTGAAATGCGGTGAACAGGACCATTGTTCTTAAAAGCTGGGGACAGACTGACGTGGAGTCCATGACATGCGGTGAGCAGGACCATTGCTCTTAAAAGCGATGGACAGAATAAGGGTGTATGCCTAGAGTTAAACGATTGAGTCTGTTCATGAAAGATCAGAATATGTTGAGTTCAGTATTCGATTAACAAGACGATAAGGGTCGGTTTACAAGAATGAATAGAGAAACAAGATATGGTTATAATAAGATGTTAACTCGTGTTTTCATAAGCTTGTGTTTACTTCAGATAATTGGTACCTCGTTAGTTTATGCTCACTCAGCTCTCAGTAAGCTGACGGCCTTTTATTGCCTGGACATTCCCCGTCCAGAATATCCTGCCCCTTATTCTGCAGGTAAGGACCAGTACACTGATGACTATTATCCAGAGGAGGGCCCCACCGATGATAGTTACGCCAGGAAGGATTATCCTTATGCCAGTTGAAGACTGAAGATGTTATAATTAGATTTAATTTCAGTTGTTCTGTTAAATCTTTTGTTAACGGGTACTTGGGCATTTGTTGTCTTCAGACCTGTTGTGATCCTGTGGACCATACTCTGATATTTTGTAATAGTTAGCACTGTGTGCTATTTTCAGTTGATTACTGTTGCTTTTCTTTTGGACTAGTACTGCGTGGTGTGGATTATTAGTGACTTTCACCTGTCATTCCTTATGGACCCATAAAGGAAATTTATTTTTCTCTATTTATGCTGCTCCGGGGCGTGACATTTATACTACTTTTTATTAAGATTCAGTGTGCTTGTCTTTACCTTTCTTGTAAATTCAGTCTCAATCGATCAAACTTCCTTCGAGTGATCGAACGATTGTTTCTTCAATCGATCGAGCCCACTTCAAGCAATCGAAACTCTGCCAACTTGAATTGATGACGTGCTTCTTTTCTCAAACGATTGACCTGTTCTCAATCGATCGAACCCTGACCGACCGGTTCTCAGGCGATCGAACTCACTTCGATCGATCGAACCCTGTATTATCAATACATGTGTTTTGCCACTTGCACCTTCTCTCTCCCTTATATATGCATCTTTATCACACACACACGAATTTGGAACTGAGAGAGAGTTTAGAGAGAGATGTATATAAAAAGATTATATATACACACTCATATATATACACACACACCCGATTATATATATACACACAACTCACACTCACACACTCTCAGGCTAGAAGAAGAGAGAAGAAGGAGTAGAATCATTTTGTTTTGTTAAGGAACTTGTAATAGAAATGGATAACAGCCTTGTATATGTTTTATTTTAGTTCCAAGTCTTATAAGGAATTACGTTCGAGTAAACTAGAACTACGTTTTGTATTGACTTTGAAAACATGGAATGGGTTGGTTCAGTTATTATGAATATGGACCTGGAGTTCACATTTTAAAATGTTTTACTTATCGACTTCATATTTTGATTTAATGTTGAGGTATGTTACGATTGCAAGGGTCGCTTGACCGTAGGCAATATCCTAGTACAAGAAGGATTGCTGTCAGGGGGTCATTCGACCAGTTGAAGGGGACAGTTCGATCGATAGAAGTGCCCTCTGCTGTGACGGATTATTGCCGAGGGGTCACTCGACCGGTCGAACTGGGCATCTCGATCAGTCGCAATAACCCCTGCATGAAAACTTTTTATACCCCTTTCGGAACTTATTTAAATATTTTGATTGGTTCTTAGGGAACCTTTGGGACCCCTTTGAATATAAATGCATCCATTTCAAAATATAATTACGTTTTCAAATTTATACGAATTTTACTAACTTCGGGTGTATTGTTTCAAAAGAGCGACTACTCGTTGTTATCTTTAGAGTTCATTTTCTGCTGCTATAACTTTGAAATGAGTAGGAAGAGCCTCGGTGGTGTGCCACATAACCTAGATTCTTATGTGTGGATTTGGGGCATGATATTTAGTGGTGTCAAATCAATTGGTTTAGAGCCTTGGAAACGAGTGATGTTATATGCTGAGTGACGTCAAGTGGAGTATATGTTTATGATGATAATATTGTTATCATTGTAGAAATGCTTCATGTGTTAGCATATGTTGATTGTGATGATGATTTGTGCACATACATATATTGTGGCATAGCATGCATAGTCATTATGCATTGAACTCAACAAGGTGAATACTTGAAATGTCATGACTGAGCCGATAAGAGAGTTGTCACCGCATTCTGTGGATATAGCAATTTTCTCTTACCCACAGCTTTTATTTAAAATTTCTTTTTCAGATTCAAATTTCAAAAATGAGTCGCCACTTAATTTTTAAAGGGAAATTAAGAAACTATTTTAAAAGCAAACCGATCTTTTGCGAAACCAAAGATAAACTGGGTCCGGGGATTATGGAATGAAAGGGGAAGGAGCCTGGCAGACTAAAACACCCTTTCTCATCCTATCTCGCAATAGACATCTACTCAACATCCTTTTTAATCGAATTATTAATCTAAGCATGCCCTCAACTAATACATACATATATATACATTACAAAAGCATATTGAAAAGGGTGTAAGATTGTTAACGATAAAATATCATTCAAAAATCATGTAATTCAATTAGCAAGCAATATGACATGCAATAGGGAACTAGAGAACTTACTTGGGATCCCGCTACAAATATTAAACATGTGATGCATGCAAGAAAATAAAACCTAAGAAAAGGGTCTCTAATCACATATATACTGTAGACACCCCATTTTGTCGGCTATCAGATTTAGGAGACCCATAGCTTGGTGGTTCACAATGATCGTAAAAAGACTCAAAAGGATTCTCGGAAGTCAGTTCTATCTCTCAGAATGCTCAGAATGACCAAAATGCCCCAAAACTCCCAGATTTGGTCCCAAAGTTCTGAAAACATGCTATGTCGTAAGAAAAGCAATAAAATGAGTTTTTGAAGAGAAATCGGGTGAAATCGTCAGCTCCCAGAGGACCCCGGAAGTCCCGGAAGCTCCTGGAAAGTCCTCGTTGACCGGTTTGACCAAGGTTTGACTAGGGTTGACCAAGGTTTGATCAGGTTTGACCAAGTTTGACCAAGTTTGACCAAAATTGTCCGAATTCACCAGAATCATTTTAAATCATGAAAAAAAGTGTTATAACAAGTTCCAAAAGGAAATCGAGCGAAAAAATCAGCTCCCGGGAACTCCTGGAGGTTTCCAGAACTTCCCGGGAATCCCAGGTTTGACCAGTTTGACCAAAATCTGACTTTGGAACTGGGGCGCCGAAATAATTTTCAAATATTTTTCATGAATACTAGAGGTCAATAGCTTTCCAACGGTATATCGCACATAATTTCTGGACTTAAAACGAATTTATTATGAATTTCCAAAGCCGGAAAAGGCGATCAAATTGGCTTTTATCGCGAATACCGTTAAACTTTTCAAAGTGACCTATCCCCGAACTATTTTTTATGTAAAGTAGACTCCATTACCTTTCCAACGGTATATCACAACCTCAATTTGGAGTTCGTACGCATTTTTTGTGAATTTCGGACGAAATAGGGCCTTTTCGCAAATACCGGAACTTCAGGGGGCCTAAACAGCATTATCTGGACGGGGGAGGAGCAGTGCCGCCGCGGCACTGGCCCACTGCCGCTGCGGCACTCCCCTCCAGAGTAGTGTATTTTTGTAAATAGTTTTGTGGTCCCATTTTGATTAATTAAAAGCCAAAACGACATAGTTTTATGATTTCTGATATTTGGAGCCAATGGGAATATCTTCTAAATCCCAAAACCATCCCAAGTTGGCCTATATAAACACCCCATTACTCTTCATTTTGGGAGGAGTCAAATACAAGTTTAGAGAAAGTTTGGGAGAGAAAGTTGTAGAGATAAGGTTAGAATAGAGAGAAAAGAAGCATTCAAGATTCAATACTCCCATTTATTTCAACATTCAATACTCCCAACCACCATTTTAGTAAGCATTCAAGAGAGTGGAAGCTTCTTCCATGTCTAGTGTCATTACATATGAGTGAAACACCAATCTACAAGTCTCATGCTTCATGAATATCATCTATTGATCATCATCTACTTGCTTGTTTATTTATTGTTTATCTCTTCTTATCTCATTTTTTTTTATTTTTCTTTATTTACTTACTAGTTCATCATCATCTAAGTGATGACATGAAGTTTGGGGTGAGTGAATCCTTATGGATAGTAGCTCTTGACCTCAAAAACATGTTTGATAGATGGTGATCATAACTTCAATACCTCCAAGGTATCCTTGAAGTGTATTGAAGTTATGCTCAAATAAAAGTAAGTTTCTCCAACAATCTTGGAGGTTCTTGATTATGAGTTGAATGTTGGCATTTTAAGTGGTTATAATCTTTATTGAGTATTAAAAATGCACTTTCAAAACCTCTATTTCAAAACCCCCCTCAATCCCTCTCATTTTGATTTCAAGAAAGAAAATCTTATTTTCCCCAAAATCTTCAAAACAGTGAGTGAGCCGAGTTCAAAGATTTCTCTAGAACTCAATACTCAACATATAGATGCAAGGCTACTTGGAAAGTCTTCCTAACTCATTGAAGAACATCCATGACGTTTGGTTTGACTTGGAAGTACTTGAAAATGGTCCATTTGGACCCAAACATTCCTTCCAAACATTCTGTCTCTGCTGTCACAGCAGCTTGACTAACTTCCAACTTATTTTTCAGAAATATTTTCCAAAATGGGTGGTCCCAACTTATTTTTCTCTTAAACTTCAATGTCTTAGGAAACTTTCTGTATAAAATGGGCCCCTAGATCATTCGTTTTTATTTTCTAAGATTTTTCAACATTTCAGTCGACAGTACGGACTCTGTTTCTGAGTGACCTCTGTTGTTCATATGATTTCTCTCAATCTGTGATAGTTATTAAAGATTGGATTTTTGGGTAGTGTTCTAGACACAATAAGGAACATCGCCATAAAAAAATCATGCATTGAAAACGTTCCTAACCCCTCTTTTCAATTTTCCCAAGATCATGCTACTGTTCTGTCCACTATTCACAGCAAGCACATTTTAACTTCTATTCTTTGATTTGATGCTTATATGTATTCCAAATTAGTTCATATCTTAGTAAGTACTTCATACTACATTTTTACACATCCCATGTTGATTTCATTCATTCATTCATACACATTTTAGACTTCTAAGTCATTCTAGAAATCCATGTACCCAAAACACACCACAACCTTTGCACATTTTAGATACATACATTGCATTCATGCAAGATTTGGGGTTTTAGTAACTCTTAATCTAAGAAGATTATAAGGAATGATCACGATCACACGTTCATGCTTCCCCTTGATCTAATCATCCTTTCTCATCCGTCCCGGGGATTGAGGGATCTTCTTTTCTCAAAGATTAACATGCATCATGCTAGCTTGCTAAGCATATTTTGATTTCTTTGTTTATTTGTTTCAAGAACAATTTATGTCCCCCTTTAGATTAGGAAGTCTTGATTATTTGATATATGAATAGACGATTTTTTCCTAGGTTTATTTGTGTGATTTTCACTTTACATTGTATGATATTTGACTCAAATCTTATGAATGATATCTTATCTTTTGATTTTCAATTTCAAGATTCTTATGTAATGTAATATACTATCATAGTATTAATTGCCGAACCATACATAGTATAAGATGATTATTTGGATGCTAATTGAGGCCCGTCGAGAGACGGGGCGAGTTGAGGGTGTTTTAGTCGCGACAAAGGCTCCTTCCTCTCTCGTACCAAAACCCCGAGCCAAGTTCTTTGGTTATTTAGGACCGGTGCCCTTTATCCATTTGGGTGAGTCAAATTTGGGTTTCTTGGTTCCCTAAAGACCAAGTGGCGACTCTGTATCTGTTTTCAACAGACCTTTTCTCTTTCCTTGATTCAAAATCAAACGAGTTTCAAAAACAAAACGAAGCGGTGGAAGCCCGGTATCCACATATACATAAAGCAAGACCTAAGCTAAAGTGTCGCGCATAGAGTCGAAAATAAATTAAAATCAAAGAAGTAAATTAAACTAGAGAAGGGGTTGAGAAATTGTACATTGAAAGCGCTACAAAACAAAAGGGTTAGTCCACATACTTTAAACAAGATACATTTATTGATTTCCTAAGTAATAAATCCTAACCTAAGGTGAATTCTAATTACAAGTATCAGTCTATGCATATGAATATATGAATATGATAAAGCTATGAACTATTCATTGATTTGGATCATTTAGCCATGGATTTAAGCTTAACTGAACATTACTATAGCATGGTATAAGCCCTAAGTCAAGAAAAGACCATTTGAACTATTACTTACAAAGTTTGTGAAATCTGTCATAAGATTCTAAAAATTCCAGAGAACGGACCTGAACTTCAAGAAAATAAAAGTCATGGTTCCCATGGTTTTATCTTGGTGATTTTTGGACACAAAGTGCCTCTGTGAGTATAGTTTTTAACCAAAAAAGAAAATTGACAATTGAACGGTTCGATCTCTGGGAATTGGGAAAGACCAAACATCTCATAGAGAGCAACAACTCTCTGTCCAGAGATATTGTTAGATTTTTTAAAAATAGTAAACGAATCAGAAACACTTTGTTCTTTTTAGGAGATCTTCTTAACATATTAAACTTCTTATAAAAAAATTAGTTGAAGTTAAAAATGTTTGAATAAAGGTCTGATTCACCCATTTCAAAACTGACTTTCTGTTTTGGAATTCTGGACAGAATATGGATATTCCATAAAACTCATGATCAAACCAAGTTAACCATGGAATCTTACGAAAACAAAAATTACAGTGGTAAAACATTGAGTTATTAACACTTTTCCATTGGTTTCAGTCAATTCCAACGATCCGATGTTTAATTAAAAATCCTTGATTAAAAATAATTTATGGAACCACTACTTTCATTGTCAAGTTTATCTTTGTTTGTTAATCCCAACTACTAAAACAAGAAGTTAGGCTTAAACCAAACCACTTCTCCTACCATTTGATGGTCATTGGAGATTAAGGACATTTATATTTGTGGATTTTATTGAAGTATGAAGAGACTTCATAAAATCCCAAGACAAAGAACCTAAACCATGGAGATAAGCTTAGACTCAAACTACTTATCCTACCATTTGATGGTCATTGGAGACTAGTGACACTTATGCTTGTAGATTTTGATGAAGTATAAAGAGACTTCATAAAACCCAAAAGTAATGAATTCAAACTATGGATAAAAGCTTGGACTCATTGACCCAATACACTAATATCAACCTTAATCCTCTCATAAATCATGAGCTTATGAGAATACTGAGGGATTCTAAGCTAAAAAATTCAAATAAGACATTGAAAGTCTCATGAATTCCAAGAAATAAACATAATCAAGATAAAGGAAATCAAAGTTTAAATACTATTTTAAATCAACTCCAAGATTCACTTAAACTTTAAACCTTACGTTATTTTGATCCAAACTAATGAAATAAGAGTTCAATCACAATATGTATGGTGTGTGATGAAATGAGGTGGGATGAGAGCTTTTGAAAATGTGTTAAAGATCCTAAGAATCTACATATTGTGATTGAACTTTAAATAATGGAACTAAATAATCCAGAGTTTACCTCTAATTATCCTCAACTCCTTGGTTGTTCTTGGACTTTTTCCAAGATTAATCAAGCTCTTCTTCTAACTCTCTCTATTACTCTTTTAATTTAGAAGGTTTTTGAAGAAGAATCAATATAGGGATGCTAACATTCCAAATTCCAAGTCTCAAAAAAGGATCCTTTGTAATGGGATATTCACCTCTCTTATATAGGTAAATTTTGAGATGGTATTCCAGTAAATTCACAGCAAGAAACCCTAATTCGGATGTCCTTTTAAGGATACAAGCATACTATCTCACAGCTGGAAGTCACGAAAATGCGGCACTCACTGGAGATGGAAGCGACACTTGGTGAGTGCCGAAACGACACTTGATGAATGCCATTACGTCATTCAATAATTGCCGCACCGGCATTCAGAGAATGCCGCGGACAACTCTAGGGACTGCCATTTTCTCTGAAAATTCATTTTTTTGTGACATTTAGTGAAATTTGCGGCACTGACACTTAAGCGAGTGTCGTACGGCAACCCGTGACTGCCGCATATCTTACAATGTGTCGTTCTCCTCTGTTTTCCCTTTTTCTTTATTTTTCCTTTTTTTTTTGTCTTGAATTAAAAAGCCTTCGAAAGAGCTTGAATCACTTTTGGAAGTCCCAGATTAGTCGGACATTGTCATCATCGGATCTTAGAGGTAATATTCCCCTTAACCCGACGTTTGGTCTGGAGTGTCTACAGTTTGCCTCTCTTTGACAGAGCTTGTGGAGTAATGCGTGTCACAAGAGAATGGCAAAGCCTGTGAGAAGACAAACCTTTGACCAAACTGTCGGATTTAGGTAAAAACAAAATGCATTGCAAAAGAAAACAGGCGCGTAGCAAGGTTCAAGTTGGTCGTGCTCAGTGGTGAGCTGCCTACGTATCCGCTCAGGAATCAGACCAAGACATAGTTCAGGCAGGGGTCAGACATACATAAATACAAGTAGTCATACGAATGAATGCGCCTATCCTATCGTGATGCACATGCTCATGCGATGACAGCTGTTAATGCAACTCCATGTTCTACTAATGATATGATCCGAGATTGTGCAATCCTGGCGTATCTAGAAGCAATTCATACCCTATGCTACTTAATGCTTATGTCAATTCTTTTCAATATACGCGGCTATTCTGGCTAAAGGGTGAATGCAATTGAGAGGGCGGCGCTTTGCGACTTAAACCCTGGCGTCAATGTGAGTTTGCTTTGAAAGTCCGTAGCCGCTCGGCCTTGTCGGACATGTTTGCTCTATGCCATGCGTTTTATTATACAAGGTATGATGCATGATACGGTGATCAGAGGGAATTTCTCGAATACTTGGCCAACGTAAATCTGTTGCGAGGATCGAGAGTATAAATCTGTTATTTACAAAAATGGGGCCAATGCAAATCTCTTGCGAGGACCGAGAATGTAAATCTGTTATATTCCAAAAAATGGGGCCAACACAAATCTATTGCGAGGACCGAGAATATAAATCTGTTATATTCCAAAAAAGCGGGGCCAATGCAAATCTGTTATGAGGACCGAGTATATAAGTCTGTTATATTCCCAAAAGTGAGGCCGACTCAAATCTATTGCGAAGACTGAGAATATAAGTCTGTTATATTCCCAAAAGCAGGGCCGACGCAAATCTATTGCGAAGACTGAGAATATAAGTCTGTTATATTCCCAAAAAAGGGGCCGACGCAAATCTGTTGCGAGGACCGAGAATATAAATCTGTTACATTCTCAAAACCTTGGAGTTAATCACATTCAGATCAATCGGGAGTCAATCAGACTCAAATTCATCTTAATTTTCAAAATTGGGAGTCGGACAAACTCGAATTCTTTTCAATTTTCAAAATCAGGAGTCCAACAGACTCGAATTCTTATCAATTTTCAAAATTTGGAGTCCAACAGACTCGAATTCTTTTCAATTTTCAAACTTAGGAGTAAATCAGACTCAAATTCTTTTAGATTTTTGAAATCAGGGATCACGTGACTCCGAAAAATATTTTCTGGGACAAAGTGCCAAAAGTGGGCAAAATCAGGGGAGTTTATGTTCAAATTTCGGGGTTTATTTTGAATTTTGGGGGAAAATCAGCGACACTTAAACCGCCTCAACCGCGGCACACGCCTTAAAATACGGTAGTCCGTAAATGCTGTTCAGCACTCACGAAGTGCCATTACGGCATTTGGTGAGTGCAGCCCGGCAGTCCATAGACTGCCGCGCACAATTCCCTGAGTGCCGCAATAAGCGGGCAGAAGGCTTATACGTCCGAATTCAATTCATTTCTTATTCACTCATCTCTCAAGCTCTCAAGCGGAATTTCTTTGGAGATTTTCTTCTCTTCTCGCTTTGATCTCCTGAGACTACCATGTTAGTTCCTTGTAATAAAAAAACTCTACTATCTCCCTTATTTCAATTGTTTTCTTGATTGATTCTAATATTTCGACAATTGAATTGGTTGACAGGTTATGGCTAGCGGCTCAAATAGCCAAAAGAAGGCCAAGTACCGGGGCAACCCTCATCCTGACGCTACATTCTTGCTTCGGGATCTGGACGAGCACTTGTCGGCCCGCACGTTCAAGCACGAGGTATACGCTCCTCCTTATTTTTATTCTTCTCGGCCCTCTGCCTGAAGTTCCAATGAATCACTATGCATACTGACATGTTTTGCCCATGCTCTACTTTTCGGTCTCCCAATTACTTTGATTGCCACATTCCTGCTTTACTCATCGCCTTTTAATTGTTGTTCATCAACTTGGTGAACAAATGTATGGTAACAAGACTTTTCATGAATGTGAATGGTGAATGTGATTATTCCATGAGCGTTCCAACTACTCTTTCATTCATTTATATTCATTCTCCTTATTCACCTCTATTTTATTACTATATGTACACGTATTCTTGTAACTGCGATGCAGGACGATTAGATTTTTGCGGGTATGAGTTCTGTGCTTATGAGACTTTCTTGAGTGCCCCAAGCGTTCTTTATTTACTTATTCATTCTCATTCTTAACATTATTCTTTATTATCTCTCTATATATATTTTTTTGTTTGTATGTTTTTCTCTTTATTTCTTTTCATTTATTCATTCACTCGCTAATATTCGAAACTCGTAACTTTTGCAACTCCAGCCCGATGTGCTCAAGGGGCATGATAGTCTAGCATATGGCTTCGCATGGTATGAGGATCTGAACGAGATCGTGCGATCGATGCGGCGGGTTTTGGGCACTTCATCAAGCTACGAAGAGTTCTAACGACCTTCAACAGATTCACGCCCTTTTCGAGCGGTGGTGGGATACCACCAACACATTTCACTTCTTGTTCGGGGAGATGACCATGACCCCACATGATTTCTCCATGATCACTGGGATCCCCTTCGGGGGAGAGTGCCTACGGTACCTAGATATAGTCACCGAGTGGGACTGGTTGCTGCTACTATTGGCGGTCATGCCTGAGGAGCCCTTGGTCACAGCCAAGTGGTTTATGGATACCTTTAGGGGCCAGGAGGGTTTCACGGATGAGCAGATGGCTTAGGGCTTTCTAATGTATATGCTTGGGTACTCCCTATTGAGCACCAAGGGGGCTCAGGTTTCTGTGTCACTGGTGGGGTCCTTGGAGTTCATGGGAAAGATTTACTAGTACGACTGGGTTGGAGCAGGATTAGCCATCCTGTGTAGGCATATGGGAGAGATTTCTCGAGACTGGCCGGCTTCCACAGGCGGCTTCTGGAGAGCGTGGGAGGTATACTTCTCCTTTTTGCTGATTCTTATTTAAACCTTGCACTTTCCTTTCAGTTTCTTAATTATGAATCCCGAAACTTCTGATTTTCTCTTTTCTTGTAGATTTGGTCCCATGAGTATCTATACATGATGTCGCTTGAGACGCGACTAGCGGACGCCCTCATCATGCCCCAGGGTCTGAAGTGGGCGAAGGAGCGAGTGGGAGAAGACCGGGGCTCATGATTTCGTCTCATTCAGGAATTTCTTGACGAATCTATGAGAGCCGCACGTCCAATGGCAGCCTTGGCTTGATGTGCTTCCCGAGGCTTCTCAAGAGATACGACAGTCGGTTGGATACGACCCACAGAGGATATTATTGGAGGGTCCAGAGGGTCGGGAGTGGTATCTAGGGGAGAGGGTGACCAGGCAGTCACTGTCGGCTCTGAGTTTCTTTGTGCCGGGTCCCCCGCCCGAGTCAATGAGAGCCACAGAGACCCTTGAGGGTCCCGCGCTCACGGTTGCTTTAGCTGGGCTCTTCATTTAGGATTTCCTAGAGCCTCCTGAGGGATATGCAGCTTTTCGGGCTGCCAAGTTGATGCCGAACTTTCCTCTGCTGGAAGTGACTCGGGTGAGTTTCTTTTAGCCTTTATTCCCTTTCTTGGTTCTTATTGCTCATACATGTTTTCATGCTGATTCCATTTTCCTTTTTTGCAGCCTGTTCCTGCTGTGACTCGGGCTCCGGCTCTATCACCTTGGGATTGGAGTGTTAGGACAGTTTTTTTTAGAGAGCAGGGAACGACCACGATCCCTCTATTTCATGCGGGCGCTTCTACTATTCCGCTATAGTATGACCACGTCCCACAGGACTATGCGGAGGAGGGTCTACTTTATGCTCACAGTGTGCGAGAGTGGATCCATGGTCGAGAGTGGAGGGTAACTTCTGAAGCTCAACTTTGGTTTTGCATTCTCATTCTGCTTTTCTAACTTCTTTTGATTTTCTGATTCAGGCTAATGGGGCACGGGCGACTGCGGAGGCTCATGCGAGAGCTCTGGTAAGACACTTATTTCTCTTTTTATTTATACTTGTTTCTAGCACTTTCTCAATTCTACGAATAAAACTGTTCATTCAATCACTTTCTCCGTATAGGGGGAAGAGAACGGGGCTCTGGCCTTGTAGGTAGGAGAGCTTCAGCAGCGGCTTTAGAAGTTTGGCATAGATTTTAGCGGAGTCCTGGGAGGCAGCGGTGTCGAACGAGGCAGAGGTGGAGCGAGCGGTGCTGGTGGAGGCAGCGATGGAGGTGGTAGCGGCGACAGAGGCAGAGGTGGAGCGAGCAGTGCTGGTGGAGGCAGCGGCGGAGGTAGCAGCAACGGTAGAGGCAGAGGTGGAGCGAGCGGGACAGAGTCAGAGCAGGAGCCCCTCAGACGCGTGACCCGCCGGACTCGAGGCCAGGGCTGACCTCATCTTTATCTCTCTTCCCTCTCTTTTTATGTTTTGAGTGCCTTTTGGGGAGGACACATACTTTTATTTAGATGATTGTATATGTATTTATACTTTTTATTTTGATGACAGCTCTTGGATGGTCGAGCTAGGATAGACATTTACACATTTTCTTTAATACGACTATTTTCACCTTTTTCGCCCTTTATTACTACTCGTCGTATGCGTGACCATAGCTTGGTCCTTCTATTTCAATTTTTGCGACAAGCAAACTTTATTACTTTTTCTCATGTGTGAAATGAATGAAAGAATGGCCTAGCTTGGCCTTGTTGTACGTGATGCATGATGCACACGTTTTATTCAATTTTCTGTTTACAGGTGGGCTGAAAACATTACAAACAGATCCTGGCCAAAAAAAAAGCTTCACGCGGCACTCAGTGAATGCCGCTGCGGCACTCAGTGAATGCCACAACGACATTTATGGACTGCCGCTCGACACTTACTCGAGTGCCGTTACCGAGTGTCGTCCTGTGTTCTGGGCAGATCTACTCTTATTTAAAGCATTCTTTATTTACAACTCCATAAAGACACTCTTTTTCCATTCTCCCCCTTCTCAAATTGTCACGCCCCGGAACGGCAAAAATAGAGAAAAATAAATTTCCTTTATGGGTCCAAGGGCAGCGACGGGTGAAGTCACATGATTGTCCACACCACGCAGTGCTAAGCAACAAGAAGTAATAGTGTAACAAGAATGTAATCTAGGTTCTGATCACAACGTAACATAAAGTCAACAGAAGTTACTAACTATTACACATCAGAGTCTCGAATCAAATATAAGACAGCGGAAGTACAAATGTCAAGGCAATATATGCCTGACTACAAAAGGGTTCTAAAAGAGTAAAGACAATTAACTACAATTCTAGTCTAGTCTTCAGTTGGCGTAAAGGTAGTCCTCGGCATAGTAGTTTTCTTCGGTCTGACCTCCGTCAGGGTAGTTATTAGCAGGGACATCACAACCTGCATCATAGTCCTCACCCGCAGGTCCTTCACCTGTATAGTCATAACCAGGGTGCGTTGGAAAGTAGAAATGTCCAGCGGCATAAACGCCGTCAGCTTAATGAAAGCTGAGTGAGTTAGATACTAATAGGGTATCAACTATTGAAGTTATTACAAGTTTTAACACGGTAATCATTATATTCAGTGAAGGTAGCTCCTTTAAATCAAACCGATTATTCGATTACTAACATCTTACTCATTTTAAGACCGATAACACGTCTTGATAGGGGAATAGACTCGACAGCAGTTCAACTATATAAATACACCATTGCTCATCCACCGCTTTTAAGAACATATGCACAGTCCACCGCATGTCATGGATACCACGTTAATCCATCCCCCGCTTTTAAGAACATATGCATAGTCCACCACATGTCAGGGATATAACGCTTTAAGCAATAGGACATCATCCTATGCCACGACTTAGCGACGTTTACCATTGATCACGGTCCACCGCAGTCGTAGACACCTTCGTCTGTCTACCGCTTTTAAGAACATATGATTAGATCATCTGGCTATCTTAGGGCAATGGTCCGATTCACCGCAAGTCATAGACACCTTCGTCTGTCTACCGCTTTTAAGAACATATGATCGACCAAAGCCCGCCCACGCAAGGTTTCCGAATCTTAGCAAACCTACTTAAGTTCAACTCTATCACCGATACATGACAATCCCAATGTGGCCTGACTACTCTGAATGAAATGAACGTTAACTCCAAAGGATTCACGACTATTCCGTTATCTAACATTATAAACATTATCCGTTAATCTTATTGTTACTACGATCCTACGTTGCATTAACTCATCATCACATATGTATTATAATAATAAAGCATGCTGGAAAATACTGAACAGTAAATAAAAAACTAAACAGTTATTATAAGAAAATAGTATTCTAAAACTTCCAATCGATTGGTATAGAGGTTCAATCGATTGGTATAAAAGTGGCATCATCCGATTGGAAAACTTGTCAATCGATTGGATCATAATCCATGCCAATCGATTGCATAAAGTGTCAATCGATTGGTAATAGGTTCAATCGATTGGAACTTCGTCTTCTTCACAGTGAAGACTGTCCAGCAAAATAAAAACGAGAATACATGGTTTACACTCCATTTCTTCATTCAAAACACGTTCTAACACCAATATAAAGCTACCAAGTGAGTTTAAAACTCACCTTAGGTGTCTAGGGTGTGTTTGGGAATGTGTAATGAAGCTTGGAGTTTCAATGGTGGCTCCTCCCTCTCTCCTCTGCTCTGTCTTCTTCTTTCTTCCTTGCTTCTTTCTTCTCTTTGATCTTCTTCTCTTCTTCCTTCTTGTCTCAGTCCATGGATGTGTGTGTGTGAGTGTACGAATATATGTATATATGTGTGTATATATATATGAGTGTATATATATAAACACACACACAAGCACTCCCTCTCACTCTCTTGTTTCTGCAAACAGAAAATGGGCGAGATTGGGTCGCATATATATAGATGGGGAAGTGTTCACGTGGACAAACCCCATCCAGAGCAAAAGAATCTGCCCAGCTGCCTCCAATCAATTGGTAATAAGCGTCAATCGATTGGTATAAAGTTCAATCGATTGGTATTAGGTATTAATGCTCCAATCGATTGATTAAAGTGTCAATCGATTGGTATCCAAATTATACTAAAGGTAAGGCCAAGCTTTATACAAGTATTAAAAGAAACACACAGGGTCCTATTCACATAATATATAACAGAAATACATGGTATTACATTATCCACCCCCTATTAAAGATTTCGTCCCCGAAATCCGAAGTAAGTAGGGTTCAAAACAAAAATGGAAACTTCTCTCGCATCTCTGACTCTAATTCCCATGAAGCTTCTCCTTCGTCGTGGTGCTTCCACTGAATCTTCACTAGCGGAATCTCCTTGTTTTTGAGCTTCTTCACTCCTCGCTCTAGAATACGCACTGGTCCTTCGTTGTATGTCATGTTCTCATTCATCTCGATATCTTCAAAACTGATCTCGTGCGCTGGGTTGTGGGCACATTTCCTCAACATGCTGATGTGGAAAACGTTGTGCACTCCTGACATCTTCGGCGGCAATGCAAGTTGATAAGCAACCTTCCCAACACGTTCTAGGATCTCAAATGGTCCAATAAATAGCGGCGACAACTTGCCTCTCTTTTGTCCGAATCTGACGATACCTCGAACTGGCAAGACTTTGAGTAGTACATGATCTCCAACTGCAAACTCTAGATCAATCCGTCGCTTGTCGGCATAGCTCTTGTGTTTGGATTGCGCTGTCTTCATCTTTTCTCGTACAATCTGGATCTTCTCACTGGTTTCTCGAATCATCTCAGGCCCAAGTAGTTGAGTATCTCCGACTTCGGCCCAACATAGCGACGATCGGCAAGGTCTTCCATACAAAGCTTCAAACAACGCCATCCCTATGCTCGTGTGGTAGCTGTTGTTGTAGGCAAACTCGATCAAAGGTAGATGCGTCTCCCATGAACTCTCGAATTCAATGACACAGGCTCGCAACATATCCTCCATCACTTGATTGACTCGTTCTGTCTGATCGTCTGTCTGTGGATGAAAGGCCGAACTTAAGTTCAATGAAGTACCCATTACTGTCTGAAGGCTCTTCCAGAATTCTACAGTGAAGCGTTAATCTTGATCTAAAACTATTGAGACAAGTACACCGTGCAGTCGCACAACTTGTTGTGATACATCTGGCTTAATCTTTCAACAGGGTACGTCATGCTGTAGGCGATAAAATGTACTGACTTGGTGAGTCGATCCACTATTACCCAAATAGCGTCGTGGTTTTGCTGAGACTTTGGCAATCCAACCACAAAATCCATGGTGATGTGCTCCCATTTCCATTGGGAAATCGGTAGCGATTGTAGGAGTCCTGGTGGTTTCTGATGCTCTGTCTTCACTTATTTGCAAATCAGACATTGCGATACATACACGGCCACTTCTAGCTTCATTCCTTCCCACCAGAAGTTTCTCTTTAAGTCCTTATACATCTTGTTTTCTCCTGGGTGGATAGTCATCCTTGACTTGTGTGCTTCGTCCAAAATGTTCTTCCTGAGGGCATCGTCATTTGGCACACAGAGTCTACCCTTGCACCTCAGTGCTCCGTCCGTACTAATACTCCATATCTCTGGTTCCTTTGCGGACATCTTGGAAAACCACAACTTTAAATCCTCGTTTGACTGTTGAGCTTCCAAGATGCGGCTGATGAGAGTCGGTTGCACGACAAGACATCCAAGGTGTTGTCCTTCTCCTGATTCCACTGGTCGAAGGTCAAATTCGGCTAACGTCTCCAATGATCGCCATTCTCTAATCAAAATCAAAGCAACCAAAAGGCGTGGCCTCCGGCTCAGAGCGTCGGCTACAACATTCGCTTTACCCGGGTGGTATTGCAAAGAGAAATCGTAGTCCTTGAGTAGTTCTATCCATCTCCGTTGTTACATGTTCAACTCCTTCTGAGAGAACAGGTACCTTAAACTCTTGTGATCCGAGAAGAAGTCGAACTTTTCTCTATACAAATAGTGTCTCCAAATCTTCAGGGCGAACACGATTGCAACTAGTTCCAAGTCGTGCGTCGGATAGTTCTTCTCATGCGGCTTCAATTGTCTCGATCCGTATGCGATGACTTTCCCCTCTTGCATTAGCACACAACCAAGTCCTTGGTGTAATGCATCACTGTAGATTATGAATTGTTCACCACTCTTAGGTATCGCAAGCACGGGTGCTGAGGTTAGTCTCTCTTTCAATTCCCGAAATGCATCCTCATGCTTATCAGTCCATTCGTACTTCGTCTCCTTCTTAGTCAGGCTCGTCAAAGGTCCTGCGATCTTGGAGAATCCTTCCACAAATCTCTGGTAATACCCAACCAATCCAAGGAAACTCCTAACTTCAGTCGCGTTGGTTGGTCTGTTCTAGCTCAAGACTGCATCGATCTTAGATGAGTCTACGGAAATCCCATCCTGTGATATCATATGTCCTAGGAATTTAACTTCCTGAAGCCAGAATTCACATTTGCTGAATTTCGCATACAGACTATTGTCTCTGAGAGTCTGTAAAGCAATTTGCAGATGCTTCTTATGTTCTTCTTCAGTCCTTGAATAAATTAGAATGTCGTCAATGAACACTATAATGAATTGATCCAGATAGGGTCTGAATACTCTATTCATTAGGTCCATGAATACTGCCGGGGCATTAGTCAATCCAAAAGACATCACTAGAAACTCGTAGTGTCCATATCTTGTCCTGAAGGCAGTTTTCGGTATATCTTTCGGTCGAACTAGCAATTGATGGTATCCTGAACGCAAATCAATTTTTGAGAATACCCTTGATCCTTGTAGTTGATCGAACAGGTCGTCTATCCGGGGAAGTGGATACTTATTCTTGATTGTGACCTTATTCAATTCCCTGTAGTCGATACAGAGTCGTAGCTCTCCGTCCTTCTTTTTCACAAATAGAACTGGTGCTCCCCAAGGTGACGTACTCGGCCGAACAAAACCTAACTCTTCAAGTTCCTGAACTTGCTTCTTCAATTCTAGCATTTCTGTTGGCTCCATCCGATACGGGGTCTTGGAAATCGGCAACGTTCCGGGTGCTAACTCAATGCAGAAGTCTACCTCTCTCTTCAGTGGAAGTCCTGAGATACTTCAGAACACATCTTCAAAGTCTTGAATAACAGGGATCTGGTTGATAGTAAGCTTCGTGCTTGAAGTCTTAATCGTGGCTAGGCAGCTCGTGATAAACATGTCGCTCAACGGTTGGCACTGAAATCTGATCTGCGGGTAACCAGGCATCAAAAAGACAATGGCCTGACTAACACAATCCAGGTTAGCACCATACTTGGTAAGCCAATCCATTCCTAGGATCACGTCGAACTCAAACATTGACAAGACTATCAAGTCTGCCGGGAGATTTCTATCCTCTAGTGTCAAGGGACAATCCTTGTACACCTTACCTAACCTAACGGATACTCCCAAGGGCAAAACGGCATTAAGGGTCGGCTCAAGTGGTAGGGGTAGCAAACCCAAATCACGCACCATCTTAATAGCTATGAAAGAACGGGTGGCACCGGTATCAAACAACGCTCTAACTTGACAATGAAATAAAATGAGTGTACCTTCCAAGTTCTGCTGTTCCTCAGCATTATACCCTGCATTGTCAGGAATGATGACATTCACCCTAACCTGTCCTTGCTGTCCCTGAGCAGGCGCTCCATAGTAGCCTCCACGTGGTGGTCGACAATCCTTGCTCATGTGACCAGGCTTGTTACAGTTGCGGCAGACGAGGTCATTACGGCGGTTGGTCTTGGGGAATGTGCAATACCTTACAATATGTCCGGGCACTCCACAGTTGAAACATCCATCAGTGTTTTGTCTCTGGGCAGCGGGCTGTGCCTGAGGTGGTCCTCGCTGTTGATTCTGCTGTCGAGGAAAATTAGCTTGGGGCTTCCTTGTCCCATTCCATGTGCGCTTGGTTCCCTGATAGTTGTTGGCCTGGGGTTTCCATCCCTGATTGTTCCTTGATGATTGCGCGGGAAAGTTCCTTGGTTGGAAGGTCCTGGGTGGAGGTCGATTCGCTTGTGGTCCTTGCACAGAGTAAGCATCCTTTTCCAAACTTGAAGCAAGACGGACAATCCCTTCAAACGACTGGCCCATATGGCCTATCATCATGTGCCGGAGGTGTGGGTTGAGTCCTTGGTGGAATCGCTTGACCTTCTTGGCGGAGGTGTCTATCATATGCGGAGCAAAACGGGAAAGTCGCTCGAATTGTGTAGTATACTCCCTGACTGTCCAGTTTCCTTGGGTTAGACTCAGAAAATTCCTCTCTTATTGGTCCCTTTCGTCCTCAGGGAAATACTTCTCGAGAAATCGAGTCTTGAATGCTTCCCAAGGCATTCTCCTTGTAGCGTCGATCCCAATCGTAGCTCTCTCGACCTCCCACCAGTCCGCGGCGGAGTAAGTCAGTTGAAATGCGGCTAGACGTCTCTTGTCAAGCTCGCTGCACTCCAGGGCTTCAAAGATTAGCTCCAACTCTCGCATCCATTGCTCTACTTTCCAGGACTCTGCCATGCCGTAGAACTTCTCGGGTCGCAGGCCACGAAATCGTTCCAACAGCTTATCGCCTATTTTCCTTGGAGGGACAACGTGGTTGTTGCCATTGTTGTTGGTGGCATGATTGTAGGTATCGCTGATGTGCTCCATCCGTTGCATGAAGGATTCGAAGACTCCAGTTGGGTCCATACCCTCGGGAATGGGTGCTCCGAGTCGTGCTTGATATCTCGTGGTCCCACCATAGTGATTCGTGTAAGGTGTATCTATGAAGGATCTAACGATTAGCTAACAATCTTCTCGGGGAAATGACCATAATTAAATAACAGAAAGCATAACATGAATCAAAATCACAACCGTAACATAATAATGAGACGATAACAGAAATAACCAAGAGAAATGACCTGCCATATATATATATATACCCAAAAGATATACAGCGAAATACACAACAGATCGTCTGTGTACCACGTAGTACATAATCCTATACAAGATCTAAACAAAAGGAAGATATACACAAGACCACCATTGGTGGCTACCTATACAAAAAGGCTATGGTCAATAACTATCTATGTAAGTGTCAAAAGTAAGTGGACAATATATCCTAAAGTCAAACGTAAAAGTCTAAGTCCTAAAGGTACTGGACTCAAAAGTTGTCCACATCAGATCCATAGATAGAAGCCTCGTCCTCTGGGGCAACCTCAGATAAAACATCATCCTCATCCATATCATCTTCATCCATCATGTCTTCATCCTCCATCACAACACCCTCGATCAGCTCAGGCCCATCATGCTCCACAACAGCTCCTAAATCTCCTATATCAGCGGCCATGTCAGCTTGGGCTGCATCAAATGCAGCTGCAAGTGCCTCAGCCTGTACCATAGCCTGTGCCAACTCCGGTGCTCCAATCTCAAATCCATGGGGATGTGCAGCCATCTCTGCAGCCCACTCAGCTGCCAGCTGTGCTATAACTCCTCCTGGTAAGACTGGTACTACTGCATCATCACCTGCATCATCATCTGTTGCTATATCCTCTTCCTCGATCGGGTAACCCTCTGCTACTACAATATCTATGCCAACTGGCACGTCCATACCAGCTGGGCCCTCGGGGTCCTCCTCCGGATAATACTCCGACTCCTCGTCATCAGTGTCCTCATCCTCCTCATCCTCCATCTCCTCATCGTCACCCTCTAGCTCATCGTCGCCATCGCTCTCATCATCATCCTTCGGGTCCTCATCTGCTGGGAGTGAATCAGCCATGTCCTCCTCTGGTGGGGGTGGAGGTGTCTGGGGTGGTGGCTCTGTCGAGGGTGGTGGAGGCGCTGCTCTAACCTCTACAAGTAGAACCTGGTACGAAGAACGGTCTCATAACATCAGTAGGGAATCCTCCTCGATGCGTTTGAAGGTTTCCTTGCGGTAGATCATCTCCTGACGTATCACTTCTGGGTCCTGGGTCCCAAATCTCTGCTGCTCAATCCGCATATCTCGCTCTGTCTCTGCAATAGCTCTTTGCCTAACCTTCCAGGCATAGTACTGTGGATCTGCTAGCGCAATACTCCTCTCATACATATAGTGTTCTCCAAACTCATCTGGAACGAACAGCGGCGGTGCCATGCTACCTGAAAAGGGACTACCTTAAGTCAGAACTAATCTTAATACTCATCTATAGAATCTCAAGGTTCTAGGACCAGATAGTGTGGGACAATCTGTGAGCGAAAAGGTATACAACCTAGGCTCTGATACCAAAAATCCTGTCACGCCCCGGAACGGCAAAAATAGAGAAAAATAAATTTCCTTTTTGGGTCCAAAGGCAGCGACGGGTGAAGTCACATGATTGTCCACACCACGCAGTGCTAAGCAACAAGAAGTAATAGTGTAACAAGAATGTAATCTAGGTTCTGATCACAACGTAACATAAAGTCAACAGAAGTTACTAACTATTACACATCAGAGTCTCAAATCAAGTATAAGACAGCGGAAGTACAAATGTCAAGGCAATATATGCCAGTCACAAAAGGATTCTAAAACAGTAAAGACAATTAACTACAATTCTAGTCTAGTCTTCAGTTGGCGTAAAGGTAGCCCTCGGCGTAGTAGTCTTCTTCGGTCTGACCTCCGTCAGGGTAGTTATTAGCAGGGACATCACAACCGGCATCATAGTCCTCACCCGCAGGTCCTTTACCTGTATAATCATAACCAGGGTGCGCTGGAACGTAGAAATGTCCAGCGGCATAAATGCCATCAGCTTAATGAAAGCTGAGTGAGTTAGATACTAATAGGGTATCAACTATTGAAGTTATTACAAGTTTTAACACGGTAATCATTATATTCAGTGAGAGTAACTCCTTTAAATCAAACCAATTATTCGATTACTAACGTCTTACTCATTTTAAGATCGATAACACGTCTTGATAGGGGAACAGACTCGACAGCAGTTCAACTCTATAAATACACCATTGCTTATCCACCGCTTTTAAGAACATATGCACAGTCCACCGCATGTCATGGATACCACGTTAGTCCATCCCCCGCTTTTAAGAACATATGCACAGTCCACCGCATGTCAGGGATATAACGCTTTAAGCAACAATACATCATCCTATGCCACGACTTAGCGACGTCTACCAGTGATCACAGTCCACCGCAGTCATAGACACCTTCGTCTATCTACCGCTTTTAAGAATATATGATTAGATCATCTGGCTATCTTAGGGAAAATGGTCCGGTTCACCGCAAGTCATAGACACCTTCGTCTGTCTACCGCTTTTAAGAACATGTGATCGACCAAAGCCCGCGCACGCAAGGTTCCCGAATCTTAGCAAACCTACTTACATAACAATCCCAATGTGGCCTGACTACTCTGAATGAAATGAACGTTAACTCCAAAGGATTCACGACTATTCCGTTATCTAACATCATAAACATTATCCGTTAATCTTGTTGTTACTACGATCCTACGTTGCATTAACTCATCATCACATCTGTATTATAATAATAGACCATGCTGGGAAATACTAAATAGTAAATAAACAACTAAACAGTTATTATAAGAAAACAGTATTCTGAAACTTCCAATCGATTGGTATAGAGGTTCAATCGATTGGTATAAAAGTGGCATCAATCGATTGGAAAACTTGTCAATCAATTGGATCATAATCCATGCCAATCGATTGCATAAAGTGTCAATCGATTGGGACTTGAAAGATGTCAATCGATTGGTAATAGGTTCAATCGATTGGAACTTCATCTTCTTCACAGTGAAGACTGTCCAGCAACATAAAAATGGGAATACATGGTTTACACTCCATTTCTTCATTCAAAACACGTTCTAACACCAATATAAAGCTACCAAGTGAGTTTAAAACTCACCTTAGGTGTCTAGGGTGTGTTTGGGAATGTGTAATGAAGCTTGGAGCTTCAATGGTGGCTCCTCCCTCTCTCCTCTGCTCTGTCTTCTTCTTTCTTCCTTGCTTCTTTCTTCTCTTTGATCTTCTTCTCTTCTTCCTTCTTGTCTCAGTCCATGGATGTGTGTGTGTGAGTGTATGAATATATATATATATATATATGTGTGTATATATATATGAGTGTATATATATAAACACACACACAAGCACTCCCTCTCACTCTCTTATTTTTGCAAACAGAAAATGGGCGAGATTGGGTCGCATATATATAGATGGGGAAGTGTTCACGTGGACAAACCCCATCCAGAGCAAAAGAATCTGCCCAGCTGCCTCCAATCGATTGGTAATAAGCGTCAATCGATTGGTATAAAGTTCAATCGATTGGTATTAGGTATTAATGCTCCAATCAATTGATTAAAGTGTCAATCGATTGGTATCCAAATTATACCAAAGGTAAGGCCAAGCTTTATACAAGTATTAAAAGAAACACACAGGGTCCTATTCACATAATATATAACAGAAATACAGGGTATTACACAAATGGCCCCCATTAGCTCCCAAATCCTCTTCCCATCGATGGATGCTCTCTCCGGCATTGACAAGCTCAACTTTGAATGTTTTAGACTAAATGACTCTTCTCTTTCCGACAGATGATTCTAAACAAAGATTTGCTTCAAGCTTCTATTCGGTGTTGGGATCCCTCTCTCCATATCTTTCGCTTTGGCTCCCAGGAGATCTGCCCCTTGTTTGAGGAGTTTAGCACCATTCTGCACATTGATCCTTCTGCGGATCCGATAGTTCCTCTAGCGCATGCCGAGTATGTCTGGGACCTTGCTGCTCTCCTTCACACATCTCAAAATGCAGCAGGCTTTTTTGTTCAAGACCGGCAGATGAACTTTGAACGCCTTTCCTTCGTCTACTTTCCGATGGGGGATCCCTATAACGGTGGGTACCAAGTCATTTGGCCTAGTGCTTTATCGATGGCCATGCTCTCTTATTTTCTCTTCAAGTTATCTTCCGACATTCTCATACCCATTGCCTGTGATTTGAGGGAGATGAAAAGTGTTGTCATGTTGGTCCTTGGCGAGACCTTGATTGGCTTGGATTGTTCCCATATTGCTGAAGCTATGTTATCCGCGGGAGCACCTTTCATCTTACAGGTTTGGCTCATGGAACGCCTTGATCTCTTCATACACCCCTCACACCTTCGTGGGCCACTTCCCTATGACCATATGGAGGTTCATTGCGTATTTCATTTTGCCGATGCTTGGCTTGGTTGGCTCCGAGGCCTTTCTGCTGGTGATATCTGTTGGGTTTACCCACAGTGGTCTTACCTTTCCGTTGCTGTACGACTTCCAGAACGGCCTGGTATTTGGTTACCTGGCTTGCATGCTACCACTTTTTATATTCCTGGCCGGGTAGTTCGTTAGTACGGGCTTCTCCAGGATGTTACTGGGGTTATTACTGCTGATTTCACAAGGAGTTCGATCATGCGCCCTTCCATTGTGAAGGCTTTCATCGAGGCTTGGTATGATGGGGTGTTAGCTCCCTTCCGGGGGTTCCTGCATCGCTCGTACCTCCTACTGAGTACCTTCTTCAGATCCAGACTCTGACCCAGAGACAAACTTCATAGACATCCATGGGTGAAAGTAAAACAACAGGATAAAGCTTTATTTTACAAAAATTTCTAACGAGTCCTGCCTATCCTTCTACGCTTTTGAATGTGACTTCTGTTATTTTTCTTCCCAAAGAGTGTTTTAATTTTTAGGAAATGTTCTAACATATTTAATCAAAGTGTTCATTCTTCTGATTAATCTTTTGAGTTATGAAAATTTTTCTTTTAATGTCTTTTTTTGGCTCTTTACTTCGCTTTTTGGGTCTTGCCTAAAGTTTCAACCATTCTATACCATGAATTTTTGTTTGCTCTTTTACAGTACTTATTTTAATAGCCAGGAGATCCAGAGATGGGTGCAAAGCAAATATCTGGGTTCTTCGGATAGCAAACGGAGTTTGCCCCTGGTTTTGGAGCTTCGAAGTGGTTCAGGGCAAATGCAAGTTTACCCCTAGTTTAGCACAGGGTTTTTCTTTTTAGGTTTTCATGGACCGAAGGCTCTCGAGAGCCTGCCTGCTTATCCCTGAATGGGTATCAGGTCCGTAGTAGTTCGGTTTACGGCTTGACAGAAAGTGCCATTTAGGCAATTATTAGTGACCGAACCGAGCAGGTTGCCTATGCATCCCTTAGCAGGAATCAGGTCAAGCGTAGTTCATCAATGTAGGAGGCTTTGAAAGAAGGGGTTTCAAGCAAAATATTTCTTGAGACGATCGAGGTTAAATGGTTGTTTAAATTCAACCCCGTCTAGGTCCATAAGATAGGCCGTTCCTCCAGAGAGGAGAGTCTTAATGATGTATGGCCCGACCCAGTTGGGTTTGAATTTTCCTCTGGGGTCATAAACAGGCACTTTCAATTCTTTGAGAACCATGTCGCCCTCAATAAGCGTCCTTAGGCAGACCTTTTTGTTGAAAGCACGAGCTATCCTCTTTTGATATCCCCGAGTATGGTTTATTGCAGCTAACCTCTTCTCATCAAGCAACATCAATTCCTCATACCTCCCCCGTGTCCATTTTAACTCAATTACTTCACATTCAGCCAAAACTTTTAGAGAGGGTATCTCTACCTCGACTGGAAGGACAACTTCTATTCCGTAAACCAAAGAATAAGGCGTGGCTCTCGTGGAGGTTCTTACAAAGGTCCAGTACCCCCATAGTGCAAATGGAAGCTTCTCATACCAATCCTTGTATGTGTCCAATGTTTTCCCCAAGATCGCTTTGACATTCTTATTTACTGCCTCTACCGCCCCATTCGTTTGTGGTCTATATGGAGATGACTGGTGATGGGTTATTTTGTACTTTTCTAAGAGTGGGATGACTTCCCCTTGGAAATGACTGTCGTGATCAGAAATGAACTCATTTGGAACCCGTATCTGCAAATTATGTTCTTTTCTATGAAGCTCAGGACATCCTAAGCTTTCAAAGTTGCATATGACGCAACTTCTACCCATTTAGTGAAGTAGTTGATGGCTACAATTATGTATCGGTGTCAATTGTAGGCCTTCGGAACTATCTCACCAATAATATCAATACCCCAGAACAGAAAACGGCCAAGGCGTAGTCATACTATAGACCTGAGACGGCGGGGTATGCATCAGATTTGCATGGATTTGGCACTTATGGCACCTCCGAACATATTCACAGCAGTCTTTGTCCAAGGTTGTCCAGTAACACCCCTTTTGGATTATCTTCTTTGCCAGCATGTGCCCGTTCATGTGGGGTCCGCACACTCCTTCATGTATTTCCTCTATCATTCTTTTAGTCTCTCTCTCGTATAGGCACTCCAAATTATACCCGGTGTACGACTTCTTCCACAGTTTATTCGCATAGATGACGAACTGAGCGGAGAATCTTCGAATTGCTTTTCTATCTTTTTTCGAGGCTCCTTCGGGGTATTCTCCCTCCTTAATGAGATTCCAGACATCCTTGTACCATGGCACTTCATCTTTATCTTCTAGGGCTGCGATCATCTCAAACGAGGGTTGATTCCTTATCTCTATGGATAGTGGGATCATGGTGTTTCCTGAAGGAATTTGTATCATTGAGGCTAAGGTAGCTAAGGAGTCGGCCAGCTGATTCTCTTCATGGGGGAAGTAATAGAATGATATTTTCTCGAAACGCACCTTTAAACTTTCCAGATAGTCATGGTAGGGTCTTAATTTCTCATGCTTCACCGTCCAATCACCTCGGACTTGAGATATGATCAAATTAGAATCTCCGAAAACATCGATCTTCTCAACTTTCAAGGTGCTGCTATACATGCTTCGTACTCCGCTGTGTTATTGGTTAATTATACCTAAGCTTGACAGCTAATGGTGTAGGAGTTTCGTCTGGTGCCACAAGGATGATTCCGACCCCATAGCCTAACTGATTAGCCACTACATCGAAATACATTTTCCATAAATTCTCCTCTATCCTCATCACTCCTTCGTCTAGGAACTGAAACTCGCCCTTTTCCTCTGACTCTATTGAGAGATCTGCCAAGTATTTAGCGACGGCTCGTCCTTTCACGAATTTGGTGGTAACATACTTGATATCGAACTCAGCTAGCATCATGGTCCACCTGGAAATCCTACTAGTCAACATGGGTTTTTCAAACAGGTATTTGAGTGGGTCCATTCAGGATATCAGGGTTACAGGGAAGGCTAACATGTAGTGCCTAAGGCGACGGGTGCACTAGACCAAAGCCCAACAGGCGTTTTCTAAAGGTAAATATTTCAACTCGTATTCGGTCATCCTTTTGCTCAAGTAATTAATGGCTCTTTCTGCGTGCCCCTCTTCTCCTTCTTGGGTCAACATACACCCCATTGAATCTTTGAACAAGGAAAGGTACAGCAGTAAAGGTCTTCCGCGTAAGGGTGGTGATAAGACAGGCGGGTTTTGAAGGTAGGTTTTGACCTTTCCGAAGGCTCGTTGGCATAAGGTATCCCATTCAAACTTCTCTCCTTTTCTAAGCAACTTAAACAAAGGGTCACAGGTTAGGATGAGTTTTGAGACGAAGCGGCTTATGAACTGTATTCTACCTAGAAATCCCCTTAATTCTTTCTCATTATTGGCGGCTGCATTTCGATTATGGCCTTTATTTTGGTTGGATCCACCTCTATCCCTCTCTGAGTGATGAGAAACCCCAACAACTTTCCGGTAGTGACTCCAAAGGTGAACTTCTGAGGGTTCAGCCTCATTCTAAATTCTCTTAACCTTCCGAAGAACTTTTTTAACACATCTAAGTATCCTTTCCTCTCCTTATATTTCACAATCAAATCGTCCACATACACTTCTACCTCTTTATGGATCATATCGTGCAACAATGTTGTAGCGGCCCGCTGGTAAGTTACGCCAGCATTTTTGAGCCCAAACGGCATCACCCTATAGCAGTATGTGCCCCATGGTGTGATGAAAGTGGATTTCTCCCTATCCTCGGGCGCCATTAGAATCTGGTTATACCCTGAGATCCATAAAAGATAAGAGTTCATGTCCTGCTGTATTGTCTACTAACACATCAATGTGAGGTAAAGGGAAATAGTCCTTAGGGCTGGCTTTGTTCAAATCCTGAAAGTCGACGCAGACCCTAACACGACCGTCCTTTTTAGGGATAAGCACTATATTGACGATGGATCTGGATACTCGGTGACCATCAAGAATCTGGCTCTCAATTGCTTTTCAACTTCCTCTTTGACCTTGAGTGCCCATTCAGGCCTCATTCGCCTCAATTTTAGTTTTACAGGTTTTGAATTGGGAAAGATGGGGATATGATGTTGGACTATTTCTGGATCGATACCTGGCATATCGCTATAAGACCATGCAAAAACATCTTTGAATTCATTTAATAGATTAATTAATTCTTTGCTTTCTTCTTTGCTAAGCATAGAGCCAATAAAAACATTTGAGAATAATCTTCATTTCCTAGATTAATCGTTAGAGTGTTCTCAATGATTTTACATGCAGATTCTTTTTCTTTTTTGATTATTTTTTGCAATTCATTTGGTATTTCATGATCATCACTTTCATTAAGCGCATTCGAGTAGGCAGAATTAGTCATACTTTCATTGATTTTCTTTGGAGTGATTACAACAGACATGAAAATTGAAAGAAGCCTCATTTGGGCCATTACAGACTCCGGGTGTGGGGGATACCTATCATTAGACTCAAAGACCCACTCTTTCTTGTTTCTCTTCCCAGATCAGTGATGAAGCATTCCTCTAGATCCCCTGTCTTGGTAACATCCTCCATCTCTTCTTTTTCCGGTTCTTCCTCTTATACCCAACCCTCAACACATTCTTTTCCGTTCTTGTCTTCTATGACCCTTTTTTGGCCCATTTCCTCGGTTTTTGTGCTTTCTTCACCCAACATGTTCTTCATGATTAAGCCATCCAGCGCACCAATCCAATCTTTAGCAGTAGCTGACTTCACGGGCACCTGTAGATATGGATCTTGATATTCAGAGAATTCGTGGGGGAAGAAGATCTCAAACCCTGGCTTCAAACAATTATCTCTTTGATCCACCCATGGTTCCAGGAAACCTCAAAAGGGAAAATCCTCTCCCTCCTTCACAAAGTATCCATTGAGCGTCTATAAGTAAGAGTCCAATGGTGCATTAGTTGCCTTCTTCTTCTCGCTCAGCTCTTTCTTTGATGGTTGATAACCCAGACCATGAGTGTGAGTCTGAGTGAGGATTCTTGGAAATTCTAGCAGGCCTTGATGATTCTTACCCAACCCCATGCCTGGGAAGAAACCCATCTTCTTCATGATACCAGCGACCAACGGACTCGCATACTGATCGAAATACAGCGGCAGGAACTCTCTTGGTTTCTTTTCCTCCAACATGTTGGTAAACTCGAACCCCCCAGCCTTTTCTCCTCTTCTTGAAATTGTACCTCTAGAATCGGTGTGCTTGATGAAGCTTCAGACGGACGGACCCAACTGTCCCCGAGAATATCACAGATCTTGCTCTTTCAGACACACTTGACGTTCTGATGAACTATAGATGTTATGGCACCCAGACTGTCTACCCACAGCCTTCCTAGTAGCAAATTAAAGGAAGCAGGGATGTCGATGACCTGAAATTCGACTTCCTTTTCCACAGGCCCGATAGCGAGATAAAGGAGAATTATCCCCATGACCATCCTCTAAGTGTTGTCATACGCTCTCACCCTCTGCTCAGATGGTATAAACGTTGATTCATCCAAACCCATGCGCTTAGCTGTTCGGAACGGACACACGTTTAGAGTGGCCCGTTATCAACAAGATAGACAGACACAGTGTTTCCGAGGCATTCAACAGTGACGTATAGCGGTTTATTGTGAACAAGTCCTCCCAGAGGTAGGTCATCTGATCATAAGGTAATAGCCAAAGCCGGAATCCTACTGATCATTCCCATGAGGTCTTCTGGTGCTATGTCGATAGAAACATCAGATTGGTTCAATGTGTCCAGAACTGTCTACCGGTGACGTTGGGAAACAATCAACAATCCCCAGATGGTGATATTAGCCTGAGTTTTTTTTCATTTGCTTCAAAACCCTATCTTTTTCCTCTTCTTCATTCATTTTCCCTTTTCCTTTATCCAATTCTCTCCCCGAGTAATCCTCCTCCAGCTCATGAGGCTTGAAATGTCTCCTTGACCGGGTTAGATGGCTGACTTCTTCTTTTTCCCACAGATTGTCAATTTTTGGAGTAGCTTTTGAACCTTCTTTTCCCATCTCTATCTCTTTGTCACTCTCATACCACAGATCGTCTTCTACCTGATCCACATTTTAACTATCGGCTTGTACCCACCAATCTGACTACTCTATTGTTTCCTCTTTCTACACCCCAGACTGATTCTCAATCATACAGATCCCCAGATCTCCCGGCAATTGATATTACTTCCTTAGTTCCTCAAACTTTGTGATCAGCTTGGATGGATCAAACGTCACTCCTTCTACCCCTAGGAAGTAGAGACCTTGCGGTGGTGGTACGATATGATGATTTGGAAACGGGTTCTTGGTAACATTGGGAGCCCTGACTGGCAGTTCAGATATCACCTTGTTATCAATGAGGTCCTGGATTTCGTGCTTTAGCCTTGTGCACCGATCTGTAGAATAACCCTTCTGTTGGTGAAACTTACAATAGAGATCTTCTCAAAAACTTGGAGGGAGTGGATTTGGTAAAGGTCGAGGCTCCAACGGACGAAGATGCCCTTTCGCTGTTAGCCTATCAAGGGCGGTTGACAGTGATACCCCTAAATCTGAAAACTTCCTTAGATGTTTGTCCCCTCCTCTTCTTGGTGTTATATCGAACTTCCTCTCCGGTCCACTTAGTGCATTGACATCGGTGGGGCCAGAGTGACCTCCCGAATGTCCTCCATTCGACCCATAATTCAGCCTCCTATATCTGTTTGGCTATTCTTCTTGCTTAATCAACCCTTCTTGAATCACGTCCTCTATTCTCGTTCCCACATCAAAAACCTCAGCAAAGGTGTTGATTGACTAGAATCTCATTTTTTCTTGGTAAACAGGCTGAAGGTTTTTCATCAACATTCGGATCTGGTCTTTCTCGGATGGCCTGTGTACCATTTTAGCTACTTTTTCCCTCCACCTACTCAAATACTCAGCAAACGATTCCTTATTTCCCTGCCGAGTGGTCTCCAAATCCCGGACTGTGACATCTAAGTCTTGGTTGTAGTCATACTGTGCCACGAATGCTTTGAAAACTTCTTCCCAAACTCGGGTTTTGCAGGGTTCAAGAGTGAGGTACCAGGATAAGGCGGCTCTAATTAAAGTCTGCTGAAATAAGACAGCCATCATGGCAGTGCTCCGCCTTCTCGATTGGAAAGCCCCAATACACATTCTCACATGACTGCGAGGATTCTCTGTCCCATCAAATTTATCGAAAACTGGCATTTTAAAACCAGCAGGCAGTGTTTCACGGACCCTAATGTATAGACCTTCTAGCTCCATCAGGTAAGTATCGACCCCCTGAGCCTTATGCATTACCCTTTCCAGCTTCTCTATCTTTTCGGTCATTATCCTCTCTTTTTCCCTTTCTACCCTTTCTCTTTCTACTATGGGGCCTCAGCCCTTAGCATTTCTGGTTCATCATACCAACCTTCTTCCCTAACTGGTGGGTCGTTATTTGGTGAATTCACAACTGGTGGCGGGCGTGCTATTGCTTCTATCATGACCATCATTCGGTTTATGTTCTCAGCCTGTCGCCTCATCTGTTCCGCTTGTTGTTTTACCAGTGTCCTTAACTCTGCTACTTCCCCATCGTTCCTTTCATCTGCCATCTCTCTATCTTCTTCTCTTCTTACTAACCTTGCAGTGGGACCTCTAAACCAAATCGTGCCCGAACTTGATGCTATATTTACCCTACAAAAGGAAACATTTTTTTCAAAAATATTTTCATTATTTTTATCAAAATCTCTTATTATATATATATTTTTGAAAGACTTTCGGTGAGAAGAAATGGTTCATATGTCACACAGATGCAATGCATGTATGCGTGTGTGCCTACTCTATATGCAAAAGAAAGGAAAAATCTAATCCTAGCAAATAGACACATAAAAAATCCTCACCCATGTCAAATGCGCCGATTTCTCCTCTCATGGTGATCCTTATTACCCCTTCAAGGATTGGTTATTTTCAAAATTTCTTGAAAATCATTTGGAAAGTATCTCTTAGATCTTTTGGAAACAATTCTTTGAGAATTCTTTTGAGAACAAAGACGAAAATTTTGTTTTGAAATTCATTTGAAAAGCATTTATCCAAGAACAATTCCTAAGATTTTTGGATTTTTCTTATGAAGATATAAGAGTATATTTTAATCACGATTAGCTTGGATCGAGCTTTAGTCAAAAGTGAACTTAAAAGATCTTTGAAAATTTTAGAACAAGGATGGCAAAATCCGTTTTCTTTCAAAGATAGGTTTAAAGTTCTTTGGGTAAAAAGGATCGTATGATCGGATCATCACCGTACTTTTCATGAATTTGGATACATACAAGGTCAATGATGCTTAACTAAACATGATACAAGAGGTGTAATGTCACACCCCAACCCGCCCCGGTGGGCTAGGACACGTGTAACAAAGGATTAGCAAAACCAAAATCACCCCTTAATAGCAATAAAATAAGAATAAACATAGTAAAAGAAATTCGATAGCTTAAACCAGCCCAAGGGTAAAATTTTCATTAAGAAAATGTGCCCAAATTTTATATCAAAAGATAGCCTTGCGAGTCTCGGTTCCAATGCAAAAAATGGCGCAGGAATCCGAATTTTCTAGAAAGAGTTATGTCTGTTTTTGTAAAAATCGTCAGGCTGAAATTATACCTGTGGGTTTCCTATTTCATAGCTACCAACCAAATAATAAAACAAAAATAAAGTTTTAAAATTATCGAATGGTACTTGGACAGAGTTCCCCCTATTTAAGCACCATTCCCCCTGTTAAACAAGAATTGAAATACCCAAAACATCACCAAAACACTTGGAAATACCTTCAAAACTTCAATCCACAATTCATATTACAAGAATTTAATATTAAACCAAAACATAAACTTATCTCCAAACTTCAAACACTAGGATTATAACTACTCATCTAAACTCATTTACATATGAACATATTAAACAAAAATCACTATTCTCGAGCTATCCCAGAACCCCCACACTTCAACGCTTCTCACTGTGATATTCGTCTGAACCTGTGTGGTCATTAGCCACAAAATTGAACAAGTTTTCGCTCAATGAGTACATGGTACTAATCATATAATTGGAGTATTTAATGATTCATAACACCAATTAAGCATTCACAACAATAAATGGTCTTAGGCGTGTCAAGTAATCAATCACCATCGTTCTGGACCCCTGATTCCGGCCCTTTTTCACTTTTTTTGTCGCATATAGCAAAATCACACTCATTCATTTGTGACCGTAGTCAATACGTTGTGGTCGTCACCACTATCCCCATTTCTCTGAGGATTTCAACATCTCTCTATCCCTTATAGATGGGCTAACTAATGGTGATTATCACTTGAGACCCTTTGACCCAAATAAGCACATAAGCAGCTCAACATGTCAACATGACAATTTCAACATTTTAGACATGTTAAATACAAACTAATCTCTCTAAAAAAAATACAAACTAATCACATGCTTTTCTACTTAATAAATAATTAAGCAATTAAAAGTATTTAATAACAAATAAATAACATTAAACATCCAATTTTGGGATTAGGACACTCACCTCACAAATAGGTCCAAAATAAGCCTAGAATTCCGAAATTCCTTCGCAAAACTAGCCCTAGTTACTCCCAATAATATCCCTACATATATAGATCACATATATGTATAACCCCTTAAAATGAGTCGAGGAAAAGTGTCACCAAAACTAAAAAAGAAAGACATAAAAATAATCCTCTTACCTTCACGAGTTCGAATATGATTTCGGTTCGTGAGATAGAGATTGTACGGCGAAGTTACGGCGACGAAATGGCGCAGAACCCTTTTTTCTTTTCTTCCGTTCTCGCTGAAGCTCTAACTCTCTGCTAACTCTTGTTTGATTATTGTTATTTTTATTTTATTGTTTTAACTTAACCGACTAGTATGAGGATATGTTACAATTATGCCATATTCTCATTTACACCCCCATAAATTTCTAAAGTCCTATTATGAGCCCCCTAAACTTTATAGTAACTACCAAATACCTAAGTGGGTATGTATCTATGTCACATATGTGTCCCAAAGTGGTCCCAAATATTTTATGAAGTTGCTAATCAGCCTACTAATTACAAACCATATTCCAATTCGCCCTCACACGGGTACCCAAATTGGCACCATAAAAGGTTATAACTGGCAATAAAATATTCAAAATAATTAAACAACTATTCTTTTAATCACATAAATGCAACTAAATGTAATTTATCTAATCTGGACCTCCCGTGTGTCCCATGTCATATCTATCCAACTGTGCCCTTATCAAAGCACTTATCACATCGGGGTAACTAAAACTTACCCAAATATCACATGTAATTAATTATGCTAGTTAATGCATGAAAAATAAATATTACTTCCATTTTCCGGGTACAGGTATTACATGTAATCTTATAATCAGAATTTGGCATGTTCTCAAATGTCATGAGACATGAAGAGGAATTGCTCAAAGTGATTAAGAGGTCACACATCTTTCATCAAGCAAGTATCGTCATCATCTCAAGTAATCCCTTTCGGGCATACAAAAACTTCCTAGCACATAATCCTAGTCAAGAATTTGTTTCCAAAGATTTGACAGGTTCTATAGAAACTACTATGCAAAGGCTGGGCTTTGGTCAAATAAGGGACCCTTAACACACATCCGATAGGATGCTTAATATACCAAATCATGGTACGAGATCAAGGGTGATCACACAGTCCCATGATTACTTGACCGATCGGGTTGCCCCGAGCCTCCAAGGTCATAGTTCCGTACAATCGACTGGCGAGACATGCAAATGAATTGCAACAGGCACTCAATGATTAATTGATTTGATTAAAAGGATGTTTTCAAGTCTAATCCTCGAGTGAACCCAAAATAAAACTTCTGGTCTGCGAAACCAAAGATTCTGGGTTTGATCCCCAGTGGAGTCGCCAGATTGTGGATATCGCAATTTTCTCTTACCCATAGCTTTTATTTAAAATTTCTTTTTCAGATTCAAATTTCAAAAATGAGTCGCCACTTAATTTTTAAAGGGAAATTAAGAAACCATTTTAAAAGCAAACCGATCTTTTGCGAAACCAAAGATAAACTGAGTCCGGGGATTATGGAATGAAAGGGGAAGGAGTCCGGCGGACTAAAAAACCCCCTCTCATCCTACCTCGCGACAGGCCTCTACTCAACATCCTTTTTAATTGAATTATTAATCTAATTAAGCATGCCCTCAACTAATACATACATACATATACATTACAAAAGCATATTAAAAAGGGGAATTGTTATTGCCACTCCATCGTTGAACTAAGGCACTCTATAGTACCATTCTTAGAGCATGTGGTATAATGTATGTCATGCATAACATACATGGTACCACATGCTCTAAGAGTGGTACCATGGAGTGCCTTAGTTCAATGATGGAGTGGAAATAGCATCACCCATTAAAAAGGGTGTAAGATTACTAACGATAAAATATCATTCAAAATCATGTAATTCAATTAGCAAGCAATATTATATGCAATAGGGAACTAGAGAACTTACCTGGAATCCCATTGCAAATATTAAACGTGTGATGCATGCAAGAAAATAAAACCTAAGAAAAAGGTCTCTAATCACATATACACATAAAGCAAGACCTAAGCTAAGGTGTCGCGCATGGAGTCGAAAATCAATAAAAATCATTGAAATAAATTAAACTAGAGAAGGGGTTGAGAAATTGCACCTTGAAAGCACTACAAAATAAAAGGGTTAGTCCACATACTTTAAACAAGATACATTTATTGATTTCCTAAGTAATAAATCATAACCTAACATGAATTCAAATTACAAGTATCAGTCTATGCATATGAATATGAACGAGATAGAGTTATAAACTATTCATTGATTTGGATCATTGAGCCTCTAGATTTAAGCTTGAATGAATATTATTATAGCATGGTATAAGCCATAAGTCAAGAAAAGACCATTTGAACTATTACTTACAAAGTTTGTCAAATCTGTCATAAGATTCTGAAAATTCCAGAGAATAGACCTGAACTTCAAGAACATAAAATGCATGGTTCCCATGTTTTGATCATGGTGATTTTTGGGCACAAAGTGCCTCTATGAGTATAGTTTTTAACCAAAAAAGAAAATCGACAATTAAACGGTTCAATCTCTGAGAATTGGGAAAAGACCAAACATCTCTCAGAGAGCTATAACTCTTTGTCCAGAGATATTGTTTGATTTTTCAAAATTAGTAAATGAATCAGAAACACTTTGTTCTTTTTAGGAGATCTTCTTAACACATTAAACTTCTTATAAAAAATTATTTGAAGTTAAAAATGTTTTAATAAAGGTCTGATTCACCCATTACAAAATTGACTTTCTGTTCTGGAATTCTGGATAGAATATGGATATTCCATAAAACTTATGATCAAACCAAGTTAACCATGGAATCTTACGAAAACAAAAATTACAGTAGTAAAACTTTGAGTTATTAACACTTTCCCGTTGGTTTCAGTCAATTCCAACGGTCTGATGTTTAATTAAAAATCCTTGATTAAAAACAGTTTATGGAACCACTGCTTTCATTGTCAAGTTTATCTTTGTTTGTTAATCCCAACTACTAAAACAAGAAGTTAGGCTTAAACCAAACCACTTCTCCTACCATTTGATGGTCATTGGAGATTAAGGACATTTATATTTGTGGATTTTATTGAAGTATGAAGAGACTTCATAAAATCCAAAGACAAAGAACCTAAACCATGGAGATAGGCTTAGACTCAGACTACTTATCCTACCATTTGATGGTCATTAGAGACTAAGGACACTTATGCTTGTAGATTTTAATGAAGTATGAAGAGACTTGATAAAACCCCAAAGTAATGAATTCAAACTATGGATAAAAGCTTGGACTCATTGACCCAATACACTAATATCAACCTTAATCCTCTCATAAGTCATGAGTTTATGAGAATATTGAGGGATTCTAAGCTCAAGAATTCAAATAAGACATTGAAAGTCTCATGAATTCCAAGAAATAAACATAATCAAGATAAAGGAAACCAAAGTTCAAATACCATTGTAAATCAACTCCAAGATTCACTTAAACTTTAAACCTTAAGTTATTTTGATCCAAACTAATGAAATAAGAGTTCAATCACAATATGTGTGGTATGTGATGAAATGAGGTGGGATGAGAGCTTTTGAAAATGTGTTAAAGATCCTAAGAATCTACATATTGTGATTGAACTTTAAATAATGGAACTAAATAATCTAGAGTCTACCTCTAATTATCCTCAACTCCTTGGTTGTTCTTGGACTTTTTTCAAGATTAATCAAGCTCTTCTTCGAATTCTCTCTATTATTCTCTTAATTTAGAAGGTTTTTGAAGAAGAGTCAATATAGGGATGCTAACATTCCAAATTCCAAGTCTCAAAAAAGGATCCTTTGTAATGAGATATTCACCTCTCTTATATAGGTAAATTTTGCGAGGGTATTCCAGTAAATTCACAGCAAGAAACCCTAATTCGAATGTCATTTTAAGGGTACAAGCGTACTATTTCACAACTGGCAGTCACGAAATGCGACACTCACTGGAGATGAAAGCGGCACTTGGTGAGTGCCGGAACGACATTTGATGAATGTCGTTGCGGTATTCAATGATTGCCGCACCGGCATTTAGAGAATGCCGCGGAAAACTCTAGGGATTGTCGTTTTCTCTGAAAATTCATATTTTCGCGGCATTTAGTGAAATTTGCGGCATTCATAGAATGTCGCTCCGGCACTTAAGCAAGTGTCATACGGCAACCCATGACTGTCGCATATCTTACTATGTGTCGTTCTCCTCTGTTTTCCCTTTTTCTCTCTTTTTCCTTCTTTGTCTTGAATTAAAAGAGCCATCAGAAGAGCTTGAATCACTTTTGGAAGTCCCAGATTAGTCAGACATTGTTATCATCGGATCTTAGAGGTAATACTCCCCTTAACCCGACGTTTGGTCAAAATTGGGGTGTCTATAGTTCACTCCTCTTCGACAGAGCTTGTAGAGCAACGCGTGTCACAAGCGAATGTCGAAGTCTGTGTAAAGACAAATTTTTTATCAAACTGTCGGATTTAGGTAAAAATAAAATGCATTGCAAAAGAAAACAGGCGCGCAGCAAGGTTCAAGTTGGTCGTGCTCAACGGTGAGCTGCCTACGTATCCGCTCAGGAATCAGACCGAGACGTAGTTCAGGCGGGAGTTAAACATACACAAACGTAAGTAGTCTTGCGGATGAATGCACCTATCCTATCATGTTACACATGCTCATGCAATGACGATTGTTAATGTAACTCCATGTTCTACTATTGATATGATCCGATATTGTGCTATCCTGACGTATCTAGAAGCAATTCATGCCCTATGCTACTTAATAAGTGAGATAAGTGGTTGACTGTGGTCAACAGAAGGTGGCAACTAAGGACACGGTGATTCGATAATCGTTGAGATATTCGTGTGATTAAATGACATTTAGGTGGATTAAATGTTATTTGACTTTACCTGATTCCCATGAATAGTAAATTATCTGTGTAGTATACTTTTTGGTAGTTTTGTTGTCACTGTAGAGCATTTGGAGAACTATGGTGAGAACGTGAGTGATATGTTATATAAAAGGTAAGTGGTGTAGAGATATCAGAGAATTTAATTTTCGGACGTAATTTTGGACCCAAACGAGACTTAGACAAAAACTTTTATAAATTTTAGTTTTCACTCGTGAAGTAATAAAATGGATGTGTGCGACGTTTCAGGGAATAATTAGGAGTTTTGAGAACTCGTGGGGAGGTAAACATAATTCCCGAGAGTCATGCCTATATATAGAAACTCATGAATTGATTTCATTAGTTCAAACCTAAATTGGAAATCAAGAGAAGGGAGATTTGGGGATTTGATTACTACGAGTTTTCCCACACAAATCGACGACCTTCCGATCGTCAGTTTTTCTCCAAATTCTAGATTTGAATTCCTTGAGGTAAGGGCTTCGTTTTGATACTAGTTAGGACTCGTTTGGTTAAGTTTTTATAAAATTCCTAATGTTAGAATTTTGGGAAAAACATGCTTAAATTTGTAGGAATCCCTTATAATCGGAGATCCGACGTTTATTTGGTCTCCTAATTCATTCTTCAAAGTTATAGGGAAATCGTACGAGGTATGAATTCTAAGCCTATGAATTATAGGAAATTTCATGTTTTAATTATCGGACTTAATATTTTGGATTCGGGCGAAATTCATATATTAAGTAGGCCCGTTAATTATGCATATGAAAATACCATGAAAGCACATATATTTGATTATATGAACATGTTATGTGTCTATGTGGGTCAAAGGGGAGTTTGATACAAATTCATTCTGGGGTACGCCTCTCGATGTTTGAGAGTTATAGTAGCGACGGCTACTTGCTTGATTTGGGAACCGGCCCTGCCAGAGCAGTTAGATGCAATGGTTGATAGACTCTGGACTTGCCATTGGCATCGCGGTTGATAGACTTTGGGCTTGCCGATGTACCGGATGAATGCGTGTCGCTCTCCCTAGAGACTATTTGATGTGATTTAGATGTTTAATGCATGAATTGTCATATAAGCATGTGTTTAGAATTGTGCACTCAGCATATAGCTGAGCAGTGGAGATTTACTTCATTGCAGGTGAAAGGAAGAAAGGAAAGAAGAAGCGTGAGGAGTGAGACAACGAGAGCGATGGGGATCCTTCTTTTGTATATGTTTTTGTTTCCTATTTTCCAATGATGTAAAAGTGAAATTTGAGAAGTTAAAACTATTAACTTTAACTTGGAAGATTTGGAATGACTTAGAATGTTGAATAAGTTGTAAAAACTTTCTTTGGTTATGTTGGAATTTATCCGAACTCCTAAGTCCGTGTTTTGTATGCTTAACTCGTAAATTCCAAGTTTTAAATGAGTGAAATAGTACTTTTGGTGAATCAATCCAAACAAGCCTTAGTTTGTCCTGCCATCATTTCTTTTCGTAGATTAGTGTGTCTTAATGATGTTCTTGAAAGTCGTTTTATCACTTGTGAAGTTGGTTGGGTGTACTCATGATTGGAGGAATGAAAGGAGTGATGGTTGTTTGTCCTTAGGCAAAATTCTGCTGCTAAAGGGACATTCGACCGGTCAAAGGGGGTCGTTCGTCCGGTCGAAATGACACCTGCCATAATTTTTTTTCTATACCTTCCGGAAATGATTTTAATGTTTTGATAGGTTTTTAAGGTACCTTTGGGATCCCTTTTAACATATATTCATCCGATTCGATATATAATTACGTTTTTAATTTTACACAGATTTTACAATTCGGAGGGAAATGTTTCCTAAAGTTTTATACACTCAAGGTTGTTTTAAAGTTCTTTTCCGCTGCATATAGTTATTAAATGGTTGGATGAGCCTTGATGGCGTGCCACGTGTCCTATTTCTGCACGTTAGCGGGATGGGTCGTGACATGAGTTTCTACTTTCTTAAAAAGAATTTGGAATTTCACAATTTGTTTGAAGCATGTATTTGTACTTTTACAGCATATGTTTAGACAATTAAAGCATGTGTTTCTACTTTCTTAAAACGAATCTGAACTTTCACATCTTGTTTAAAGCTTGTGTTTGTACTTTGTTATGATCATATTGTACTTTGTCAAGAATAATTTTGCCTTCATACATTTTAACATTCAAAGAATTTCTTCGGTCGCCCAGAACATCAGTCGTTGTAGTCCGACTGATGTTCTGGTCGATAATACAGATGTCCGGATGACTGGACCCCCTATGAAGGGTTGGTTCAGTCGATAGTCCGGTTGATGGGGGTAGAGATCCTAACAAAGTATAATCATTTTCTGTAAATGTCCGAATTGATTCCTAACAAAGTTCAAACAGATGTCTTGAAAGTCGAAATGCTTCCCAACAAAGAACAAACATTTTCTGGGAAGGTCTAAATTGATTCCAATAAAGTATAATCATTTTTTATAAAGGTCCAAATTTATCTAGACAAAATACAATCACATTTTATGAAGGTCCAAATTGAATTTGAGAATGTACAATCATTTTTAAAAAAGTTCCAATTGATTCTTTACAATTTATTCACTAAAGCACAAAGATTTGAATAGCTCATAAAAGTGTTTTGTACAGCAATACTAATTACAATGTTAATTTAACATGATAAACTTCAAATAAATTTTAATGTTGTACCTATAAACGAGTCGACCCATTTGACCCGATTAGGTGCGGTTAGGGCATTTTTTTATTTTTATTTTTTAGTTTTAAAAATAATTGTTAATAATTTGGAAGTCTAAAATATAAATAATATAAATAAGAATAAAAAAATTATTTAAAAAAAAAAGAATAAAAAAAGAAAAAGAAAAAAAGCGAAAGTTATTTTTTTGCTCTCCCTCCCCCCCCCCCCCCCCCCCCCCCCCCCCCCCCAAAAAAAAAAAAAAAGAGTAGTTAGTAGTTACCAACTTACCAAATAAATAAAATTGGTAAATAGATATTAAATGATACAAATATACAATGTAGAAATATATTCTATATATATAAGACTATAAGAGTGACTTATCAAAAAATATATATATAAGAGTCAAATTTTAGAGTATAAAAAAATTAAGTGAACAAATTATTATTTTTTGGCATTTCCCGCTTAATTTGGGCCTAATTTTGAAGGGAAAAAAAACCGATCCGACTGTCCAAATTGATAAAATCGACCAAAAGCTAAAAAAAATGACCGAACCGACCACTTCAGTTGGTTTTCAAAACATGAAAAAATCAACACGGGTTAAACGGGTGACCGTGTATGACTCGACATGATTACGACCGACACGATTATAACATGATACGATGATGACCCGACATGATTACGACCCGCTTTGCCACCCCTAACCAAAAATTGGTGGGTACAACAAATATTTATAATAATGTACACTATGAAATGTACATATTGTTACAATGTGTACAGTATTTATTGCATAAGGTACAAACTCATCAAGTGAAGGTTCAAACTCGTCCTGTCAAAGTACAAATTATTAAATAGTGTGCAACAGTTGTTACATAATGTACAACCAAAAATAATAACTTATAAAATAATTTTAAAAAATTACAAAGTTTCTCTTACAAAGTACAAATTATGCTAAAAAGGTACAAAGTAACTCTGTGAAAGTCCAAAAACTTGAACAGCAAATGATGAACCGATTACCTTACATTTAATGTACCTATCTCCAATCAACACCATCTAACACGTGTCAAGGTACGTAGTATGATTGACGTCAATCAAACCCGCATAATTTCCCCATTATATAATGGCAAAGAAGGGGTGTTACTATGATGTAATTGTTCTGGACCTTCTGGTACTCTTTTTTGTTTTGCAGTGTACCAAAACTAGATAACTTAGCTCTTTGAATGCAAAATAAATTACTTGGACTGAGGAGAATGACACAATTGAGAATGTGGTCCTACATTAATAAACAGCATTGATATGATCCATCTGATCAACTTTGAAATTTTATAAGCTTATTAGACTGAGTGGAACGTGCAAGTTTACCTAACAAGTGTTTAATGCTTGATGTTGGAGATCGTTTGATAAGTAGCTAGGAAGCAAAACCCTTTGCGTTTAACGTTATGTTTGGTACGAAGGAAAAAGGGAAGGATGGAATTTGGAGGGAAGAGGAGAAAAACCCTTATTTGATAACAGAAGAAGTGTTAAAAAGGGAGGGATGAGAGAAGACGCTTCGCTCGGTTTTTTTTTTTTTTTTTGCCCTTCAAAAAAGACCATTTGTTTACTAAGCAAGTGTATATCGGTTAAATTACACATATTCCCTTATTTCCTTGAAATTTAGCAAAATGATAAGAAAACACTCCTTTAATTTCCCCGGAATACATCTTCTATTCCTAAACATTTTTGTGATGTTATTTATTTTAATGATGAATGAAGTAGGCATGGAATTACATTTAAACCTGAAATTTTGCAATCCTTTGTTTAGGTGTGATTATTTGTAACGAGTTTTTGTTCGGTAAAGCTTGAAGTTCCGCAATAAAATTCCATAATAGTGAATGGTGGTGTACGTATATAAAATATACCTTCCTAAGTTATCGAGAACCGTCCATTTGTTGTTAATTGAATGTTCAAATTAGTTGATATATATATATATATATATGAATACTTGGCTAGTGACTGTGCTAAACAGTGGTTAGATATGCTAATGTTGGTCTAGAGATCTAGATTAAGTCTAAATTCATTGTCCATAGCTCAGATTTGTAGAAATTATAAAACGTGGTTGGTGATTTCCAAATCCATCCTAGTAAGAGTAAGACCAAGTTTGGTAAAAAGCAGATAAAGATAAATATACCCCACTGATGTGTAATTATATGAGGACCAATTTCATGGTCACAATCATGCAACTTGGAAATGATTTTCCAATGGGAAATCTTATGGTCCATCAATGGTGGACCCAAAAAAAAAAAAAAAAAGAATTCCCTGCATTTACGCGTTAACCTGTTGACAAAAACAACGAATTGTGCACTCCCCATATTGGTGATCATACCAAAATTTGTCTTTATGTTTTACTTAGCTTTATATTGATGGCTGATTCTTTATTGTAGTCACTCTCAACTCTCTAAGTCCTTGTCTATCTCACTGTTTGGAATGTGCATCTTTCTGAAAAGGAAATGGGAAAAGGGAAAAATAAATAAATAATAATAATAATAATAATAATAATAAAATCAAAAAAGGATAGAAGATTTTAAACATGGTACGTACAATCAGTCACTTGGTCTTGATATGGATTATTGTCATAGAGAATCAACTTTTCAATATTTTAACCAATGTATATGCTGACCAACCCAATTTATGCACTTCTCATCTATCCCCACTTAGAAAATCCATTCTCTATTAGATATCATGTTTGCCCACTAATTAAACCTCTCTCTCTCTCTCTCTCTCTCTCTCTTTCTCTCTGCCTCCACCACTTACCTTAACCAAACAACAGGAATGATGTTAGTGCTTTACCTTTCTCAGTAGTGCCTAATCTAGACAACAATGAACAATTGCAACACTTTTTTAACAAAGTGTGCACTAATGGGAGAGAGACAGGGAGAGAGAACACAATCATAATACCCAAGATGGGGGAGTTGGGATTGCACTTTGCAACCACAATGTTCAAAAGCACTCATTAATTGGATGAGTAAGTACTGATAGTCCTTAGCACATGCTAGTGGGAAAAGCTGATGTTTACACTTCTGTCACAAGCTTGGAAAAAAGAATAGTTGTAACAGTTCCTCTTTTTCCTCTTTGTTTTTTTTTTTTGGTTCCCTTTTCAATGCATCATATATGTAGTGGGCACTTTGGATTCAAATATGCAATAAGTAATATGTCTTTATCTTTAGCCTCACTCCACCTATATATCAAACCAAATCCATCCATGTAAAGTAGACTCATGGCAGAGTCATTGAAATTCCCACAAAGATAACTCATTGTCTAAGATAAGATTTCCATAATAAAAAATAAAAAAAAACGATTAGATTTCCGTAGGAATTGGTTTATGCCCTCACTTTCTTATGGGAAGCTGTGGATTCTTATCTTGACCCACCATTACTTCTTCCTAAAAGTAAATGAGTGTACCCTCAAATTAGCATAAATTGATTGCAATTAGGAAAATGGAGAAATGAAGAAAATCTCAATTTGGTCCTATAAACTCCAAAGTAACGATTTCTGATACCAGTGGATAATGGATAGTTGCCAGTATCCAAATATTTACTCTACAAGTTAGCGTATTTTGGACCTACTCAGGAAGAGTAATTGGAACCATCTTGCTAGTCGAGCTGGTGAGGATCCATCCCCCATAGGGTTGGTTCTTGTTTGATTCTCCCTAATTTGCAAAGGAGACATTGCCTTTAAAGTGGGGGTATAGCCATATCTTGCGGGTGCGTGTGTTACTAACCCCACTCATGCCACAAAGATAGCTCATTTTTGAGACACTTAATAAAAAATAAAAATAATAATAATGATAATAAAGGTATATAATTGGGTTGAAATTATAAATTTTGGTTTGCAAGTTGTTGCCGACAAAGAAATTGTACTTTGGAGCCATTTAAACCTAATTTGAACGGTTAAGGTCTTCCAAATATATTTTTCTTGTGTGAATGATGTGGTTGTGTGGGGTATAATGAAAAGACAAGTGTGTTATTATGAGAGAACAAAGGAAGAAACAAAATCAATTCTAAGATGATGGAATTGTACATGAGTGCCCCCTTTCACAAGGGAAGAAAGTTAGGGGTACCCATCATGGCCCCCATGCCTCTTTGATTTTGGATCCATATTCCATGCTTTTGTACTGTCCCTATTCCTTCACAGCCCCACTTTCTCCTCAACTGAAAACTGGAATATGGATTTTTATCATCAAAAGTGGACAACTTATGTGACACGCCTTTAGCCATCTCTTCTTTATATTTTCAGCAGCCTCACACCATGAAAAAAAAAAATAAAGATAAAATAAGCCCTAGCATGGGCCTTGATGCTTAGAGTTTACCTTTAATGTGGTCCCAAAATTAAATTTCCATTGGGTCTAGTGTCACGGTCTTACTGGTCGACATATCAATCGCCTACTGCGTGGTGTGTACGTGATGTGACGATGATTTCGAGCATACCCGGCCTTATTTATTTTTTCTTTGTATCTATCTAATTTCCTAATCATACATATATATATATATATATATAGAGAGAGAGAGAGAGAGAGAGAGAGATATCTAAGAAGAATATTGAATGAAGGGGGCCCTAAGCTAGGAAGTTGGGTTAGTTTAATTTAAATACAATTGAGTGAGACAGGGGGTGATATGTGTTGTCCAAATATTAAATATGTGTTTGGAGTGATGATTTGAGTAAAGGCATTAGAAAATGGAGGATGGTTGATTCCAAAGCGCATTGCCCACCACTCAACTAAAACACACCCCATGAGATGTGCCATTTTTTGACAAATTACTAGTACTTAATTAATTCCCCCTTTGACAATCCCAATTCTCTCTCACAAGATACCATGTTTTAAAAGAAGCTCATTATTACTATTATAAGTTCCACACTCAAAAAAACAATCAAATGTTACATGGTCACAATCGAATAAATGTAATGACTTTAGAACGTGGGAGCCACAATTTGAGTATGCACTTAACCAATCTATGATGCTTCGTCGACCTTTTCCACAACTAACTTGCTCAAATGCAAACCAATCCGGCAATTCTTTCGTTTTAAATAACACCAATTCCTAATATGAAAATTAAAAAATAACACCAATTCCATGTCCTATGTCAATGGTAGGTTATGCATAGCATGTACAACAATCTCTCTCTCTCTCTCTCTCTCTCTCTCTCTCTCTCTCTCTCTCCACACACACACACAAATAATAATAATAATAATAATAATAATAATTATTATTATTATTATTAGGGTAAATTACACAAACCTCCCCTGAGATTTGTCTTAATTACACGGACCTCCCCTCTTGTTTCAAAAATTACACAAACCTCCCTCGAGGTTTGAATTAGGTAACAAAACGCCCCCTCCCCTAATGGTCCATTAGTTTTTTTTACATTAGCCTCCCCTGAAAATTACAATTAGCCCCCCTAATATTATAAATTGTCATACTAAAGCCTCTTTCTCTTATATTTTTGTGCTAATTATAAAATCTCTCCTCCCTCCTATGTTTTTGGGTTAATTTTTTTAGCATTAATTTATATCTACACAAAACATATATAAATAGGTCAAATTTTTTTTCCCCCGAATAAACCTCTATCAAGCCCCCCTGTATTAATTTTCTAGATCCGCCCTTGTCCCTATGCTTCAAAAGTGGACACTTAACCCCCTGTGATTGTGGACTAAAATAGAACTGTTATGATTTCACTCAAAGAGCGTTAACCCCAAAATTAACATCACAAAATAGGTTAAGTGTTAATATTTTTAACAAATTTTAGAATTTTTGTCAGTTTTGAGTGAAATCATAACAATTCCATTTTAGTCCACAATCACAGGGGGTTAAGTGTCCACTTTTGAAGCATAGGGACAGGGGCGGATCTAGAAAATTAATACATGGAGGGCTTGATAGAGGTTTGTTTGGAGAAAAAAAATTTTGGACCTATTTATATGTATTTTGTGTAGATGATATAAATTAATGCTAAAAAAATTAACCCAAAAACATAGGAGGGGGGAGGGATTTTATAATTAGAACAAAAATATAAGAGAAAGGGGGCTTAGTATGACAATTTTATAATATTAGGGGGGCTAATTGTAATTTTCAGGGGAGGCTAATGTAAAAAAAACTAATGGACCATTAGGGGAGGGGGCGTTTTGTTACCTAATTCAAACTTCGAGGGAGGTTTGTGTAATTTTTGAAACAAGAGGGGAGGTCCGTGTAATTAAGGCAAACCTCAGGGAAGGTTTGTGTAATTTACCCTTATTATTATTATTATTATTATTATTATTATTATTATTCCTAATTAATTTCGATAAAATTCAGCAAGTTTCTAATAAATTTGGTCAAAAAAGTGATTAGAAAAATATCAAGATAATAAAATATTCAATCATGGGTGAAAAATAACAAAAAAAAATAAAATTGTATTACAATGGACAATCAAACTACTATTTGAAAAAAGAGATCTTTGGCCGGGGCAGCCAGGACCCAGGTCGATTCAATCTGGTGTAACTTTTAATCTCAAATCTATATAGTAGCTGATACCGAAAATTATTATTTAAATATTCCGATTATTTCAAACAAAAATTAAAGCATAAACAAAGAGAATTGCTTTGTTAACACTTTTCGAAATTAGTTTAAGCGTAAAGCCCAATTAAGAGCTATGGGCGGAAGTGGCGCCAATCAAGTAGGCATTTGGTCAATTGTTTATACTTAGGAAATACTTCCCTAAGCTATAAAATATACATATTATTATTATTATTATTATTATTATTATTATTATTATTATTTCAATATTTTGTTTTAATATTTTTCAATTGTTTTATTAACGGTGACCACACCAGAAAAGTTTAAATAGAGCTGCCAAATTTGTTTTGAGCTTTTCAAGGTTTCTTTGTTGAAAACGATGGATGTTATTATAATGGAATGACAAGTGATCACTTGTAATTGTTTCTTCTTTTATTATATGAAACTATAATGTTATCCATAAGCAATGGTTAGAGAGGTTGGGCATAGACGGAATATGATTATGACCTTAATTATAAAATTATTTATAACCAAAAATGATAACATATGTATTCAAAATTTACCAAATGAGACAATATTTTCCATCTAATGCACAAAAAATTTGGGACAATTAGAAATGCATTTGGTGGACAACAATAAAGATTGAATAAGATTGGGAAATTAGATGCGTCAAATCGATTAGGTCCAATTTTAGCCCAGGAACAGGTAATTAATTGATTGAATAGATCACCGCCCACTATTTCATGTGAGTCACGTGTGATGTGTGTGACACATCATGAAAGTGATTACATACCGTATCAAATTTTAAAAGGTAAATAACCTAATTATTCTTCAGTATAGAACTAAAAAGAAATAAATGTCGATGCAAACCAACAAAAAGAGCCACATCATAGAAATCTCATTGATCAATAAAACGAAATAAATAAATAAACTCATAGACTCTCGTTTTATTTTTTTTTTCAAAAAGCACCATGTGAAAGTACTACTAAAATTTATTTTTGACATTTGCAACATTTTAATGGAATGTTTTGAAATTAGCTGTCGCCCCATTGAAAGTTGTAAGCTGAAATTTTAAAGGTGTTTAGAACAAATTAAGAACAAAAGGGTTGATTTTCTTGGCAAATTATACGAATATTTGACAAAAAAATATTTTCATTCAAAGTTTTTTACTTTGATCACAACCTATTAAGCACGACTTTTGCGAAGGAAACATGGGGATGTGTCTGTGTTGTGTCATTTTTTGACACGTGCGTAGACATGACACTTCACAAACACTATTTATATTGTTTTATGTGCAAATTTTTAAAAATTGATCGTGCCATCGTGTTCTTGTAATGTCTTTTTTGTGTCATATGTGTGCTTCATAGATCATAACGAGGAAAAAAAGAAGAAGAAGAAGAAGAAAGATAGAATGAAAGGAAAACCCTAGTTTGCAGTAATTTTTCTTTTTAATTTTTTTCCTAATTATAAAAAGAGTTAATAACAAAGATATTGTCAAACTGAATAAACAACATTAATTCATAATTATCATTCATGAACCCAATTTACTAAACGCTCATTTGAGGGAAATCATAGAAAATACCGCCATAGAGAACAAATAAAATAGAAAATTTAGTTGTAAAGTCGAAGACGGATTATTTCCGTTCCAAAATAAGTATTCACTTTTTATTTTTTGGATGTTCTAAAATAAGTGTCCATCTTGAAAGTTGATTGTAATTTTTTGTATAAATTATCTATAATACCCTCATGACAAAGATGAGCATCATTTCCTAAGAGAGTGAAAAAAGATAAATGAATAAGAGAGCCAATGTTATATCAAAGGTACAGAGTAAAATGAAAAAGTAAAAAAATGAATGACAAAAAATAAATATATAGAAATAAACAATTTGGTCCCTAATTATGACTAGTAATAGAAATTGATCCTGACTCGATTTGGTGTATAGAAATTAATCTTTCATTGACAAGTTAATCAATAATTAGTCTCCATTCCTAAATTGTTAGTATAAATTTGAACCATTATGTCACGACCCATCCCACTACGCGTGGAAATAGGACACGTGGCACGCCACCAAGGCTCATCCAAACATCATCTAATAATACGCAGCGGAAAGAACTTCTATAAAACAACCCTGGTAGTTTAAAACTTAGGAAACATTCCTCTCTGAGTTGTAAAATACATTGAAATCAGAGTTATAAAAAGTTTTGGCCATTGAAAACACATTCAAAAGAAAATAGTTTTGAAAACAGAGTCTCAGTCGACTGCCCCGTCGACTGCACTAGGGTCCAGTCGACTGCTTCGTCGACTGTGTTATACAGAATCAAAATTTAACATTATCAAGAGGGGTCCAGTCGACTGCTATAGGGAAACCAGTCGACTGCTTTTCTATTTCAAGAAGCAGTGGCTAAAATCAACAGTGTTCAGTCGACTGTCCAAAGGGTCCAGTCGACTGCTTTTATATAATTCCCTTACAGTGTCTCAATCCCACGAGGTCCAGTCGACTGACTCTGGGTCCAGTCGACTGCTCCCCTGCTGGGCAGCCTGTACTGAAAATTTTACAAGTCCTGATTACCCAAAACCAACAACAACACAACCACAACTGATTTTAACGCATTAAAACATGACTACAGGCGTTCAATTACAAGATTACAATACTGCGAAACTAATCCATGTTTCTATTACAACATATTACAAAATTCCCAATCCTTACACAAGTTTAGGATTTAAAACAAAAAGCATGTACAAGCGTTTTCCCCCGGCGTTCCTCGGCCTTACTCCTCACGCTTCTTCTTGCCCTTTTTCTTTTCACCTGCAATGGAGTACATCTCCACTGCTCAGCTATGTGCTGAGTGTACAATTCTAAACAAATGCATATGGGCAATTCATGTTTTAAATATCTAATTCACATAATTTAGTCTCCGGGGAGAGAGATACGCATTCACCCAGTATATCGGCAAGTCTTAAATCTTAAACCGCGATGCCAATGGTTAGCCAAGAATCACTCAACCATTGCATCCATCTGCTCTGGTTGGCCACTTCCCACACCAAGCAAGTAGTCGTCACTACTGTAAACTCTCAAACATCGAGAGGCGTGCACCGGCGTAAAATTATATCAAACTCCACTTTGACCCACATAGACATTTAGCATACTCACATAATCATGCCACCGTGCTTTTCTATACGTACTCGCTAAATTTAACGGGCCTAATTTAACACATAAGTTTGCCCGGATCACAAATCATACAAAATATCTAAAACATCCCAAATTGTCTATATTACATAGGTTCGGAATTCATACCTCGAGCTATATCTCTCAAACTTCAAGAGAAGTACAACAAGACCAAATAAACGTCAGATCTCCGATTTTAAACGATTCCTACAAGTATAGACATGTTTTTCCCAGATTCTTTAAATTAACCTTTTCAGAAAAACTTTGCCAAACGTGGCCTAAGTAGTATCAAAACGTAGGTCTTACCTCCACGAGTTCAAATCTAGAATTTGGTTGAAAACTGACGGACGAACGGTCGCTGTTTGCCGTCGCAAAGCTCGTAGAAAACCAATCTCTTTTCTCTCTCCTCTCTCTAGATATTTGTTTGGATTTGGATGAGAATGAATTCTCATCCTCATCTATTTATAGGCAAAAGTTATGGAAATTACGCTTACCTCCCCGCAAGTTTCTCAAATCTTCTAATTAATCCTTGAAACTTCGCACACGTCCATTTTATGCCTTTACGAGTGAAAACTATAAGTTTCAAAAGTTTTTGACTAAGTCTCGTTTGGGTCCAAAATGACGTCCGAAAACTAAATTCAGTAAAATCTCTACACAACCTACCTTTAATATAACGTGGCACTCACGTTCTCACCACAGTTCTCAAAATGATATAACCATATCAAAATTTACCAGAATTATACTACACAGGTAAATTACTATTCATAAAATACCAGATATTTCAAATAACATTTAATCACATAAATGTCATATGAATCTTACGAATGCCTCAATGGATATCGAATCACCGTGTCCTCACTTGACACCCTTCGTTGACCATGGTCAACCAATTCTTCAATTATTAATCAACATTAATAATTCTCACAATTCAAATATGCATTTTAAAATGGATGCATTTTTCCGGGACGGGTGTGACAACTCTCCCCTACAAAAAGGAAGTTTGTCCCCAAACTTATACCTCAAGAGTCGAAAAGGTGCGGATACTCGTTCCTCATTTCTTCCTCGTTCTCCCACGTAGCTTTCTCGACTGTATGACTATGCCATAATACTTTCACCATTGGAGTTGTCTTTGTTCTCAACACTCGCTCTTTTCTGTCCAAGATCCTTACCGGATGCTCCACATAAGTCAAGTCTTCTTGGATTTGCAATGGTTCCGGTACGATGATCTTACTCGTATCCGTCATACACCGTCTCAACATCGACACATGAAACACGTTGTGCACAAATGTTAACTCAGATGATAAGGCTAGTCGGTAAGCCACTGGTCCTACTTTCTCTAGGATCTCAAATGGTCCTACGAATCTTGGGTTAAGTTTTCCCCGCTTCCCAAATCGGACAATGCCTTTCGAAGGCGATACTCATAAGTACACAAAGTCTCCTACTTCAAATGTCATCGGTCGTCGCTTAGAGTCCGCATAACTCTTATAACGACTCTGAGATACCTTGAGTCGCTCTTGAATCAACTTCACTTTCTCAGTAGTCAACTGTATTATCTCAGGTCCTATCAATCTTCTTTCCCCAACCTCGGTCCAACAAACCGGTGAACGACACTTACGTCCATACAAAGCTTCATACGGTGCCATCCCGATACTTGACTGAAAACCGTTGTTGTAAGCAAATTCGATTAATGGTAAGTGTTTCTCCCAATCACTCCCAAAATCTAGGACACACAATCTCAACATATCCTCTAAGGTCTGAATCGTCCGCTCTGACTGTCCGTCGGTCTGAGGATGAAATGCGGTACTGAAACTCAACTTCGTACCCATAGCTTCTTGCAAACTTCCCCAAAACCTTGATGTAAAACTACTATCACGATCCGATATAATCACTGCTGGAACCCCGTGTAGTCTTACAATCTCTTTCACATACAACTCTGCTAACTTGGACGGCTTAGTCGTCTTAATTGGAAGAAAATGAGCTGATTTCGTCAATCTGTCAACTATGACCCAAATTTTGTCGTTCTTGTTATGCGATCGCAGAAATCCGGATACAAAATCCATCGTAATCTCATCCCATTTCCACTCTGACACTGGTAATGGTTGTAGTAGTCTTGCAGGTACTTGTCTTTCTGCCTTCACCTGTTGACATGCTGAATATTCGGACACAAACTTAGCAACCTCCCGCTTCATACCTCTCCACCAGAAGTTTTCTCGCAAGTTTCGGTACATCTTGTTACTTTCCGGATGAACTGAATATTTAGTACTGTGAGCCTCCTCTAAAAGTCGCTCTTTCAAGTCTTTTACGTTCGGTACACACAACCGATCCCCAAGTACTAATACTCCTTGTTTCATAATAAACCCCGGTCGTTTTCCCAAAGGTATCTCGTCTCTCATTCTACACAGGTAAACATCATTGAACTGTTCTGTTTTAATCTCATCTAGAATGTCTGGGTGTGCTATGATCGCCATCATTAAGCCACCGTTGGTCTCTGAAATTACATCCAGTTCCAAACGCTCCATCTCCTTGACCAATTCTTTTTGTTGTGTTAGCTCGTCGGCTAAGTTCCTTGTCGTCTTCCGGCTTAACGCATCGGCTACTACATTTGCCTTTCCTGGATGGTACTCAATCGATAGATCGTAATCCTTCATCAATTCCAACCATCTTCGCTGTCTCATATTCAAGTCCCGTTGGGTGAAAATATATTTCAAACTCTTATGGTCCGTGAATATCTCACACTTTTCCCCGTACAAGTAGTGTCTCCAAATTTTCAAAGCATGAATTACTGCGGCTAATTCAAGATCATGGCTCGGATAGTTAACCTCATGTGTCTTCAACTGTCTAGAAGCATAAGCAACCACTTTACCACCTTGCATCAATACGCATCCCAACCCTTTATGCGACGCATCACTATAGATCACAAATCCTTCAGTTCCAGATGGTATTGTCAGAATAGGTGCTCTTGTCAGTCGTGCTTTCAATTCTTGAAAACTGTCTTCACATTCCTGACTCCATTCAAACGTAACCCCCTTTCTCATTAACTTTGTCATAGGCAATGAAATCTTCGAGAAATTTTCAATAAAACGGCGGTAGTATCCCGCTAGTCCTAAGAAACTTCGAATTTCGGATACGGAAGTCGGCCTTTGCCAATTGGATACAGCTTCTACTTTGTGAGGATCAACTGATACTCCATTCTTGTCAATCACGTGACCAAGAAAAGTAATGCTAGGTAACCAAAATTCACATTTCTTGAATTTCCCAAATAACTGCTTCTCTCGTAATCTCTGAAGTATCAACCTCAAGTGGTTCTCGTGTTCTATCTCACTAGGTGAATAGATAAGGATATCGTCAATGAATACAATCACAAAGTCGTCTAAATAATCTTTGAATACTCGATTCATAAGATCCATGAACGCAGCTGGTGCATTAGTAACCCCAAATGGCATAACTAAGAATTCATAGTGTCCATAACGCGTTCTGAAAGCTGTTTTCTCAACATCTTCGGCCTTCACTTTCAATTGATGATAACCCGATCTCAGGTCTATCTTGGAGAATACTTGTGCCCCACGAAGTTGATCAAATAAGTCATCAATTCTGGGTAACGGGTACTTGTTCTTGATTGTCAACTTGTTCAGTTCTCGATAATCCACACACATTCTCATTGAACCATCTTTCTTCTTTACAAACAACACTGGAGCTCCCCACGGCGATACACTTGGTCGAATGAAACCCTTGTCAAGTAACTCTTGTAGTTGAAGTTTTAGTTCCTTCAATTCTACTGGTGCCATCCTATACGGTGCCTTTGATACGGGTCTTGAGTCTGGCATTACCTCAATAGTGAACTCGACCTCTCTCTCAATAAGAACATCTGGTAGCTCATCAGGAAATACATCTGGATATTCTCGCACTATCGGAATGTCTTCTACTTTTAATTCGGTCGCCAAGACATCAGTCACTGAACATAGAAATCCCTGACATCCCTTTTTCAATAATTTTCCCGCTCGGATTGCTGAAATCAAATACGGCGGCGATATAACCCCACTCCCTTGAAAACAAAAGTTCCCATGTACCGGTGATCGAAAATTAACCTCTTTCCGTTCACAGTCTATCGTGGCTTGGTTAAGAGCTAACCAATCCATCCCCAATATCACATCGAAATGATTCACCACAATCGGTATAAGGTCTACGGTCATCAACTTCTCGCCTAATTTGATTTCACAGTTCTTATATACAGTAGACGTCATTATCGATTTACTAAGTGGTACGACAATAGACAATTCATATCCTAACGGTGCCGATTTAACATTCAAATTTTCAACGAAGACATGTGATACAAATGAATGAGTAGATCCTGAGTCAACAAGTATGCGTGCTAAGTGTGAACATACAAGCACCATACCTGAGACCACTGTCTCTGAAGCAGTCATATCTCCTGGGGTCATCTGATAAGCTCTTCCTTGGCGTTGTTCAGTCCTTTGTCCCCCATCGTTAGTCTGTCTAGGCTTCGACCCACTAGAAGCCATAGAACTAGCTCCTTGTTGAGGACGCTTCCTCGGGCATTCCTTGGATTGATGTCCAAACATCCCACAATCGTAGCACTTGCCCCTCATATCAGGTGTAGCACTTGCACTGTTCATCCCTTGGGTTTTGTTCTGGAAATTTATCATAAAACATCGACCGGTGTGTGGCCGATTACACAATGGACACAACAGTATGTTACTTGCCGGCTTCCTGAACCCACTGAAACTAGAGTTAGAGCCTCTTGCAAACGGCCTCTTGAAAGGTCCACCATAGTTCCGGTCATTACCCTCGTGGTTTCTCTTTCCTTGTTGGCTTTGCTGATTTTGCCTCAATCTCTCCATTCCACTTTCGGCTACAAGTGTCGTTTGTTGTACTGCTACTACAGTTGAATGTTCATAGGTTTCAACCCTCAAGCGGATATTATCCCTCAACCCATCTTCATATTTCCTTGCCCTATCTTCTTCTGTCAACACAGACCCTTTTCCAAACCTCAACAAAGCGTTATACCTTGAAGTGTATTCCGTCACAGTCATATCTCCTTGTCGGAGATTATCAAACTCTCTCTTCTTCGCATTAAGAGCAGCCCTTGGAAAGAATTGGCGATTAAACTCTGCTTTGAATCCCTCCCAAGTTATTGGTGCTCTTTGGTCTAGGACGTTCACCCACCAGTTCTGGGCTTCACCCTTAAGTACATCACTGGCATTCTCAATTTTCTCCTTATCGGTCATCGGAATCGATCGAAAAATTCTCTCCATATCCATGATCCAATGTTCTGCGAGCGTTGGGTCGGGTGTCCCATGAAATTCCATCGGTTTCTTCCAGGCAAACTGTTCTGATATTGACCTCATACCCCTATTTTCAGGCGCATGTACTACAACTATCGGTTCTGGCTCCAATGGAGGTGTTGGAGGTAATCTGTCCGCTATATTTCGTATCATCTCTCCCATGTTCCCCATCATTTCAGCCATTTCATTCATACGTCGAGTATGTGGCGATAGTTCTCGCTCTTCGTCACTCATGATTTCAATCCTGTAGTTCACAATGCATAAACACTATGCATGTACAACAATAACAATAGTATGTATGTAAAACAACATCCATATGCATCAAACATCTCTAAGATGCATGAATGCAATTGAAAACATGTGGCAATCCACTCAACACTCCACTCGTCGTTGAACGTTCCCAAAGTTTTGTTACCTCTAGCTCTGATACCAATAAATGTCACGACCCATCCCACTACGCGTGGAAATAAGGACACGTGGCACGCCACCAAGGCTCATCCAAACATCATCTAATAATACGCAGCGGAAAGAACTTCTATAAAACAACCCTGGTAGTTTAAAACTTAGGAAACATTCCTCTCTGAGTTGTAAAATACATTGAAATCAGAGTTATAAAAAGTTTTGGCCATTGAAAACACATTCAAAAGAAAATAGTTTTGAAAACAGAGTCTCAGTCGACTGCCCCGTCGACTGCACTAGGGTCCAGTCGACTGCTTCGTCGACTGTGTTATACAGAATCAAAATTTAACATTATCAAGAGGGGTCCAGTCGACTGCTATAGGGAAACCAGTCGACTGCTTTTCTATTTCAAGAAGCAGTGGCTAAAATCAACAGTGTTCAGTCGACTGTCCAAAGGGTCCAGTCGACTGCTTTTATATAATTCCCTTACAGTGTCTCAATCCCACGAGGTCCAGTCGACTGACCCTGGGTCCAGTCGACTGCTCCCCTGCTGGGCAGCCTGTACTGAAAATTTTACAAGTCCTGATTACGCAAAACCAACAACAACACAACCACAACTGATTTTAACCCATTAAAACATGACTACAGGCGTTCAATTACAAGATTACAATACTGCGAAACTAATCCATGTTTCTATTACAACATATTACAAAATTCCCAATCCTTACACAAGTTTAGGATTTAAAACAAAAAGCATGTACAAGCGTTTTCCCCCGGCGTTCCTCGGCCTTACTCCTCACGCTTCTTCTTGCCCTTTTTCTTTTCACCTGCAATGGAGTACATCTCCACTGCTCAGCTATGTGCTGAGTGTACAATTCTAAACAAATGCATATGGGCAATTCATGTTTTAAATATCTAATTCACATAATTTAGTCTCCGGGGAGAGAGATACGCATTCACCCAGTATATCGGCAAGTCTTAAATCTTAAACCGCGATGCCAATGGTTAGCCAAGAATCACTCAACCATTGCATCCATCTGCTCTGGTTGGCCACTTCCCACACCAAGCAAGTAGTCGTCACTACTGTAAACTCTCAAACATCGAGAGGCGTGCACCGGCGTAAAATTATATCAAACTCCCCTTTGACCCACATAGACATTTAGCATACTCACATAATCATGTCACCGTGCTTTTCTATACGTACTCGCTAAATTTAACGGGCCTAATTTAACACATAAGTTTGCCCGGATCACAAATCATACAAAATATCTAAAACATCCCAAATTGTCTATATTACATAGGTTCGGAATTCATACCTCGAGCTATATCTCTCAAACTTCAGGAGAAGTACAAGAAGACCAAATAAACGTCAGATCTCCGATTTTAAACGATTCCTACAAGTATAGACATGTTTTTCCCAGATTCTTTAAATTAACCTTTTCAGAAAAACTTTGCCAAACGTGGCCTAAGTAGTATCAAAACGTAGGTCTTACCTCCACGAGTTCAAATCTAGAATTTGGTTGAAAACTGACGGACGAACGGTCGCTGTTTGCCGTCGCAAAGCTCGTAGAAAACCAATCTCCTTTCTCTCTCCTCTCTCTAGATATTTGTTTGGATTTGGATGAGAATGAATTCTCATCCTCATCTATTTATAGGCAAAAGTTATGGAAATTACGCTTACCTCCCCGCAAGTTTCTCAAATCTTCTAATTAATCCTTGAAACTTCGCACACGTCCATTTTATGCCTTTACGAGTGAAAACTATAAGTTTCAAAAGTTTTTGACTAAGTCTCGTTTGGGTCCAAAATGACGTCCGAAAACTAAATTCAGTAAAATCTCTACACAACCTACCTTTAATATAACGTGGCACTCACGTTCTCACCACAGTTCTCAAAATGATATAACCATATCAAAATTTACCAGAATTATACTACACAGGTAAATTACTATTCATAAAATACCAGATATTTCAAATAACATTTAATCACATAAATGTCATATGAATCTTACGAATGCCTCAATGGATATCGAATCACCGTGTCCTCACTTGACACCCTTCGTTGACCATGGTCAACCAATTCTTCAATTATTAATCAACATTAATAATTCTCACAATTCAAATATGCATTTTAAAATGGATGCATTTTTCCGGGACGGGTGTGACAATTATACCCTTATCATACATTTATCCATAATTGTATATATACATATAGAGTCTGGCTCCAGTGCGCACTGGGTAATCGCACTGGGTGAACGCACTAGGTTTTTAAGTCTAAAAAATCGCGAGGCGCCCCACTGACCCGCGCCCAGTCCCGTCGCTCCGCTGACCCGCGATTTTTTTAGGCTTAAAAACCTAGTACGTTCACCTAGTGCGCTTACCCAGTGCGCACTGGAGCCAAACTATATATGTATATATATGAAACGTGTAAAATACAAATGAAGTTAAATTAGATATTAACATGAAACATGGAACGGATTTGTAGGAGATCATGATAATGAGGTCTATCCCAAAAATCATGCTGATTGTGGTTCAAAAGAATGCATTTTAAATATGTATGTAATTTGTTTATTGTAGAAAAGGATTTGTATGATTTATTGATTTGAATCATAGAAATAACATATAGTTTTGTATGAAAGATTGAAGGTAACATATAGTGCAAAATTCATAATTGTAATTCACAATATGGTGCGAAATCATGCTGCAATTCATAATCTGATAATTTGGTGATAAGCTTATTGGAAGAAGTGGCTTAGTTGCGAGAAATTTCGTATTATATTTATTTAAAAAGTGAGAAATTTCACATTTTGTCCATTCAAAGAGTGAGAAATTTCACATCATATTACTCATAAATATAATACATATTTCTTAAACATTGTATAAATTAATAATAAATACTTATTTTAAAACGGATGGAGTAATAAAAATAGTCATTTGCTTACAAAATAGATTCCTAAGTAAAGACACCTTTTTTCAACATTGCTTTGCTGATCCATCTTTTAAAAAAAGAGGGTTCGTTATCACAAACCAAGTCAATGGAACATGTCCCACTAAGCGTGATTAGTACTAGTACTAATTAATTATGTAAATTGAGAGAACAATTACAAACAAAATAATTAAATAATAGAATATAATCACTAGTTAAAAAGTTGTGAAAGTGGAATCAGATTCACGTGTTTGGAGACTATGCCGGTCATACAGGGACAGAGGGTCCTGATCTTGTGGGGTCCACAAAAACTAAAGACCTTTTTGAAAAAACAAAATCTCAATTATTTTAGTGCACCTGTCCTTTGTTAGCTCCTCATTAAATGCTAACTTTGGCGTTTGTAGCTTGTACCACCCGTTATGAGTGGGTCCCAATCCTTAGTACTATACGTGAGTTTATGAATTGAATTGGCCGGTTAGTTGGACAAATCAACCATGAGGTTTGATGTTTAGTTCTCAACTCTTTTGATTTTTGATTTTCCTGTCAAACCTGATTTATTACCTAATCAATTTTTATAAAATATTCGGAATTATAGCGACAAAGAAAAACAAAATGTGGACATTTTTGTGCATCTTGTGTTGGAATATTATTTTCTAAACAATTACGGAGTACTTGATTTTGTTTCTCTAATTTTACATGTATATGAATTCTTGGAGTAATTTTTATATTTGGCTTGATTATTTTGTGATTGATAGCTTTTTGATTTTAAATTAAAGAAATAAGAAAAGCATTTTAATGAGATTGAATGTTAGTTTTCTATTATACACTTTTTATTTTGGTATTATGCCTTCACTACATGACTCTTGCATGATAGAGAAGTGATATTGGATTCCTAATATGATATTTAAATAGTCCCACTATTTGTTATTATTTTCTTTTGAGAGTGGTACCACTACCACATGTGTTGGGAACCATATTTGAAATATAAAATTTGGGAAGCACAACATTACTCAATCCAACACAATTACACATGTTAACTTTTCAATTCTTTTTACGTTTATATTGCATACATTTTTTTTTTCTGCTTATATTGACATTGACAATACAAATAATCATCTATTTTTGTTTCCTAAATATATATATACTAGGTATTGCCCGTGCCCGAGGGCACTACCCAAAACAAAAAAGAAAGGGTTTAAAAACTGGTTTGAAACTAAAACTGTGTAACGTGTACAAAAACTATTTTAAAAAAAACAAAGGCAACCTCCTTTCTTATTTCCACATTTGACCCTGTTAACATGCAATTTTTTTAACCTATTAGAACACAATAACATAATTTTACATCAACTAAAACCCAACTCATCTAAGCAGAGAGAAGTGAAACCATAGAAGAAAAAGACTAAATAAACACATCAACAACCCTAGCAAACTTATGTGTCATATAGTATACACAATCCACAGTTCAATCCCCGACACAAATCACAAATACGCAAAGCGAGAGCTGATATGAATGAGGGTGCGGGTGTATGTGGTTCCTCGCTTCTTCTTCTTTTTTCTTCATAGCAGTACTGTATGTGGTTCTTCCCTTGATCTCCACCTTCTTCCAAATTGAAAAAATAATAAAAATGAGTTACTGTCCGGATAAGTAGTCAGGTCAAGTCCCAACCAATAATATAAATTTTGCATAGACTTAAAACCATTTGGTGTGCATGACTTGATAACACCAACCTAATCATCCACCAATGTGTAACCAAATAGAATTTATTCCAACCAAAATGCATAACCAAACTTTGAAAATGATTAAATATGTATATAACAATCAAATAGTAGTCCTTCAACCAAACTACCAAAACATAAAAGGCAACTTAGTGGTTGACATGTGGAATAGATCAAACCATGGAATATAATTTAATTCATACCACTAAACATGAGAGTTTTATGGGTCTCTTCCTAGGCTATTTTCTTTTTTACTGTTTTCTTCTTCTTATTTTCTCAATACCATAATAAGGGATTCTTTGGGCTTTGGGTATTAAAATCCATAATAAGGGCTGTTTCTAAAAAAAATAAATAATAAAAAACAAAAAATCTGTCTTTTGTTTTTGTTTTCTTTCTTTTTCTGAAGTGAACAAATATTTTTTTTCTTTGAGTAATGCTATGCTTTCCAAATCCAAATCACAAATCTACATTTGTGCTAAATTCAGTTACGCTAAAACTATATGAAGCCACATTTGCTTTTTTGCACACCAACACATATGGAGACATGGCCGGCCCAATGGGGGGGCCAGTGGGGCAACCGCCCCGGGCCACCAAAGTCTATTAAATTTTGAGGGCCCTCATAAAATTTTCATAATTACATTTTTACTTTGAGATTTTTTTAGCATTTTACATTAGGTCTCCCTTAATTATGTTAAGTCTCTCCTCAACTTATGTTTAGGCCCCAAAGGGGCCTAATACCCAATTTAGTGTCCTCAACTACATATATATTGATATACATACATATAAAACTCAAAAGCAAAGGCCCCTAGAATTTTGAAAATTACACTTTTAGTTCAAGAATTTTTTGAGTTTTAGAAATAGGCCTCCCAAGAATTTTGAAAGACACCATACAATATTTAAGTTTTACAAATAGATTCTCATATTATAAGTAGATCCCAAAAAAAATTGCCAATTATGTATAAGTAAACCCTAAAAAAATAGTCAATTATGTATAAGTAGACCCCAAAAAAATTGCCTCAGGGGCGCTGCCCCCGAACCCCCAATAAGGGCCTCCCTTTTAGTAGTTCGTCCCGGGCCTCCAAATACTCAGGACCGGCCATGTATGGAGACCAAAAGCAAAGAACCCTACTTTTTTTTTTAAATGGATAAACGCTATATAATGACTAAAAAAAACATGTTATATGATTGTCAAAGTAAATCCAGTAAAGAAAAAAGATCTGGAAATGGAAAATAGAAAGTGTCAATTGTTACAACTTGTTCATGACCTGAAGAAATCATCTATGGTTCAGCTGCCAAAAACAAAAACATGAAATCATTGAGAGTTGTCATATGAAATATACATAGATCCTTTAATAAATAAATAAAAAAAACCTGCAACTTTTGGGGAAAACTTCAACAGAGACCTCGAGAATCTCGTAGTACAGTCTTCTAAATCTGCATGAAAAAAAAAAATTCAGCAAAAACAAAAAGTTAAGGGTTGAGGTCCTTGAGGAAGACATGTATGTAGACTAAGAAGACCAAAGTTACAACATTTGCTACTGTATATTTTGTAAAGCCAAACAACAATTGGATTATGTAAGTGAATGGAAAATGGAGAGATTGAAGTGTATATGTATAAGAAATGTGGCATCTATAGAAGGTGTTGACAGAAATATTAGACTTTTTTGAAAGAGCAATTATAGGGAGAGAAAATGTGACAATGACTAATTGCTTTTTTTTTTTATGATGGTGAATATGAATACAATTTAGGAATGGGCCCTAGATAAAAAGGAAATAAAACGATTTAAGGATGATAACAAAATAGGAGAGATACATAGGTAAAATAGGAGAGATTGATCACAGACATTAAAATAGGAGACCTTTGAACCGGATAACAGACATTAAAATAGGAAAATCTTCATGGTTTAAATAGATTTAAGGAAGGTAATAATTTTGGAAAGGAAAATCAAATTTAATGGTGTTGACTATCAATACTCAAGACTAATTTATACACACATAGTAAAATAAAAAAAAATGATATAATTAGGAGAGATATTAGGAATGCAACAAAATAGGAGGGAGATTTTAGCAAGAGTTGTGTTGATCAATTAAGTTAAAAAAAAACCTTATAAAAAATATAAATATTTAATTATATTCCGATAAAAAACCCAAACATTTTTTTTTTTAGAAAAATAGTTCCATATTTAAAATAACTTTTCCTTGATAGATCAAACCAAATAATGTTGATCACTAATTTTTTTTTTTTTTTTGAAAAAAAAACCCAAATAACAGTTCCAAATTTTACTTTAAAAAAAACCTTGTAAAAAAAATATAAATATCTATATATATTCCGATATAAAAAACCCAAACATTTTTTTTTTTTTGAGAAAAATAGTTCCATATTTTAAAAAACTTTTCCTGGATAGATCAAACCAAATAATGTTGATCACTACTTTTTTTTTTTGAAAAAAAAAACCCAGATAATAGTTCCAAATTTTTTTTTCGGAGAGATCAAACCAAATAATGTTGATACCTAATTTTTTTTAAAAAACAATAACCCAAATAACAATTCCAAATCAAGGTTTTTGAAAAAAAAAAAAAACAAATGACAGTTCCATTTTTTCGTATAGATCGTACCCAAATCATACCCAAATAACATTCATCTTCATTAAAAGGTATTCAATTCATATTAAATTTACATAAATGTGTGTATAACTTACTCGGAATAGCCTTCATTCTGACTTGCATGGCTTTGGTACTATAATGAGGACACAATGAAGCGAAACTATACTTTTGAGATCAAAAAAACACATATCGATGCATGGTTTTGAGAGAGAAAATGGGTTCTATTTTATTTTTTTATTGGTGACATGAAACCCACTTACCCAAAACTTCTAACTGAATGGGAGGCGGTGGCGCAAGGCATAGTGTCGGAGCTAGATCGGTGGTCGGTGAAGGCCTGCGATTGTAGGAGAAGGCTATGGGTGGGAGTCGGAGGCCGTGGGTATGGGGATTTGAGAGAGAGATAGAGAGAGAGAGAGGGCGATGGACAGAGAGAGAGAGGGCGATGGACAGAGAGAGAGAGAGAGAGAGAGAGAGAGACTGGTGAGTTAATATGGGGGTTTGAGAGAGAGAGAGTGAATTTTGCAAGAGAGAGACTATCCTAATTAACCTAATTCTGACCCCAACCATTCTAATCACCATCCTAATCATACAAACTCCATCCTAATCATATTTTGTGTGTCCTAGTCACTTGTCCTTGTAGGACAAAGATCTAATTTATAATATAGATATATATATATATCATAATGTTTACAAAATCTAAAAAAAGAAAGAAAAAAAAAGAAAAAAAAAAGAAGCGAATCAAATTTAAAACTACATCAGAAAAGATATATTCAATTAAAAGTTAATGAGAGTACATATTAGTGTTTAACAACATACATTTATAAATATATGACAGTATATTCTACGGCTATTGTATATATATATATATATTCAAGTTTTTTTTTTTCACTTATTTGCTATATATAATGTCGCAATAAAAGAAAATATAGTGCTAATATTTTGGTTTTATCTTGGGAGAGTCATGAAGATCATAAATAAAAAATAGTTAAACTAATAATTTGATCAACAACTATTTTTTATCACAAATTAAAAAAGAAAAAGAAAAAAATATTACAACTCTTCTGGAACGTATCTATTTTTTTTTTCAAGTTTATTCTATGTAAAAATTAATAAAACAATATGACTAAAGTCTTAATATTTATATCAAGGGAAAAATATATATATCAAATGCATATACGTTATTGTGAGACTCATTGCACACTATAAACTACAAACTTCTGTTAAGAGTATTTTTTTTTTTTTTTATAATTGAAATGTAAGCTTTTTAGTTCAACTAATTTCAAAGTGATTACTAATTTTTTTTTTTTTTTTTACTAACCTGTGCATCGCATGGGGATCATAACTGTTATAAATAAAGGAAGAGGCAAAGATTTTGAAAAGATTTAATCGACAATTATATATACTGTATATTCATTTATAGATAAAACTTCACACACAACTTTCACATAACATTTTGTGTACAACATATAAAAGTGTGTTTATTTCTCTCCTGTATCATTATAGGATCTACTAATATCACAATATGACACATAAGAGAGATAAACATACGTATATAGATTATATATACACAAAAAAAATTTATGTGAAAGAAATGTATAAAGTATTACTTGTCTTTTATACTAGACTTGATATGAGAGCCAATATCACATCAGAAGCACATTTATATTTAATGCCATTCACATGAACCATTATTGATGATATATTTTCTTTCTTTTATTTTTTTTTTAATTTTTTACCAATATACCAAGAAGCGTAGTATCTCTCCGACGGAGTAGTATTTTACAATAAAAAATACTTTTGTTTACTTAAAAAATAGTTTATTAATGTTCACTCAAACATCTCATTAGACAATGCTCTATTTACAATAACTGTAACAATAACGCAAGTTGCTCTTTTAGTATTTTACATTCATTTCTTGGGTCAAAAGTACAGATGATTTAGATTTCGTCAATTACACGTTCAAAAATGCTAAGCACACAACACATTCCATAACATATTTCATAATACGGCTTTAAATACCTGTACCTTGTGCTATGTAAGTAGTGTATAAAAAAAATGTAAAAAATTCAAATAGCACAGGGTACAAGGCATTTAAAGTCCTATTGTGAAATGTGTTATGAAATATATTGTGTGCCTAGCATTGCTCTTATCTGTTATGTCATCAAAATCTATAATTAAGACCGTTAATGAAGATAAAATGTTTTTAAAAAGAGTAAAGAATGGGACAATCCAAATAGTGTGTCTATCTCTCTCCTGTAATGTCAATAGATCTCATAGTGACACAAAAGAGAAATAAACACATTAATTAAGTTATGTTCCAAAATTTATGTATTTAAGTGTGTCCTAAATATTACCCTTTAAAAAAAGAAAAAAAATCAATCAAATTATTGATATACACTACTATAAATTACTACTCCAATAGACTCACCACACAGTTGGATCATAAATGGAATAGTAAAACAAAGGACACATAATCACATGCCCTTGACGTGATCGACCAACTGAGCCATCCCTTGAAGGCTTGAACTACATGGCCAGTGGCCACTTCCACATTTAGAGCGTTTTTACTCATACAAACATTTTATTAGAATCATTGTTTTTCACATTTTTATCATTATTTAATTTAAGAATAATGGTGAGTCATGAATGTCACCAAATAAAGTGTTTATTAATAAATAATGAGAGAACAAAAATACTCTTAGACAAAAAAAACACCACTTCAACTTTAAGGTTTAAGTAAAGAGGAATATTTGAGGTGCTAATAAATTTTATTAACATTTAATAATAAATTTTATCTCTCTCATAATAGTACTACGAATTTATCAAAATACAAATAAAATAAAATAAAATATTGTAAATTAAAAAAAAAAAAAAAAAAAAAAAAAAAAAGGGTACACAAGTCAGAAATAGACAGCCGCACTAATTAATCTAACCATCATCCATCAAAATTCATTCAAAGGGACCGTTTCAAGTAAGAACAGATGAACCGGACACCGCCAAATTTGGCATTGTGAGGAACCCAATAGAGAGAAAATACACAAACTCCCCCATTATTATACTACTACTATATGCTTTCAATAATTTGTCTTTCTCCCTCTAAACTTAGATCAGATCTGACTCATGACCCATCTGCCAAAAATAATAATAAATGTAGTATTATTTTTTAACCTTATTGTACAAAACGCTCTTATTAATTATAGTCTAATCCTGGTTCTCTCTCTCTCTCTCTCTCTCTCGTCCCTTTTTGGACAAGGACAACTGATACTCCGTAATATACAGAAGCCATCCCCCAACGTACCCACGTACTTCGAACGCCTCGTTGTTTAACACCACACGTACATCTCCTCCTCCACGCTAACCTGCGCCTAGTTTCCTCTAGATTTTTTCAGAGATCTATACATGTATAGCCTTGCGTTTATTCACCATAAATGTTCAAAGGCTGACTCCGTCTAGAATACGCTAGTATGCGCAAAATACGGTACAAAACAGACTAATCGTACTTTGTCCTCTTTTTCTTTTCAACCATTTTTGGCGGGACTCTACAACCACCGATCCTCGTGTCCTCTCCTCCTGTAACCAAAGCCGTGCGCCACGGTGCACACTGCACACCCCACCACTCACTGTAACACGAGATTTAGGTCAGTGCTGAAAGCAAAAAAAATGAAAAGAAAAAGTGGGGTCACACACCTCTCTGCTGCGAACAGCGACATTTGCGCGAGTCCGACTTGTCAGCCTTTAAACTCCACGTGTCACTTTCATTTTTTCTCCGTTGACTTCACGCCCTCCAACGCGCGTATTTTTGATACGTCTCATTTTATGTAGTAGTATCTCATAAAATCCAAGAAACACGTGGGACCCAACATCGGGACCGCACCACATTTTCAGCCATAACTGCGCTATTTTTGGGAACAACTTTTGGAGAGCGCGCCATATTAATTAGTATCAGCCTAAAATGGGCCAAAACAGAGTCATATACGTAGACAACTTGTATGTTCTCATCTTATGTGTTTCTTTATAAGAATTTAAAATTTTAATAGAACATAATAATTATGAGTAGTGTTATATACATACTGTTTGACACATTTTTTAAATTCACCTTTAAATGTATGTATCATGTGTTATGTAAGTGGTACATAAAAAAATATGAAAAACTCAAACAGCACAAAATATTTGTGTTTAAAGCATAATATGTCAAAAAGTGTGTGTCAATCATTTTCCAATAATTATAATACACATCAACAAAAATATGAGACCTTTTCCAATAAAAAAAAATGTCGTTGCTTTAATAAGAAAGTAGTCTAGTTTTGTTAAGTGAACAAAAGTAATTTTAGAAAATAACTCTAAATGAACAATAATTTTACAACGGCTTAACATAAAAAGATGGACACATTAAGTACATCATGATAGTTTTAGTTATGAACTTATGACACGCTACCATTTAGTACTAAGAGCATTTGCAATGTAAAAAACTATTTTGTATTTTTCAAATCTATATTTTATTAATGTTACGGTATCAAAAATCTATAATTTAACAATCATACTCCAATATAAAAAAATAATCCAAAATGTCAATTTTTGACACAAAAATTATTAATCTTGTACATAGAACAGTGTGTTTCGTACACTAATTTTACCACAATTAATAAAAAAAAATGATATTTTTTTATACTAAAAAAAACAATTAATATTGTATATTGAATTATTCTTGTGCACTAAGAATGAAAAACAACAAAAAAGTTATCAAAATTTGGCAAAAATCGAATTCTCTGCCATATTTGATCAGTAAATAAATGACTTTCTCAAATTTTGATAACACAAATGGTCTTACATTAGAGCACACCTTTTATGCAACTTTTTCACATTTTAACTTTGATAATAAATTTGACTCTAGCATTGAAAATGCTCTAATGTGTTAAAATTTCAGTCCAAAAAGTTATAAAGACAATCAAATATTATATATATATATATATATATGTAATAATTTTGAAAAATCATTTTAGTTTTAAAAATCACTACAAAATTGAGACTAAATTACAACGCTTAAAAACCAAAATTACTTAGACGTTAAAATATACCCAAAATTATAAGGATGTACATTAGAATTTTCCATACGTAAAATCAACAAAAGAATGAAATAATTAAAAAGGATCACGCACGGAGTCATGATTAATTCCAAAATGGATGCTATTTGAATTTTCTTTTTCTTGATTTTTTCGGACTAAGCAATTCTCATTTTTCATTTTTTTTTTCAAGAACTAGGACATGTTAATATGGACACTGGCGTTCTTGGTGGATTTACAAATGGGGCAAGTATTAACCGACGACCCACAAACAGTACAGAGGCAGAGATGCCTGCAGGGTAGCAACAACACGGAAGACTCGTTCTTCCAACAGTTCCTGCACCATCTCTTGGTACCATCATCCTCATCATTATTCTTATCCTTCACCACCTTTCTCTCTCCTCTGTTCTCTGCTAACATGCGCGGATCCTCTACTCCACCGAACTCTCCGCCACCGTAATTGCTACCGCAGCACGACTGAGCATCGTCCATCAAAGCGGCCGCCGCCGTCGTCTCGTCTAGCCGTGCGCAGCCGCGGTGGTGGTGGTGATCGTCCTTAACCTGCGCCAGAATTTGCTCTAGGTTGCTTCTCAATGCGTTGGCTGTGGCTTCGTTGTTGTGAGCCAATTCTCTCCATATCTGGTTTTCGACACATAACGACCTCACTTTCTCTTGAAGCGCCCAATTTAACTTCCCAATCTTCTCTATCTCTTGTTCCTTAGCTCTCAATTTCTTCATAATTCCTTGCTCCACAGTCGCTATAATCCTTGTAGAATATCGCTTGCGCCTCTCTTCAACCTCCAATCTCACCCTCTCAGTCTGTATGCATTACATATACATTCATTCATTCATTCATTCATTCATTCAGATATATATATATATATATATATATCACAATATTAAAAACACATACAAATTCAGAGAAATCGATCAAGAGATATATACAGATCAGATTCGTACGTGTTGAGCGATGAAGCGATCGATCTCTAATTGCTGTTGTTGGATCTGCAACGAAATATCTTCTCCGAGAAATGTGACAGAACCGCATCGATGATTGTTATTGTTATTCATAATTAGGCTCTGACCAATACCATTCGTAAAAGCCTGTAATGGATTGATTGAATCTCTTGAGCGCTTCCTTGAAACTGGAATAGTACTGTAGGTGAGACCGCTGTCGGACTTCATTGCAGCCGTGGCTGGAGGAACCAAATCGGTGACCGGAGAGCAATACCTCGGAAGCAGAGCCTCAATCGTTCCTGACGGAGGAATTCCGTATCCGATTGGAGAGTTGAACATGTTTACGACATTGTTGCCTTCGATGGATGAGCTCATAATTTCCCTGTAAATTCAATTTGAAATGTCAGTAATTTAGAGCGAGAGAGATAGAGGGAGAGAGATGAAAGAGAGGTAACAGAGGAGGAGGAGGAGGAGGAGGAGGAGGAGGAGGATGACAAGGTAGGTAGGTACCTGTTTCCAATAAGTTGAGGAGGAGGAAAGAGATTGAGATGCCGAGCTTCAACAGCCATGGAAACTACGTACGTTTTCCTTTTGCTTGTGAAATGTAACCGTTTATTGTTTGTTGTGGTTGGAGGAAAGAGGCGATAAGAGGATCACTATTAGTATTAGAGAACAGAGGAGGAGGAGGAGCTAAGGGATATAAGGAGAGAAATTAAAGAAAAGCATGCAATAGATCGAGGTCAGGTGGCAAGGCTGTATTGTATGGTGGGGTTTATTAAGGGTTTGGTTTAGAGAGATAGAGAAAAAGTAATATACTGGTAAGTCACATAAAAAAACGATTATGTTGTGTTTTTAACTTTTTATATATTGGGAGGAGAGAGAGGGGGGGAAAGAAAAAGATTTGTTTGTTTGTTTGTTTGTTTGTTTGGGGAATGAATTGTCTATTTATGAGATTCCCATTAGCAGGAAGACCCTCTCTCACGCTTGACTCCAAATTTCGTACCATAAACAAACAGAGATCCGGTCAGTCCGTAATTTTGGCGAAATTTCAGGGGCTAAGCATGGGGCTTTATCTTTTAACTTATTATTGAAAACAATTTTATTTATATATATATATATATATATAAATATTTTTTTTTACGCTTATGAGATACTGTAGTATTTATTTTTCAAAAATCTTTCGTCAAACACACCGTGAGGGCATCTGTCACGTTTACCTGCCAATTGGCCATGCCACGTGAGCACCAGCTATTCTTGTCTAATTTAGAGATCTTAGGGGATTAATTATTTGAGGCTATAAGTTTTTTGTTTAAAGAGCTGTCTGTTATAAAAAAATAAAAATAAAAATAAAAGTCAAATTAAAAAAATAAAAATAAAAAGAGTTATGTCAATTTGGTTTACTTATAATTTGATGCTTTTTTAACGGTAGGTAAATACTATTTTTTTTTAAAAAAAATCTTATTAAAATAAGGGGTAACAAGACTTTGGTCAATTTTAAAATACTTTTTTCAAGATTAGGTTCAAGAACAAAATTTTTTTTACTAAAAGGTTTGTCACATAAAAATAATTTTTTAAATAAAAAAAAAAAGAAAGAAAGAAAGAAAGAAGGGGCAAAAAAATTCCGACAATTTCGTCGAAAAAGTTTAGTGAAATTTTAACAAATCGTTGGAATTTTATTGCTCAGATTTGGGTTGAGGGATTTTTCACTAAATTTTTTTTATTACCTCCTTTAACCAATATTAATACTAAATTTTTTATTAAAAGTATCTTATATTTTAAAGGAGATTATTTAAAAATCTAATCTATGCACGTAATTAAACAATGGCATAAAAAACAATCAATACAGAGATGATTTCATATATGTCATATGTATAATGATACTAACTTATCACTAATTTGTGATTCATACCATGTCAGCATCTTTTACTAAATATTTTCTTCAAACGGTTACATAGACCACTCAAGCACAAGAAACCTATCGATAACAAGTTTGAATTATTGTATAGGTTTGAGCTAGAAGCCATGCGTGAGCAAAGAGCCAAATGTTTTTGACTTTACTCTCCACTTTCAAAAGTCTTCAGGGAGAGTAAATAAATTGAAACTGCGGTGATAACTAAGCTGAATTAAACCCTTGTTTCAATATCTAATGGCCGCCTTCACATAGTTTGAAATTTTCCTATACTTAAATTAATTCATCTATAACTTGATGTGAAAATGATTAGCTGGATTAATTTATAAATTTGATATACAAGACGACATTTCACCATCTACACGTTACAAAGCATTTGGTTTAATTTGTATAATTAGACCAAAATGTTACATGTTTTGTCCTATCAAGATTGGATTAAATTTAATTCTCATGACAAGGGGAAAAAATAGCATCGAAGGCTTGTTGCTATATGCTTTTTCACCATATTTAAACAAAATATTTTGAATATTCTTACAACCACTGTGGACGTTTACATTTTATGATAGTTATTCGTACAAATAGAAATGTAAAAATTTAAACTTTATAGTAAGAAGTGAATCAACGATCACGAGTCATAATGATATTTTGTATAAATGTGTCTGTATACTTTAAAGGTACTTGATTCTTAGGATGTTCATGCTATTTTAGTGGTCAAACGACCATTCTCCCACTCAAGTGGGTGTGTGTTCATTCCCTCCCAAATGTATCAACAAAAAAAAAAAAAAAAAAAAAAAAAACTTTATACCAAGTGGGTGTGTGTTTGATTCCTAAAGTAACTTAACAATAATTAAGTTATGTGAAACCATTTGCTTAATGCTTTGGTTTTATCATCATACCACGAGATTGGGTTTTCTTGTTATGTGAGACACTAAGGGACATAGAAGATAAAAACTTTATACCAGCTACAATTATGGACTTCAAGCGATGCTTTCAAGGCAATCTTACCTTAATCAAAAGCCAAAAAAAAAAAAAAAAAAAAATTTGCAGCTTTACACTTTTTAAATCTGTAAAAAAAAAAAAAACATTAACCTAATCACCGTTAGACAAATTAGCTCCACTTAAGGAGACAAATTACAATAAAATAATAACTTAAAATCCAAAACCTCATTGTTAATAATTAGAGGCCAACAATTTCTGCCTTAATCGTACATGTTAGTCGCATAACACGATGATTTTAGTAAGCAAAAAGCCTACATAATTAGTAAACTTTGCCAAGAACTAAACTTAGTAATAAAAACAATAGAATCATACACCCACATGGGTAAGTTTTCAAAGTTCATTAATATCAGACAGGCCGTACAGAAACAGGGTCACAAGGCATTTAAAAAAGCAACAATGATAGGGATACACACTAAACGACACACTGTGCTTTAAATGCATGTACCATGTGCTGTTTGAATGTTTTACACTTTTTTGTGCATCACTTACACAGCACAAAGTACATACATTTAAAGCTAGTGTGTCATTTATTGTGTCGTTTGGTGTGTATCCCTATCATTTTTGTTAAAAAAGGCCACAATGACCCTGCATTTTCCTAGAACTTTGATCTGATCAAAAAGCTTTCCCAATATTCCACAACCACCCAAAGCAATAATGTCCCTTAATTTACTCCTTGATGTGGTAATTAGGCCAATCTTGTTTTCGTCATTAGTTGTTGAAATGGTTTGGTGTTAAGCACTTGTGTACTACTATTTGTTGGATAGTACTATCTTTTGTCTATATTGGACTTTTAATGGACCACTGAAAATTCATAAATGTCTCACCCAATATATGCCATGAATTTAAGACCATTTTTTTTGCTGTAGTAATTAATATATATGCGGGTATATATTTAGAGAGAGAGAGGGGATTGGGGAACTCTGCAGCTTAGTCGAGTTGGTCAGAGACTCAACACCTCTAGTTTCTCAAATGAAGGTCAGGGGTTCGAAATTTTCAATTGTCGAAGTAAGATAATGTTGGGTCCATGTGGTTTGATTTGGGCCAAAGTGTAATGAAAAAAGAGAGGGAAAAACTTTTGTGTCAAATTTTTCAAAAGACTCTTTTGTTTGCCTCCAATTTTCAAAGAGAAACCAAAAGCTAGAGTTTTTACTCTTGTCCCACATAGGAGAATTAGAGGAACCTCAAAGGCGATATATATAGTTGTGTGTTGTCTAAGGGTTGGACCCTTAGGGGTACCCAATTTTGTGGATGCGGGAGGACCTAGACCCAATCCATAAAACACACACACGCGCGCGCCGCCGCCTCCCCGCTCCTTTCCGGGCCGGGCGTGGGTGTGGGTTGGGCTTGGGCTTAGGCCTTTGGTCCACTCCTATATATCTTTTTACAGAATATATATTTTTATTTTTGGAATTTAAACATTTAGACAAGTAGCTTTTGACTTGGGCATGGTCTGTGGGATTTGTTTCCCTTTCCACAATTTCCTCCCTGGTCTTTCTCTCCCAATTATTTCTCCAACGTTTTTCTCTCCAACGTTCTGAAAAATCTTTTCTATATATTCAGAGCTTTTGCTCTCGTTTTATATACAAACAACAGAGAAGAAACAAAACAGTTTACAAAAGAGAGAGGAGAAAAATAATTTTCTGTCCTTCAATTTTTTCTGTTTCCGAGCAACTGTTCTGAAAGGGTGAGAGTATTCCGATTTTCCTCCGTGCAAGAAATTTCGAGACAGAGGCGAATTCTAGGGCTGACTTTATCCTGGGGACGGTGTGGCCTTTCTGAACTGCTAGCACAAGTTTTTGGGGCAGAGCCGCGAAACGTCTTAAAGAGAGCGACATTGTCCGCGACTCAACCCAAGAAATCGTTACAAGAGGACTACAGCTTCTGGTAATATCATTCCATTACAATCTCTGATTCAACAGATAGTTTGAGGGAAAAATTTCAAGATGGACATTAAAATAGTTTCAACTTAGTGCACTTGGGTTCCGATCCTACTATTAGTTTGTCTTCCTGACTTAATTAGTGCGTGAGTTGTGCTGTCAGTGCACGTACCCCGAATTTGACCCCTATTTCTACCTCGATAAAAATGACAATAGATAATCCGTTTGGACGAAAATCTCAAAATTATGGAGGACAGATCGACTGGGAGATTTCTCCTCGTATCCAAAATAAATAAATAAATAAAAATGGGGGAAGTGGGGGAGAGGGATTCTTCACCAAGAGGGGAGTAGATGAAAGGTAGATGAATGGATTCCCAAGTCAGCATCCTTAGCTATCTTTCTAAACTCTATTATTGCTCCCATCAACCCAACCGAATCAACTACACTTTCGTTTAACTACCACCGAAATCTAAAGAACACAAAAGTAAAGTGAAAGAAAAAAAAAAGAAAAAGGAAAGGGTAATGGGTCACAACACATGATGCATTTGGAATATTTTGCAAGAAGAAAAGAAATTGGAGGGCTTGCATGTTGTCATGAGCAATCAAAATTGATCAAGTACTTGGGAAAATATATATATATATATATATATATTATAGAGATAGGGGATCATATCATGTGTGTTGGTGCTTCCCCCCTTTTAAGGGCAATTGAAGCACACCATGACTTTGTGAGGTTTCTTTTTTTACCATAACTTTAATTTCCTTTTCATTCAACTTAAAGTTTTATTACATACTGTATATAAAATTGTATTTTACTATATCCGATTTTCACTCCCATTTGGAGAGAATCTCTCTCTTACTCTCTCTTGGGAATCTCATTGATCACCAGCACGAATATTATATAAAACCAATCTTTGAATATATGTGTGTGTATATGTATATATATGTCAGGCTCACCGTACCCTTGTATCTATCTCTGGATATGTCAGGCTTACTCTTCTTTGTTAACATGTTTTTATAGAGAGAGAGAGAGAGAAGAGATGTTGATGATGAATAATAAGGTTCCAAAATAGCAAGGACAATTATATATATATATATATTTTTTGGATGGGAGTTACTTTAAAGTGTTTTTGACAACTTACTGCAATATATGTTTGATGAAGTCTCAGTAGCTATCATTATTTCTTGTATTGGAAACATACCTTACTTTTGTGCCACCGTAAAACTTTTAAAAGAGTTTTTTATCTTTACTTTTCATATCTGCCAATATTTGACCGTTAGGTTCAAAGATGAGAGCGAAGTATCGAATGAAGCTGCACTCAATGGCCTCTGGGCCCCTGCCACCAATGTTTTCTCTTGTACTGATATCATTTCATGTAAATATATATATATATATATATATTTTTTTTTTCTTGTATCTAGCTATTTGGTATGTACAGATTTTTCAGCACAAAGTCTAACTATGTACTGCACATTTGTGCAATTAATTCGTTATGCATTTTGTTGTGCACTTATCATTATTGTTAGGGGTGGGCATTCGGTCGGTCGGTTCGGTTTTGGGCAAAACCGTCGGCCGAACCGATGTGATCGGTTTTCTCTCTAATAGAACCGTCAACCGACCGTTACTGTCGGTTTTTGATCGGTTCGGTTTGTGTCGGTTGACGGTCGGTTGGCGGTCGGTTTGGTCGGTTGGGCCATTTTCAGATTTGGCTTAATTCCATTAAAATTGATTTATATTGGACCTATTTTGAGGACACCACCTATTGGGTCGGCTGGGAATGAGATTATGAGGCTAGGGTTTGATTTCTCAGCCTCTAATAATGTATTATATATCTATATATATCTCTTATGAGTCTTATATAATATATTAAAAGTACATTATTAAGTTAACTTTCGGTCGGTTCGGTTCTATCGGTTTTATGCCTATGCAAACCGAGAACCGACCGTGAAACCGAAAAAATCATAAAATTTCAACCAGAACCGACCGCAGGCCGACATTAAACCGACCATTGCACATCGGTTCGGTCGGTTTGCGGTCGGTTTAGCGGTTCGGTTCGGTTTTTGCACACCCCTAATTATTGTTTACTGATGTGTGTAATTTGGTCAGCTTTTGCTCTTATGCTTAATGGGAGTTGTTTCAAAGTCATTTTTAATTTGTTTAGCATTCTTAAAAGGATAGTAGTTAAATACACACTGAGGCAACTTAATCACAATGCCCCCTTGCTGGGCCAGCTGGAACCTAAACACTTGTTGGATTGGGTTTAGGCCAATTATTAGCTGGATTTGGAGTCTAGCTGGGCCTTACCTTCACCTACATGCACCACAACTACAACATTATACATTTGATTTTTTTTAGAAACCATCAAAGATATCTCTAGCTAATTGACATGGCTTCAACATTTCATACATTATTTTACTGATAAAATAATAAAGTTCTCTAGCTAATTGACGTATTTGTAAATGTAAAACAATATCGGACATGATAATAGTGGGGGGTACTAAAACAATGCAATATGTGGAATGGATTATTTTGATAGTCATTACATCATATTAGGTAGGATATGGGCTTAAAACAATAGTAGGCCCAATTAATTAGCGGCCGGTTTAGCACACATAGTGCAATCCTCTCCTAGAAATAGCTGGGCTCAAGGCAGCTTTTTCTGTCATTTGGGTTTACAGTGACCTTGTTTCTTTTTTCATTTTGTTACTGCTGAACCGGTTATAAAACATTTAATCGACCTTACGATTCTCACCCAAAAAAATAATAATAATTGTAACATACAATTTAGTCCTTGAGGACCTTGAGTATAGGGTCAACATGTATTTAGTCATTTTGATTTTTTTAAGTTATAAATTGATCCTTAATTCGTATTCTAACTTAAATATTGGTCTTTTTTTCCCAATTTGATGAGTTTATTTATGACAAATCTTCTCTTAACAGAATACATATAAAGATATTTATATATACTAGGAAGACGGTCCATGCAAGGCACGAGCGTTGGACTTGATAGAAAAAATAAAATATGCTTGAACAATATTAACCGACGTTAAATCTATAATTTCTTGCTAGATAAATAGTACTAATAAAAATATTCAAAATTTTAAAGTGAAGAATTTTTTAGAGTGACATTTACTTGCTATTTCTTTGACCAGTTAGAAATTGTGTTTGGAATTCTTAGGAAAAAAATCTTGAGTCGACGAAATAGAGAAGTAAAATTTAGCTGAGTTTATTGTGGATACATTTCATAGATCAATGATTTGAAAAATAAGTGAAATCAAATATTAAACCCTAAATGTGTTGAACATGCACCGCCGACAATATAAATGAATTATTTGAGTAAGGTTCATATTCAATAATTGTATACACTTTAAACTTTTATAGAAGAGTACTATACACAAGATAAAAGGGTAATTATTTTTTAAGTGTACACACTTTAAATTTTAAGTGTACACACTTTAAATTTTAAGGCTCTTTTCTTTAACACATAACATAACACGTAGACAATATATATATATATATATACACACAAATATCTATACTAAGAAAGGAATGGGTACCAAAAAAGTTTTTCTCACACCGATAATTTTAATAAAACCTACACAGTTTTCGAATGAAAATAATTTCACAAAGTATTAAAATATCATTTCAAAAAAATTAAAAAATAATAATAATAACTTCTCGCAACTACCCATCTCCACTTTTTTTGTGGGTGAAATGACCTAATAGTAATAAGGGTTGTTTTATGGGTGAAATGACCAACCTACTCTCACAAAATGACAAAAATTCAAAATAATGATTAAAGGAAAATAGAACAAAAAAGAAAAGTAAAGGTAAAACTATCATTTCAAACAAGTCAAAAAATGACAAATTATAGCAAAATTGAAATTGACAATCCTATTAAGGCTATTTTATATAGGATAGTATATATATTGTCACTACTCATTCCGCTACGTGCGGAAGTAGGACACGTGTCACACCATCAAAGCTTATCCAGTTCCATTAAAGTAAAATTAGCAGCAGTAAACATAAATCCCAACCTTAAAATCAGAGTTACAAAAAGTTTTATCCATAGAAAAATTTAGAGAAACAATTCAATTTTAAAAACAAAGGTCTAGTCGACTGGGTCGGGGCTCCGGTCGACTTAACATCAAGCAATAAAGTTAAAAATTCAACAGCCTGTTCCAGTCGACTGACTGTGTCGGGGACCCAGTCGACTGGTGCCCAAAATTATCAGTCGACTGAAGTCATCCGGTCGACTGGTACTTCATTATAACAGAAAGTCATGTTCTGGGATCCCGTCCAGTCGACTGTTTTTCCCAACCCAGTCGACTGATCCCCAAATATCAAAGTAGTGTTCAGTCTTACACAACAATCCAGTCAACTGAAACAAAACCAGTCGACTGATTCGCATCAGTACACTAATTCTCTGCACTATTCCAAGTTACACTCCTCCAAATCAAAACCAACACAAACACAATGATACGCAAACGATTTAGAACATAAACACAGGAGTTTGAATACAGGATTACATAACCACCAACTAATTCCCAAGGTTCCATTACAACATATTACAATTTCTAATCCTTATACAAGTTTAAGGAAGAGAACAAAGATATGAATAAGGTGATTCCCCGGTGTTCCACAACGGCCTCACTCCTCACGCTTCTTCTTGTCTTTCTTCTTACTTGCAATGGAGTAAATCTTCACTGCTCAGCTATATGCTGAGTCCACAAGTTCTAGCATATGCAATATATGATGAACATGCTTTATCTCATAAATCACATAAATAGTCGCTATGGAGAAAAATACGCCTTCATCCGGTAGCGGCAAGTCCAATCCTTAAACCGCGATGTCAATGGCTAGTCCAAACCTACAACCATTACATCCCCAAGTGCCCTGGCAAGTCCAAGCCTTAAACCATGCACAGTAGCCGTCACTACTAAAATTCTCAAACATCGAGAAGCTTACTCTGGCATGAATTTGTATAAGACCCCCCTTTGACCCACATAGACAACTCAACATGCTCGCATAAATTTAGACATGCTTTTCACAATTTAACGCGTGTATAATTAACGGGCCTACAATTAACACATGGATTTTGCCCGGATCTCAATTTCGTCGTCAAAATATAAAACATGTATTTCTCTATATTTCACAAGTTAGAACTTCATACCTCGTGCGATTCTCTTCAAACTTTGAAGGATCGACTAAGGGGCCAATTCATCGTCGGATCTCGAATTTCAGACGATTCCTACAAGTTTTACTAGGTTTTCCCCAAAAGTCTAGAATTAAGATTTTTACAAAAGTTTGGCAAACATGACCTAAGTAGTATCAAAACGTAGGTCTTACCTCCACGAGTTCAAATCTAGAATTTGGTGAAAAACTGATGGACGAAGGGTCGCCAATCGTCGTTGCAAAGCCCGTGGCAACAAATCTCCTTTTCTCTATCTTCTTCAACGATATTTTATAAAGTTTGGCAAATGAAATTCTCAACCCCACCTATTTATAGGAAAACTTCTCAAAAATCGCGTTTACCTCCCCGCGAGTTCTCAAAACTTCTAATTAATCCATGAAACGTCGCACACGTCCATTTTACGTCTTTACGAGTGAAAACTATAAATTATAAAAGTTTCTGACTAAGTCTCGTTTGGGTCCAAAATTACATTCGGAAATTAAATTCTGTGGAATCTCTACACAACCTACCTCTTATATGACGTGACACTCACGTTCTTACCACAGTTCTCAAAATGATATATAACAATATCGAAATTACCAGAAATTATACTACATAGGTATAATTTACTATTCATGAAATACCATAAAGTCAAATAACATTTAAATCTCATAAATGCCATTCAACCATGCCAATGAAATATCGATTACCGAATTATCGTGTCCTTACTGACACCTTACGGTTAACTCATGGTCAACCTCAATACCAATTATCAAACAACATTGATAATTCACGAATTTCGAATATGCAAGTTAAAATCATGATTTTCCCGGAACGGGTGTGACATATATATATATATATATAGCAACCAATTTGAATTAATTAGGGAAAATATCATTTCCTAAAATATAGTTGTGCAATCCCTCGAATCATGGTAATCTAACTTAATTGCAATGTATACAATATGTATTTGTGGAGCTATTTCTCTATCAATTTGAATTCAAATTCCATTACTGTTAGTCTATTTCATGATTCTTTGGATATTCTAATTGGTTCGTCTTGAATTAAGGTGAGAAAATTTAGTTATCATTTTTTTTCTTCTAAAAATTGTGTGAGAATTTCTCACTCGTCATACATGGAAAATCATATTTTTTTTTCTTCTATAATGGACTATATATTAAGTATCCCAGTAAAAAATTAAATTCATTGACCTTTGGCCTATTCTGGACCAACCACATTTTGTAAAGCAATTTAAACATATATGTAATGCACATACCAGTTTCTGGGAGCATCTCCAACCAAGCCTCCAAATTTTTTTTACGTGTCAAATTGACATATGAAGAATTTGACATAATTACACCTAAAAGCTCCAACCAATATGCCAAATCTACTATTTTATTATTTTTATGTTATACTCATCACAACACAATATTTCAAAATCAATCAAACCACGCTACATCACCAACACAACACTAACACATTAAAATCCATCATTTTCTATTGATAAAATTCAAATTTGGCAGCTTGCTTGTGGACTGCCTTTTTTGACATTGCTAAAGACATGCCTATTGCCAAGTCGTTATTTGGTAGCTTGTTTGGAGTGAAGTTTGATGCTAAATAGAGCCGTTAGACATGCCATCTCATATTTAACACATTGGTTGGAGGTGCTCTTAGGGTCCATTTGTGGCAGCTACCGACGGAAGCACAAAAACTCGGCCTAACGAACCCTTAGTGAGGAAACACCTAACATCTCAAGGGCCTTTTTTTTTTTTTTTTTAACTTTTTATTTTATTATATATATATATATATATATATATTAATAGATAAGATGGGAATAAATTCTTCAAATTTTGGACAACTTTAACAGACTATCCAGCCTCTCTATTTAGAGAAGTCAAATCCACAAAGTATTATATCTTCAAATTGCAATAATCAAATCTTCAAAAATTAATCTAAATTATAGGTTAACTAAAACAAGGGATATGATTTTAGTAACCATTTCAAAATTGGTTTAGCTGGGATGTGTTTCAGCTAAACTAGGAACAAATTTAGGGAACACAGTGGCAGATGGTTCTAATTTTAAGAGGGTGTTTGGCTAACAAAGGAATCAAGCTTTAATTTAGATAAAAATCAATTCTAATTAATTAAGTAATTGTGTAGTTAGTTTTTAGGTACATACATAGGAGTACATGAGTGACATCAAAATTAATAATTTGAAAATTGATTCTTTAACAAACTAATAATATTGCCTTCTATTTTAGCCCCTCAAATATGACTAGCAGAAGTTATCCAAATCCCCTTTATTTTAGGGGTCTGAGGCTATTCTCACCCAAGTTACAAAAATTAACGATTGACATCTTCAAATTGGAACAATCAAATCTACGAGAATTAATTTAAATCCAAGTTTAACTAAAACAAGGGACATGATCTGAGTAACCATTTAGGGAACACAATGGGAGTTATTTATGAGGTCAAGAGGGCGTTTGGAAAATATAAGAACCGGTTCTTTAGTTCAATGAAAGAACAATTTTAAAATTTTTTTTTTGTATTTTTATAATTGAATTTTAGATACATAGGAGTCCGTGTGTAACATAAAAATAACTCAAAAATTAATTGTTTAGCAAACTAACATAACATTGACTTTAACAAAAACTTGCAAAAATAAGACTTGATTTGAACTTTGAAACCCGTTTTTGTGATTCCAAACATGCCCTAATAGTTTTGAGTAATATTTGGGGTACTAACAATTTTCACTAATACTTACTAACACACTCTTTCTCTTTTAGTGGTATTGTGGGGTCCACAATGGGCTCCACAATATCACTAAAAGAGAGATAAAGTATGTTAGTAAGTACAATAAGTCTACAGACACTACTCAAAGCACTCCAAGCCCTTCTAAGCAATAAAATAGTTGTGGGGCCCACAGATTATTTGCCAAAAAACCCCTCCTCCCTATTAATCATACACACAGCCTTCCCTCCCAAAAATCCCCAAATGGGTTCCACACAACCCGTGATGTAGAGAGGGCGACGAGGAGACGAGAAGACGGCGACAACAAAATTTCTGAAAGGCGACGGCGACGACAAAATTTCTGAAGTTCTTGCCCACAAAATCCCCAATCTACAAAGACATGCAAACCAAACCCATTAGGGGAGACGAGACGACGACGGCAAGACGAGAAGAGGACGATGACTACAATTTCAAAAAGTCGATGACGGTAGGTGATATAGACGGCTTCTCAGGCGATGACGACTCAGCGACGGCTTCAAGGTTAGCTATCCTCCTCTCTCCAAACCCATTAACACCCATTTCTAAGTTAGCCACAAAATGTGAGCAGAAACTACTTCTCTCTCTCTCTGCCTAAATAATTTTTTTTTTGTTAAGCATTAAACTATTTATCATATGTATATATAAATTGGTCGGTTAACAGAGTTATATTGGTACTAGATTAACAAATAAAGATATAGGAACATGTATAGTTAGATTCTCATTTTCTCATTTTTTTTTTCTCTTAATTGTTTGAATTGTGACAAGATTTGATGGCTCTTAGAATTTGGTGAAATCCACTATTTAATGGTGGAAGTAATCAGGAAACTAGTAGAATTTGGTAAATTTTGGTGAATTGAATAGTCCAATATCAGTAATTTCAATAAAACAAGTAAAATAAATTAGTTGGATTACAAATCTGGTAAGAGGCAAATTTGAATCCATGAAATGCATAGAATCCAAACCCAACAAATCTTATATAATAGGATAACCATATAGCCAACATATGATCAATCTGATGGAGTAAAGAGAATAGCATTTTGCTCACCCAATTTTGGTTCACCATTGCTCACTCAGAACTTGATTGGGAATGAAATGGGACACATGTTGAATTGCTATTTTAAAATTGTTTACATTATAATGGTGTTGAATTGCTAGCTATATGTAGCTAAAAACTTCATTCTTCAAATTTAGCTAGATAATGTAGTATCCTAACTTATTCATTATATGTTGTATTGTAGAGACATGGAACAAGAAGAATCAAGCGGGTTTGCAAAAGTGGTTGAGAATATAATTGAAAATGAGAATGAGAATGAGGAAACTGTAAAAGAGCCGAAGGAGGGGATGTTATTTGATTCTTTAGATGAACTAATGACATTTTATGCAAGATATGCTAAGGGAAAAGGTTTTGCCATTGCGAAGAGATCCTAAAAAAAATTGCATGGGATCTTGACGCATGTGACGATTGTATGTACGCGTGTAGGTGTCCCAAGAATTAGATCTACCAATCCGCTACAAATGCGCCCGACCGCTAGAATGGATTGCAAAGCAAAGCTTAATGCATTTCATACCCGCGATGGAAAGTGGTGTGTCAAAGAAATTATACTTGGTCATAACCATGAGATGAGTCCAGGTCATTCCAGATTTTACAAATGTAATAGATTCTTGCAACCACATGTGAAAAGGAGACTCATGATGAATGATCAAGCTAGAATTAGAATGAACAAGAATTTTAATTCATTTGTTGTTGAAGCAGGGGGGCATGAGAATTTGTCTTTTATTGATAAAGATGTCAGAAACTATGTCCATAGAGTTAGGAGTTTACAATTGGGGGAAGGTGATGCTAATGCAATGCGCAACTATTTTTTGAAAATGCAATCTAACAACTCTGAGTTCTTTTACATCATGGACTTAGATGAAGAAGGTCGCTTAAAGAATGTATTTTGGGCAGATGCAAGGAGTAGGGCAGCTTTTAAAGAATTTGGTGATGTGGTTACGTTTGATACAACATATTTGGTTAACAAATATGACATGCCATTTGCGCCTTTCGTAGGGGTAAACCATCATGGCCAGTCGGTGTTACTAGGGTGTGGATTGATCTCAAGTGAAGACACTGACACCTTCACTTGGTTATTTCGTTCTTGGCTTACATGTATGTCTGATTGTCCGCCCAGTGCAATAATTACAGATCAAGACAAAGCAATGAAAAAAGCAATAGAATGTGTTTTTCCTACTGCACGCCACCGATGGTGCTTATGGCGTATCATGAAAAAGTTGCCTGAAAAATTGAAAGGGTACAAGGAATATGAGTCAATCAAGTTTAGTATGCAAAATGTTGTATATGATTCATTATCAATACAAGAATTTGAAGATGGTTGGGGAAAATTCACCGATAAATATCAACTACAAAATAATGAATGGTTACTTGGGTTATATGATGAGAGGAATCGGTGGGTACCCGCTTTTGTGAAGGAAACTTTTTGGGCAGGCATGTCAACCACCCAGCGAAGTGAAAGCATGCATGCTTTCTTTGATGGCTACATAAACTCAAAGACCACTTTAAAACAATTTGTGGAGCAATATGACAATGCCTTAGCAAAAAAGGTCGAAAATGAAAAACAAGAAGAATTCCATTCATATAACTCATGCTATCCTTGTGCAACTCCTTTACGGATGGAGAAACAATTTCAAGATGTGTACACTCGTGCCAAATTCAAAGAGTTTCAGAATGAGATATTTGGAAAGCTTTGTTGTCATTTGACTTTAATTAAGATTTCGGAGGTTGGCGTTAGAGAGTATGAAGTGCGTGAAAGGGTTCGGGTTGGGGAAGGAAACAAGTCTGCAACTTTCAAGCTTAGTTTTATTGATGCGACAAGGGAAATTAAGTGCAATTGTCGTCTCTTTGAGTTTAGAGGAATCATGTGTAGGCACCAACTTATGGTGTATAATGAGAGAGAGATTTATGATGCAGTACCTTCAACGTATATATTACAAAGGTGGAGTAAGAATATCAAAAGGAGACACACTAAAGTGCGGATTAGTTATGACAATTGGTCGGACCAACCCGAAGCACGCCGTTTTGATAAAATGTTCAATGCATTTGTTGATTTATGTGATGTGGCAGCTGAGTCTGATGATTGGTGTGCTGAGGTAATGGAACATATATTTCTATTGAAAAATGAGTTCAAAGAGAAGGCTAAAATTTGTGGAAGTACGTTGCCCATTGCTACCAATATCCATAATGATTCAACATCACACGGTAATTTCAAAAGGGAGTGCAAATATACTTGATCCTCATGTTACTCGTAGTAAGGGTCGACCGCCAGTTAAAAGGAAAGTTGGAACCGTTGAGAAAGCCGTTAAGAAAAAATCAAAGGCGAGGAAGAAGGCTAATAATGTAACTTCTACTTGAGTACATGTATCAATTTAAGTAATCTGATTAATGTAAGTAATAATTCTAATTTTCACTAGTATATTAATTTTTTAAGTAACCTTTGCAGGGATATGACGAGCAAAGGATTGTGCATGGTACACAAGATAACATTCCATTTCAGCCAAAAATTGGGAGTGGGGGAAACTTTGCAATTCCTACAAACATTGGGCTTGGAGGAAATTTTGGATTTCATCCAAATATTGTAGTTGGTGGCAATTTTGGATTTCATCCATTTTGGAGTATGGGTTATGATTTTGCAGCTATGCAACCCTCGAGTTCAGGAATGGTACAAGGCCAAAGAAACTTTGCACATGGCTCTGGAGAAGAAGCACCTCCGAGATGTAGTGGTGATGATCATGATGAACAAGGAATTCATTAAATTATGTTATGTTTATGATATTATGTCTTGATTGATGAACAAGTGAATACTTAAAGTTATGTTGTGTATTGGATATTTTGATTTCTTTATTAAAGATGTAAGCATGTGTTTTAATTTCTTATGTCTCATTAAATCCAGACAACATCTAGCTTTTTATGTGTTATGTCATTTCTTAACACGTTTGTCACAAAATAGCTGTCTAGTATATCCATAAGAAAATTGTTCACAAAATAGCTGTCTGACTAGAAAGATTTGCCAAACTTCATATATTCACATTTCCAACACAATACATGACAATTTCCAGAAATATTAATTTATTCAAGAAGCAAATATTACATTACATTATGATTAGGTAGAATAATAAACCAATCATAGTATTTACAAGAGGCAAATATTACATTACATTTGTTTTGATAAGACAAGCATAAAAATAAATATTACAACAAGTTTCACCAATAGCTTATTGCCCATTCTTTTGAGATCAACACATATTTGGCTTTGGGCATTTTGTATCGTTGTCTTTACTTCATTTCGGAAGGCTTCAACTGCATTTACATCAAACTTTGATGAAGCTTCATCCATAGCATTAGCGTCAACATCCTCCTTACGGGTCCCTTCGTTCCATTCAAGGAAATTGCATGGTTTGTTATGGTCCTTAAGCATTAAAGGAGATGTTACTAAAACACTAACAAAGCACATATACCCAATGCAAACAAATAAAGACATAAATTGCAAACAACATATAAAATAAAAATAAAAAGGAACATATGATCAATATGATGGAGTAAAGAGAAGAGTAGACAACCATGTAGCCTTAATTTGAATGAAGTATTACTTTAGATTCCCATTTTCTATCTAGTTGCTATGAAAACTATCAAACCTAGCCCCCTCATTTTTCCGCTATTTTCCCCAAACCTAGATTATTGGTAGGTTTGACATCCCCAAGTTATAGTGACTATTCCCATAATAATGTCCAATAAATACTAAGCAATGGTAGTTTGACATCAATTTGAATAGCAGTACTTACTTCCACAAAGTGTAACAATGCTACTAGCATCAATTTTAATAGCCAACCAAAGCCATGACCACAAAGTGTAACAATGCTGCTAACATCTCTAACTCTGAAGGGAAGAAAAAGCATTAGGTATATGATTCAATTTTTATTTGACAGAACAGCAATATCAGAACATCTCTCCGCTGAAAAACACAAATCTATTTGACAGAAAGAAAAATAAAAAAAACAAGAAGGAACATGCAATTGCTCAAATCAGGTGAGATTATTAAAGATCAGAGTTTCTCCAAAGGGCAAAAAAAAAAAAAAAAAAAGAAGAAGCAAAAATAGCAGCAAAAATCACCCAAAATTGAAAGCCCACATCAATGAGACTAACAGTAAAGTTATCACATATCAAGAACAGCAAATATCCAGATGAGATCTTGACTTGAGCAAATACCCAGATGAAATCACCTAAAATTGAAAACTCTTAATTAATCAACCCATTTGAGAACTTGACTTGAGCAAATACCCAGATCAAATCACCTAAAATTGAAAACTCTTAATTAATCAACCCATTTGAGCATTACAAGAATCAGAGTTCGCCACGTTCGCCGTCGTGACCTCGGCGATTTCGTCGTCCTCTTTCTATGTAACGACGGGTTGTGTCTTGAGTAGCTTTGGGGATTTTTTGGACTTCGCCTTGGCGTGGCCTTGAGAAGTCGTCTATATCGCCTACCGTCATCGCCTTTCTGACATTGTCGTCGTCCTCCTCCTCTCGTCTTGCCGTCGTCTCTTCGTCGCCTCTCTCTACATCACGGGTTGTGTAGAACCCATTTGGGGATTTTTGGGAGGGAAGGCTGTGTGTATGATTAATAGAGAGGAGGGGTTTTTTGGCAAATAATCTGTGGGCCCCACAACTGTTTTATTGCTTAGAAGGGATTGGAGTGCTTTGAGGAGTGTCTGTAGACTTATTGTAGTAAGTATTAGTGGAAGTTGTTATTGCCCCTAGTATTAACTAACGAGTAATGATAGATGCACAAAAAAAGTGCACAACCTGTTTTAATTTGTTGGACTTTGTGCATTTCGTTGTGCACTTTTTTTGTGCATCTAGCATTTCCGCTAACTAATAGTTTTACCGATTCCAAAGTATGACGCTACCTAAGTTTTGGTGGTCCCACAACAATGTTTTTTTAGTGATGACATGGCAGGATTTCTCTCTGACCTGGAGGATAAGCGGAAGGGGGACAAACTGGTCAAAACGGCTAGACGCGGAAGAAAGAACCCATCTCCTCCGACCGCCTCTCTCTCTCTCTCTCTCTCTCTCTCTCTCTCTCTCTCTCTCCATTCTGTAAAAAGTTGCAAATGGAGACCTTCGCCTCTCTAAGTTTAAACCAGACAACACTCATTCCTGGTAATGGAAGAGCCCACCTTGCCTCCTGTAATTATAGCAGAAGAGGGGGGTGGTCAGTTTCAGCTATTGGGTCCACTCTCAATAAATCGCCAGCTCTCAGCCATCATAACAGGAAGCTTATGTTGACCAGAGCCTCAATTGCGGTTGAACAGCCCACTCGGACCAAACTCGCTCTCATCCGAATCGGCACCAGAGGGAGGTATTCTACTCTTCTTTAACATTCTCTTCTGTCATTATCATTTCGTTCTCAAAGAATGCAATTTGTGCTAAAATTATGTTTTGTGTGTGTGTGTGTGTGTGTGTGTGTGTGTGTGTGAATATTGAATAAGTGAGTATTTGATCTCAATTGTGATTGGGATTTCCACATCATTATTTTTCTGTACGCATATGCTTGTAAGTATGGCAATTAATGAATGTCCGGTGTTTTGGACCTTATCCCTGTTTTGTTCTGGGATTTGTGGGGGAGATATATAGTACTATATAGTATGTTCCAGAGGAAAAACATGATTGGGAAGATGATACGTATCCACACATGCCCCATGCATGTGCCGCACCCACTCAACCTATCAGCACTATTTCCTAGCACCCAAACAACTACCCAAGCCAACTATTGACCCATTCCCATGCAACCATTTCCACGTCCCAACCCACTTACCCCATTTCTCGTACCAACTTAGACCTATGCATCTGGAAACTTATTTCTAGCTTAGTGCATACATGTAGTGGAGTAGTTAGTGGAGTAGTTAATTAGCTAATTATTAGGCATGTTTCCCTAGTTGTAATTGCATTCCATTTCCTTGTAAGCATGGCTATATATACAATGGCCAAGTGATTACCGAAGGCATGAATTAAACTCCAAACAGTGTGCTTTTTCTCTCTCTAATTTGTCTCCCTCCCTATGTTATCTCACTTTCTCCTCTATTTTTTCTCTGTCCAAGATTGGACCTTATCAGTGGTATCAGAGCCGTAAGATCTCATGGACACCCCTGGGAAATCCGACACTGAGTTCCGCAATGAAGTTATCAAAATTTTGGCTCGTCACGAGTCGAGTTTTGACCATATTAACAACACCCTTCAATTGGTCCTTACCAAATTGCAGGCTCTACGCATCACTCACACCCAAAACCATGTCCCCGATATGGCCGATGTCAACCCATTTGGCCCCGGTGAAACTTTTCACCACGATCACCCCAACCGTTCGTTCACTCGTTCAACGCAGTCAATAACGCCCTTCAACCGGTCATTACCGAATTGCAGGCGCTATGAGTTGCTCGCACCCAACACCTTGTCCTTCCATTCGCCACAGGCAAGTCTTCCCGCAACACTCGCCCCAACGACGAACGTCGCCCCCACTCCAACCACCACCCACCCCTCTTCTGACCTGGAATTATCTTTTCTCAAATTCACTGGTGATGAACCCACTGATTGGATACATCGGGTTGAACAACACTGTGAGTTCAAGAATGTTTCTCTCAATCAGAGCGCCCACACCCAGCAAGCCATGCGAGAAAAATGCATGGTTGGTGAATACAATGTCGTGGTCTTGTTGGACTCAAGCAGTACACACTCCCTTGAACAAATTGCAAACAAAATCGAACTTTGTTGCCATTATAATGGGAAATGTGGCCCATGCCATGTATGCGCAAAGTTATTCAACATGGAAGTTTGCAATCTAGTAGTTGTGAAGATGGCCAGTGGAGAGTTAGCTAGCCAAGGCCTATGTAAAGCGGTTAAAAGTGTGGTCGAAAATTGGGATCCTGGTGGACTTACAAATTTTCAATTTGATTGGACTTCAACCTTGTGGACAAGGTTGATTTTATGGGGGAAGAATTGATACGTATCCACACATGCCCCATGCATGTGCCGCACCCACTCAACCTATCAGCACTATTTCCTAGCACCCAAACAACTACCCAAGCCAACTATTGACCCATTCCCATGCAACCATTTCCACGTCCCAACCCATTTACCCCATTTCTCGTACCAACTTAGACCTATGCATCTGGAAACTTATTTCTAGCTTAGTGCATACATGTAGTGGAGTAGTTAGTGGAGTAGTTAATTAGCTAATTATTAGGCATGTTTCCCTAGTTGTAATTGCATTCCATTTCCTTGTAAGCATGGCTATATATACAATGGCCAAGTGATTACCGAAGGCATGAATTAAACTCCAAACAGTGTGCTTTTTCTCTCTCTAATTTGTCTCCCTCCCTATGTTATCTCACTTTCTCCTCTATTTTTTCTCTGTCCAAGATTGGACCTTATCAGAAGATGGCCGTGTCAACTCGAGCTTACTGAATCCAGCTCTTTCTCTTACCCAATTAAACACTGTGCATATGAATTCAATAAGATGTATATTTGAGTGAGATGTTGAAGACTCTACTAAGAACATGTAGTTCCACCTAAGGAGCACCGACACTTCTAAAAAGGTAATGTGTCGCGTCATCTCTGACGCGCTGACACGATACTTCAAATACACTTTTGTGCAAATTTTTTTAGGATTTTGTCGTGTCGACGCGCTCGTGTCCAATCGATATGTCCATGTCCGTGCATCATTGACTTCCACTTGTAAGACTTTAATTTATTAAATAATCATACTATCATGCGGAAAATTAATGGATCTTGAATCTAATACATCTAAAAAATTCACATGTAAATTTACATACCGTTGCTTGCCATGTCGATTGATAGAGACTGTGATTGGAAACCCCTTATTTGGAGACTTGATATAAGGCTTCTCCTTCTTCTCTCTGTCTCTCAATCTTCACAAACTTACTGTAACTAATGGATTGATTTGAAAGGGAAAAGTTTGTATATTTTATAGATGAGAGAAGAGGGCCCTAAAAATAACTGCTATCAAAAACTGTTCCATCGTTAGTTTTCATTTAACCTCCAAAGCAGTTATATCTTTTTTATTATATTTTATTAATAGGCATATTTTCTATTGGCTAATATAAGTGTAGTGGAGTCCAACCAACTTAGTAGACTAATGGACCACTTTCATGTGACTAAAGTCACGTGGATAACATTCTCCCACTTGGTCCACTTAGTCGATTATGATGCAAACTATGATTTCAATAAAATATGCAAGGTTGTTTAAAAACTTTTGACTTTGTTGGACTCTATACTCAAAGACTTTAACATGTGATCACAAATTCCTGAAAACTAGCCAATAAGCCCAATTAATAAGAAACTGTAATACTGGGATTAGCTTAGATTATTAATGTGAGTCATAGCGATTGTACAACATTTATGCCATACTCCCTTCTATGTACCACGCCATTAA